>CM067373.1:136817665-137451711 GCA_034401795.1 Chaetoderma sp. LZ-2023a
TATTTGCTCACTCGACTGGTCTTGCTGACCTGGCAGATGTGTACGCAGTTGATGCTGCCAAGGTAGAAGAGAGTGATGGCAAGTCATTCGCCCTACAGTATGAAGCAAGCTCAACGACATTCTCCCTCCACCCCATTGGTGGTGATGGGGTGAAGCTGCTCACAGACCTCAAGGATGTGACGAAGGAGCGCCTGGGTCGCAACATAGATGGCCACAAGATCGTGATTTCTCGAAGAGGAAGTACATCCTCGAGCCATTGATTGACCTCTCGGATACAGATGTGGCAGACATCAACACCCTAAATAACGATCTAAGCTTTCATCTGGGCAAACCCTATCCGAGCGGTGCCCCGCCGATTGCCCATGATGGCCTGCTATTGACCCTGGCAAAAAACCAGCAGTTCATATTTGAGAAGAATGAAGTGTGGCACCATGCTGGACCTGGGGGTGACTGGCAAACATGGTTGCCCCTATATAGACACGCGTTCATCGAGACGTGACCTAGATTACCGCCGGCGCCGCCATTGGCTAATGACGTAATATCCCGCCATTACACAAGTGAAAAACGCTTAAGACGCGTACATAGCGTTATCGTTATTATAAGCTTAAGAACCTGTAGAGATCTGAAACTCGGGGATAATGGATATCGACGTAAAATACAGAAAAAGTGGCGGAAATTCATGTGCGGTCAATGGGTGCACAAATAATAGCAGAAAACTAAATATATTTAAGAAGGGCTTGAGCGTTTTTAATCCCATAAAAATTTCACGTTATGCCATCAGATGAACCGAGCAGACTAGCGGGGGGGGGGGGGGGGGGGGGGGTGACTAACGCTATTAATAGACAAGGCTTACCAAAACAGGTATATGTGTGTTCAGAACATTTTGTGGATGACAAACCATCCGAGAGAAATCAATATCCGAAATTAAAATTAGGTTACGATAAATGTGTCACACCAGGTTGACGTAAGGTGGTAAGGAAAAACATTAAATGTCTAAAGAAACTCAGCATTTCAGACTGTTCCGTGGCCACTAATAGCAGCGATGAAATAAACTGTGATGATATAACTGATTTGTCAGAGACGGACTCTATCATGGTGTTGTAGATACTAATAAGGCCGACACATAAAAGAAACAATGAATCCATCCAGTATGTTGACATATGTACACAATGTCAGGAATCTGACTTTTGTACAAATGACCATGTCTACGGAAAACCATGGGCAGATTGTAAAAGTACATCTAGCTTCCCAGGGAAGCAATTAAAGCATGTTGTCCTGAACCATTTCGAGAGAACTATCTAAGCACAACCTGTATTATTGATTGTACAGAAGCATTCATTCAGAGACCGACAAACTTAAGAAACAGAAGTCAGACATTCGGCAATTATAAAGCCACACAATACACCAGAGTATCTTGTGGGGATCTCACCCCACCTGGAAAACAGCTGATTTCAAGCTTAACATACCAGCTTTCATTAAAGATAAACTCCAGCTTAGTAGAGAAGATGTCACTACAACTCGATGAATAGCATGAATTCACGTCTCTCTCTCTCTCTCTCTCTCTCTCTCTCTCTCTCTCTCTCTCTCTCTCTCTCTCTCTCTCTCTCTCTCGAAAGAGAGAGAGAGAGAGAGAGAGAGAGAGAGGAGGGAGGGAGGGGAGGGGGGGGGGGTTGAGGGAGGGAGAGAGAGAGGAGGGGAGATGGAGGGAGAGAGGGAGCGAGGGAGGGAGGGATGGAGAGAGCGAGAGGGAGAGAGAGGGCGGGAGAGAGAGGGAGGGAGCGAGAGAGGGAGGGATGGGGAGAGAGAGAGAAGGGAGAGAGAGAGAGAGAGAGAGGGTGTGTGGGGGGGGAGGGAGGCAGGGAGTTGAGGTGGGAGAGGGAGGGAGGGAGGGGCTTGGGGTGTGAGGGAGGGAGGGAGGGAAAGCAAGTAGGAAATTGGATGTGTTTAAAGTACTGAGTAGCGCGGCACCAGTCACATCACTGACACATTTTGATGACATTCTCATCGTGTGCTCGGCACTTATAAATCTTAAGGCTGATCTAATACGTGATGTGCTTGCTGATTGACTATAGATACGGATAAACTAACTATGGGCGGGTGTACGAATCATGTATGAAACTACGCCCCCTCCACCCACCTCAACCCCCACCCCCACCACACAACCACCTTTCCCACACTGGCTGGCCTGGCGTTATATATATATATATATATATATATATATATATATATATATATATATATATATATATATATATATATATATATATATATATTGATATTCAGCAACATTGATGTTGTAACAGTCTCTACGCGCGCCATACAGTGAAGGCTAGTGGTGGCTACTGTATACAACGCGACGTGAGGCGTGATGCTACGCTTCACTTCGTTTTCACGCGTGTAATGTCGGAGTGGCTATAACTGCCACCTAATGGCAGTACGCGAAACTAACGGGGATAACTGAAAAAACCTGTGTATAGGCCTCCCGCAGTCATTGACATAGAGGTTACTCCCCTCTCCACTGTTGTGAAAAAGGATGGGACAGTTCGAAAGCTCTACAATCGGGAATCATCCTTCCTCACCTGCATAAGTGAAGGTGTCTCCCTGACGAGGGTGTGTCACCGGATCGGGGTTAAAGGTGGAAAGCTCCTGCTGCATCGTCCATTCGATGGAACAGAAGAAGCTGTTAACCTCCAGGAGGGCACCCTACGGGTAGATGGTGTGTCACATGTCTCCAAAGTCAAGGGTGCTGTTAAACTGCTTCAGTGAGTCGGACTCACCACCCCTCAAACGACTCATATAGTCCTAGAGCTACGTTTCTAAGCCAGCGGCAGAGTGAAGCAGCTAGCCCCTGCCCCTGAGGGGATGAAGATCACTATCAATCCGGATGGAACAGGGCTCGATCTGGCACAGATATTTCTCGAGGGGTTCACTCTGTTCAGTTTAACTCTTCATATATAGCCATGATTCTCATCATACTACTCATGCTGGCGTCTACAGCAGTGGCACATGGCGCTGAGACTGCCATGATATTGGATGCCAAGTGGGCCCACTTCCGGGATGACCCCATTACAATCCTTGGGTCGACCGCTTGCGGAGAAACAATTACGACCGCTTTCACCCACGTAAAAAGATCGAGTCTGTCTGCCACTTCTATGGGGTCGAGAGGGTAGGCCGTGGTTGTCTGCTGGAGACCCCTGCTCAGCACCAGATTCTCTGCATAACATCTGAACATGTCAGAGTCTGCCGTGGTTCACATGCTAATCACTTTAGTCTCCCCCCAGGTGAGCGTTGTCAAGGTAGATGGAAGCCCCTATGGGTGGTCCCATCATGCCGATGTGACTCTGGCAGAGACTACGTGCTTGTCTGAGCCTACACAGAATAGAGAGAGGCCGGCCCTGTGGTTGATGACGATCAGTGGTGTATATCACTGTGGCGGCTTGTCTCTAAATGGGCGTTCAGCCCCTGGTAGTAGTAGTGTCGGGATGATCCTACCTCCCTGGCAGCCGTTCGGCGATCCGTGGTGGCCCCCGCAACCTATGCCTCAGGAATTGAGATGGCGGTGGGAGCCGCGGATCACGGAACGGTTGCCTGTGGAGGGAGGTGGTATTTTTCTACTACCGGCTATAATACTCAGCCAGACCAGAACAAATAAGAGAACTCACCATGAATCACACGCATGAAGATAATAATTATGAGATATCCAGCAATCCAAAAATAGAGCTGTATCTTCGCGCCGAGAATTATTAGATCTCGTATCAATGGAGATCTCGCGAGACACAGCCCCACAATCCCCTGCACGAAATGGCCACGCCTATAGGCAATTCTAGACAGCAATAAATAGAAGCGTGCCCATGGAGCGGAACGCAATAAATATATGATGTCATACCACATACACGTATATCAATGAAAGGGAGACAATGATATTAAAAAAAACCTCATTACATCCATTGACAAAACGTTATTACCTCCCATACAATATACATTACTTACAATACATATCACTTAAAGATGTGATCAAATTCACACCTTTGCACGTAATCCCATAGATGCCTTTGTTTTGGCTTGGTTTTGGTAATACTGGCATTTCTTGATTTGCAGCATCAGCAAGTGTTGTGGTTATCTTTTTCAGGTGTAATTCCAGCTCACATTCTGAGGCAATTTCAAGGTTTAGTGGTGATAGGTTTCATTCTATCATATTTACATGCATTTCCTTGTCCACCTTATGCCAGACAATCCTACTTGGAAGAGTGGCTTCTGTCGTGACTGCACTAGCGCTGTCGTACGCACACTTAAGATGCCACTTCACTGGAATATGATCAGAACTGTTTCTGGACACATCACAGAGTCGCTTGCATGCAGCCGACCTTCTAACTGTATCATTGGATGTGAAGATAAAGTCTATCTGAGTAGCATCACAACGATTCGGGTGGATAAAGGTTGCCTCCGCTGGATAATCCTGTGGTAAGCACAATGCATGTATAACATACATATATTTCTCATTGATTCGCCCTCATTCCTGTCCACACTGTTCACTTGTTCATTTCCTGGTTACATCTGGTATCCGCTTGTTACTAGGGCACTCGGTCCCGGTCACCTTTCCTGTTGGGCTCAATATAAAACAGGGACTTGTTACTCCGGAACACAATCTTCCAGGCTACATTCCTCCTCTCCCCCCCCCTACTCCGAAAACATGTCCTCATAGCTATAGCGCAAAGGCATGACGCAAGGAGTTATAGTATTTAACTGCATGATACAAACATTTATGGATTTTAAAATGGTCCAGCAGTACAGCCTACCAAATCAAAGCAATTTAACTGTCAACAGTTATCTACACGATAAATGGTCCAGCAGTACAGCCTACCAAACCAAAGGGATCTTAATATAATGGTAAATGTACAATTATTTACAGGAAGGGAATTGGGTACGGAAAAGGGACTATTAAAGGGAGGAACTATATACAACTATTTATACAAGTCTACAAAGAATAACTAACAACAATTTAAGTTACAAAATCTCTAAGCCTATCTGGACACCTAGTTCTACGCCCTGCCCTTGTGGTATATGAGGGGAAAGACTCAGCTACAGCAAAGTCTCCATCAGGGGCACCGTCAACAGTGTCAGAAATGGGGTCGGTTGCATAACTTCTTGATTCCCCTCCCCACCCAGGGATTCCAAACTAATGATAGCTGGTGGATCAGGTTCACGCTCATGACTGTGATTTCCCACTGTGGGTGCTGACACGGTTGGTGTTGAAATTACATATGGTAGCCCCTTCTTGTTCCCCAGTAGCGGGTAACACCTACCACCATCAGAACAAGCGTGACTTTCGTGTCTAATGACTGTAGTTGGATGATCCTTTTCAGAAGAATTACCAGCGAATGGCGTTATCCAGTCAAAATGGACAATCAGTCGTCTTCGTCCTTGTTCCTCTTTGATTCGAAATACAGAATTAGGAAGAACTGTCTTAATTATAAAAGGACCTTTCCAGAGTTTTGCTAATTTTCTGGATAATTCGTTCTTTACCGCTGTGTATATAACATTACTCTATCTCGTATTGTGGCCCATGAACACGACAGACATAATGGCATTTCTGTCGTTTCTGAGCCAGAGCAATGTTATCTCTAACAAAGTTATAAGAATAGCCCAATCGTTTTTGCAGTTCCACAGCATGGTCTGTTTTTCCTGAAAACCTCTCCTGACTACCACCATACAAAGCATCGGCAGGTAAATTAACTTCACGACCATGTAATAGAAAATAAGGTGTAAACATGGTTGTATCATTTACACTGGATCTATATGCTAGCAATGTCATCGGCAACACTTTAACCCAATCTCGTTGATTCTTAGACACCAATGACCGCAACATTGAACACAATGTGCAGTTGAATCTCTCAAAGAGACTGTCTGACTGTGGGTGGTATGGTGTTGTGTGAGTCTTAGTTATGCCTAACAAGGTATTCACTTCCACAAACGAGCTGGACTTAAATTCGGCCCCTGGATCTGTATGAATGCGGTCATGGGCACCATGCCTACAAATAAATTCATTTACAAGAACTGTTGCAATTGTTATGGCTTTATGATCTTTAACAGCAAATGCTCCAGGAACACGAGTAAAATAATCTGTCACAACCATAATATACCTATTACCATTATCAGAAGTGGGGATACCACCCAGTATATCGATTGCTATTCTTTCCATGGGTCTGGAAGGTAACTCTGAGCACAAAGGAGCTCTGTGTCCTTGAGGTGGATTCTTACTTTGTGCAACACCAAATATTGCTTACACCAATCATGAACATCTTGGACATAACCTACCTAGTAAAAATGTTGATTCATTTTGGACAAGGTCTTTTCATTGCCAAGATATCATCCCATCGGAGAACTATGTAGCCCTTTCAATATGAAGCCTGACGAAGATTTGGGAACTACTAATTGCAACCACTCTTGACTACCCATTTTGTTTTCCCACTTCCGATATAAAACACGATCTTTCACAATTAATCTTGACAACTGCGCATACAAACTTCTCAAGGTAGTGCTTGCTGTCTCTGGTAAACTTGGCTGTTTCGTATGGTTTACATGCATACTAACCACTGCAGCAATATTTGGATCACGTTGTTGTTCCTGCTTGCCGATAGAATCTAAGTCAGTATAGTGGTCATATGCCACTACCGACTGAGACACTGACAGAACTTTCTCAACCTGATCAAACAGTAATCTGGACAATGTATCGACATTGGTATGCAATAAACCATCTCAATGTTTAATGATGAAGGCATACAGACTAAGTTCGATAGACCATCTTTCTTGCTTCCCAGTTGAGTCACTGCCTGCTTTAATGGTCCTGACATTCAACAGAGGCTTGTGGATGGTTACCACAATAAATTCTGTTCCTCCAAGATAAACTCGGAAATGACGAATGGCCCATACTATTGCCCAAAACTCTTTGTCATGTGTAGACCAATAACAATCCGATTTCTTTAGTCATGTGCTTGCATATGCTATAACAACCTCCTTTTCGATCTTTATACTGTGATAGTACTGCACATACTGAGGAATTTGATGCATCAGTAAACAAGGTAAATGGCGATGTAAAATCTGGGTATGCCAATATCGGATAACCAGTTAACGCCTGACACAACTTCTGAAATGCCTCTGAACAATCTGCAGTCCATGAAAATATTGCATCCTTCAGTGTCAACTGTTGTAAAGGGTGTGAAATAGTAGCAAAACCAGAAATAAATGTTCTATAATATGAAGCAAGAGCGATGAAGGATTTAACCTCTGCTGCTGACCTTGGTTCTGGATAATGCACTTCTTCATCTTAAGCTTTAAATTTTCTCCACAGAGCCAGTCAAATACATCATGCAACTGAGTGATGTGCTGTTCAAATGTTGGGCTGAACACAATTATATCATCAAGGCGCACTAGGCAAGTGTGCCAACTTAATCTGCTCAATACTAAACCCATCAATCTCTGAAAAGAAGCTGGTGCATTAGTGAGGCCAAAGCCCATTACTTTAAATTGGTACGAATTAGTACTGGTTGCAAATGCAGTCTTCTCACGGTCAGCTTTATGCATCTCCACCTGCCAGTAGCCACTGGCACAGTCCATTGTGCTGAAAAATTTGTCACCCGCTAAAGCATCAAGATGGTATCTATACTCTAGCTTTCCTCACACCTTGTTCCACTGCCGCAAAACGGTATCTATTGGAGTGCCCTGATTTATTACTATAGGGTGATCTGTAATGTTCATAATTTTTACTAGTGATCTTCCGTGTTTTGTGGAACCAGCTGTACGAGCTACCATTAAACCATCATCCTTACTGAAAACTCACTCAGGTTCCAAAACTCCTGTATAACCATCTGGCACCATATCATAAGCATGCACTGAGTTTAATTTAATACTAATAGCCATCTCTGAACGTGAAGCTATATCAACTGTTGTGTCAGCTATAGCTAAACAAACTCGAGGGAAAGCTTTCCACAATGGTAACAATGGAACTGAACCACCGTCAAATTGAAGGAAATCCTATCCAATTAATACCGGCTGTGGCATATCTCTGGCAACGTAAGAGTTAAATTCAGTATCTAGAGCACCTAATTTCACTTTTAATACCACAAATCCTAACATGTGTACAGGAAGGTTATTTACACATGCAGCCTGAAAATTTATATTTGTTCCCAACTTATGACACTTTAATAAAGACAAACTTTCCCGAAATCTTGCACTAATTATTGAAATATTCGATCCCGTATCAATAAGACCCTTCGTACAGTTGTAATTGGAGACGAGAATTTACACACCTACGAAATCTGGTAAACCACATAGCTTACCAGGCACTACATTGATTTAATGGCTACGAATTGTGTCGGCTTCATAATGTATCATGACAAGCACAAGATGCACAGGAATAGTGCATTGTAAACAGCCGTAGAAATTGAGAATAGTCGTTGAAAGATGGTTATTAAATTCTGCAGCCATTTGCAGAGGTTTGTAGCTCATGGGGTGGTGTCGGGCCATTCTGGTGTCTGGTGTCGACTCACTGCACATTATGTGCACGACGAGTGATGACGCTGGTTAGCTTCCAGTCTCGGGGTTATCGATCCCATGCGATACTGCCCTACAGGTAACAAAGACCAGCTCCTAAGGCCGGTGGAACTCAATCATTCTGGTGGGGCCGTGCGACCATCGTCGCGAACATTAAACACTACAGTCTCATCCCAAGAGTTTGTGTCACCGGTATGCCTGTCCATAGCAATTTCGTGATCTATGGACTTACAAGATTTGATTGGTGACCTAATTAAAATAAGTCTATACAATGATTTTACCTAAAACAGACCGTCAAGACAAGACATAGAGACAGCCTGATGAACTATTAAACGTGGGGCTCCCGGAGGTACCACATAGACTAGTAGGTCTGCAGAGGTATCCCCGCAAGGGAGACTCCCGTACAAGAGATAAGTAATTAACTTAATATAAGCTATTATACCTCTAAGCTGAAAGGAAAGAAAATGATCTTTTATAGTGTCGAAAAGTCAAGTGCCTCATGCGGGCACTACTCCTAGTGCTAATTTGGGTGAGGAGTATTATCCTCGCACGGGCCGTCGCCACTGCATCCTTGCGAGAGGCAAGTGCCTCATGCAGGCCTCCGTCACAGAAAAATGTTGCCATCGCTTAAAGCGGGAGAAGAGTATTGGCCAAAAAGTGCTTACTTTAATATTCAACCAAAATGCTGTAAAGAAAAGACCATAACTAGTGAAATTATGACTATTAGGTTGCGTGCTATTTTACGTGAAAACAGGACGAGCGACTCCCAAAGGATTCCCACATCACCGTCTTATGTAGTTTCCAATATGCTGAATTAGTAGCTGCTGCTTTTATTTTTGCGGCCCTTCTTCTATGCCTAACCTAACATTTAGTTTTTAGAGACAGGAACTATTTTAGGCCGCAATTGGCTGGCGTCCACCTAGCCTTTAGATATGGCTGTCATTGGGAACGGATGCCCTAAGACATCAATACTGAAGACAGCGTGCATACATATTACCTCGCAAGATCTCCGAACTGGGTAATCCAGACATCTTGCTCCATAACCACACAAAACGTAACAGGACATTGGTTACTTTTCACAAAAGCAAGTTTAGGCAACTGATCCATCGTTACGATGGGGGTAAGAGAGGCGAATACCCACCGTGAATGTCCTTCCCGTGAGGGCATAGCAGATCTTAATATCATGCCCAGACATTCTTATGGAATTCGGTGGGGCTGCGCATCTCGCCCGTCACCAGGTCCTACGGGGCTATTTTTTTAACCTGACATTAGGTTTAGACGCAAGTTTGCCCAGTTATGCACTGCGGTGTGGGAGGGGTGTCCAGTATATAAAAGGAAATAATAATTAAGATATGTTTTCGCAGTGCTTGCTACCTTGGCAAGGATAACTAACTACCAGGTGTCCGAAGATACACAGGAAATGTATGTGACAACACACCCTGGCCATCACCGCTCGGAAACCCTAATAGTTTCCCAGGGTTGGATCAGTCCATCGTGCAGATAGGGACATCCAAACAATTAAGAAGCCATAAGGCTTAGTGGAACATGAAGAGAGACAATAACTTATAAATGAGGCCCATTAGCTATGTTGACAAATTTTACACATTCTTGCCGGAGTGCGGGGCTAAATTATCGCAACTACCGGAAAAGAGGCGCACACTATGTGTCTCCTAATGAAGAAATTGTCTCTAATCATATTAAACCTATCCTATCGAGCTGAATAGAAAGGCTTTTAGTCGGTAGCATGCCAGGCTAAACAGAGTTATAGCACGGACAGCGACCTCAGTGAAAAATTGTTGGTGGTGGGAGAACGTGCTGCACATAAAAATGTTGCTGCATAGTGGTTCCTACGTGCACTGCAGTCCTACATTTTTTCTATAAATAAACAAAACATATGAACTGATGGCTACTTGCCATATATAAAACTAACCAGAACAAGCAATACAATGTGAAATGATCAGAATAAAATATAAAGTACAGGTTGAGAAACCTACTACAGTGCGGTTAGTAAAAACACCTTACAGAAAATAAGAATAACTATAAACAGATACAGAAATTATAGCTAGCGGTCCTAAGACCATTACGGTACCTTTATTTATCGGGACCATTTATACAAACAAAGTACAAAGATTTAAAATGTAACTAACGGAATAATTAAAATGTTATGTATAGTTACTTGAATAATCGGTAGCCATTCTTAAGCATGGGATATCGTGTTACTGAAATTGATATATCATCCTTGGTGTGATGTGAGTTGATGCGCTCTCTGGAAGCTGGAAAGTTCCTGCATGTCGGTTCCCGCAAACAGGATTTCCGCATGCAATCCAGGACTGGAACGGATCGAACTCAGGACTGTAATCACAATATAGAATGGCTAACGAGTAGTCAGTAAGAGATACAATAACATTACTGCTAAGACACACTTTAATGAACTTAGTTGTTTTTACAATGCGATCTCTGTCATAGGCCTATATACGCTTATAGCTCTACCCAGGGGGGCGTGTTCAGGGAACAAACCCAGGACGGGCAGCATGTACCCAGCTTAGCTGGTATGGCCGACACCTGACCAGTCGATCCGAACTACAGGTTTCCCTTTTACCATAACCCGGATGTGCGTGTACGTGAGAGTTCATCCTGATTACATCATAGGAATTTGATTGTAGCTGGAATCTAGGCCAATGGGATTCCCTGAAAATGACCAAAGTGGTTGCTTGGTCGCTCCCGAGGGTATATAAGGACGTCTGCTCCTTATAATTTTACCCTGATTTCACGGCCACCCAAGTGTTACAAATTTGCGGACACACGAGCAAATAAGCGACCAATTTAAGAATCAAAGAAGTGACAACAAATTTGAATCACCAAGGTGACCAGAATTAACTAGTATTGCGTTTGACAACGCATTTACTTCTGAGTTGGTATTTGCTTGGAAAAGCAATCACAATCAGAAGCGACCAATGACCAAAATGGGTCGTTGTCTACATTGAAACTTGGTCAATTTTACTACTGAATTTGGTCCCATATTGCTTGGACAAGCAATCATATCAGATACAACCAATGATCAGCATTGGTAATTTATTACACGAAACTTGAGATCGATTATCACTACTGAATTTGGGACCAATTGCTTGGATAAATACCCACAATCGGATGCGACCAACAACCAGGATAGGTAGTTTGTTTACTTTGTACTGGGTAATTCTAAATAAACTGGTAGCCATCTTGGAAGGGTGACCACTGTCAAAAGCGACCAACAATCAGGATCGATTGGGCATGTGCCTGTGCAGGTTAAGGGCATTAAATTATCATCAACATCAACTTGCCTAACTTATTCAACCGTCTATGATCCACGACGACCAATCAGGATCGATTGGTCGTCCATACACTATAGCCATTAGTGTCATCATAATTCGTCTGCTATCCGGGACAGAAGTTCCATTCGATTCACACACACTTCCTACCTCCGAGAATTATATTGGTGTTGCTATCTATATGTCTGGATTGCTATGTGCATTCGTTCAACTGATTGCACTCTTGTGATACTAACTTCTAAAGCTTAGAAGCTTGTAAACTCATCAGATAACATTAAATTAGTACTGATTAGCCTATCTACTTATCTTCACTATTATGCAATCCATTCCATTTGACATTTGCTGTCATTCGTGCATCAGCTGATAGCTATTCAGTATTTGTTGGAGAATAAATTGTCCATGTCGGTTATTTAAATCCATCTCGTCTTAGCCGAATCCATGAATTAATTGTCCATCCTTAAATTAAGTGACCAGTCCATCGCCACTAACACGCTGCTGCTGGTGCTTCTAGTGCTCATACAATATCAGCTTACAACAACCACCACACGCATATCTATGCAAGCAGCGCTGTTCTTACTGTGAGAAACAGCTGGAGTTTCTCACGTACCATGACAGTTAGGGCACTGGGTGTGACCTCATTTCATGCACAGAGTGATAGACAGGGCGCTGTCTATCAGATTAAAGCAACGCAGTCACTTTAAAGGAATACTTCAGTCAATAGGGCTATGTTAATAGCGTTTATTGATTAATTGGCATATTCTATTGACTGGACGTTTCTTTGAAAGGAGTGTATTAGCATGCAGTTATAACTTCATCAGCAAAGCCGTCATTACAGCAGGTTTAAAGGAACACTATAGTTAATGCTATTTATAGTTTGGATCGACCGGTCGGGTACTGGCCGTACCAGCTAAGCCGGGTACGCGCCACCCATCCTGGATTCGTTCCCTGAACACACCCCCCCCCCCCTGGGTAGAGCCATAGGCGTATATAGGCCTATGGGAGAGATTGTGTTGTAAAAACGACTAAGTTCGTTAAAGCGCATAGTGCACATGCGCACGCTTAGATGCTATTTTTGATGGAGCACGTTGTTTACGACCAAGATAGGATGACGCTTTTAGTGTACTGAGATGGTACCCTGTAATCCTTTTTTATTACCTGTTCACGCCAAATCTGGCATTAATCAAGACCAGAATATTCGACGGGCTTTTTAAATCTGTAAACCATTTCAAAATCGGTTAAGAAATGGCTGAGTTATCCACGGAAAACCCTTCTTGATTATTTTCAAAATATTGTCGTGACGTCATAACCACGTTGACGCAGAACTTCTAGAATATTCTAGATCATTCGACAGCGTTATTATCAGCTACGCGCTGATTGGCTGTTGCTCGAACGATGATTGGTTGGAGCCTGCGCCTGTGATGTCACGGGGAGTATAAAAGGAGACGCGATCCAGAGATCGTGAGCATCCTCGGCCAGGGGCCGAACAGGTTGGACCTGTACTAGCTACTATCAGCATGACAGACAATACGCATATTAGTTCGCTTTCTGTTGGTTTTTCTCCCATAGCTAGCAGTTGCCCAACCCACTGCACTAAAACAATTTTGTAACCCCCTACTTGCGGGAGCAATTTGGAACTTTCTAATTATTGTTCACGAGTATCAATATCTACTTCGGAACACAAACTTGCGATTAGCCCTTTGCGGCCTGAATATGTGATTCTACAGATGTAGAGGCAGCGATGTTCTTTGGTGGATGACTCGCCAGATTTGCCGGCCATGGCAAAAAGTGGTATTTCAACTGCCACCGCACTAATATCGTGCAGGTTCATCTAACTTTCGACCGCAGCAAGTAAACTTTGCCCGGTGCGTCTTCAGAGCTGGCTGACATAACAGAACCATTACGCTTTGTTTTGTTTCTTCATCTGCATCCATGAACTCCCCCCCCCCCCCCCGCTTGTGATCAGGTTGTTGACCACATTCATCCGTGCCATCGTTGTATCTCTTACTGACTACTCGTTAGACATTCCATTGTGCTTACAGTCCTGAGCGATGTGCTCCCGCCATGAGCTTTGTAGCTCACCAGGCTGTGTCGGGCCATTCCGATGTCTCATGTTGACTCGCCGCGCCATAAGTGCACGACGAGTGACGACGCTGGTTAGCATCCGGTCTCGGGGTGATGGACCCTGAACGAGACTGCACTGCGGGAAACAAAAAACGGCTCCTAAGGCCGGTGGAACTCAATCGTTCCAGTGGGGCTGTGCGACCATTGTCGTGAACATTAAACACAACAGTCTCATTCCAAGAGTTTGTGTCACCAGTATATGCCTGTCCATAGCAATTTCGTGATCTATGGACTTACAAGATTTGATTTGGTGACCTAAAAATATATGTCTATACAATGTGTTTACCTAAAATATGCTAGATAAACCTACAATAAGAGCATACGAAAATACAAGACATAGAGGCAGGTAGATGAACTTTTAAACATGGGGCTCCCAGAGGTACCACACAGACTCCTAGGTCCGCAGAGGTATCCCCGCAAGGGAGGCTCCCGTACATGAGACATAGCCATTTAACTTAATATAAGTTATTATACCTCTAAGCTGAAAGGAAGAAGAATATCTCAGACGAAAAGTGACGTGTCTCACACCAGCACTACTCCTAGTGCAAGTTAGGGTGATGAGTATTATCCTGGCATGGCCCGTCGTCGCTGAATCCTTGCGAGAGGCAAGTGCCTCGCGTGGGCCTCCGGCTTGGGAAGGTGCTGCCACGGCTGAAAGCGGGAGAGGAGTAGCAGGCAAAAATGGGCCCACTCTAATATTCCAAACAAAACGGCTGCAGTATGAAAAAGACCATACCTAGTGAGATTATGACTATAGGGGTGCGTACTGTTTCACGTGAAGACGGGACGGAAGATTCCCGATGGATTCCTTCATCACCGTCTTATGTGATTCCTAATATGCTGAGTTACTAGTTGCCGCATTATTTCTGCGGGCCTTCTGCTCTGCTTAATCCACTGTTTAGTTGTTTTCAGAACAAGAATTATTTTAGGCCGCAACTGGCCGATAACTACCTAGCTATTAGACATGGCTGTCACGGAGAACAGATGCCCAAGGAAATCAATACTGCAGACAGCGCTCATACATGTTACTTAGCGGGATCTCCGAACTGGGTGAGAATCTCGCCTTACAACCACATTAAACATTACAGGACATGGTTTACATTTCACGGAAGCATTGTTAGGCCATCTCTCCTATCGTTATGGTGGGGGGGGGGGGTTAAGAGAGACTGATGTACACCGTGAATGTCCTTCCCGTAAGGGCGTGGCAGATCTAAATATCATGCCCAGACATTTAAACAGAATTCGGTGAGTATACGTATCTCGCCCGTCACCGGGTCCTATGGAACTAACCGTTTAACCTGATGTTAGGTTTATACACAAGTTGCCAGTTTCGTACTGCGGTGCGGGAGGATTGTCAGTACATATAATAATAATTAATACATATGTTTTCGCAGTGCTTTCCTACATTGGTTTAAAGTACTATCTACTAGGTATCTGAAGATACACGGGAGTGTGTGTGATACCACACCCTAGCCATCACCGCTCGGAAACCCCAATAGTTTCCCAGAGTCGGATCAGCCCATGGTGTTGATATGGACATCCAAACAAATAACAAGCCACAAGGCTAGGAGGAATATGAAGAGAGACACAATTTTGGAGTTATGAGTCTTACCGGAGTGCGGGGCTAAATTATCGCACTGTCGGAAGAGAAGAGTATATTACACAGTATGTAATGAAGAAAGTGTCTCTAATCATTCTGAACCTATCCTATCGAGCTGAATAGAAAAGGTTTTAGTCAGTAGCATGCCGGGCTAAACAGAGTTATAGCACGGACAGCGACCTAAGTGAAAAATTGTTGGTGGCGGGAGAAAGTGCTGCATATATAAATGTTGCTCGATAGTGTTTCCTACGTGCACTGCATTCCTATATTTTCTATGCTAAGACAAGTTAACGGATGGCCACTGACCATACATAATCTAACCAGAACAAGCAATATGATGTCAAACGATTATGGTAGATATATTAGTACAGGTCAACGAACCTATTATAGTGCAGTTAGCAACACATCGAGGAAAATGAAAATAACTATTTAACAAATACAGAAATTATAACAATTGGTCCTAAGACCGTTATGGTTCCTTTTAGTCATCGGAACCGTTAATACGGATACGAGATAATTAACAAAACCTATATAGAGAAATAATTAAACGGTGAAGTATAGTTACTTGAATACTTGGTAGTCATTCCGAAACTTGAGATCGATTATCACTACTGAATTTGGGACCAATTGCTTGGATAAATACCCACAATCGGATGCGACCAACAACCAAGATAGGTAGTTTGTTTACTTTGTACTGGGTAATTCTAAATAAACTGGTAGCCATCTTGGAACGGTGACCACTTCATATGTTTTGTTTATTTATAGAAAATATAGGACTACAGTGCACGTAGGAAACACTATACAGCAACACTTATATATGCAGCACTTTCTCCCGCCACCAACAATTTTTCACTGAGGTCGCTGTCCGTGCTATAACTCTGTTTAGCCCGGCATGCTACCGACTAAACCTTTTTCTATTTAGCTCGATAGGATAGGTTTAATATGATTAGAGACACTTTCTTCGTTAAGAAATCTGTAGTATACTCTTCTCTTCCAGTAGTGCGATAATCTAGCCCCGCACTCCAGTAAGACTCATAACTCTAAGATTTTGTCTCTCTTCATGTTCCACTCAGCCTTGTGGCTTCTTAATTGTTTGGATGTCCCTATCCGCACCATGGGCTGATCCGACCCTGGGAAACTGTTGGGGTTTCCGAGCGGTGATGGCCAGGGTGTGGTGTCACATACATTCCCCTCGTATCCTCGGATACTTAGTAATTAGCACTTTTGCCAATGTAGGAAAGCACTGCGAAAACATATCTTAATTATTATTTTATTTGCTGAACACTGCAGTGCAAAACTGGGCAACTTGTATATAAGCCTAATGACAGGTTAGTTCCATAGGACCCGGTGATGGGCGAGATACGTATCCCCACCGAATTCCATAAGAATGTCTGGGCATGATATTTAGATCTGCCACGCCCTCATGGGAAAGACATTTACGGTGGGTATTCGTCTCTCTTACCACCACCATAACAATAGAGCAGTTGCCTAAAATGCTCCTGTGAAAAGTAACTAGTGTCCTGTGACGTTTTATGTGGTTACGAAGCGAGATGTCCGGATTCTTATCCAGTTCGGAGATCTTACTAAGTAACATGTATGTCTTCAGTATTGATGTCTTGGGGCATCGGTTCTCAATGACAGCCGTGTCTAATAGCTAGGTAGATACCAGCCATTTGCGGCATAAACTAGTTCCTGTTCCTAAAACCTAAAAGCTAGTGAAGCAAAGCAGAAGACCCGCATAAATAAAGCGGCGACTACTAATTCAGCATACTAAGAATTACATAAGGCAGAGACGTGGGAATCCTTCGGGAATCATTCATCCCGTCTTCACGTAAAACAGCATGCAACCATATAGTCATAATCTCACTAGGTATGGTCTTTTCTTTTTCAAGCATTTTTGGTTGAAATATTAGTGGGCCCATTTTTTGGCCTACTAATCTTCTCCCACTTTAAGCAGTGGCGACACCTTCCCAAGACAGAGGCCCGCGCAAGGCACTTGCCTCTCAGCGACGACGGTCCACACGACGATAATACTCCTCACCCAAATTAGCACTAGGAGTACTGCCCGCGTGAGGCACATGACTTTTCGTCCAAGATAATCTTTTTCCTTTCAGCTTAGAGGTATAATAACTTATATCAAGTTAATTAGTTACGTCTCGTGTACGGGAGCCTCCCTTGTGGGGATACCTCTGCGGAGCTATGAGTCTGTGTTGTACCTCCGGGAACCCCATGTTTAAAAGTTCATCTGGCTGTCTTGTATTTTCGTATGCTCTTATTTAGTTTTATCTAGCATACTCGATAGTTTGTTTAGGTAAAATCATTGCATAGACTTATATTTTTAGGTCACCAAAATCAAATCTTGTAAGTCCATAGATCACGAAATTGCTATTGACAGGCATACTGGTGACACAAATTCTTGGGATGAGACAGTTGTATTTAATGTTCGCGACAATGGTCGCATGGCTCCACCGGCCTTAGGAGCTGGTTTTTGTTACCCGTAGGGCAGTCTCGTACAGGATCCGTCACCCCGAGACCGGATGCTAACCAGCGTCATCATTCGTCGTGCACTTGCAGCGCGGCGAGTTGACATGATACACCAGAATGGCCCGACACTACCCCGCGAGCTACATATTGTATTGATGCGTACATGCACGTATGTTTTACCAATCAATCTTATTGACCCGTTACCGCTCTAAAGATCTGTGTCAGCCCAAACTAAGAGGTTCTGAGTGAGAAGGTACATGTGAGGTTGAGACTGAGCCAAACATCTGAGATCAACCTTCATATTGGGTCAATGATCTATTGGTGGTCGAAGTCAATCAGCGATATTCAGAGCTGTTATTCTAGCAATTGCAATTCTCACCAGCATTTATACACTACCACAAAAACCCAGGCCGCGGCGCTACAGTATTGATTCCTTCAATATTAATATCACATAATGTAGAAGATTCTGACACTGTTTTGGGTGCCCTTAGCTCTGCATTTTCCACCAATACTTGGGGCTTAGGATTGGCGGTTTCTAGTTTAATGGATCTTGTTGATTACTATAGGAAGCTCTAATGGTATCCTGGTTGTTGGTAGTGTAAGATGTATAATTACCCTGATTACTATAACCACGGGCTCTGCCTCGCAATCGACCCCTAGTATATCCAAAACCTTTACCTCTAGTACTGTTAAAGTGATCATAGTTATACTGTTTATTTGGGCACTCACTGAGAAAATTCCCAAGGCCCCACAAGACCAACATGGACCTGGACTACCCCTGCCCCTACCCCTGACAATGCAGCAATTTGCATTTTTAATTCATGAACCTCTTGGGCCAGATTTTCCATACACTGATCTTTGTCAGATTTCTCAGCAACTGTAACTTGGCTGACGTGGGAATGACATGAATTACTGGTAGACAGATCCTTCTCCACAGCCAAGCGACACTTCAGCTTGGCAGCCTTCTCTAATGCTTCATCAACTGTTTTGGGATCCTTGTTGATTGTATTTTGAATAAGCCCGCCTTACACGCCTCCTCAATTCACCTACATAAACCATTACATTTTCATTAGGTTTCCTAATCCTACTTGTTAGCTCAGATCTGAATGCATCAATAAAAGTTTTGGAAGAATAAGCTTTCATAAATGCATCCTTTACCGCTTGGTATTCATGCTTGGTTTTTTCAGGAAACTCTCTGTAAACAGAAACGGCTGAGGCACCTAATAATGTAGGCAAGATTTTTAGCTTGTTATCTATTCCAGCAGCATGAACCTCTGCCCAGACTTCAAATCGCTCAACCCAATCTTCAAAGTCATCACCCTGATTTCCCTGAAATAATGCAGGAGAATGAGCAATGTACAGAGGTTTAGTTTCTGCCATAATCAATAATTTTGCTTACAGAATTAGTTCGTCTGCGTTTCCAGCATCTATCGTCGCCTTGGCTCTCTTCTGATGATGTCACAGCATTGTCGATATTTTGAATACCGTCTTTTGTAGCACTGTTGTCATGAAAATCTTCTGAACTCGACAGTTCTTTAATCGTGTATCAAACTTCAGCTTGCAGTGCGCCCACTAGCCTATCGAACCAAGAATGTTTCACTTCAGAGACAGCATGTAGGGCATCATAGAGATTATGAAAGAGATATTGTGGTACCACTTTCAGTTTTCTAGCTCTACCACAGCATTTCTTATGAAGTTTTATGATGTCCTCATCCCAACTAACTGTCCAACATCCACGTAAATGGTCTGTTTGCTGTTTACTATTTTGAGGTTTCAATCTCTGATTAATATAATTAAGTTTAACTATCAGCTCAGATTGGAACTGCTGAGTCTGGGCTTCAGAGAATTTTGGGAAAATAACTCTTTTTTGGGCTACTGGATCACACTGGTAATTTACAAGGTTGGCTGTCGGAATAGTTATGAAACCAACTAAAGCTTGAGGACACACATTTTTAATATCAGATTTAAATTGTAACAATTCATTAACCAATTCTTCTGCTGTGATGGACGAGAGCTCAAATTCAACACCTATACTGTAACTGTGAGAAATCTTATTCAATAAATTGTTAATAGCACAGGCAATTTTAACAAACCGCTTTACATTTACTGGCAAATGTTTAATAAACGATATAGTTTGTTGCCTTAAGCCTTGAATAGTTCCTCCACGCTCTATAATATAAGACAAGTTCAACTCATCCGGTTGCTTATACAGCGCAGGCTTATCAAAGTTGTAGGCCCTAGAATCGGCCACTAACAAACATTTTACATTCATCCAACTATATTACATTAAACATTTAGAAATGTTATGACTAGCTATGCAACTCACCAATCGTAATTGAAAATGATAATCATGGAAATGGCAAACTTTAAAAAGTAAAATTTCAAGATGTTTGTAATTACAGTGCCAATACATCTTACCGACCGTAACTAACAAAGTAGGATTTAATCCCACCACTGCCACCAATGTAACATACTTACATTGCTCATTAATTCGCCCTCATTCCTGTCCACACTGTTCACTTGTTCGTTTCCTGGTTACGTTTGGTATCCGCTTGTTACTAGGCCACTCGGTCACGGTCACCTTTCCTGTTGGGCTCAATATAAAACAGAGACTTTTTAGTCCGGAACATAATTTCATAGGATTTCATAGGATAGCACTGTGGACTCAGGCTTATTCAGCGTCTATGGCTGCCTCTTCATTTGTGGATGAAACATAACACTCTCTCACGTGACTTCCAGGCATTTTATAGTCAGCGATAAAGTCAAATTTCATCTCCTGGTCCTTCCAAAATGTATCCACCCCTAACTCGAACTTAAGCATTACATACATATACATACATATCCTCTTCTGCTGGTTAGGCTAGTAAGCCTGTAACGGATTTTCACTTTCTTCTTGAACCTGGGTTTCATTAAGCTGTTTAACTGATTGGGTGCGGATGGGTGAGATCGGGAACTGAATTGTGTAGAGGTTCTCTCGGTAGTGCTTATCAATCCTTCCTTTAAAGGCGTTGAGTGTTGGAGCTGTCACTATGTGATCAGGTAGGCTATTCCAATGCTTGTTCACTCGTATGCTAAAGAACCTCTTTCTGGTATCACTGCAGCAGCGTTGTTTGGTGAGCTTGTAACTGTTACCTCTTGTGCGATCACCTACGCCTGATGGCAGTAGATGCTCCCGATTGACGTCGTACATATTATGCGTGTATTTGAAAGCCTCGATAAGGTCTCCACGAAGCCGCCTATATACTAGACTTGGTAGTTTGAGTGTTCTGAGTCTATCTTCATATGGTAAATCACTTAGTCCTGGGATTATCCTTGTCGCTCGTCGCTGGACGTTTTCAAGTAACAGCACGTCTTTTTTGTACAGTGGAGACCATACCACGTTTCCATATTCTAGGTGGGGTCGTACAAGGCTTTTGAAGAGCAGTACGAATGTGACTGGATCTAGGAAGTCGAACGACCTTCTAATCATCCCAACGATTTTGTTGGCTTTGTTTACTGCTGTCTCTGCATGGCTGTTAAACTTCAGTCCATTGTCAACAAAGACGCCAAATCTTTTTCACAAATTGTTTCGCCATGTGTTATGCTTTGACCATTTTCATTCATGCTGTAAGGCTGTTTCTTATTGCATCTACCCAAGTGCATGGTTTTGCACTTGGATGCGTTAAAGCGTAGTTGCCAAGTATTTGCCCAGTCTTTTAGATTGTTGAGATCTGTCTGTAGCTGCTGATGGTCCTCTTCTGAAGCTATCTTTGAGTAGAGCTTAGTATCATCTGCAAAGAGCTTTATCATACTGCTTACTACTTCGGGCATGTCATTAATGTAGCAGACGAATAATGTCGGTCCCAGCACACTGCCTTGTGGGATTCCACTGAGGACTGGAGCCCAAGTTGAGCTAGAGCCATTAACGACAACTTTCTGCCTTCTGTTACTCAAAAAGTCTTGAATCCAGCCCAAGGCATCTCCACTGACACCGTAGCTCTTTAATTTGCTAAGCAATCTCTGGTGTGGGACGGTATCAAACACTTTGGCGAAGTCAAGGTATATTATGTCGACTGCTCCTCCTTGATCTACGATGTCAGTACAATAATCTAAGGTTTCTAACAATTGTGTGATACAGGATCGTCCACTTAGGAAGCCATACTGACAGTCAGAAATAGAGTTTGACATATGATTCATGAGCTTATCTCTAATGAACCGCTCCATGACTTTACATACAACTGAAGTCAGGCTTACAGGTCTGTAATTGCTGGCTGATGATTTACTGCCTTTCTTGAAAATAGGGGTTACTTGACCATTTTTCCATTCCTGAGGGAGAGTTCTATCGCATAAAGATCTGTTGAACAGTATCGCTAGTGGCCGGGCAATACAATGGCTCATTTCCTTCAGGACTCTTGGATGAAGCCCATCGGGTCCTTGTGACTTTGACACTAGCAGGCTATCCAACCTTTCTTGATATCCTCTTCCTTGATGATGAAATTGCTTAATGTACTGCTGGGATCTCTACTGTTGAGCTGGGGTATTGTGGTTAGGTCTTCACGTGTAAATACACTGGCAAAGTAGATGTTGAGTTCTTCTGCCTTTTTTGCATCGGTTCTGGTGATTGTACCATCTTCACGTTTCAAATCTGCGATACCTGATGATGTTTTTAACTTGGAATTTACGTAGCTGAAGAATGCTTTAGGATTAATTTTGGACTTCCTAGCGATGTCTCTTTCAAAGTTCCGCGTTGCTTTCCTTACTTCCCATTTTAGCTGGTTTCTGTACTTTGCATATTCATCATAGTGAGTTTCATCACGTGTCTTTCTAAACCGGTCAAATGCTAGGCGCTTACTTTTTACTTTCTATTGGATACTGGTGCTCATCCAAGAACTTCTCTGTTTGCGTCTAGGAGAGTTGATGATTTTCTTACTGGGAATGCAGTCGTTAACCGAGTCGAGAATTTTTGTCTTAATTAGTGTCCATGAATCTTCAATGTTCTTTCCATTTAGCTCGGCATCCCAGTCTATTCCATTCAATGCACTTCTCATCTTGTCATAATTGCCTCTGTCATATGATAATTTCTGTGTTATACTTGGGCTTACTGGCATATAGCAATTCAATGTGAACAGCAGGGCAATATGGTGGCTCTTGCCTAGTGGGGGTAGGTATTGCAGTTCACCTATCATGTTTTCTTCATTAGTCAGTACTAGATCAAGTATGTTTGGGTGTTGGTTGCCTCTATAGTGTGTTGGGCAGAGCACATGGTGGTGGAGAAAACAGTCTCTCACTGAGTCGAGGAAACGGCTTGCAGGATGTGTAATATCTGATGGCGATGTGCAGTCATTCCAATCTATTTCTGGGTGGTTGAAGTCCCCAGCAACTAAAATGTGACTGTGATGCGATTCATATGCTAGTTTCATCATATCTCTAATATTACTGTCATTCGTAACTGTGCTGTAGGGCGATCTGTATATACAACCGATTAATATGCTGTCATTATTCCTGAGTTGTGCTTCTATCCATATGGATTCCTGCGCTGATACGGACTCGAAAGTGAACTCTCTGAAGTTGAAAGCTTGTTTTGTATAAATACAAACGCCTCTGGAAGCTAAATTTATGTTGCTAAAGATATCATAGCCATCTAAGTTTAATTCTGATATGGAAACTGAATCTTTCGTATTTTTGGTGGCAACTCAGTAATTGTAATTATGTCAGGATTCTGTTCTTGTATAAGAACATGAAGTTCATTATGCTTGTTCATTAGAGAGTCTGCATTAATTGAAATACATATCAGGCCTGTGTAGTTAATGCTGTTGAACGTATTTACAAAATTATTGAACTTATTTACATCTGTACTCTTAATCTCTTCTACTTGGTCTCTGTGGATCTGCGTGAGCGGACTATCCATCCGTCCTGTGTGATGATCCACCTGATGTTCTCCTTTTTTTGCTCTGATTCCTGTGCTTTGCGGTCTCTTTCTGCCTTCAGCTTCAGGAACTCTTCTTGTTCTAATCTGGTCATGTCTCTCCTGATGAATATCTTCCTGATGCTGTTGTTGTCGCTGTTTGATAGGTTCTTGGAATGCTTTAATAACTCGTTTTTTGATGCCAGATCATCAGTAGATACACGCAGTGGCCTAGGCTTCGCATCAGTTAGTTTTTTTACCCAAGCGTACCGGCTTCGTTATCACGATGTTATGCTCTAACTGTAAGCTTGTACGGAGATCTTTTACTGCTTTTATGTCATCATTCTTTCTTGTGTCTGGGTCTTCCGCCGCACTTTCTATTACATTGAAGAGTATAAGGTTATGTTTTCTTCTCTCCCTTTCTTCAAGCTCAGTGATGCTATCTCTCAGAATCACACCTATACACATGTGCAAAAGTTAAGCACCAGCAAAAACAATAGAACGTAGAAACATGATGGTACAACTAGGCTGCCATACTTTTTGTCCCCGCGTTAGCTGACATAATTCCAAGTACGAAATGCACATGCATGCATGACTTCACGCCGCTTGATGTCCGTGCGTGGCGGGAAACAGCACACGTGTTCAGTTATGTAAAAGTCCAGTTTGAGGTGTAGAACATTACATACAGATTTAGGCGACAAGATTAGGAATTTTGTGTTCATGACCGTGGTTTATTTGTACAGAGAGAATTAGCTCTTGATTGTGAACCGCTATGGCAAGACGAAGGTTAAGTGATCGTGTGAAATGGCAAATCATAGGCATGCATACCACTGGTATGTCATGCAGAGAGATTGGCAGACAGCTGAACATTAACCATACTGTAATCAGTCGTTTGATTGCAAAACATGGGCAAACTAACGAGGTGAAGGACAGGCCTAGATCTGGAAGACCGAAGAAGACTACTGCCCATGATGATCGAGCCCTAGTACGCCTTGTTAGGAGATCTCCATTCACCAACAGCAGAGTGCTCAGCCAGCAATGGGAAATGCGCAATAGAGTGTCAATGTCTACCGTCAAAAGGAGACTGTATGCTGCTGGCATGAAAGCTAGGAGACCTGTCAGACGTCCTCTCCTCACTGCACACCACAAAGAGGAGCATTTGAGGTGGTGCAACGAAAGAAGACACTGGAACATGAGATCCTGGAGACGGGTACACTGGTCCGATGAAAGTCGGTTCCTGCTTCATGCCACAGATGGTCGAACTCGTGTATGGAGGTCCAGACGCACGGCGTACGACCAACGTAACATCATGGAAGAAGTTCCATTTGGTGGAGGTTCCGTTATGATATGGGGGTGCATCTCATTTGATTGTAAGCTGGATCTGTTGACTGTACCTGGAACACTAAATGGACAAAGATATCAAGATTCCATACTGGATAGAGTTGTGGTCCCTCATTTTGTAAATCATGCACCTGGAACCCACCCTATATTCATGGATGACAACGCCCGACCACATCGTGCTAGAGCTGTGCATGAATACCTCCGCCAGAATGCTATCGAAACCCTACCATGGCCAGCAAGGAGCCCTGACATGAACCCTATTGAGCATATCTGGGACATTCTGGGAAACATGGTGAGAAGGAGGGATCCTCCTGTGCAGAACCTACAGGAATTAACAGACGCCCTCCATCTTGAATGGCAACGAATACCACAATGGTGTATCAGTCGGTTGGTGACCAGCATGAGACGTCGTGTCCAGGCCGTCATCCAGGCACAAGGTGGATATACCCGGTATTAATAATGACAGTCTCAAACTCGTGCACAGATGTTAAATTTCGTTTTCAGACACCATTAATGACAATCTAGCCACGTGTGTCAACTGTAGGGCAATAGTTGTCAGTTGTGTCAACGTAACCATATTCAGGCCTCGTTTTCAAGTTCAAACAAAAACATACAGTGTTTCCCCACCATCATAATCAGCATTCCTCTAGTTGCATTATTACCTCTTGCACTAAGATGGATGGGTACATAAATGTTTATGCTATTGCTTTCTTCATAGCACATGAATATACCCTCGCATGTGCGTAAAAATAGGGTGGTGCTTAACTTTTGCACAGGTGTATATATCCTCCTCTATGACCATTTTGACCTGGCTCTTAATACTATTGATCTGGTCCGATTCTGTTCCTAATGGCATTGAACTAGCATTTGCTTCTAATACTATTAGTCTGTCCTCTTTATTATCTATTTCATTTTGCAATTTTTCAACCACTCTGTCAACTTTATCGTTTATGGTCTTCTCGTGTACTGCTACTGTCTGCTTAATACTATCAATAGCCCTATCCATCTTCATAGATATTTTGTTGATCATGTGGAGCATATGTGTTGGCCCTCTATTGCAGTGGCTGCAGTACCAATGGATTTGATCTGATATGTTCCTGTTGAAATTTTCGTAAACTGGCAAGGGTACATTTTGACAGTTGGGTCCTATATGGAACCAACTGGTACAGATATCACATTCAAGGGCCTCCTCATCTTCGCTAACTTCACACTTACAATCTCTGCATAACGTGTTGATGTCATCATTATCCATGGAAACAGAAGAAAAAACGTCTCTTACCTTGGGATCTTTACTTTGAATGGCTATTTTCGAATTTATCTTACTTTTGTTTAAGTCCTTTGGGTCTTTCGTAGATCCAGCTCTAGTTTTCTTGGCGGCCATTACTTTTAGGACGATGGTTACCCGGATGTAAACTGGTTGACGTTTCCGCTGCGATTGCTGTTACTATGGACGCTGTCTGACATAAAGTAGTGCTAAAAATTTAATGATTCGAAAATTCCTACTTCTGATGAATGTTAATTACAGAAATCCAGTAAGATGTGCATAATCTCAATGCGATCTGAGCTTCATTTATGTTATGTTGACTCTAGATTGCTGAAATTAGTTTCAAAAATCTTCTTCCCGATCAAAACATATCCGCTCCCATATTTCTTCTTCTTGTAGTGATGTAGTATTTAATAAAGCGCTTGGTAGGCTGTTCCAGACATCCTCTACTCTATTTGTGAATTGAGTATTTCTGTAGATCTAACCGACACCTCTTTTTCTCTAGCCTTAAGTTGTGTCCTCTTGTGGTCTTGCTTTTAGATATTTCCAGCATATTTTTGGTAATATTTGGATCGTCTATTCCATTAAGTATTTTAAATACCGCTATCATATCTCCTCTTAGTCTTCTATATTTCAGTGATGGAAGTCCGATAATTTTCCAGGTTACACATGTTCAGTAAGAAATTCTCTTAGCATCGATCTGCTCTTGTCTCAATGGGACTGCTGCATTAACCAGTAATTTACTAGTGATTTACCAGTGATTGCAGTCAAATACTTCAGTGTAGAAGAAGTGACTGCAATTTTTGGGAGTTAGACGACCTTAGGTCTATATAAAACCCTGTGACTTTGGCATTAACCTGGACATTCCAATACTCTGCTAGGATTGGGAAATATGCATGATCTTTCTTCAGCATGACCGAAGGCCACTTGATACTCTACACTGTCTTGATCTTGTAAGCAGTTTCGCAGTAGAACCAAAACCCGTTTATCTATTTCTGCCTCAACTGGGGACATACCGAGAAGGGCTAGCACTGCTATATGGGCTGTCGAGTCTGGGAGACTTTGGAACCGCCGCATCTGCCTTTTTTTTTTTAAATAATTCGAATTTGTAGATGTTGTTGTTATCCAGTTTAGAGATCTCCGATCCATATAACAATGTTGGGTTGATAAAATGCCATATAATCATATATACATGTTCTTCACGCACTGTTATTTCTTCCAGATGAGAAAGTGTGGCACAGGCATGACGCTCCAACTTTGACAGCTCAAAATTATGGTAAAATTCACAATTTAATTAAACATGCTATAGTTGCGACTCCAATGGCCCTGCCAGAAATAGACTGACAGACCAACGTGTCCTGGCTGCGAGTCGCAACTAAAAAAAAAAAAAAAGAAGAAAAAAAAGAAACCCATGCTTCAATTTAACTATTGCCATTTGTTTGCTTTCTCCTGCATCAGTGATCTACATGACCATTATATCATCAGAGGCACTAAATCTGCTGATTTTTGCTTTTATCCATTTTCTATTTATTTTCATTTGGCCTGTCAATGCTCTGCTTCGGTCTACTGCATGTATCATTGTGCTCTTTTTCAGCTTATGATTTTTTGTCAATATCATTTTGCTTTATGCATTGTATATGTTAAATTATACGTTGTCAATGTCTGTGTCATATTTCTGTTCATTTTGCTTTGCTGCTTTGTATTAAGCTGTGAACTTGACAATTCTATGCTGTTGCTTTATGCTTTGTCTATGTCACGCTATATGCTCTCAATATTTGTCATATTTCTCCCTCATTTTGCTTTTTTTCCTAATTTGTCACTATCATTTTGCTTTATGCTTTGTATATGTGTCAAACTGCATGCATTCAATATCTACATTCAACTTTTTTCTTAAATTCATGTATCCAATGTCATCTACTTATACATGCAAACTGTGTATTACTAATTACTAATAAGTGTGTGTGTGTGCGTGCGTGCGTGCGTGCGTGCGTGCGTACGTGCGTGCGTACGTACGTACGTATGTGCATGCATGTATGTATGTATGTGCATCTTATTCCTTCTTATCTTGCTCCTTAATTCCGCCAACCAATCCAGTCTTATACTAGTCTTCAGAAGTGCCGGCTTACAGACTCAGAGTGGCCTTTCTTGAGGTTCTTACCACTGGAGTGGCTGCCAGTCATTCCAGTGATAAGTTCCCGAGAGAGGTCTACACTGGACATACGAATGTACATATATTTTATTTATCCAACAAGAATTTGAATATATAATATGTTTTTTGAGCGACGGCTTTCATTTTCCTTTCCATCAGATGGTTTTTTTATCCTAGTTATTTATGCTCTGTCATGCCGGTATAAAAATATTGAACTGCCATCCTACATAATTAGCCATATATACAACCAGACCATTACCCATACCAGTATATCTGCTGCTCCGAAGCCACCAGCTAGATATTATGAAAAATCTAAATTGCTCCCAGCCATCCTAAACTACATGTTTTCTGCCAAGCTGAGGAAACCTTCCGGTAGCCTTTTTCTCACTTGTCCACTTCCCTAAGATTTCAATAGCGAATCGTATAATAATTATTCTACCCACAATTACACCTATGCCTCACTCATCCCTTTCCACCCAATCCTATGCCCATCAAATTCCCTTGGTCTTCCTGTAGAAAACCAGTGAGATGTAACCAATATGCTATACTATGTGATTGCTGTGGTGTCTGGATACACTTATGCTGCTCAAAGCTTACCACTGCTGAATATGCAGAACTAGAAAACTCAGAGGTGCCATGGTGGTGCATTAACTGCAATAAAGATTTATTTCCCTATAATCACTATGATGATGATACTGATTTCATGTTAGCTATCCTGGACATAAATGAACGACATAGCCACATGTATCAATATACCCACCAAGAAACACTTTTTAATCCGTTTAAGCTTAACAAATTCTACCAAAATATTATATCTCACGATGATACTGATAATGAGGAAATTAAATATCTAACACCAGAATGTGACTATATTCTTCAAAAGGAATTTAATGATAATTTAATTAAGAATGTAAATGAAACAATCACATTCTCTCAACTTCATATTAATATCAGGTCTCTTCTGAAGAATAACAATAAACTAGGCATGTTTCTAGATGCAAGCTCTCGTGAATTTGATCTAATTGGTGTTACTGAGACCTGGCTGAAACCAGACTCACCACTAAGCTTAATTGATAGACAGCACTATAACTTCATTGAAAAGCATAGACAAGCACAACACGCAGCCACAAGGGGAGGTGGTGTAGGCATCTATGTAAAGGATACCATTCAATATACTATAAGAGAGGATCTGTGCATGATGGAAGCAGATATAGATGGCCTTTTTATTGAAATACTCAGAAGTAAATCAAAAAGCAAAATTGTTGGTGTTATTTATAGAGCCCCAGGAACAGATAATGATAATTTTCTCAAAGCTTTCGATAACATTTTGCAAACTATCCAAAAGGAAAACAAGATAGGACACATTATGGGAGATTTCAACATTGATCTACTAAAACAAAACTGCTTTTATACACAAAACCTACTAAACTTAATTGGCTCATATGGCTTCTATCCACCCATAGCAAATCCGACTAGAATTACAGAACCAACTGCGACCATCATTGACAAAATCTTCACAAATAGCATTGTTGAATGGAAAAATCAATTAGGTATTTTTGTTGCAGACATATCTGATCACTTGCCTATTTACTACCTGAAAAAACCCAGAAGTTAAACAAAAATCATTTATAAAAGAAAATCTAATGTGTAGGGACTTTGGAATAGAAAATATTGACAAATTTAAGAACGCTATGTCTGCTATAAACTGGAACTACATTATTGATTGTCAGTCATGTGAAGATGCCTATAACACATTCCATACTGTGTGCACAGATGTATATGATCGCGCCTTTCCACTAAAAACAGCTAAACAATTTAAACGAAACCCGACTAAACCATGGCTAACTAGGGGATTGATAGCTGCTTGTCATAAGAAAAACACACTGTACTTAATATTTATCAAGCACCCTACAAAGTACAATGAATCTCAACATAAAAAATATCGCAACAGACTAAACCAAGTAATCCGGAGAGCCAAAATCAATCATTACCATAATAAATTCATCAATCAGAAAGACAATATCAAAGAAACGTGGAAGTTAATAAAGTCTCTACTGAATAAACAAAACAAGAAATCAGAGACATCAAGATTTATATATAATGACAAAGTTTTAACCAACAACCAAGATATAGCAAATAAATTTAATGAATATTTTATCAACATTGGACCCAGCCTATCGGAAAAAATTAGGAATACCTCTAATACAAATATAGAAGATTATCTGACAGGCAGCTATAAATCCTCAGTTTTTCTAGATCCTACTAACACAGATGAAATCTCAAAAACCTTAATGCAAATCAGCCTAAACAAAAGTGCAGGCATTGATAATTTTAAATGGAACATTTTTAAAAACTGTCTCTCACAAATATTAATCCCATTGAACCACATTTGTAATCTTTCCCTGATGCAGGGTATATTCACATCTCGACTAAAAGTAGCACGGGTGACACCAATATATAAAGCCAAGGACTCTTCTGACTTCACTAATTACCGGCCTGTCTCAGTACTTCGACTATTTTTTCTAAACTTCTAGAAAGACTTTTCTACAATAGACTGATAAATTTCTTAAATAAATATTCTATTCTCTATAAAGCGCAATATGGTTTTAGACAAAACCACTCCACAATGCTGGCTCTGATAGATATGTTGGAAAAAATAACAAATTCTCTAGAAAACAAAGAACATATTCTTGGCATATTTCTTGATCTTTCTAAGGCTTTTGACACAATTGATCATAAGATTCTAATAAAAAAAACTATCTTATTATGGAGTGAGAGGAATTGCCCTAAATTGGATAACAAGTTATTTATCAAACAGAGTACAGTGCGTACAATACAATGGAGCTTCCTCTAGCAATGAAAACCTAGTCTGTGGTGTCCCGCAGGGATCAGTACTTGAACCTCTCCTGTTTTTAATATATATGAATGATTTACCCAATGTGTGTCAGCACCTTTCATTAATACTGTTTGCAGATGACACCAATGCTTTTTGCCACAACAAGAATATAGAAACACTATATAAAAATGTAAATGAAGAAATGGAAAAAGTAATAAATTAGTTTAAAGTAAATAAATTATCACTGAATGTCGGGAAAACTAATTACATGCTCTTTACAAAATCTAGAAAACTAAAGAAAAATGACTTGCCAAAATTGTACATTGATAATCAGGAAATACAGGAGGCTGAGTTTGCTAAATTCTTAGGTGTCTACCTGGATAAAGATCTAGCCTGGGAGAAACATATAGAGATTGTAACATCTAAAGTGGCAAGAAACATTGGGATCATGCGACGACTTAAATCATACTTACCACCTAACATACTAAAAACACTATATTGCACGTTAATACTCCCACAAATTACTTATTGCAACACTATTTGGACTAATACATATAAAATCAGACTGGCAAGACTAAAATCACTTCAAAAGCAAGCCATTACACTTTTTGCACAAACAGGAGAGGCCCAAAATGTTTACAAGACAGAAAATTTATTAAAACTAGAGGATATTGGTAATCTCCAATTATATACAATAATAAAAGATTTTTTCAAAGGTAATCTACCAAATTCACTGTCTTCTCTCTTTAACCTAAACACTGAAATACACGCATACAACACCAGATCTAGACACAACTTTCACACAGAATACAATAGAATGGAAATCTCAAAACAAAAACCATCCTTTCAAACTACAAAACTCTGGAATAACACAGACATGAACACAGGTACACGGATTATTAGTCAAAATTCCTGCAAACATATTATTAAACAAATGTTCATTAATAAGTACTAAATCGGGTAATTGGACCTCACTCATATATTAGTTACTACACCTTCATGCGCCCGGACACCACAGCAATTACCAGCAATTCATCATGAAGAACCACCTGTTAACAATACTGCTGCTCTTGCCCTGCCTCTACACTCCGGTTTGACATATTGTCTACATAAAATAGAAGGTACCGGTACTGCTGAATATTCTGGACCTAGTGGAATTTGTGGGAGAATTTTCTGCATAATGCAGCAATGTCTTCTATTCCAAATGTGTACAGAAGATTACTTACGTCATAACCAAATCAGTTTGTTGCTAGAATCATGTTGGCCATTGTTATCTTTACTGTATCATTAACCATAATCATATTTAATTTAATTAATTTTATTATATTATATTTTATGTGAATGTCTGGCTCCTGGGTCTTACAGACAACACATCCCAAGGGGCATAGCTCCTCTTGTTGGGTGTTTTGAAGAGGACTTGACCGGGGGGGGGGGGGGGCTGTGGTTGGCTAAGCCACCAACAACTCTCGGTCGGGCGACTTTTCTGAATATTCAGCGAGTGTGCAGCTTCTGTGTTAAATCCTGAGTCAAATTGGACCAGCACTCCTCAAGATATACACAGATCCAGAACTTGATCATATCTAAGAGCTCTAAAAAAAATCCAGCCATGACAAACACACTAAGAAATAGACTCGAACACAGATTCACATAGCCGGTTTACTCTCTTTCCTCTAGGGAAAGAAGGTGATAGACAATAATAATAATAATAATAATAATAATAATAATAATAATAATAATAATAATAGTAGAAACAGGATGAACTCCAGCCCCCCCCCCCCTCCCCCCACCCCCTTCATCCCCTAGCCCATTCCAATGAGTGAAATATGTTACCCACAGTATGAAGAACAATCAAAAACAAGTGAACCATGTTTGTCAAATGTCTTGTCTTTTTCTCTTTTTTTTCTCTTCTTTTTCTATGTCAAATCCTATATTATTTGTCTGTAGTTATGTATAATATATTGTCATAATGCCTTATGTCTACTTATGTCAAATCATGTGTAACTTGTATGTTATTCTATGTCAGGGGTCCACAAGCTAATAGGCACAGCCTCCAGTGGACTCCCTGTTATCATATTGTAATTTGTAATATTTACCAAGAGAATAAATCAAATCAAATCAAATGTAGGGTTTCCCAGAGATTGCTCCATGCGTCATTATTCTCCAACTATCTGGCAAAGCGGCGTACTCAGTTGCACGTCGCCAGATTATGGAGATTTTTTCATACAAAGTTTATGCTAACTAAATATTTCATTTAATGGTTTGAAAATAGGGAATAAAATAAAGTACACAAAATAAGCTGTTGGTAGCAGCAATATTTGACATAGATGATTACGGTAAATAAACACTAAATAGTATCTTTCCCTTCCATTTCCACAGGCACAAGTAGTTATCAGTTTTCGATAATCTAGGTAAAGTTTCTGAGCGCAGGTTAAGGTTTGTAAAATCTCTATGCTCAGCTCCTACGCACTAATAAACTTGTTGATCCAAAATTTCCGGTTATGTCTGACTTTTAAATTTTTAGAATAATGCCCTCTTCTGTTTTTGTATTTACATGAAGCTGGCTATTATCCGCTATAGGTATATTCAGTAGCATTTAATATATACAAGCTATATACATTAGAGCTGGGCGGTCTGACGGTAGTACCGTGAGGACCGCGGTATGCCGTGAACCGATACCGTGACCGTTGACATTTCCAAATACCGTGAATACCGTCCATAATGTTTGAGCAATATTTGAGAAATATATTCATAAAATCTGACTTGACCAAGGGTAAATAGGTGCTAATAGTGACAAAAATACAGGCATCCCTAAGTATTAGCCGAGTTGAGGTGAAAGGGTCGTTGTAAAAACAAACATCAAGACGTCAATTATTAAATAATGACCGGCAGAATTGTATGTCAAATGTACGTCTTGAAAGTCTTACGGTAAAATTGCTTTATTTGAAACATCTAAACTCATTCTCTGGCCGTCCGCCGGTTGTAATTACACTATAATATATTCCCTATTCCCATTTCTATTATTTGTAATTTATTAGTCCAAGCATTTTGTCACCGAACAAACACGCTAGAATAACAAAATAACATACAAATTGCGTGCTATTCAAACACAACAGCGATCTCGCAGAGACATATCTGATTGGTTGTTCATGAACTAGACCGTGGGAAAATACATTACTATGCTGAATTTATCAATGAAAATTTACTAAATCGTAGTATTTGCTCGCGCCGTTTTGATCACGTGCTAATTTATTACCAACGAGCAGCGTTGAAGTCATTTTTTTTTTTTTTTATAGCTTGTTTTAAGAAATTTCTTTAAGGATTAAATCCAGTTTAAGTAACGACACCTAAAAATTATAGTGTTTTAGTTTTTGTAATTAATTCTTAAACTGGCTTTACGTCGGAAGTTCGCGGAAATAGATTTTTACACACATTGTTCACGTGAAGCATGGTGAGTAACGAGTCTGCCCATCGGGTACTCGGTAATTATCAGAAGCTTTGGAATCGGCTATATTCAATGTCGTGTTATATGTATGTGTATAGGCCTGTTCGCGAGTAACAGAATATACGACTCCACAGAAATTAAAGAGTACAACAGTCGTCCCGTTTAAATACTCGCGGATTTTGTCTGGACTCTGTTTATCAAAGCGCTCGACTGCCAAAATAAAATTTACCGTTTGCTGGTCGCACGCATTAATAGCAAGAACAATCCAGATTGAAAATAGTGCGCCCCAATATCTCAAGCAGCGGGTTATAGTTAGCGAGTCGACCACACCCTTTGACCGATATTCCCGTGAATGATATTACGTCAATAAAAATAGTGGCCTAATAAAATCGTGAAACTAAACAGTTGCAATAGCCATGTTTTTCTTCTCTAAATCAGGAAGCCGATTTATTTATTTTACCTATATTTACCGTTGATTGGAGATGGAAGTGAAAAGGAAATGGAAAAAATTGTTATAATTTCGTGGCATGCCTCAAGCTCAGATGACGGTATACCGTGGTACCGCGGTATTTGTTCATGGTACCGATACCGTCATGTAAATATCAATACCGCCCAGCTCTAATATACATATCAATCAATCATCAATCAATCACATTCTATTTCTGTAAGTAGGCTGCTACTAGCCTGTTATGACAGATTTTAAAAACAATTAAATTTCCTTATATGTCAGCATGATAGTAATCTTTGTTTATGTCGGCAGCATAATAGTCGTAATATACTGGTTGGGTAGCCTACAGTTTATCAGAGAAAGGTGATCATACTTAGTCCGGGTGGAGGAAGTCCGAATCGTGGAAGTGGTATTTATACGTACATTCACTGGGGAAAATAAAGCTTAACTAGGCTTATCGGGTCTTAGACGATTCATAAACAACCACACTATACAAACAGAATAGTTAGAGGTTATTTTCAAAAATATGTCAAGACGTAATAATGCGTTTAAGCGCTTTAAATACAACGCAGACATGCGACGTTTGATGACAACCTAAAATAGCCCTCGTATCCGACTCTACGGGTAGTAAATGTTGAGTACTCGAGCCGAGCATTTATTTAGTACTCGGCTGAATTACAAGCTTCAGTAAATCTAAACCTAGAGGCGTGGCTTCGTGCCGGGAATACGCCAATGATACGTTCGTGTCTCACGAAAGCAAGAAGTAAATGTTTTCTTGGTTTTAAGTTACACACGCCCTAGGGTACTGGAATTCAGAGCAGTGTGCATCCGTCCTATATGTGTATTATTGGATGGTCCGTTTTTCGAGTGCTATTTGTGATGTGATGTAATCTCCGAATTTCTATTGTAGCGCGGAGGTGAAATGATGTCAACGATTTGAGCAATGGGGAGTTTCAAATGCATAGGCATAGGGCCAGGGGTTGGGGGGGGGGGGGGCGAGGCACAAGGTGTTGCTGCTCCTATAGTGTATCCCCCATAGCGCCCCATCCCCCCCCCCTAGGTTTTTGGCCCTTCAGCACCCCCACCCCACCCGGTCCAAGTACCTTCATATGCCACTGAAATGGGAGTTTGTAACCAACGGTAATAATCTGATAAACCCATCTGATGTCAACGCAAGAGCCATTTAAAGGTGCATATTCACACCAAATGCCTGAAAATGAAATTGTAGACTTTTAGAGGCCTAAATCGTGTGCCTAGATGTAATGAAACGAAACATATGAGGGTTTTATTCCGTGTAAATTATGATACTTTTTAGTTGTGAATTTGAAATAGGGACTCGTGTCTGTAATTAAATTTTGCATCTTAAAAATTATATTAATTTATACTTGACGAAATCATCTGTTAAGATTTATCTTGTTTCATTACGTCTAAGCCCACAGTTTAAGCCTCCAAATCTATACAATTTAATTTTCAAGCATTCTGCTGTGAATATACACCTTTAAAAATTATACAAAGCCAAGTACAGAGTGTGGTAGGCTTATATATAGACGTAAGCGTTCAGCGTTGCAGATCACCACAAGTTGCGAAATTGAATTAGAGACACGAGTACATATATCAGCTCCACAAATAAAAATATTATATTAATTTATACAGAATGAAATCATCAAATGTTAAGGTGCACATTCACACCAAAATACTCTAAGATAGCATTTACAAATGGTCCAAATTGGTTATTCGTTACATCCACACATGTAAGCCTATATAAATCTCATCGATGATGTCCATACAATGGACCTGTCCAGTTTTAGATATGTCCCGCCCATCTCTAGCTAAGCTTCACCTACACCTCGCTCATATTGGGATCGACCGATCCCTGAACTCCATGACTATCAGTTTCCAGAAAACTATACAGGTAAACTGTTAAATATTTTGAAACTAATTTGACTGGGTGTTGTTGCTCTGGCAGCAACAGCGCCAAGACAAATTAATTTCAAAATATTCAACAGAATGTGTATTAAATGGTAAAGACAATTCATACAATGTGTCGGACTATTAAGCTTTAAAGCCTGACTTAAAATTAATCGGGGTCATCAAAAACTACATATGAATCCCATACCTCTTTAATACTTCTGAAGAAATAAGTTGTTGTCATGGCGGCGTATCCGCCATATAGTTGATATATATAGGGCCTACAATTTTCCTGGCATCACTCTTCTTGTGGTGTCTTTCTTATCGCATTCATGGTGAAGCCACCAAAAACCCCGGCCATTGCAGTGGTCTTGAAGATAGTGAATGTCAATTTGCAGGCCAAGAGAATACTATTTTCAAATTCTTTGAACATATTAGCGTTAAAATTTCAAAATAGTCTCCTACGGAAATAAGTCAATATTTTAATTTCCTTGATAAAATTAAGCCATTAAGACCGTCAAATTTGCAGATGCGGTGGTAAATACTGTATCTGGGTTTTTTAAAAGCCCCATGATTTGCTCATTTTGCTGACACCACCTACACTTGACAAAGCTCACAATGAGAGTTTAAAAAGACCAACACTCAAAATCACATGAGCCTTAAAAACACCTTGATGCCCATTCAGACCGCGCACGTGCAGCACGACAACTCAGTCCACCCGCACCCTACTTGACAAAATAGTATTCAGACCAAGCGTGTGCGCAATAATAATTTTGACATTATCAAGGTGGAATATGGAAGTTGAAAGGTCACAATTATTTCTGGTTGACTAGGTCACACCCATTTAGACCGCATACAGTCTACCCGTCCGTGAGAGGTTCATTCAACTTGCTGACCATAAAAAAAATAACAAAAAACGACTAAAGGTGACTGGCACAGTGAGATTCTGGGGGTAGGGGTGACGACACTATGAGGTTGGTTCATATAGCGTGTAGAGTAAACCAGTTATTAACCATTTCAGCCTCAAATTAAAATTTTATAATAGGAAATGTCCATTTGAATACCAAGAAGTTATTTTTTAACAGTCAGTATGAATGGCTTGACCGGTTATCTAACACGTTACGTGGTCTCCCTCTTAATGAAGCTTGTCTTTAGAGCAGGTTCGATTATATGGTTGTGCGCCAGATCGAAGTCTGGCAGCGCATTGCTTTAAATATGTATGTAAAAGGAAGGCAATCTGCAATCAGACTGTCTTCGCTTTTGACACTCTATCCTCAGCCAAAATCTTTAGGTTCCCCAGGTCCTTTCTTGATCTGAGTGTACCGAGTTATGTTTGCTTGAGGCCATCATCATCATACATACACAGGGCTGTAGAATTCCCATCCAGAAGAATATACTCCCTGAGTGTACTAAACGATTTCCAACACACGTTCACACTACTGCCCACACAACAGCATCAGACACCCACCATCCTCCCCCCACCCCACCCCAACAACCCAACTAATAGATGTATGTGTTGTGGCTGCCCCTTCCCTTAATTCTAAAAGACTTGATCTAATCAGGAAGGGGGCTGTCCCACAACTGGCGACTGTGCGTGTGTACCATGATGTAAGACTAAGTGGTCCTAATGTTTGAATGCAATTACCCACACACGCACGCACACGCACATGCTTATGTATAATCAGTATCATTAAGTTCACATTCACATATAAACTCCCTCGTAGATATCATATGTCATGTCAGTCTCAACCACTTTCTTTATTGAAATTCCAGATAACAATGGTAAAAATAAGATATTTGGAGTCATTTATAGACCATCTGGAAAGGACACTGAGATCTTTATCAACATATTTGAAGACATTCTCAAAATTATACAAAAGGAAAATAAATTATGTTATCTTGCAGGTGATTTTAATGTCAATTTACTATTTACTAATTCAATGCATACCCAGAACTTTACTAACTTGTTAAACTCTTATTCCTTCATACCAACAATAACAAAAACCAACAAGAATAACAGAATTTACTGCAACACTAATTGACAACATTTTTACCAACAACATCTCAGAATGTAGCAGATCAGGCATTTTTGTGTCTGATGTCTCTGATCATTTCCCTGTTTTTCTTCTAGAATTAAAATCAGTTGCTAATATTAAAATCATAAAAAGTGAAATTATTAATTGCAGCGATTTTAGGAGCTCCAACATGGATGCATTTAAACTCAAAATTATGGAGCAGAATTGGGATGAAGTAGTGTCACGATGTTCTTGTGAAGATGCCTACAATGCATTTAATAGCACTTGTACACACATCTTTGAACAATGTTTTCCTTTTAATCAAATAAAACGATATAAGAGAAATAAAATAAAAAAACCCCATGGCTTACAAATGGAATTCTAGCAGCATGTCATAAGAAACATAAGCTGTATCTTCAATTTTTTAAATGTTAAGCTAGCAACAACCAATAAAAATACAAACAATATAGAAATAAACACAATCAAATAATCAGAAGCTCTAAAAGAAATTACTTTTACAACAAGTTAGAGGAATTAGAAGGTGACATAAATGGCACATGGAAAGTAATCAAGTTAATTCTAAATAAAAAATAGGCAAAGCACGACAAACACACAATTTATGTACAATGATAAATTAATAACAAATGAAAAGGAGACTGCAAATAAATTCAATGATTATTTTATAAATATAGGCTCAACATTAGCTAATACAATCAAACCAAGTGCAACTTTTGGCCAATACCTGAATGATGGGTATATGTCCTCACTATTCGTAAGCCCTACAAATCATGAAGAAATCATTTAAGTAATGATTAATTTTAAGCTCGGAAAAAGTGCAGGTATTGATATGTTTAAACGGCGACTTTTCAAACCATGCACTGCAGGAATTTTATTACCAGTAAGCCATATTTGTAATCTCTCTCTTACACAGGGAATTTTTCCATCAATGCTGAAAATCACATGTGTCACTCCTCTGTATAAAGCCAAAGACGCATCACTATTTAGCAATTACAGGCCTGTATCAATATTATCTATATTTTCAAAATTACTAGAAAGACGTATGTATAACCGTTTAATGAATTATTTAGATAAGTAGAAAATACTATATTCAAGACAATATGGATTCAGAAAGAAACACTCTACTATGCTGGCTTTAATAGATATATTAGAAAAGATTAATGAATCATTGGGAAATAAACAACACGCCATTGGCATTTTCTTTGATCTTTTAAAAGCATTTGATACGAATGACCATCAAATCCTCCTGAAGAAGTTGTACTATTATGGTATCAGGGGATTCGCACTTGACTGGTTTAGGTTATAGCTGTCTGACAGGACACAATATGTTCAATACAATGTACACCTTTCTGATCCAGCACATGTAGTTTGTGGTGTTCCACAAGGATCAATACTTGGCCCCTTACTCATTCTTATCTATATAAATGTTGTACCTAAAATATGCAACCAGATCTCTCTCTCTCTCTCTCTTTCTCTCTCTCCCTCTCTCTCTCCTCTCCTCTCTCTCTCTCTCTCTCTCTCTCTCTCTCTCTCTCTCTCTCTCTCCGCAGATGATACTAATGCCTTTAGTTTTCACAAAGACATAAATACACTATATGACGGAGTAAATGAGGAAATGGGCATACTTATAGTGGTTTGCGCCCAATAAACTCTTATTAAATGTAGACAAAACATCACATATGTTATTCATATACAGCAAAAAATTTGACAGAAGTAAAATACCAAAACTCCTGAATCAGGGTTGGGTTTTGGACTGTCCAAAACTAATTTTGAACAGACTTTGTCCAAAACCTGTCTTAAAGGGTTTAAACCAGTCCTAAACTGTCCAAAACTAATTACAGCATATTTATACTATGCTTATTCATGCTTACTTACTAGTCTTAGTAATAATGCAATAAAAGAAACAAAACACCATAATAACATACAAATTGTATTACATTGTATATTAAGATATATAAAGTTATTACAAATATTATGCATGTTAACAGGTTAAGATTACAGGCATGAAAATTCAGTTTTATGAAATGTGATTAATGGATGAAAGGGTTAAACTACCCTTCCCTCTGTTTAAACAGTGACTATAACTACTATATTTGTCCAAAAAAGTACAAAGATATTCTGTTGAATATTTTGAAAATAATTTGACTGGAAGCTGTTCCTGCCTTAGGCAGCAACACCTTCAGGTTAACTTATTTTCAAAACATTCAACATATTTATGGTTCAGTCCATTTACATGTAGGGTAGAGTAATTTCAGCGGTGAAAGGGTTAGCTGTACTTGGATTAGTTAACTATAATAGCAATTAAAGGCTCATTCACTTGTAGGAGTTACAACATAACATCTACTGAAGTGACTGCTGGTCATGCAGGTTATCTGAACTTAGATCTGATTCCCCACACAGAGCCTATTGTTAATACCTCCAGCCATCTTCCACACTCAAAGGCATAGACATCATAGTTGAATAATTACAGCCTGTAGGTAACTCTTTCAATAATAATGAATGACCAGAAATGGCAAATTCCTTACAAGTTAACAGATTTTCTGTTGAATATTTAGACAGTAATTTGCCTGGAAGCTGTTGCTGCCTGAGGCAGCAACAGCTTCTAGTCAAGTTATTTTCTAAATATTCAACAGTTTTCCTATTATACAATCTGACTGAAAGTAGTTGCTATCTTATTAAAGGATTTTACTGCAGTTACATGCTCTAAGATAGCAATTATCAGTCAAATTGTTTTCAAACAAATCTTGTATATATGTTAAGTGATATAGAAGTTACCTCTTCACTGATGATGGTTTCTGGAGTCGGTGTCTCATGCTTCTGATAGTGGGCTTCCATTCTTGCTACTTTATTTACAAGTTTGTAAACACATTCTCTACACTTAGCAAATGATTTTCCATTACTCTGAACTTCTAAGAAATGCTTCCAAATTGGATCCTTAGGCCTACCACCCTTAAAATACATCTTTGATCAAATATTTCAAATAACATCAAAAGTTAATATTATACTGAGAACATCTAGACAGGAACTAAACAGATGAACTTAATTAAGAAGATTTACTTGATAACTGATTTCTAATAGAAAGTGGAGTAGAATTATATAGTGATGAAATAAGCTGATAATTGTATTAATTGTCAGACTAGAGGTTAGTCACTGTATGCTAGTTGTGTAAACATGTATCAGAGGAATATTGTAGTATAAACATAGCCATGATAGCTATCAAAAAGCAATGAGAAAACTTAACTAGCAGGGCTAAGTCAGCTAATAGTAGTAAAACATCTTAACAGACTTACTGTCACTTACATGTATGAGCTGTGATCTTATGATCAGTGTATATATGTGTTGGCAATTTTAAAGCAGGTAGACAGGCACTTAATGTTTAGACAAATACATGCCATTCAGTAGATTCAGTTGTATGTCTTCCAGGTTCTAATTTGACTGGAGTAACAGGTTTTAATCAACTTAAAATATAATTTAAGCTTATGGAGAAATATTTTTGACCAGGATTTTAGGTTTTGGACAGTTTTGGACACTTTTCAGGTGTCCAAAACCGATTTTGAGCGGACGGTTTAAACCACTAGTGTCCAAAACTTACCAACCCTGCTCCTGATCAACAACAAAAAAATTGCGCAAACAAACTCGGCTAAATTTCTAGGTGTTCTTTTGGACATCGACGTATCCTAGAGCTGCCACATAGATTATATTAGCAAAAAGTCACAAAACATCTAGGTGTGTTACGACAACTAAAACCATTTATCCCAAATAAAACACTTAAGACACTGTACACAACACTCATTCGTCCACACATAACATATTGCAATGCAATCTGGACAAATACACACAAAACAAAACTCAGCAAGTTGGCTGGATTGCAAAAGAGAATCATCAAATTATTCACAGACAAAAAAGTACACCAAAATATCTTTAAAAATGAGAATTTATTAAAGCTGACAGTTATTGGCAGAATGCAGCTGTATACCATGGTATATGACTTCCATCATAATATCTTGCCCAGCTCAATATCACAGATTTTCATAAAAACCGAAAACATCCATGTTTTATTAAATGTCTTTATATTATATATGTATTATATTGTGAAGATACACAAATATTAATCTAGGTGCTTGTAAGCCTCATAGGCAATGCCTTAATTACAAGCAACCTATAATGTATATATCATACTGTGTTTAACCTGAAAAATAAAAGTAACTCACTAAAAAAGCAATCATTGGTTATTCTGTAGTCACGTGGACAAAACAAGGGATTGTGTATCACATTGATGTTGTATTTTCCATTAATGTCTCACAGAAACATGAACAATCATTGGTTATTATGCAGTCAGGTGGACAAAACAAGGGATTGTGTATCACATTGATGTTGTGTTTTCCATTAATGTCTCACAGAAACATGAACAACCATTGGTTATTATGTGGTCACGTGGACAAAACAAGGGATTGTGTATCACATTGATGTTGTGTTTTCCATTAATGTCTCATAGAAACATGAACAATCATTGGTTATTATGCAGTCAGGTGGACAAAACAAGGGATTGTGTATCACATTGATGTTGTGTTTTCCATTAATGTCTCATAGAAACATGAACAATCATTGGTTATTATGCAGTCAGGTGGACAAAACAAGGGATTGTGTATCACATTGATGTTGTGTTTTCCATTAATGTCTCATAGAAACATGAACAATCATTGGTTATTATGCAGTCAGGTGGACAAAACAAGGGATTGTGTATCACATTGATGTTGTGTTTTCCATTAATGTCTCATAGAAACATGAACAATCATTGGTTATTATGTAGTCACGTGGACAAAACAAGGGATTGTGTATCACATTGATGTTGTGTTTTCCATTAATGTCTCATAGAAACATGAACAATCATTGGTTATTATGCAGTCAGGTGGACAAAACAAGGGATTGTGTATCACATTGATGTTGTGTTTTCCATTAATGTCTCATAGAAACATGAACAATCATTGGTTATTATGTAGTCACGTGGACAAAACAAGGGATTGTGTATCACATTGATGTTGTGTTTTCCATTAATGTCTCACAGAAACATGAACAATCATTGGTTATTATGTGGTCACGTGGACAAAACAAGGGATTGTGTATCACATTGATGTTGTGTTTTCCATTAATCTCTCACAGAAACATGAACAATCATTGGTTATTATGTAGTCACGTGGACAAAGCAATGGATTGTGTATCACATTGATGTTGTGTTTTCCATTAATGTCTCACAGAAACATGAACAATCATTGGTTATTATGTAGTCACGTGGACAAAACAAGGGATTGTGTAACACATTGATGTTGTATTTTCAGTCACGTGGACAAAACAAGGGATTGTGTATCACATTGATGTTGTGTTTTCCATTAATGTCTCACAGAAACATGAACAATCGTTGGTTATTATGTAGTCACACTCTTTGTACATCACATAGATGTTGTGGTTCCCAGTAATGTCACACAAAAATATGAACAATTGTTGGTTATTGTGTAGTCACGTGGACAAAACAAGCTATTCTGTATCACATTGATGATGTGTTTCCCAGTAATGTCACATAGAGAGATGAACAATCATTGGTTATTGCGTAGTCACGTGGACGAAACAAGGCATTGTGTATCACATTGATGTCTCAGAGAAACATAAACAAGCATTGGTTATTATGCAATCACGTGGACAAAACAAGGCAGTGTAAATCACATTGACGTTGTGTTTCCCAGTAATGCGCCCCCCCCCCCCCCCCCCCACAAGTGCTGGTCAAAAGGACCAAAAAAAAAAATTTATTGTAATACAACTCCTCCGAAACAAATGGACGGATTTCAACCAAATTTGGTATGTGAATGTGGAGTGGATGTGTACATTTACATTTGGGCCCGCCGCCGCCACCAACCCCACCCCATCAACACCCCCCCCCCCCCGGGATAGGGGTGTCAAAACGTCATGAAATTCATTGTAATGCAACTCCTCCGAAACTGTTTGACGGATTTAAATCAAATTTGGTATGAGTTACCCATATCACTGTAGGGTGGTTGAGCACATTTACATATGGCCCTGCCCCAAGTGTGGTGGTGGATGGGGTCAAAAGGTCATAAAATTGATTGTAATGCCACTCCTCTGACTATGTTGGATGAAATTCAACCAAATTGGATATGTGAGTATTTATCCAATATATAATATAATATAATATCAAATTACCCATATAATTGCGGACTGCAAAAGGACATTTACATCTGGCTCCGCCCCAAGGGGTTGTTTTCGGGAGTGTCAAAAGGTCAAAGCAGTGAACATGGGGATTTGCGATGATACGTCTTCGACCAGGCAATCTAGTTTAAGAATTGTAATGTGCATTATTTTGAACCGAATTCGCCTTGAAAGTTGTTTGCTGCTTATGGCGCACCAACTTCCAGTCCTATTATAGTTCCACAAAACTCAAACTTTCGTGCATCATAAATATATTTCTACTTCTTATATCTTGTTGAAAGGGTTAGAAACTGGACAATGGTCTTGCATCATATATCTTGTTGAAAGGGTTAGGAACTGGACAATGGTCTGCTTCATATATCTTGTTGAAAGGGTTCAGAACTGGACAATGGTCTGGCTTCATATATCTTGTTGAAAGGGTTAGAAACTGGACAATGGTTTGACTTCATATATCTTGTTGAAATGTTTCGGAACTGGACAATGGTCTGACTTCATATATCTTATTGAAAGGGTTGGAAACTGGACTATGGTCTGACTTCATATATCTTGTTGAAAGGGTTAGAAACTGGACAATGGTCTGACTTCATATATCTTGTTGAAAGGGTTATGAACTGGACAATGGTCTGACTTCATATATCTTGTTGAACGGGTTAGAAACTGGACAATGGTCTGAGAAACTGTATACATTTATACGAATTGGCAAATGTGAATTACTAGGCCTACAATCAATCACGTAATTCTGGCCGTCTACACCAGCCCACACAAACAGATTCTGATCGTCTGCTCTGGGTGGGTGAGCTGAGAGAGAGGGGGAGGGAGGGAGAGAGAGAGAGGATCTTTTATAAAATTGTAAGATTTATCACTTAAATTTTTTGATTTATTGATTCTGAATTTATAGATTATGTTGTCAAGTAATTTGTATATAATTAGCAAGGTAAAGAAAATTGAATCTGTCTCATACGCTACATGTTTTCACAAAATGACGTCATTTTCAGGAGTTTCATCGTACAGTATTTGTCCGGCAACTGCAAAAATCTCTCTTGGACCGATTAAAAAATTAGCTTGTCTTGCCGCTGTAGTTGCCTTTGATGCATTGTCGTTGCCTTTGCCGCATTGTTGTTTCCCCATTGCCATTGCATTGGCCGTGTTGTCGCCACCGCATTGCCATTGCCTTTTCCGCGTTGCCGCCGCCGCATTGCCATTGCCTTTTCCGCGTTGTCACCGCCGCATTGCCGTTACCTTTGCCTCGTTGTCACCGCCGCATTGCTGTTGCCTTTGCCACGTTGTCGTTGTCGCATTCTCGTTGCCTTTGCCGCGTTGTCGCCGCTGTATTGCCGTTGCCTTTGCTGCGTTGTCATTGGAGCATTATCTTTGTCGCGTTGTCACCGCTGCATTGCCGTTGCCTTTGCTGCGTTGTCATTGGAGCATTATCGTTGCCTTTGCCGCGTTGCTGTTGCCGGAAAAATGCATGAGTGTGTACTAAGTGTAAAATTAGTCAAACTTACAGTTTTTGCCGAAGTCCGTGGGTGTAGCAAGCCACAATCATGTCAAGAAATCGACAGACAGGCAGGATAGAGTTGAATGATGATGATGATGATGAATGACTGATGCCGAGTGAGCGCTCACGGAAACTGGTTCTTTGTTCATCCTATTCCAACTGAAATTCTCTGTTGTCCTCTAGACCATTTAATAAGATGTCTCCTCAAGTGAATTACTAAACTAGACTGCCTAAAACTATCCATCCTCATGATATTGTTGTATATCCATGCAAAGAAAACGTGCAAAACGAGCTGTGAACTGCTGTCAATCACGTTAGAAATGTAACAGGAAGTTGCTTGGTTAAGTCTAAAAGTCGGATCCATAAAAGTTTGTGTGAAATACAACTAAATAAATATTGCTGGTTTATTATTATGTTAACACTAAGCTTAGGCAACAGTATGCGATTAGGTTTGCGTGTGTCACTGTATCATCCTGACGTGTTATACGAAGTGGATAGTTGTCATTGACACCACTCTGATGTCAAAATTTTGAATTTTCAAAGTTAAATTAACAGATAATCATTCTGGAGCTCATTTATCAACAAATTTGGTGAAAGATGTTGCTGTCGTACACAGCAACATCGTCCACAAAAAATTGCTGGGAAATGTACACTAGTTTCTTTGCTATTGACTCAGTAAAAGATAAAATATTGACACGAGAGTTGCCAGCAGTAACAAATACCACCACATTGCATACTACTCTTAATAGCAGTAATGCCATATAACCTCCATTGAAGCGAAGAGAATTATCATCCGGGTTACCCGTGATTGTTCAAATTGACTTAATAATGGTAACAATCATGATAACAACAAAGACATCTGAACATGTCTCTGGATAAGGTGACATGAAGAAATCCCGCGAAAACACGCTTGCAATAAACACCTGTAATCTAGATATCTATCCAGGTGAGACGCCTAATAACACAGATACACAATATAGCTTGCGTGTCTGCGGAAGACATTGTTTGCCATCTAAGTTTAATTCCATCAAGGAGTGTTTGCAGCTAGTGTTATGTAACTATGATCAAAGCCAATGTTAAAGATCTCCCATTAAATTGAAACATGTTTGCACGAGATATGAGATGGTTGTTGATTTTTGTTCAATTTGCCCAGCATGCAATACTAACCAGCGTGTATGAATCATTGTAGTAATTGGACGCCATATTCTTTGCATCTATTGTCTGTAAAAGAAAGCTCTCCATCTGCAAATTGTTATTTCCCCGACGAAACGCAATTTACTTCAATTTCAATCAAACATATACGAAAACTCTAGAAGATTTTGAGCTGAGGCCGTTCTGGCCTTAGATAGCAACAGCGTCCAGGTATTTTAATTTCAAAATATTCGACATCATACAATGTTGTCATATCGGGTCTGTATAACATAGAGTTAGCATATATAATGGAGGGATCCGACCTAACACTCAGGTATCCGACATAATAATCACAAACATCTCAAGTTAGCTGATGTCACTCTCATAATTTCACGTAGCCTACCTGGCTTCGTCATGAACATCCACTCGTTCGTCAAGTGTATGAATTGTATATGTTTGATCGACCTACTAGACTGTTAAATATTGTAAAAGTAATTTGACTGGGCAGACTCAAGTCAAATTAGTTTCAAAATATTCACAGCTTACCTGTATAATTACCTTGAAAATTAGACTCTGAGAATTCAGGTTTAAAAGCGATTCCAATAAGCGTAAATAGCAACAGCTTTCAGCAACATTGTTTTCAAAATAGACATCCTTGAAGCGTTTTCAATAACGCTAATGGAGCGATTTTCCGCACTTGGGTTGATGACTGTCTGTGGGGGCGTGTGGGGCCCTAAAACGTATGCTAATTTTGCGGTTAAAAACTAAAACGCAACAGCAACAGCTTTTGTCAACGTTATTTCCAAGATAGATACATGCTTGACCTTACGCCGGCCCAGCGGAAGAGATATATCAACAGCACGGGTACAAATTTGTCCTTTTATCCAGCATATAAATGTTGACTTTTACAGCATATAATCTTATGCCGTGCACCTGTAGTTTCTTAAATATTCATAGTAAGCATCGTAGGAGGGCTCAATCTAAAAATAGAGGCGTGATTTCGTGTCTTTATCATGCCGAATCTCGAATGTACGACTTAAGTTGGATTACCGTGAGTCCAATATTGAATACCCGACACGGCCGCGAGTCCAACCACGAGTTCTAACTGACTTCCACGAGATGGACTAGGTATGATCATATTATTCGTTTATCAAGTCACCCCTCAAATGATGCTATTGTTGGTGCTTCTATTACATGGGATGGGAGGCTATTCCATATGTTCACCACTCTATACTTAAAGGAGTATTTTAGGATGTTTAAGTGGGGCTGAGGTTTATACAATTTTAAACTATACCCTCTGGTTATAGATTCTTGTCTTAGTTCAAAGAAATCGCATATATCTGGGTCATACTTTTTTGTTATTATTTTATACGCTTCTATAATGTCGCCTCTTAATCTACGATATGCAAGTGTTGGTATGTTAAGTTTTCTAAGCCTCATTTCATATTTTAGGTGTGACAATCCTGGAACAGTTTTGGATGCTCTGCGCTGGACATTTTCTAACAAATCCATATGCTTTATAAGATATGGACTCCAAACCTGGTTAGCGAATTCTAGATGTGGTCTTACCAGTGATGTGTAAAGAGTTTTGAATGTTTTTATATCTAGAAATACGAATGTTCGTCTTATAACCCCCGTTATGGAATTTGATTTATTAACCTTATCTAATTTGTGTTTCTCAAAAGACCGCTTACTATCAATAATAACACCAATGTCTTTTTCAAACTCGGTATAGTTAATTGGAGACCCATTTTTAGTCATTGTATAACTGTAATTGGTAAGAGTGGTATTACCAATTCTCATAATTTTACACTTTTCTTTATTGAAATGTAATAGCCATTTATTAGTCCAGTCATTTAGTGAATATATATCAGATTGCATCTCATTACAATCATCTACTGACTTAATGCCATGAAAAAGTTTGGTATCATCGGCATATAAATATAATTCACTAGTGTTGCTTACCACATGAGGAATATCATTAATGTATAGGATGAATAGTACTGGTCCCAGAACTGACCCCTGTGGGACTCCACTGGACACCGGCTTCCATTCTAATGGTTGCCCATTAACAATAACCCTCTGGCTGCGACCTGACAAAAAGCTTTCTATCCACTTAATAATTTTATAGTATATACATATATGGGATCTTTCACAATGGGAAGAAAAGCTGTCAGAACTAGATGTGACAACTCAATGGGAGTTTTTTATGGACAACGTAAATACAGCAATCAGTCAATGCATTCCAAGTAAAGTCATTCAAAGTAAACCATGCAGGGAGAACAGAGCCCCAATTGACACAGCATCACAATGTAAAATTTCAGCAAAGCACCGACTATGGAAGCGCTATATGAGGACACGTGACCAGATAATGTAGTCCCAGATAATGATATCTAACCAGCGTTTGAAGTTTAGTCGCATTTTCATATTTTAAAGATAGATACCGACCTCTACTATGTAAATGTATTTGGCATTATCCTTATTCTTACCCCTCAGGAAAAGCGTTAACTTGCATTTATTTTTGTTATTTAATTTTACAGCTTTCTTCGTGTGTACATGCGTGTACATAAATGTCAGATTTAATGATCGTTTGCGTGTGTGTATATAAAATAATATATAATTAATGGAAAACTGCAGTAATTTCGTGGATTCTAGAGATTCCCGGATAATACACCGAAAGGTGGGGCGCCAAACATTGGCGGAAACGCCAAGAACAGAACAGAATATGGCGAAAAAAGCATCATAGAAGTATTGCCATACTTATTAAAATGTTGTAGACATTGAAATCATTATAGATAATTTTGTTTATAGTGTTTTAACCAGATTTCATGGCAAATCAAAATCCCATTGTAAACCTATGGGAGGGTTGAGAATCAAGATATAGCCATTTCCTTTATTTAATTTTACTGCTTTCTTTATATGGTGAAAAAAGCATCATAGAAATATAGCCTTACCAGGGTTGGCAAGTTTTGGACACTAGTGGTTTAAACCGCGGTTTAAACTGTCCGCCCAAAATAGGTTTTGGACACCTTAAATTGTCCAAAACTGTCCAAAACCTAAAATATTGGTATAAAAAATATTTTTCTGAAATGTAATTTTCTTAAAACAACTATATATAGTCCAGGAGCTAAAGCTAGGTCAGAATCGTGACGTAGCACACCCAGTATTCGGAAGGTCTGACACTTGCTGTGGCTTGGGGGACATGTCCCACACATTTTAAGCCCTGTTGTACAAACAAATTGTGGTAGCACTAATTAGTTATCCTGATTTCTTTGCATAGGGGGGTCTAGGCTTTGGCTGTATCCACAGTGCACAACGATATAAGCATGATCGTGTCATAACTCAAAGTAATATCGTATTAGATTCACCATATATGATATTTAGACGGATATCGACCTAACATATATCCAACATACATTTTGCATGCATATACCAAAGGCGAGGGTGAAATGTGAAGGCAACAGCTGTTCAAATCCTTTAAAGTTGAGTCAAGCTCGAAATCACACCTGTTCGCATTTTGGAACTCATATATTCATATGGTAGAGCTGCTGCTTGGATTCATAAGAGCTGAGAGAACTGGAGATTGGCAGGCACACCTATCTGCTACTGCTGCTATGGCGCCATATTTCTACAGCATGGACAGAACCAATTATGCAAGATGGCTGCCAATATATCTTGCGGACATGAAGATGCTTCCAAGTACACATCCCCATGTACATGAACAATTCTTGAATGGAAATCATTCCGTATGTCGCTCAGACCATCCATTCAATCAAGTGTGGACAGATATGGCCTTAGAGCAATCGATTAATTTGGATTCCAAAAAGCGAGGTGGTATTATTGGAATAACACAAAAGCCAGGAGCTCTGGAGAGGTGGTTTTTAACTAGCCACGAGAGGGCAGCCATAACAACGGTCACAAAGCAAATGTGTGGGTTACAAGATAGTCACATGTTTGGAGTACATAAGGAAATGGGGACTAATCGAATGAACAGGGATGAAACCGATGGGCAGAAGATACTTTCGATGCTCTCATCAGATATAATGACCAATCCCTTTAATATTGCGGAAAACGACGACAGCGAGTGTCTTCCGCTTGTAAACATTGCAACTGGCGTGGTATTGCCTAGTGAAATCGCCAAGAGACTTGTTTCCGCCTGTGACATTGGTAAGGAGATTATGGAAAATTTTGTTCAGGAGCGGCTGGACACTAACACGAGAAGCTTTTGGGACACGTTGCCACACTTAAAACTTAAAACATTTGCCAGCCTAGCACAGAAGAAAAAACTCAAAACAAATGATGAAAAAATTCACAATGTGAGATCTGACCGCGAACTATTTGGTCGATTAATTATTGCCGCAAGGTCCAGAGATGTTGATTTAAAACTAGTGATGACGTATAAACTGTCTGCTGTTCCACTATCATTGTCACATACGGATGGGACTCTAAGAAAGAATGTGAAGTGTTTTGTTAAGTGAACTAGAGAAGGAAGTAAATGTTGAAGGACGGCTTCCACCGGTTGACAAGACAGGTGCAACAGCTTATGTAGTAGATGGCATGGCAATTGTGCAAATGGTTAAAACTGGAGGTACGTCTACATTTGGAGAATTGGCTGATAAATACTGGCACATCTTTACAGTTCCACTGAATCAAGAAGACTGCAACAGAGTAGATATAGTTTTTGACAGATATGATAGACTGGAATCTCTCAAAGCGGAAGAGCGGCTAAAACGTGGGTCATCAACAGCATTGGAAGTAAAGATTGCTGGAGAAAATACTCCCGTTCCAAAGCAATGGGCCAAGTACATCAGCAATCCAAGCAACAAAAGTAACCTGGTTGCATTTCTCAGCAAGCGGTGGCGTAATACTGGTCCAAATATGCTATCTGCCGACAATTGCGTCATTCTTGCTGGTGGCTTTAACGATGGAATGGATGTTGTTGTCATTTCAGCGAACAATTCGTCGTATTTGGAAGAACTTCGATCAGATCACGAGAAAGCAGATACGCGTATGATGTTGCACGCGCTACACGCTTCAAAAGACCACATGCGTGTTGTTATACAGTCTCCTGATACAGACGTGGCAGTACTTAGTTTATATACGTATCGTTCGCTTCACTGTTCTGAACTATGGTTCCGTACGGGCACAAAGGACAAATTGCGATACATACCAATACATACAGTTGCTCAAGTACTGGGCCCAGCTATCTGTCTGTCTTTGCCTGGGTTTCATTCTCTTACAGGTTGTGATAGCACTAGTGCATTATTTGGAGTCGCTAAGAGAAAAGCATTCAATCTCTTAAAGTCATCTGAATGTCATCAGCTTAGCTTAGCCCAACTCGGCGAACATGTTGACTTATCACCGAATACTGCAATTCTATGTGAGAAATTTGTCTGAGTTGTATACCACCAGGGATGTGGGAAAGACAGCTGATGAAACCCGTTATTGGCTCTTTTGTCAAAAGAGACAGAGAAATGAAAATCTTCCACCTACATCGAATAGTCTAAAGCATCACACCGAAAGGGCCAATTTTCAAGCTCTTGTTTGGAGACGTTCATTGCAAGCTGTTCAGAATCTTCCATCTCCAAATGGACATGGCTGGAGTATAGTGGATGGTCTACTCAAGCCTGTTCTAATGTCAAAGGATCCTGCTCCATTTGGATTAATTGAACTCACATCATGTAGATGTCAAAAGTCTGCCTGCAAAAGAACAGATCTCTGTCAATGCAAGGCTAACAATCTACTCTGCACTGAAGCATGCCTTTGTATGGGAGGTGAAATGTGTGATAATGTTCAGCATACAATTGTCGAAGATGACTCTGACACGGATGAGTAACATTCTCTCATTTGCTCACGTGATAAATATGTCCTGCCAGCTTGTGTAGACATGCACTGCATGTCAGTTAAAAGTTTAATTATGAAAAATGTAGAAAACATGGGCATTGTTATAGCTAAGGTATTGCTAGTCACAAGAAGACCTAAGTGCCCCAATATGTACAAAGCAACATACGGGTGTCTTAAACGAGGTTGATTATGTATAAATCTGCGATATACGATCACTCCTTTCCATTTTGGTTAAGATTGTATTGATATAACATGCGCTTAAGTTTGTGAAAAATTTACCATTGTGAAAATTGTTTGAGAGCTACATTCAACACCTATTGTAAATGGGCTTCTCACGGGTTAGTGATACCACAATTTTTTTGTACAATATGGCTCAGAATATACCCAAGACATCGGTCTAGCATAATATAGAGACAAACCTGAATACTGGGTGTGCTACGAAACCATTCTTCTAGACCCCTTTTGAAAATTGGCTCCCGGACTAATAGCATTTAGACACATACAGGTACATGTACATATTCATGGATGGTTATCTACATGTATTTTTGGATACTTTATTGCTATATAATAATAATAATAATAATCTAAAAGGACACATATGATTTAAATAAATTAGGAGTCTTATTTGCTTCTTTCTATAATCCATGGGTTAATTTTTTTCAACTTTTGTTTGTCTTAAATGTTTTAACTCTGTATATTTCGACCAGTTGTGTTAAACCCACAGAAACCCTATTTAATCAATAATGTAAACATATTAGACTACCTATGTACAGCTAGATGTTTATATTATTGAGAACTGTCTCTGTGTCTAAATCTATTTCTTGCAAAATGTTCATGGCCTATGGAAGAATCTTAAACGCATAGAGAAAATATAGTCTGCTAAGATGTTGTTTCAACAATTAACTGCCCTTGCTCTCTAAGGCTATTTTAGAATGCACTACTCAGTACACACATTAGCTATGTTTACATAAGATCTTATGCAAATTTGGGATTAAGGCATTAAGCTGATAGAATATAAATTAGATTCTTCAGGTTTTCATCTATCCTCAGTTAATGCTAGATATCAATTAGACAATTAGTAAAACGATATCCTTGTGCTACATTAATCTTTGAATTCTTCTGTCGTCCTGAATATTTATGTGTTGATGGTATTTGAAATAGTTAATATGTATTTCAAAGGTGGTAGGCCTAAGGATCCAATTTGGAAGCACTTTTTGGAAGTTAAGATTAATGGCAAACAAATGGCTAAGTGTAGAGAGTGTGAGTACACAGTTGTCAACATGGTAGCAAGGATGAAAATACACTATGAGAAGTCTACTGAAAGTCCTGTTGAACAGGCTGATACAGACAGTGCAGACACACATCAGCAAAGACATCAAGATTTTGAAGGTAAATAAAATTAATGCTTAACCCCTTGCCCTCTAATGTCAATAATTAAAAATTCTATATTTTATTGTGACTATACCAAGGAAACTGGTTTTCGTTTTTCAACAATTTTGTTGGGCGATGACAAATTTGTTGAAAATAAAAAAACAGGTTATCTTTTAATTTTATTTGAAAAATGTTTTTTGTTGACATTGGAGTGCTAGGAGTACAATATATCTAATACATGCCTTAACCCTTTCACCGATGAATTCCTCAGCTATCATTTTCAAGGACACTATGCGGGAAAACTGCAGAATATTTTGAAACTAATTTGACTGGAAAACAAATTTACTCATGAAATGACTGCCGCTTTTACTAAGCCAGTCATTTCAGTGAAAAATTTCACAAATTTGTGCTAAGTTGTGTTTAAAAGTCATAATGTACAATGTAGGTACGGTTACTATTCACTGTAATTGTCTTGGCCGCATAGGGGTTATCAACAGGATGTCTCACCTTTAGTTCAGATACCTGAGTTAATTATTCTCTTTGCCATGCTAGTAATAGAGCCAGGTCTGATAATCTCTGATAACCACAATCACATGCTGAGCCTCTTTACAATTCAATGGTATAGGTGTGATAATTGGCCTGTGAGGGCGCTGGCTTAAGATTAGAAATAACACACAATGATCTGCTTAACCCTATACTTTCTGCAACCCAGGGTTTTCAGAAATACTCTTACCTGAATACCTTTACTACAGTAATATTATGAAAACAATTTGGCATAGCACACTAACACCCTTCAGATAGACTGATGCAAACAGTCAAACTAATATTCAGCAAGTCCCAAAGTTTTGAAAATAAATAAAAACATGCATTTATTTGACAGAAGGGTGGTCTATCTTTAACTCTATCCATTCCAAATTTTAAATGTATTGAATTATGACATAAAATTAATTACTTTTGAAAATTCAACATAGGAATGACTGATTTTGTTGCAATGCCAGTCATTTCAATGTAAATTTTTAAAAAGATTATCATATCTTGTCCCCAAATGGCTTGGACCAGGTAGGGTGTATATCTACATTTGGCGTATATAGCACATGTAATATCCCTTTTCTTTGTTTCAGCTGGACAAACCATCAGCTGCACCATGCACAAAGCGACTAAGAGAAGAATTGCCATCACAATCAGCACCACCCTCACCAACCTGTCCAGTTCAATTCTCAATTCAACCCAATCTGAGCCGACATTGTATCACTACCACCTCAGCGATGAAGTCAGCAATAGATATAGAAGTCGCGAGGTTGTTTTATGCTTATAACCTTCCATTTTCAATGGCTGAACATCCGCAGTTCATAAAAGTTGTTAGTATGCTACGCCCAGGATATAAACCCCCTTCACGTAAACTGATTGGTGGAAAGCTTCTAGATGCTGTGCATGATCAGGTGACAGAGGATATGAAGGTGATTCTTGATGGCAAGACAGCAACATTAGTGGAGGATGGGTGGAGTAACATTCACAATGAACCTATCATAGCATCCTGCTTGCAAGTACAAGGAAAGAGCTTCTTCCTAAACAGCTTTGACACTGGTTCTATGACTAAAAGTGCTGAAAACTGTAAGGTGAAGTGTCAAGAGACAATACAATATGCTAAGACAAAATACAACTGTACAGTTAAGAGCATTGTCACAGATAATGCAAAGAACATGGAAAAAAGGTGTGATGGTTTGAAGGCTGATGACAATGATCTTATTGTCTATGGCTGTTCTGCACACTGGCTAAACTTACTAGGGCAAGACATAACACCGGATACGCTAATTAAGCATGTAGTTGAGATTCAAAAATATTTCAGGAATCACCACAAGCCACTATCCTGGCTCTCGGAATGTATTGGTAGTGTGTATGCGACAAGATACTCTGGCAGGATTGCCTTAATAATGCTCTTAACTGTACAGTTGTATTTTGTCTTAGCATATTGTATTGTCTCTTGACACTTCACCTTACAGTTTTCAGCACTTTTAGTCATAGAACCACAGCTTACTTGTGACACTAGATGGAAGAGTCAACTCGTGTGTATTGACTCCTTCATTCACAACCGTCCACATTTCATGAAAATTGTACAAGACCATGAAGGAGAAATAGATAATTCTATTGTCAAGAAGATAATGGACTTTAACCTGTTTAGAAATGCAAGAGACTTAGCCGAACAACTTCGGCCAATTTCAATAGCAATTGACACATGTCAGAGTGACACATCAACACTAGCCGATGCATGCCATGTTTGGCTTGAATTACTAAACAACACTCTGCTAGAACCACACAAGAAAACTCTATTAGCACGTTTCAGCAAGGCAATCCTGCCAGAGCATCTTGTCGCATACACATTACATCAAAAGTTTCAGGGCGAGATGCTGGTAGCAAAACAGTTTGAAGAAGTGAACAATTGGATAATAGCTAAGAACCCTAGCTTTATAGCAACATTTATTGCATACCAGGCTAAAAGCAGCCCATTTCCTGCATCATATTTCTGTGATGCTGCAGTTCAAGTGCCTTCAGTGACATGGTGGAAGGCCTTGAAAACACTAGGTGTGCCAGGTGATTTTATTGATATGGCTATTCAGCTGCTTGAAGCACCAGCATCATCAGCATCGATTGAGAGAATTTTTAGCAATTTTAGCTATATCCACACTAAAATCCGTAATAGGCTTGGAGTAGAGAAAGCGTCAAAGCTAGTGTTTTGCTACAGGATGTTGAGAGGGCTGTCTGATTTGGACTACTAATTAAACCTAATTAAGCCTTTTAAGTTTTAATTGTATGTATTTGATAAAAATGTAATAATAACTCATATAATAAATGGATTTGTTTAATATAGTGCTTTTGATGCAATCTCTGATTTCTTTTTATTTTTTAATAGGATTATGATGCATAAGAGTATGGTGATATGTCCAACATAGTTTTGGACAGTTTTGGACTGGTTTAAACCATTTAAGCCAGGTTTTAGACAGGTTTTGGACAATGTCTGCTCAAAGTTAGTTTTGGAATGTCCAAAACCCAACCCTGAGCCTTACATATTAAAATGTTGTAGACATTGAAAACATTATAGATAATTTTATTTACAGTGTTTTAACCCGATTTTGTGGCAACCTGAAAGCCCATAGTAAACCTAGAGGAGGGGTTAGAATCAAGATATAGCCTGGGTTGGGTATCTACCCTGAGCATATGAAAATAGTTTCAAGAGTCAATGTTATTCGGTCTCCAGCCAACCCACAATGCATTGCGCTTACTATTGTTTAACATTAAACCGGAACCTGTGCCAGGAACAGTGTTCCGGTTAACGTTAAACTAGTAAGCGCAATGAATTGTCGGATGTTGGCTGAAGACCGAATTTATTTCACTCTGACTCAAGATTCAATCATCGATGTTATTTATTTCACTCATTTTTGTCTCGCTTGCGGTGGCAACGGCATCGACGTTAAAGTTTGTTAAGTTTTTTTTAAATTGCTGTTAAAGCATACAATGTGATATCTGGACGGTACCAAGCAAACTAGGTTGATCCCCTTATCAGTGAACAACAGCGTTAGCTGGTTCTGTCTAAAATGTGGTTTATCAACTCATCATATAATGCCAACACTACAAATAGTCAATCAATTATACAATAGAATGCCATAACATTCTCACCCAGAACAATTAATATAAACCCACCCGAATCATCACCTAAGTCAACTCTCGAGTCAATCAAATCATGCGAGCCGACGAGGTACTACATTACCAATTCCTATACCATATTATCCAACAGCAGCACGAATCATACCAACACTCAATTGACACTGAGAGCAGCAGCAACATATCACTTCAAAACATTCTGATAGGGTTAGATTATCCGTCATAATCTTCCAGAGTATAACAAACAAGGAGGAAAAATTGCTGCAAGAAATTAGAACACTTGACCCAGATATCATTATTGGAATGGAAACTCATATAACCAGCAACTTTCTGGATGCAGAACTTTACCCAGAAAACACACCATCAGAATATAGATACTAGGGCTGTGCGGTATACCTGTATTGGAACTGTCACAGGTTTTGTAGGCATAACAGTTTTAAAAAACGGTGTCATTATCTCATAACCATAAAACCGCATGTTTATGAAAAAACAGCTTTGGCAATATATCTTTTTAAATAGTATGTTTGCATTGCAGAAAACTGAATCCATATGGCTGATTATTATATAAAATCCGCTAAATAAACTGGGGAAGAGGATTCTTTTTCATTTGTATATTGCGAGAATGTTGCTAGATCGTATTGCTACATATGTTCAGAAATTGTAATCTGCTAGCTATTAAATTCTATGATACACGCTTGAAAGCATAACATAAGCGATCTAGTGTTTCTGATATCTATGTCTATTATGATTCTGAACGCGCATCCGGAACTCTAAAGCGGGAAGTGATCTAACCTGCCAACGTAAGTTGAGATCGAATTTGTCCAATCACTCGGGAGTAATTTCTTGTGAATGTTCAGGAGCTGGCTCAACGTATGTTGGACGATATAATTAGCACTCATCAACGCGGGTCAATATACGTTGTTAGTGCTGGAAAACAACTTTTACATTTACAATTGCTAATTGTCTAGGAATCTAATATATGACTGAGTTTGAGCAAGAACTCGAAATGACATCGCGATGAATTTAAAAGCGTAAAATCTAATGTTTTAAAGCAATTTAAGTAATGATTTCACTATATCCTCTAAAATTGTATTGGATACTATGGCTACAGATTTAAGTCTCCCGCTAAAAACGTTCTATTTTCGTGGTATTGCAAATTATTTTTTTCCACGAAAATTGAAGATATTTCCAGCCAATAAACCGGATATCTGGTTAAAAGCGGTTTCATGGCCAACACTCACCGGTTGTCTTTTTACCAAAACTGCACAGCCCTAATAGATACACACCTTTCAGAAGAGCTCATACAAAGCATGGGTCCAGTGCCATCCTCACTAAACCAGGTCTCATGTTAGGCTTTCTGCTTCGATTCATACTTACACATATATACTATATTATCATTAAAGTTTTGTGCTAAACCTCTACCAAAACTTAACACACATTTATACCATGAACCCACACCCAGATTTCGGAATCCTTGAGACCCGGCCGACAGTATCAGGGGAAAGATTCTGTATTCATTGCTTTTATAAAGTTTTGCGCTCGTGTGTAGACCTTTTTTTATAAAATTTTTTATTTGAGTCACAATTGTTAATTCTGGACATGTTTTTGTTGTGTGTGGGTTTTTGTTGTGTGGGGATTTTGTTGTGTGTGAATTTTTGTTGTGTGTGGGTTTTTGTTGTGTGCAGGTTTTTGTTGTGTGTGGGTTTTTTTGTGTGTGGGTTTTTGTTGTGTGCAGGTTTTTGTTGTGTGTGGGTTTTTGTTGTGTGCAGATTTTGCTTGTGTGGGTTTTTTTGTTGTGTGTGGGTTTTTGTTGTGTGGGTTTTTTGTTGTGTTTGGGTTTTTGTTGGCAAAGGGTCGGAAGACATATTATGATGGCATGGAAAGAACAAGCCTCTTTAAACCCAGTGATATTGTTCCATATACGTGTAGGGCTGTGTGGTATACCGGTACTGGAACCGTCACCGGTTTTGTAAGCATGACGGTTCGAAAACCAGTGACACAATTTTAAAACCACAAAACCGCATATTTATGAAAAGCCGTTTTTGTAAATATATTTTTTTCAATAATATATTATCAATGCATAAAATTGCATTCATATCATCACTTAATGTATAGCAAATCAATAAAATAATACAAGGGAATAATTTTCATTTTTTTCGCATCTTGTGATTATGTTGCCAGATTGCATAATGCTTTCAGAAACTAATCTACTAGTGTTTATAGTAGCATGTTATGATTTATGAACACGCAATACCATCTGGCAAACTGTGAATCGAGGTGAGTTTATTACGCAGAGATGTGTAGTGTATATAGTAATATTCAACAGGTCTCGCCGGCACCCAAACTGGTCGGCTAGCAACTTAAACACGCAACTGCATGTATTTAACGCTTATCTTTGAGAATGCATTCTTATTTAATGTGTACCAACTGTATTATTAGTCCCCTACCGGTAAAGCTATAGGTTTGCACTCTGTCTGTCCGTCCATCTGTCGCAGTTGTTTTCCGCACTTTTTTTCGCAGTCCTTCAAGGTATTCAATTGAGAATTAGTATATTGCTTTGTTGTGTGAAGTTATAGACCAAGTTCGAGTTTCAGGCGTATACATCAATTTTTTATTGAGTTATGCCCCCTTTCGACTTAGGATATATGAAAAATATAAGCTTTCCGCACTTTTTTTCGCGCTCCTTCAAGATATTTAAGCGAAAATTGATGCATTGCTTTAGTATAAGGAGTTACAGAGCAAGTTTTAGTTTCAGACATTTTCGTAAATCTTTCATGGAGTTATGCCCCTTTCGTCTTATGAAATACGAAAAAATATTAGTTTCCCACACTTTTTTTCGCAGTCTTTCAAGATATTGTACTGAGAATTGCTACATTGCTTTGTTATTAGAAATTACAGATCAAGTTCGAGTTTCAAAGATATGCGTCAATTTTTTATGGAGTTATGCCCGCTTTCGAGGAAAAATATTGGCTTTCCGCACTTGTTTCGCACTCTTTCAAGATATTTACGGGGAAATTGGTACATCACTTTAGTATAAGGAGTTCCAGAGTAAGTTCTGCGTTTCAGACATTTTCGTCAGTTTTTTATAGAGTTATGCCCCTTTTCGACTTATGAAATACGAAAAATATTATTTTTCCGCCCTTTTTCTCGCAGTCTTTCAAGATATTCAACTGAGAATTGGTATATTACTTTAATATGAGAAATTACAGACCAAGTTCCAGTTTCAGGCATTTGCGTCATTTTTTGATGGAGTTATATCCCCTTTCTACTTATGAAATACAAACATATCAGCTTTCAAGACTCCTTCTCCTTCACCATATATAACTGAAACTTAGTTTATTGCTATGTTATGAGAAGTTACAGATCAAGATCGAGTTTCAGCTGCTTCTGTCAATTTTTAATGGATTTTTTTACTGTCAATCTCTAAAGATTTATATCACCAGGTAGGGGACATGTATTGCAAAGCAATACTTACAGAATGCTTGTTTGTATTACACAATGGAATATCTGCTATAGTTATTTGAAAAAATAATGGTTGTCAAGTTGTTTCTACCTTAGGCAGCAACACGTTTCAGTAAAAAATTGTCAAAATAATTAATAATTAATATTATGGTGTCTCACCCACAGGGTGTGGGGGTTACCAATCTGCGTGATTAATACCAACAGGATCCATTGTGTGGGGTTGGTAGATCCAGTAAGATTCATGGTCCTTGCATGGGGAGGTGGCCTCAGTGCTTTCAGGGTCGTGACGCAGAACTTCTATGATTCTGTATCTGATACTATATGTATCGTGTCCTGGCAGGTTGAAATGTAGTGCGACCAGTGTGTCCTTGTGTTTGTTGACATCTCTCAAATGTTCTTTGATAGGGATCTGGAATTCTCTCTTAGTTTCTCCCACGTATTGTTTATTGCAAACGGTGCAGGTTAGGAGATACACTACATTCATGGTTGAGCAGTATGTTTTCACATGACATCTATATGTTAAACGTGTGTGTGTGTGCTCTGGAAAGTTTCTCCATTCTGTGACAAAAGGAACAGTTTCCTTTTTGACACGGTTCGACTTTGTTTGGTATCGAACTGCCCTGGTAACTTTTGATAGCGGGGTGGGAGAAATCAGCACGGACTAGGTGGTCTCTAAGCATTGGGTTCCTTCTGTAGCCAAAGAGTGGTTTCTCGGTAAAGGTGTCCCTGCATTTGGGGCTGGTTTGTAGGAGAATCCAATGTTGGTTGATGATTTTCTTGAGAAAGATAGTGTGTGGGTGGTAATCTGTGATGAGAGGTATCCGGTGGTTTTTGGTTTTGTTCTCTTTCAGTTTTAAGAGTGATGCTCTCTCCATTTGGAGGGCTTTGTTATAGCTGTCTATTAGGAAATTGCTGGGATAACCACGATTCTCATAGTGTGCAATCGTATCACGAGCGTGTTTCTCATAGTCTTCAGTGTTGCTACAGATTCTGCGTAGTCTCAGGAATTGGCCATATGGACTTGCGTCTTTGGTGGCGGTCGGGTGTGCTGACTCGTAATGTAGGTACCCATGGGTGTCAGTGGGTTTGGTGAAGAGGTCGAATTGGAGTAAATATTTGTCCAAAGTCGAAACTAGTGTGTCTAGAAAGCTCACTTTTGTTGGTGAGATTTCAGCCATGAATTTGATGGTGTCGTGTGATGTATTCATATGTTGGATGAACATATCCAGTTTCTCCCTTCCTTCTAACCATAGCATGAAGATGTCATCAATATAACAGAGATAAATAGTGGGTTGGTGTGGTGCGCTATTGAGTAGTCTTTTTTCTAGGTCCGCCATGAAAATTATGGCGGAGCTAGGTGCTACCTTCGTGCCCATTGCTGTACCTCCTATTTGGAGGTAATGTTTTTGGTTGAAAGTGAAGTTGTTGCATGTCAGAACGATCTTCAACAGGGACAATAATGACCTCGGCCTGGCCTGGCCCGGGGTGCCATTGGCCCTGATGAATTTTGCTGTAGCTCTGATCCCTTCCTCGTTTGGGATATTCGTATATAGAGATGTAACATCCATTGTGACAAGAAGAGCATTCTCAGGTAGGGCACCATATAATTCAAGCTTGTTTATGAAATCAGTGGTGTCCCTGACATATGACGTAATTTTTGTTAGATGAACTTTGATGTGTTCATCAACAAAGCTACTGATGTGTTCAGGGGGGTTGCCATTGCCACTTATAATTGGTCTACCTGGGATGGATGTACCATCCTTTGCCTTGTGTATTTTTGGCAAAAGGTAGAATGTCTGCATCAATTTGGTCCCTGCTGTTCCCACATACAGTCACGAGGACAAACACATCTTTGACCCTCAAGCTGAGAACAATTTTGATCTGCTGGACCAGTCCTTCCCATCTACACCAGACAGCGGGGTGAGTGATTACGAAGAGGAAGACCAGCCCTCCCCTCACCAGTCTCCGATCAATCCGGCCCACGTCGCTCAGATCGACAGACCACTCCTCCTGGACGTTTCAGAGGTTGAAGAGGACCACATATTCCTCTCGCTCCCACACGGGTCCACAGATCCACACAGACAGAATAGAAGTAAAACTAATTTTTATCTGTAGACTACAGATATATCTGAACAAAAAATACATATAAAAATATACATATTTTTATCACTTTTTTGGAAAAACTTTTTAAAAACTCAAGCCAATAGTACAGGTACCCTAAACAAGTGTTCAGAAGTCCTCTGATGAGTAACCTAAACCAGATACGAAACGTGATGGGTCTGGATCACTGGGATGTGATGCACACCACATCACCGATGCCACTATTTGGATATGCAAAACTTGCAATCCACGATCTCTTAGATTAAAAACGCCCCATCCACCCGCGCTCGGAAATATAATCGCGGCCGCGGGAACGTGTGGGCGTGCATGCGCACCAGCCGCGGGAATAAACCCTCCGCCCACATGTCCCCATAAACAATGGAGGGAGTGAACTTGGAATCCCACATAAATTCCAAATTCAGATCTTTAAGAAATAAAACCTTTTATTTCTAAAAAAAACCAACTTTTTTCGGTTAAGAAAACCTCTTATACTGACATAACTAATATTTAGCCGCACACAAATGGCCAATATTGGTGGGTACATACACCATGTACTTGCGGATAAATGCGGGTATGGGCGGCTAACCGACCACACTGAATAAGGGACGATAAGAGGTGCGGTTATAGGCAGCCAAATGCGGGTAATGGCGGGTAACACCGCATTCCCGCATTAGCCGCACCCAGATCGGATGTAGCACAGTTACCCGCACAGGGAACATATATAAAGGGTCAGAATCTGACCACTGGCATCCAGACTATTCTTAAACTAAGAAAGCGTCAGGCATTAAGTTCTCGAGTTTAGTTATTATCAATAATTAATATTAGTTTAATTTAGATAGATGTAGGCGTAATCTTGTCTCAGGATAAAATGGGTTAAGTCTGTCATAATAGCCAGATTCACAGTGAGATTGCTCATAAAAACAACTCACACGGCTTCCAGTTGACAAAATTAGTCTGTATATTAAGCTCACCTCGCATCATAAATAAACACAACCATTGACATTCTGATGTGTATCAGGGGTGACTCTACTGTAAATATTTAGGCATGTCTGCATTCACTTTCATAAATGCTCAGAGGGTGTGAGCGAGTTTAGCCAATCAGAATGCGGTGTGCGGGGTATTTCTAAAATATACTAAAATATGCAGGACTATTTGCGTGTATGTATTTCTGGTAAAATGAAAGAATATTTTACACGGGGAGTTTTATAGCGGAGAGCATGTCAATATAATGATATGGAGATGGTATTCGGCATAAATGTTTTTTTAGTATTAAGCAGGTTTCACTAAAGATAGTATGATTACAGATTCGAGTCTACCACAAAATAAACAGTCTATTTTCGTGGTACTGCAAATGAGATTAAATTTTTTTTACTATTAGCCATCCAATAAACCAGATATCCGGTTAAAACTGGTTTTATAATCAACACTCACCGGTTTCACTTTTTCGAAAACCGCACAGCCCTATATACGTGTTGTCCTTCATGCAACATTATGGAAATTGTTCAGAACTGCTTATAATGTTTTCAATTACTCGGATAATTTTCTTGTCCTTAACGAGTACCCATTTATTTCATAGATTGTGGTAAACAATCAAGCTGTCATCTTGTTACGGGTGTGTTTAATATGTATAGTGTTTAAGGATGACATTTTCCCGGATTCAAGTGATTATTAAATAAAGAAAGAAACATTGTTGCAGTGTTCATTCTAGGAGGGCCATGGGGTCATAGTCCCCTGTTGTTTTGAAATGACCGAAATTTTTTTCTATTAGGGGTCAAATGTCCCCATATTTTTATGGATATTCAACTGTAAAATAACGCAACTCTTTCAAACTTATATCATCTATGACAAATTTTTGGCATTGTAAAAAAATTTTGTTGAATATTTTGAGCCAGTCATTCTGGTGGTAAACTTTCAAAAATAGTTTACTCATGGCCTGTAAATGGGCAATGCTCAAGACCAATCTGGCTAGGTTGACCATTTAAAGGTATGAAAGGTTTAATGTCATAAAACTGTGATAGATAAAGTGAATCTGAGTGAGAAACTTGTGTAGCTGGTCTAAATATCACATGGCTTATCAGTAGTGGATTGGGCAATTATCTCCTTTCAAAGCAACCTAGGTAGAGCTGGTCAGGTATTGACAACACCTCCATTGTACTAGCTTGCATGACTCTATGCCTGAGTGTTAATCATTTTCATCATGAATTTTATGTTCATAGCATTTATTTAGATGGAGTTAATTATCCCTTATCATAATGATGTCAATATTTTTTTTACTTTACCACCGGGATGAAGAAATACGGGTGTACATTTAGGAAATATTATTGCTTTCTTAGACAGCAGCAGCATACAGCATCTTTGGTTTTCAAATTAAATAAAAGATTGGAATATTTTTTGCCAACAATTTGAATACAAGTTTTTGAATGAACTAGTCTTAAGAATAATCAGCAAAGATCAAGCAATAGTATTAAATAACCATGATTACCGCCCAACACTGAATCTTTTGTCTTATCACCATCTTGTCACCCGCCCCGGATTCTTTCTGGCCTCTCACCACCTGGATCACCATGTGGTGAGTCAGCGGTGCCTCTCCACTGTCTTATGTAAATTAACACAATGTACAAAAAAACAAATTTGATAGTTTTATTGAGTTTATTACGTGTACGTGCAGCTTAGATTATGTAAGTTTAATGTTGAACCGGAAAACCACTGTCCTTATACTAGGCTTACTACACTCAGATACACCATCTTTAGCTCGACTTTATGTCCGGCGGTGGAGGTGGTGGCGTCGTCTTCATCCAATTTGCATTTAGCTCAACTTTTCTGTTTATATATCTCATGTTTAGTTAATAATACTGGACCCAAACTTGGACAGATGGTTTCGTATGATGACACAGCTACACACAATGACATAAGGGTCAAAAGGTGAAAGGGCAATGTCACAGTGACCTTGGTAAAAGTCTAATTTGGACGCATGCTTCCGTATAATGAGGGAGCCATCACATTGTGGCCTTGGGATCAAAGGTCAAGGTCACTGGGACATTGGTAAAAACTTGGCGGGAATCACACAATAATGTTGCGTGCAAAAGTCAAGGTTATTGTGAATATTATTGTGATATTGACGATTATTAGTAAATGAGTGTCTTCATCATTAACATTTTGCAATTTTACATTTAGCTCAGGTTAGCAGTTCAAATCTCATGTTTGGTTAATCATACTGGGTATAGCCCTTACCACTCTGATGTCAATAATCGATTTTTTTTTTACTGCGTCAATAACAAAGAAACTGGTGTACATTTTTCAACAATTTTGCTGGACAATGTTGCTGTTTATGACAGCACCATCTTACACCAAATTTGTTGAAAAATTAACGCCAGTTCATCTCTTAGTTTAATTTGAAAATTTGAAAATTTGAAATTTTTACATCAGAGTGCTAAGGGTTAAATACATGTTTCCTTATAATGAGAGAGCATGAAACTACTTTTTTCTTCAGGGCACAGTATTGGACTGTCGCGGAGGGGACATTTGTACATCTTCTATTGTGTATATCTCTAGTAGAATATATCTCTAGTAGAACTAACGGTAGCTGACAGACCTGGCCGTCACAAATTATTAGCAAACTACCCTTTTTCTTAGCCAAATCTGAACTATATTAGCCAATGTTTTCCAATGTCTACGATCATCACCACTGGGTACCCCTTTCAATGCTACATATCAGATACAAAATTAATCTGAATATTTTGAAACTAATTTGCCTGGAAGCTGTTGCTGTTGTCAAATGAGTTTCAAAATATTTAAAAACTGGTCTATATGGATGCTTTTGATCCGCGATATTAGGATTTCAATGTTTACTTTGTCACAATAAAACATAATATAAGTACTAGTTAGATAAGTAGGCCTATGCTTATCATAAAATGTTCTTCAAAGGGAATTTTAATGATTCTCTACTTAGAATTCATGAAAAATATTATTTAATCATTAGCTAAATATTTCGCCAATCCTGCTTTCTTTTAGGCAGATCTCAATTTTATTAGCGTTTGGCGAATGGGTAGGTTGGACCCTGCCACAGTATTGGACTGTCACAGAGGGGACGTTTGCACATATTCAATGGTGTATATCTCTAATAGAACTAACAGTAGCTGATAATTTCTAGACTGATTTGGAGACATTTATTGATGTTAACTCTCCCATGAGCACTGGCAAAGATATCTTCAGTTGCTCATACGATATTATGTAAAATTGTCACTTATTTCACCTGTATTTATTAACATGAAAGAGTAATCATAAAAAATATGATAAATCATGTTTGCCTAATTTTTTTTGCCCAGCAGTGTACAAATTCTGGATGCATTAAGCAATAATTTGGCTAAGGAAAAGCAACTAGAATACTAATTTGTGGAAAATAAATATTGATATGGATTTTAAAGGCCCCTCCTCTTCAACCTCCTTGTAATGAGAAATGCAACCCAAGATGTTACTCATTGTCCTGATTGTAACGAAACCTAATTTACATTCATGAGAAAAAACTAATTTAAAGGAATCACCAGTCCACATGTTAATCCCAATGGTATCCAGCATATGTAATTCATGTATCCAGTACTGTTCTTGTTCTTTTCTGATCAATGTGTTTTATCAGAGTTGTGTGCATGGATGGATAGGGTTTGGCCAGTTTTTCCTTGTTATCCTGTGCTGACAGCGTATTCAAATTTGGCACGAACCAGTGTGTTTTTAAAAGTAAGATTTTTCCTATAGCCAAACATTGGTAATTCAGAGAACGTTTGTCTACATTTTGGGCTACTGTTGAGTAGATCCCAGTGTTTGTTGATGATATTCTGTGCTTTATGGCTATGCGTGTTGAAATCCATGATGCACGGAATGCGTTTGCCGGTAATGTTGTCCTTAGTTTTAGGCAACAGAAGGTCAATTCGATTACGAGAGCAGGCTTTCTGATAATTCTGGAGATAACAATTGGGTGGGTAGTCCCGTTGTTGGTAATGCTTTATGAACTCGTGGGCATGTGTGTGGAAGTCTATTTCCTTGCTACAAATTCTGCGTAGACGGAGGAATTGTCTGTATGGGTTTGAGTTTTTTGTAGACTGTGTGTGTGTGTGTGTGTGTGTGTGTGTGTGTGTGTGTGTGTGTGTGTGTGTTCGTGTGCATTGGTTTACAGTATATAGATCGAAGCCGATCGAACGGTCCGTATCTACATATGCATATGTGTCTAAAAAGCTGATTTTCGTGTTTGATTTCTCAGCAGTGAATTTAATTGAGGGTTCTGAACTATTCATCTGGTGAATGAATTCATCAAGTTTTTGTAGTTCTACAGTCAAGATCATAAATATATCATCGATATATCTAAGATACGTTACAGTCATTTTGCTTCCATGTTCAAGATTGCATGACTGCATGAACTGAGCATTTAAGTAACAAACCTCGATACAATATCAAGTCTATGTCATGTAGTTGTTTGTAGTTCTTCTCCATTTTTTAATGAATTGAAACCTAATTAATAGCTTCCCATTGGGATACCTAGGTGGATTTGTTGAATGGGTCACATATTCTTAACAAAATAATGCAGTCTTACAAGATTTTGTGTTTTGACTCTGAGCTGCTCGACCCACTCACAGATTCCAAAAGTAGACTACTTTAAAACCTTTATCACACTAATGTCAGGATGTTAATCCTTCTGCCAGTGTAGAAGACTGCTTGTATACTTGCAAACAATCTTGCTTTAAGTTATTATTGTCTTACATAGCAACAGCTTACAGGAAGTTTATTTGCAGACTGTTTTGAGAAAATCTGTAAGTCTGATAAACCGTGTATTTACTTTTATAATGTGCTGCGCTTTCAGCCTTTGCAGTGAGTGGCTTCCAGTTAAATTAATTTCAAAATATTCAGCATATTTCATGTATGGTTTCTCTTAAATTGAGGTATGGGGGGATTCATATGTGATAGGGTTAAATGTGCACTTCTTTCCAAAGAATTGATCATCATATGATCATGCGATGAAGAGGCCAGGGTTATGCCAGTTGCATGGTCCATTCAGTACTACCATACCATTCCACCATGCAACTGAGGCACCATATTTGGGAATAAGTGGAGACAACGTATTGGTTTAAAATCAGCCAACTGTTTCAAACTATCATGCATATTTCAGCCAATTCATGTTAGAAACAGAGTTTTGAAATAAGTGTACCAGTTCCTCATAAATGGTATGTTACCAGTCACAGCAGTGCAGTACCAGGTACTCAGTTGTTCGTTCAAGAATCATTTTGTATTCTAGAAATATAATGGAAAGTATCATTTCAGACATATCTATTTATTGCATAATTATGGAAACAGCAGCTAAGTTGGACCTAGTGCTCAACAGCGAAACATGATTTCTAAAGAAAACAACTGGTTATTCGACAAATTTCTCTCAAAGAGTAGATAAAAATCTAATTTCCTATGAGTGACTCTGTCCCTCTGCGACAATATGTCCCCTCCGCGACAGTAAGTTCACATATAATAATAGGTTTTTTTATTTCTATAATTCAGAAGTAATGGTGTCCAGACCATCTTGGCCCCAAGCTATAATAGAATTACTAGTTTTGTTAAAGATGTTTAGTTATAACAAAATAAGGGGAAAAAGAATTAGAAATTTGTCACAGAGGGGACATTTGCCACATGCTTTGTGCAACATTCAAGTTGGTCATTCCTAATCATTTCCTGAAAGAATTTCAAATCATGCATACTACTAGGCTAAGACTTGTTACCCATCAATAACTTAAGGTTGTATCCTCCTTTGCTAAGGCATAGGCGAAATCGAAATTATTGATAAATCTGTCCCCTCCGCGACAAAGAAAGTGAACAACATATACAAGTAAATGATTTTTTCCAAATGAAAAATGTGAAATACTTTAAAGATATTTATTGATATGGAAAATATAAACATTATGCTCTATAAAGACAATGAAATTTAGACTAAAAAGGTATTTTGAAAAATGTGTCTGATGGTGGATTTTACTGTGGAATTGCCCAACAGTAACGTCACTGTCCTTGCTAAAACCCAGTTGTTATTACACCACAAAAACATGCATTACCGTTCAATCACTACTTGCTAAATCAATTATCTGCATTTAGCTATCATAATACCTCCCCATGCCTATTCCTATTAATATGGACCCTCAACCAGGCTACTGGTTAAGTCCATCTCCAGCATACTGACAGCTATATACTGGCACCAGTCTATACTCACCCCATAGTGACGCTTGTCACTAAGCGCGCTTGCGCATGTGCACTGGAGCCCAAATAGGAAACAGATTCACTTTTCAATTATTCTGCTTGCAGAACAACTGCTTAAAATATTTGTCTGAGTTTTTTGTGCTTTGCGCTGTGTCAGCTTACACTTGAAGGACTTCCTCACGCTAAGATATGCCTATTATGAAGTCTATCCTCCCAAAATTATGTTTTTGGATCTATTTCATGGTTATATTGAACTTTATAACTATGTATATAGATGTTACCAGTTTTCGTGGGTTTCGTTTTTGTGGTAACAACTTTAACATGCCTAAGTCATCATAATAAAAAACACTATTACTCCAGCGAACCCTTAATCACTTTCAGTTAAAAGAAAAAATAGTGCGTTCTCGTTTCGTGGTAACTTAATTACTATGCCTATATCTTCATCATCATATTAATTCTCTAGCATTTAACCAAGAGCCCTTATCAATTTACCTCCAGTGCATTATAAGGATTATCATTTATCCCTATGCAAGTTTGTTTTCTTGTCGGTAGGGATTTTGATTTCTAATTTGAACTTTCCCGCCTTTTTAGAAGTGCGTTTTATGTTTGTAGTTTTTAGGAGTCCGCTAAGGATATCTTCTGCTATTAAGGAAGCTAAGGAACAGGATGTTTCTTCAAGTTCTGACGATAGCCCGAAGGCTAGCGGGCGTTCCCGCAAATGGGGGAAACCGATCCCTCTAACCTCCATGCAGGTTAAGTAATCTAAGCAGAAGTCTAGAGTGACTAAGCTCTCGAAGGTGGGCTCGTGTAGTGCACCGGGTCAAACCCACAGAAGACTTGAGGGTGACGGGCATAACCCACAAGCCGTGGTGGCGGAGGCTGAGGCTGATGTCCATAAGGCTGGTACTTATGCTAATGACAATTTTTCGATAAGAAAAAGAAATCTAAGCAGAAGTCTAGAGCGACTAAGCTCTCGAAGGTGGGCTCGTGTAGTGCACCGGGTCAAACCCACCTAAGACTTGAGGGTGACGGGCATAACCCACAAGCAGTGGTGGCTGAGGCTGACGTCCATAAGGCTGGACCTTATGCAAATGCCAATTTTTTTATTGTACCGGTCGTCAAGGTTCTTTCTAGATCGCCCATTGCCAAGAATTTGATTTCTGGTCTTGCTAGTTCTTCCGGTTCCGTTGTGGTGGACTCGGGTCCTCTGGTTCCGTTTTAACCTCCGGTTTAGCAAGACATCCGGGTCTTCAGGATCTGGTTCTTTCTTCTCTGGCGTCCGTTTCCGGTAGGACTTCCGGTTTGGCAGGAAATCCAGGTCATCAAGATCTGGTTATTACTTCCGTTCCATCAGTTTCCTGTATGTCCTCCGTTTTTGTAGGACATCCGGGTCTTCAAGATCCGGTTCGTAGTTCCGTTTCCGGTTTTAGCAGCACTTCCGGTGATGCCGGATATCCGGGGTATGTGGACTCCTATTATTTTTCGTCTTCCGGTAGAAGCGCTTCCGCTTTGGATTCCTGTCTGTACACTTCCGCTTCTGTTTCTAGAGGTGTACTTCCGGGTCGTTCAGACTCGGATAGACTTCCGTCCTCTGGACAGGGGTTACTTCCATTTTCTGGATCTACCTCCGTTTTTTCCGTATCCGGTCTGACTTCCGGTTTTGCGTATTTCCGGTTCCTTTGTTTATTCTGTTTTTTTACTGTACATCTGGGTTCAGTTTCCGGTTGTCTTCTTCCGGTTTGCACATTTCCGTTTCCTATTTTTTCACTTCCGCATTCGTACATCCAGGGATAGGGTCATTACCGGTTTCATGGTGTTCTATGTTTAACTTCCGGTTCTGTTTTCCTTTTTTGGATTTCCGGTGATAGCTCTTACTGAGATTCCAGGTTAGTTTTATTTCAGTAAGTGCTTTTGAAAATCAGAATGTTTAATTGATGAAAATATTAATTCCGAGACATTGCCAGTCTTGAAGTCTCTCTTGAAATTGTAGATATTCAGCATTTATTCTTTTATCAGTGAAACATTTCAACGTAATTAAAGACTCTTCCGACTGGTTGCCAGATGTGTTTTTTGTTGCAGTCGATAAGTCAGTCTGTATTCTACGCATGTCTAGATGTCGCAATTAAAATTAGTTTTTAATTTCATCCAACTTTAGATGGCCAGTTGTCTTCAGGCCGTTCAGCCTTTTTTCGTGCTCTTTTTTCATCTTAGGTCGGCAGTTTGACATATTTATTTTATCCAAAGGGAGCTGTTTTCTTGAAGAAAATCCCCGTTTCTAGCGTAATTCTTAGTCTAATTCTGACAGGCGCTGAAAGGAATAGTTTCAGTAGTGGATTTATAGGGAAGAGAATGGCTCTAAGATTAATGATTACAAGCGCTAGAAAACGCTGAGAATAGAGAAATAAGATTATTGTGAAGGAATAAAAGCCGAGTTTTTTCTTCGGCGTTGTTACAGTCATGGTTTAGGTGAGTCTTTTTGCTTAGATTTTATATCGCCTCTGTTTTTCAGCGTTTTGTTTTGTGTTTTCATCCCGTAGTGTTTAATCATAATCAAGTATTAGTGTTTTGTGTATTTAACATCCAGATGTTCCCGGGATTCATTCTCATTCTATCAATCATTCCTTTTATTAGCATATCAATCTCAATGACACCCATTTTTACATGATGATAATATTGGTTCTAAGTCTTTAATAATATTGAGTAAGATAAGTATAGGTCTCTTCCTTCATCCTCTGCTCCTTCTCCTGCTAAAGTTTTTTTCTAGTCATGTTCTCCTTCCTCTCTCTCTCTCTCCCTATCTCTCTCTCTCTCTCTCTCTCTCTCTCTCCCTCTCTCTCTCTCTCTCTCTCTCTCTCTCTCTCTCTCTCTCTCTCTCTCTCTCTCTCTCTTTCTGTCTTTCTACTTTTTTTCCTCTGGGGTTTTTCCCGTATTTCATCGTCTATCTATCCTATCCAGGGATCTTCTGGTCCTGTTCTTTCCTCTTCATCTTCCATTCTTCTTTATTCCTCTCTTCCTCCTTCTTCTTCCTCTTTTGATCATCTTGATCTGATTGTTTCTGTCATTCTCTCTTTTGAACTTAAGTTTCTAATTGTTGATTAAGGTCTGGGTTTTTCATTGTTTTCTGTTTTTAGGGATTCGTCCCTTGTTCGTTCTTTCATGTCAGCTTTTTCTCTATTCTTTCCATGTCCTCTGGTCAGGATGTTGTATCTGTTCACATTCCTTCTGATCAATCTTTTTCATTTTCTGATTCTTTACGTTTTTCTAACCTAGATTCCAAGAGGCCTTGCTCTCCTCTTTCCATTTGAACTGTTGATTCTATGGCCTCTGGTGACCCTTCTCATCTCTTCTTCTTCATCTCCTAATCCGTCTTCTTATTCTTCTATTCCCTAGTCGGTCAGGGCTGAGGAGAATTTGTCCAGTCAGGGTCTCTTCGGATGACTGGTCCTTGTCTCTCTGGTGGATTGCTTAGACTCTTTCTCTTTTTTCAAAGATGAGTTTTCTATAGACCTTCCTTCTTTTGTGTCGGCTCTTTCCTCTTTTAATTCCATTTTCCTTGTTTCCTCTGGTCTTTTCAATTGACAATTTGGTCATTATCATGTTAGTTTTCTTTGTGAATTATGTTAATTCTAAGGAATTTTTACATACATGAGAGCGTTCAGCCTACCTTGTCATTAAATCTTAGTAAAATGATCTCTATTCACTCTGAAACATTCATATCTGCATTAATTTTAATTTATCAAGGGGGTATGTCATGATTAAATCTCATGGTTCTTACTCCCAAGTCAAGATGGAGACCATCTCTCAGATCTTTTCCAGTCTAGATCGGGGTATGTGGTCGTTTCCATGGACCAAAATGACGCCTTTCATGTTTTCATTTACCCTTCCTTCAGTAAATTCCTGAGTTTTGCTTACTAAGATCGAGTTTGGCAGTTTCGCGTCATGTCTTTTGGCCTGACCACGGCTCCTTTTCTTTTTCTCGCATAGCCTCAGCCGTGGCAGAAATTTTCACCGTCGTTCTATCCATCTCCACGTTTATATAGATGATTGGTTAGTAAAGTATGTCTTCTTCAATTCTCTCAGGAATTCCTGCAGAGGTTTGCAGTCTGGCATGCAACCTAGGGTGGATTTTTGATCTAAAGAAATCAAGCCTAGTTCCATCTCATATCCTTACACATATAGGCGTTTCTTTTGACCTGGCCCAGGGTCTAGTCTTCTCCTCAGATCCAAGGATAGAGGCTTTATCAGTGGCAATGGAAATCCTGTCTTCTCCCATGGTAAGAGCAAGATTCTTTTTAAGAGTGATAGGACTGATGGTCAGTGTAGAAAAAGTAATTCCTTGGGCGGCGCTGATGAGAAGACCCTTCCAAATGTATTTAATGTCCCTTTGGAAGCAGTCAGTCCACTATTTAACATCAGATTCCCATCAGAGAACATTTGATCCCTCATCTAGATTTTTGGAGGGATCGTTCTCTGCTTCTGATGGGTGTTCCACTGGTAAAGTCCTCCCCTCAGGCGATTATCTTCACAGATGCTTCCCAGGAGGGTTGGGGAGCAGTCTGGGACTCCCTGTCAGTTGCAGGCCTTGGGTCCCTGGAGGAGTCGATAGCCTATATCAACCTCTTTTGGAGTTGTGGGTTGTCAAGAAGGCTCTCCTTTCATGGTCAGATCTTGTGATAGGTCTCAAAGTCTCGATTCAGTCGGACAATTCGACAGTGGTGTCTTATATCAACAGGCAGTGAGGTACAAGGTCGTCTCTCCTTTGTCTAGAAGTGTGGAATATTCTCTTGTGGTGCCGCAAGAGGCAGATTTTTCTAGTGTACTCCCATGTCCCAGGCAGTCTGAATTTTCTGGCGGACCAACTGTCACGTCCCAGCAAGTTCGCCCACACAGAGTGGCAGTTAAAGAAGTCAGTTGTCAGAGCGTTTTTCAGTCTTATGGATCGTCCTCTAGTAGATCTGTTCACGACCTTTCTGAATGCCCAGATCTCCTCTTACATGTCTCCTTTTCCGGACAGTCAAGCCCTGGCGGTGGATGCTCTGTCTCAGTCCTGGACAGGAATGTTCGCCTATGCCTTCCCTCCAACAATTTGATTCCGTTAGTCTTGAAGAAGGTCAAGGACCAAGATTGCGAGGTTCTTCTGATAGCTCCCTTTCGGCCCAAGAGAATTTGGTTTATAGACCTTCTAGATCTTCTGGTAGACTTCTCTCGTCTTCTTCCAGTATCCCAGGATCTTCTATCTCAAGTAAGAGGTCTTTGTGTGCATCCAAATCCAGAAATTTTCAATCTGTGCGTTTGGAGAATCTCGAGTCCTCGAGAATAAGGCTTCTTCAAGATCTCAGGAAATTATTGACTCTGCCAGAAGGGAATCGACCCGTCGAGTTTACAAGGGTCGACTTAAAATTCTTTGGTGAGTGGTTTTCAGACCAAGGTTTCGTGCCTGATTCTGTTTCTATGCCACAAGTATTAGATTTTTTTTTTATCCTATCTGTTTGATTTTTTACATTTGTCAGCTAATACGGTCAGGGGATATAGATTTTCTCTGGCATCTTCCCTTCCTTGTCTTCTGAATGCTGATGTCAAGGATACTAAGACTTAATAGTTTTATTAGAGGTCTAGGTAATATTCGTCCTCCGATTGCTAAGCCTTTACCTTCCTGGAATTTGGCTTTGGTTCTTCAAGTTTTGGCAGGTCGCCATTTTGAACCTATTTCTTCTATCAGTATTAAGCTTTTAACTCTCAAATCTGTTTTTTCTTGTTGCTGCCGCCTCTGCTAGGGACTTTATCTAAACTCAGTCTAACCGCTTTCCTGCTAGTCCGATCATTTTAAAATCTTTATCGTCTTTTTCGCTATCCAATAAATTTTGGTGTCCTGTTAGGGCATTAAGACCCTACAAACAGCGAACCGATGTTATTAACATTTGGATAAGATTGGTTCGATTTTTATCCTTGTTTGTTGATTCTCAAATCTCCTCCCACCTAATGTTTAAATGGGGCACTGACCAAATTTAGGGTTTAGCAAGTAGTGATTGAACGGTAATGGATGTTTTTGTGGTGTAATAACAACCCCTCCACAGACCCCCCCTTGTGGGTTGGTCTGTTGTTTTATTAACCACTATAAAAACATACTTACCGTTCAATCACAACAACCCGCCCTCAGCCACCCCGCGTGATAAGATTTGAGAATTGGCCTTTAATATTTAGCACTTAAATTTAGAAAAGTGAATCTGTTTCCTATTTGGGCTTCAGTGCGCATGCGCAAGCGCGCTTAGTGACGAGCGTCACTATGGGGTGAGTATAGACTGGTGCCAGTCTATAGCTGTCAGTATGCTGGAGATGGACTTAACCAGTAGCCTGGTTGAGTGTCCATATTAATAGGAATAGGCATGGGGAAGTGTGTATGCAGACATAAAAATCTTATTCTGGTAGCTAAATGCAGATAATTGATTTAGCAAGTAGTGATTGAACGCTAAGTATGTTTTTACAGTGGTTAATAAAGCAACAGACCAACCCACAAGGGGGGGGGGGGTGGTCTGTGGTTTTAAAAAATCAAAACTTACATTTTGAGTTTAGCACACTTTAGCAGTTTATATCTCATGTTTGGTTTTAAGCATACATCGCTAACATTCGGACACATCCTTCCTTATAATGAATGGCATAACACATTCACCATGACATCAAAAGGCCAAAGTCAGTGTGATAGTGACAAAACTCAAGGGTTTTCACGCCAATAACATTTTGCTTTCATCTGAACTTAGCAGTTCATATCTTAAGTTGTGTTAATCATACTGCAACAAAACTTGGACACTTGCTAATGAAAGGGGATGAGACAATTACTTTAGGTCCAAGATCCAACCACAGTTCTGGTCTACTCTTGAGAAAATTTGGTGTTACGTGTCTTCTCGATGTTGCTTGTAACTAACAGCTAATGCTATGTTTGTCTCAGGAGCTCTAAGAAGATGTTAGTGCATCACCCCAGTAAACTGTTACCTCATCATTGTGAAAATGAGGTATGTTCAATGCCAAAAGCCAGAGTTATTACTACACCACAAACATCTATACCATACAATCACTACTTGCTAAATTCAACCCACCCACATTTAGTCCCAGAAAAATGTAATCTTATCTTTTAAGCCTCATTAGACAAGAACCTTGGCCCCTTAATTCTGTTCTAGACTTCTAGAATAGATTAACTCCCTTAAGGTCATACAGACATTGACTGGCACAAGTCTAATGAACTCTGTGACAAACCTGTGTCACTGCGCATGCGCATGAGCTTAAACTTGATAACAGCAAAAAGTAGATCTTCACTATTCATTTTTTGGCCATCTTGTTCAGCGATTGCATAGTTCCAAGAACAAATTTGTCAAGTCAATAGTGAAATCATCTTTTATCAGGAAAATGCCTCGGAGGAAGTCCTTGATTACCAAGTTGTGAAATTTTTCTTGATATATAGTATTTATGATTGTATTTGAATTACTTTTTAACATGTTGAAGATTTTGGATCTCCGTGTTCTGGCTCAAGATTACTTCGGTGGTCCCGCTTCGCTATCGGCAAGCTTATGATGTAACGGTTGCTGCGACAACCGGCTAGCCAATGGCGGAGAAGGATTCAGGACAGTCTGGCTCGCCTCGTCGAAAAGATGATAATGACGATATTTATTATAAGACTGCTGGGCCTATTCTGACTAAGAAGATCAGGCAAGGATCGGATGTTGCTTCCGACTCAGTACTCAGATTCCTAATACTACTTGCTACTGGATAGAGTAAACCAAACTATTGTCTCACATAAACGTAAGATGATGTGTTTATTAAAGCTAACTGTACAGAATTTTACACGGTAATTTAGATTGGAGCAAAATCACTCAAACAACAGACTAGTACCTACTGGTACAAAACAAGTAAGTTACTACTGCTATTCTATAGCTACTTACAAAAACTGAACATCAACGATATGTTCAGTGAATCGAGATGGTGGATTGATTAACTTTCTATAACTGAAAGTGTATCTCTTATAGTCCTCAGAATCTCTGATTCTGAGGTTCTATACATATCTAGATAATGAGATTCTTGTTGAATCCGTTTTAATGATTCTTCTAGGTACGTTATAAGCACAGCCTGATTGGTCCGGACAATCAGTCCATCAATCAACTTCTGCTTATCCCTTCCTAGAAGTTCCTATCTAACAAATGTTGGTCGTTCTAACCAATCAACGATCCCTTTCATTTCGATGTTAACTACAAAACCTATTCTATATAATTCTTTGCTACAGAGTTTGATCGACGCTCATTGATCGTGACGTCATTCTGACCAATCAAACTCTGTGCTCTTCTTCTATGGAGATGATGCCTCACATAGACAAAGTGGTGGTAGCTGGTTCAGATTTGATGCGATCTGTCAGCTAACTAACAGCATTACAGAATGTGTTGTTGTTGCATGCCATTGTATGAGTGACATATAGTTGATATACAAATTTTGATTATGTTATTAATTCCTACAGGACGCTACAATGTCCATGTCCTGTCCATTGCCTATTGATGGATAAGCCTGTAGGATGCTAGGGTGAATAGGCACATGAGCTGTATGTTCTCATTGCCAGCTGATGTTGTTTCATTCTCATGTGAGAATCTAGATTGCCTACGTCATCAACTAAGTCCATTTGTCATGTTCGATTCCACTGATTATTATGCTTCGATTATTTTCTAAACTATTGATCCAACAACTGCTGAATATTATAAAAGTGTGTGCCGACTGCGCAGCAACAATTTTCATCTAAACTATTTCCAAATACACATCAACTCAGAACCGTGGGATCTATTCTAATCAATTCGACTATTTCAGTTATGATTATAAAACTTTATCCAACAAGTTTCATTTTGCTAAATTCACACATCATCCATTTACTGGAAACGTAACATCATCAGCACTGCTGATGTAATTATTAAGTTAAATATAAAGTATAAAATGTCAACCGGTCCATTAACTGGTGTTTTCAAAGTATAATTTCTTCGGGACGTACTCAGAAATATAAGACATCCAGCGGGGTCATGACTCCCACAAGACAATCCCATATTTACACATGCCCACCAACCCAAGTTAATTCACCGTCTCTTAAGGCCTTAAGAGAGTGTTAATTAACTCGTTGTATAACATCAACAACAAAACCGCACTACACCGGGGCTATCAAGACCAACATACAATCTTGAATCTTAAGATGGTTAATGATTAAAGATTGGTTCAACACTTCGGCCACATCCAATCTAGGGACGTCCACAGCAAGACTGATCCGACTATAAGACTGTACAGGCTCGAATCGCCACCCCCTCCCACTATAATCGCATCCACTCGACATTAGCGCATACAAACCACTCATCACATCACATCTGTCCGTCAATTGTCCTCCACAATGTACCTCAACAGTTTCGCCGAAGGTTTGCAAAACAACACCAATTTTCTTGTGGGCGAATAATTTACTAGATGTTTCGTTGGACTCAGATAACTGGATATTACACGAACTATCGGTGGTATTGGTCAATAGACTAACTATACACGGTACGTGAGTCTTATCGACTCTCAATTGTCCGTGACATACCCGAGGTTCATTGCCCAGACATTCAGATGGAGTAAAATACCACCCAGTCTTGGTATCGAGTCCTATACTTGTACGAGCGATAATAATCTGCATATAATACCCGACCGTAGCCAAAGGTTCGGGCCATGAATGTAATCCGTATTCGATATAGTTACCTCCATCAATCAATGGTAAAGTCGCTATATAATGTAATTGCGAATCGTCCTTCCATAACGGATACACGACTACGTTTCTGTAATACCACTGGTAGGGATGAATCAACCGACTTCCAACTCTGACCTGTTTAGCGACTTCGGCCAAATCAGACGGACTAAAAAGTTCTGTCAATCTCCCCAATTTCAGGGAAGCGGTCTGTCTATGGAACTGAGCGGCCAACTTCTGGTAGCTATATACCACATTCTCGGCTGAATCCACAACATGACCTAACCGTACTAATGCGTATAGGTCAGCTTGTCGTGCCGCGTGCATTTTGAATAACTTACATTCTTGGTCAAACTGACCAAACTATCGGCGACCTCATCAATACGGTCAACATTAGTGTTAATTCCCTTGAAAGCAAGTTTTACATGGGATGCTAACTTATTCGAGAAGTGGACCAACGATTCATGTTCTTCATAGCGGTTTTAACAACGTTCTTGATAGTTTCAATATCACCCGATGTTGCCGTCCCAAACAAAGATGAGGCTATATCACCTATAAAATTGAATAGTCCACGTTTTTGTCGACCATTAGTACGACCCGACATTGTTTGTTGCGTTCTAATGGCAATCTTCTTAATGATATTTATACGATGTTGCAGTCCGAAAATTTCATTGTCACTCAGCGAGGTCTTGCGACCAATGTCAGCAACAAGCGAACGAAATTTTGATAATCGCTCGATAAATCCGGCAGGCAAATACGGGTGGTCAATAGACACTACCACAGTCCACTCCGCACGTATCACGGAAATCTTATGGTGGTTAGTTATCATTACACCGTTTTGTAATTTGTGAATACTAGAATTCTTACATAGTCCATAAACTATACTGACTAATACTACCGCTACCCAAAACTGTAATGTATACATAATTCGTCTAGACAAGTGCGATGTTACCCGTAGTAGCAATTAAGCAGGGATTAAAATCATCTCACGCTACGCCGCCTTATAACGGCTTCAATACCTCTGACAAAGTCATCGTACACAGATCGGCCAAATGCACCAATCCTAATGCGCTTACTGTCTGAGCTGAACTCAGGAGCATGACTGCGCTTGCGCAGATTATAGGAGTGCGATGGAAGCTATTCCATTGGCTCGATGGCAGGCTCGGGTACATCCTCCGAGGTGTCCATCGCTACATTACGAGGAGTCTCCGACGTATCCATCGGTGACTCATACTTGGGATCGTTACTTTTACCAGGTCGATCTACATCCATGTCGACCACCTTACCCACCTTACGCACCTTTGGCTCCCATGTAGAAGCGGGACGCTTTCTACGAGCTACTTTACGAGGTGTCGAATCGGAATCGGGTACCGGCAAAGGTACGGACTTGGGTAATGGTACAATACGCGGATGATGACTGGCTTTCGTACCTTTAGCAGGGTTACGAATAGGGCGTGGTCTTGCCTTGTCCCAGCACATCTCTGAGTCGACTACACGCAACTTGGATATGTTAAGCACACGTACCTTCCCAGACCTTTGATGGCGGACATGTGCCACGGGTCCATTGATCTTAAAGATCTCATACTCAGGGTCACTGCGAGAGGTCAACTTCATCCTCTCAGCTTTTACGACCACTGAATCTCCAACCTTAAATTCACCAGCGTTTGCACGTTTGTCAATCTGTTCTCGGTGTGTTTCTCGAGACTTGGCCGTTTCTCCTCGAGCACGCAGTAAGGCATTATTAAGACAGGTTAATCTTTCGCCAAGATCATGCGAAGCATCGAGTGGAATAGCAAACGGAAGTCTTGCACGTCGACCATACGTCAGATAGAATGGCGTATACCCGGTCGTGGAGTGACGAGTGTTGCGGTACGCTGTTAAAGCTGCGTCCAACTCATCTTCCCATGCACGAGACTCGTTGTTCACACCTTTCTGAATTAACTCTTTAAGAGTACAATTGAACCTCTCAGTACGTCCGTTAGTTTGTGGATGGTACGGACTCGATTGTCTATGATCAATACCATGTTCGTGGAATCGTTGCTCCAAAGAATTAGAACAGAATTCTTTACCCTGATCGTTAATCAGAATCTCAGGTACACCATGACGAGCGACATACTCATTGAGGAACTTATCTTCAACATTCTGAGATGTCTTCGCCGCGATTGGATATGCCTCTGCCCATGCTGAACAGTGATCGATTACCGTCATAATATAATTATTACCTTTGCTCGACTCAAAAGTGGACCAATCAAATTCATACCAATTATCTGACTTGGATAACTGGCCATTGGCAGCTCACTATACTTAGGTCGAGTAGTGACAGGTCGGTTGACCTGGCAAGTCATACACGTTTCAAGCATACGTACCACATCTTTCCTTAAAGATGTCCAGACAAAAGAATCTCTTATACCGATGGTCTTCTTCAGACCTTGGTGACCAGCTCGTTCATGAGCCTTCCGGAGCACTCTCACGGAACAGGGTAGGTAGTAAGATTCTGGGGTACTCAGCATCCAACGCTGAGGGCGGAATTAAAGAATACAATATGCCATTATTTACCATGTCCTCCTCCGTGGTGTTTTTAAACAACTCCGGGTATTCCTTGGTTTGTTTGGCACAGTCCTTCATAAGGAACATCATACACCTCCAAAGGAACATGAGGTAGGATACCTTCGTCCACTTCAGGTATGACGTAGTCACCCGTATCTAACGTGGCGACCTCTATGGGACGACGTAATCTAGACAACATGTCTGCTCGAATATTCTTCGAGCCTTGGGTGTACTCTATCTTACATCCGTATTCGGCAATCAGTACTGCCCAGCGCTGCACCTTCGTGTTCTTAACTTCTCCCACAAACAAGCTCTTTAGGGGTTTGTGGTCAGTATACACGGTAAACTGTGCGCCAAATTGATAAGGCCTAAGCTTTTTCAATGCATAGATCACAGCATAAGCTTCCTTCTCTATTACGGGCCAATTCAACTGACTGTCCTTAAGAGTAGAGCTAACATATTGTATGACCCGCTCTATACCCTTATCATCAACCTGCACTAGTATCGCACCTATTGCATAACTAGACGCATCAGTATACAACTTATATGGGGCATTTAAATTTGGATAAGTGAGTACGGTTTCACTACACAGCAAGTTCTTCAATTTCTCAAACGCTTGCTGTTCGTGCTTACCCCATTCAAATCTCTTATACTGCTTAGTTAACTCTATCAGAGGCTTGGCAATTTCGGCATAGCCTCTTGCGCAAGATCGGTAATAACCTGTAGCCCCGAGAAAACTACAAACCTCACCCACATCACGGGGTGGTGACATTTCACGTATGACTTTGACCTTTTGACTCTGTGGAGCTACACCTTGCGCAGAAATGTGGTACCCTAACAAGTCAACAGCCTTACTGGCAAAGTCACATTTCTTTTTCTTTAACTGTTAATTATATTCCTGAATCTTGCGCATGACCAAGCGCAAGTGATGTGCGTGTTCCGTCGGATTTCGTGAATATACGACTATATCATCGACGAAAACATGCACATATTTTCCTACAAATTCTCGGAAAGTAGCGTTCATTGCCCTCTGAAATACGGCACCTGAGTTGCAAAAACCAAACGGCATCCGAATCCATTCATAAAGACCTTCACTGCAAACGAACGGTGTTTTCTCGATGTCTTGGCTGGCCATGGGTATCTGCCAATAGCCGGACGAAGTCCATCGTCGAAAATATCGTTGCGCCTCTCATAGAATCAAATATGTCGGATATATTTGGTAACGGATAACTATCCTTACGGCACACAGAATTTAATTTCCTAAAGTCAACGCAAAATCTGGTGTCACCGTCTTTCTTCGGTACCAGAGTTATGGGTGACGCTGGTCTTATGACGCCCGCTGCTAGCATCTCCTTAACTTGGTTCTTAACCAAGTATTGCTTAGCCAGCGGTAACCGGTAGGCTTTCTGCCTAATAGGAGGGTAATCTCCTGTCGGAATTGTACATTTCACCTTGGGTACACGTCCTAACGTGGTTGGACGAGCCGTATCGAAATTATTGGCAAAGTCGCTCAGTACTTTGTCAATAACTGCATATCCGGTCATTTCTTTGCAACTGGCATAAACATAACCATTTTGACTTCTATATGGAATTCTAAACGGGTATACTTGACCAAACCATACTACTTCTTTGGTCTTTTAGTCAATCCTTGCATTTCCCAGGTACAAGGCATCGGCACCAATCAGACATTCATGCCGCATACTACTCACAATCACACTTGGAATAGGCCGGGCGTTCTCAAATTTAATTTGGGTCTCCCCGAAAATGTCTATCGGTGAACCATTTACCGCTAATAATGTCTTAGCCTTTTTCAATGGCCAAGCACTTAGAATGCTTTGCCATATATCCTTTCTAACAAGGGAGGTACTAGCACCGGTATCAATTAATGCATCAACATACTCACCCCTGTTTCCATGACTGCTTGGTTCCATCTCAAGCCGGATAAGGAATCGTTCAGTCGTTACTGACTCCCTCCGAATCCGTTTAACGGACTCCGTCATCCATTACCAACAGCCTCTGCATATGACTGTCGCCTACTTCCTACGGACAGGGCTCCTCCGTCGCCATGAGAATAACGGCCATACCTGTCCGTATGCGAATCGGTGAGCACGAATCCCTCGCGTTATTCGTACTCATCACCCATCCTATTTCTATTCGCGAGATCACGACGTGCATTTCGCGAATATGCCCGCGGAGTGGGCTCGAGTCCGGAACACATTTCACTATCGTCGCCACGATGATCGTCGATCTGCATAGGCTCCTCGTTGTTGTCCGATGGGCGAGGACGTTTCACTGCACGTCACTGTTGCGTCTGTTGTCGGGACGGACAGTCGGATTGGTAGTGCCCGACCTGATTGCATCTGTAGCAGGTTACCTGCTGTCTGTTTTGCGGGTTGGAAAAACAGTCTTGGGCCAAGTGCCCGAGGTTCCCACAAGTAAAACAAGTCATTGGCGGACGCTGAGGACGTGGTTGCCGTGTCTTTGGCGCTGCCTGATACTGTGGTGGTTGAAGCGGTTGCTCGCATTCATTTTTATAATGGCCCTGACGACCACAATTGAAGCATGTGATATTCTGCTTCTTCTGCGCCTTGGGTGTGACTTTCTCTTTGCGTTGTCGTGGCTTGGATTGCGCCTGACATTGCGGTGCTGCTTGTGGTGATGGTGGCGAGAAGACTGGTCCACTCTGAAGATTTTCTATCACGTTGCACAATCGCTCTATGAGTTTCGTTTGTTGTGCTATCTGTCTCTTCATGGAGTTTATAATGGACCACACTCCTTGTCCCTCTTCTTCATTCAGCATATTAACTTCCATGCTTTCTTCCCTCTGAGGCGAGATATGCATGGCCTGCAGAAGGTCGTTGCAACCTTCCTCATCCTCAGTTAGTTCCATGGCTCCTTTTATGTCTTTAATCTTCCGGCGCACTCTGCGTCGCCCCATACCTTGGTCACTAAGTGCCCTTATATAGGACGAGAGCACCACTCTCTTGCTATCCGCATTCTAGTCCGGATATGCTTGCGCTGCCAATTCAGTGTATCTACGATTGAATGAAATCATCGTTTCGCTTCTCCTCTGTCTGAAAGACTCCAGGTCGTATTTGACCCGCTCAGTTTCATTTGCAGACACGAAGTTCAAGGTGATGAACTCCCTTAGCTCTTCCTATGTAATGTTGTCGCGCACCTTTCCGTGCACGTACTGATCTATGGCCTTTGATAACTGGCCCCTTGATGCTCGCGTCACTATGTACAAGATTGCCCTCAGTGGCTTCCCACACCCGGCGAGTTTCGTCAAGAAACTGCCGTGCCTCCTCAGGAAGGAGGCCGTCACATGGTTTGACTCTATGTGTTAACTCTCGCACCTCTCGCCGGAAAACTCAGTTTCTCTCTCATCTGTCTTCCTCCTGGGTGATTTTGTTAGCCATCGCAGTACCCAGATGCTGCATGGCTTCGACAGTCTCCTGTCGAAGTTCGTGGGTGTACACAGTTGGGATAGGATCTCTCACAGGCGGCAAAGTAGCGTCTACCATACGGGATGTCGCCATGTTTGATTGATGATACAACGATAATACAATGTCTATTGATAATACAGTTGAATCATGACCCTTTTAAGTCGTGGCTGCTCTTCGCAGATGATGTCAGTAGTAATTTTGGCGATGGTATTCTCTTTGTATTCTCTATGCTGAACTACTCTCGGGTGCTCCGACAGTTTAGCTAAGTCTACAAATTGTTTGACTCTATCGCACACGTCGTCTAGAACAGTGACAACTGGTCTCGTCGGCGGGGATGACATAATCTACAGTACTCACATATTTCACTGATTTGACTCCTGTCCGAATTTCTTGATGTAGATGCTGATGACGAATCTGATTGAAATCCTGGCAGGCTCGCCAATGAAGATTTTGGATATCCGTGTTCTGACTCAAGATTACTTCGGTGGTCCCGCTTCGCTATCGGCAAGCTTATGATGTAACGGTTACTGCGACAACCGGCTAGCCGATGGCGGAGAAGGATCGAGAACAGTCTGGCTCGCCTCGTCGAGAAGATGATAATGACGATATTTATTATAAGACTGCTGGGCCTATTCTGACTAAGAAGATCAGGCAAGGATCGGATGTTGCTTCCGACTCAGTACTCAGATTCCTAATACTACTTGCTACTGGATAGAGTAAACCAAACTATTGTCTCACATAAACGTAAGATGATGTGTTTATTAAAGCTAACTGTACAGAATTTTACAAGGTAATTTAGATTGGAGCAAAATCACTCAAACAACAGACTAGTACCTACTGGTACAAAACAAGTAAGTTACTACTGCTATTCTATAGCTACTTACAAAAACTGAACATCAACGATATGTTCAGTGAATCGAGATGGTGGATTGATTAACTTTCTATAACTGAAAGTGTATCTCTTATAGTCCTCAGAATCTCTGATTCTGAGGTTCTATACATATCTAGATAATGAGATTCTTGTTGAATCCGTTTTAATGATTCTTCTAGGTACGTTATAAGCACAGCCTGATTGGTCCGGACAATCAGTCCATCAATCAACTTCTGCTTATCCCTTCCTAGAAGTTCCTATCTAACAAATGTTGGTCGTTCTAACCAATCAACGATCCCTTTCATTTCGATGTTAACTACAAAACCTATTCTATATAATTCTTTGCTACAGAGTTTGATCGACGCTCATTGATCGTGACGTCATTCTGACCAATCAAACTCTGTGCTCTTCTTCTATGGAGATGATGCCTCACATAGACAAAGTGGTGGTAGCTGGTTCAGATTTGATGCGATCTGTCAGCTAACTAACAGCATTACAGAATGTGTTGTTGTTGCATGCCATTGTATGAGTGACATATAGTTGATATACAAATTTTGATTATGTTATTAATTCCTACAGGACGCTACAATGTCCATGTCCTGTCCATTGCCTATTGATGGATAAGCCTGTAGGATGCTAGGGTGAATAGGCACATGAGCTGTATGTTCTCATTGCCAGCTGATGTTGTTTCATTCTCATGTGAGAATCTAGATTGCCTACGTCATCAACTAAGTCCATTTGTCATGTTCGATTCCACTGATTATTATGCTTCGATTATTTTCTAAACTATTGATCCAACAACTGCTGAATATTATAAAAGTGTGTGCCGACTGCGCAGCAACAATTTTCATCTAAACTATTTCCAAATACACATCAACTCAGAACCGTGGGATCTATTCTAATCATTTCGACTATTTCAGTTATGATTATAAAACTTTATCCAACAAGTTTCATTTTGCTAAATTCACACATCATCCATTTACTGGAAACTTAACATCATCAGCACTGCTGATGTAATTATTAAGTTAAATATAAAGTATAAAATGTCAACCGGTCCATTAGCTCACCTGGTGTTTTCAAAGTATAATTTCTTCGGGACTTACTCGGAAATATAAGACATCCAGCGGGGTCATGACTCCCACAAGACAATCCCATATTTACAATGTGTTACCCATTTTCGTGGCTTCATTTTGGAAGATTATTCTGCCTCTTATGTACTCCTTATTATGGCTTTTACTACCATAATATGCATATAGTCAGGTCATTTGTCCTTCTTAATATTTAGATTCTAGAAGGCTCTATTTAAACTGATTGTTTATTTTGCCGGCCTGTTTTTTGTGTTTATTCTTTCTCTTCGGTTTTTTTGTCTGTACCATTAGTTTTCGCTTCTCATTCTTGCATTCTCCTCCAAGAGTTCACTTTGCTAAGCTGTGTAGTTGCTATTAAAACATTTCCCTCACCATATGTACTGAGTACTTAATTCCCCCCAGTAAGATAAAGCTTCTAAACCTACTATCAGGTACACCGCACAAGGGATAGAATCCAAATTATACACCATTCTGACCCTATATATTATCGCCCTTTAAACAACTCTAACCGCTATGCCACCCAAATACAACTCACGCCAAAACAACACACGCATGCGCAAGAACTTCCTGAAAGCATTATTTCCGTTATCGCTTTGAGGTTACCCATCGGTAATCTGTCTTTGCATATTTAGAGATTTATGGAAAGTAAGCGGAGTACAAATTCTTGTATTGCTGGAATAATCTAGCGAATTATTCTTATGTTAATTATGTCTCCCGTTATTATGCTGGGTGTTATTCAGCCATAAGAAATATTTTGTCTGAGTTAGCGTCCATATTGGTCAGAAGTTTAAAGATTTTAAGAATATTTTAATGGCATGATTGTATGCTTATAGGCATTACTTATTTTATTTTTAGGCAGTGGATAAGAAAAATCCTAGATGTTCTATTAAGGCATGTAGGCATTTTGTGAGGGCAGCCTATGATGGTCACGCGTGCGTCTATTGTTCCAACTGTTCGCCAGAGTCCCTGTGTGGTATGTGTAGGAGTTGGGATGAGTCCTTATGGACAGAATTTGTTATGTTCGCTGCTGTTACTATGTCTGGCCTTGATTAAAAGAACCTCTGCCGACATCTCAAGTTTGTGAAGCATCGGAACCGGACCCGATTCACCATTTTCTTGAGCCAACCGAACAGCTTCTGAAAGAAAAGCCATGAAATTAGCTGATTACACAAATTGAGTTTTTCAGCAATTCAAAGATGAGCAGAAGACCAATGATCGGGAGAAGCCCTAATAGGCAGAAACTTCAGACCCCTAGCCCTAGCTAAATCTGGAACTCTAAAAGATTCTAAAGGAAGCGAACGACACATAACATGAGAAGACTCATCATCTTTAAATGCTCAACAAAAGGAAAAAACGAAGTCCGAATCAGAAACCCCATAAACTGAATCAATCACAACAGAAGGATGTCAAGAATACAAGCCACTAGACTGAAACTAGAAAGAATAGAAAATCTAGCCGCAAGAATAGACCTCTGAAGAGTGGAATACCTAACTACAGAAAATAAAGAAGGATCCAAACCAGAAAGATGAACATAGACAATAGGGTCCTCAGAATTGAAAGAACTAGAAAACTGATCACGCAAAAAAACCTGGGCAAATTTTTTTTAATTATGAAAAACCTTGTGAGGGGGAATAGAAGAAGAATGAACTCTCGGAGGAAAAAGAGGCTGAAGAGGAAACATCCCGAGATGAAAAATCATTAGGAGCCAAAGACGCTATAAAACAAGAGGGCTCCCAGGGGTTTCAGCACCTTGTTCTAATAATTATACTCACCATATGTAGCAACTGAGTGCTATTCCCCCTATTAAGATTAACTCCGATAAAGTTTCTAAACCTACTATCATGTACACTGCGCAAGGGACAGAATCTAAATTATACACCATTCTGACACTATATATTATCTCCCTTTGAACAACTCTAACTGCTATGCCACCTAAACACAACACACGCATGCACAAGAATAACTTCCTGAAATCATTATTTCTGCAACTCATGCTCTCAATCCTGACCCGTCCTGTAGTGGGATGGATGAGGAGGGAGAGTTTATACATATGGTGAGTATAATTATTAGAAAAAAAGGTTAAACACCCTGGGAGCCCTCATGTTGCTAATGCATTTCCCTCACCATATGTATCAACTGAGGGCTTAAACATTGAATTGGAAGATATTCTCTGGTGGGGGGCAGGATTGACAAACAATGATAGGAGGTTAGAAAACATCAGGAAAAACCTTTTCCAAAATAAACACACTTCCACCAAACAACATGTGCTCTATGGAATCATCAAAAGGTGCATCAACAACCTTACAAACAAAATAAACACACTACTCACCAGGCCAAACCACAACAAGCTGTGATGGGGTTACCCTAGAGCAGTGTGAGCATACAGGTGCGGTTGAGCCTGAGTAGCATAGTTTGTAATAGATCTAAAGAAGGTAGCAGTCGGGCCTTGATCTTTTAAGTAGAAATACATAAATGTATGACTGGTTGTATGATTGGAAGGAATGACTGGCTGGCTGGAATGACTGGCTTAAATGACTGGCTGGATGATCCTTCCTCAAAACAAAGTCCAGCTTGAACATTAATGGATGGATGTTTGAAAACATTTCTTTTTAGGAAGACGATATCAGTTGTCACTACCTTTCCTACACGAGTGAGCAAAGCTGAAATCGTGCTATGGCGCCCAGGTCAGTATGCTCACATTGCGGATGTACTGAGATTGATATTGACCAGTCACGCGGCAATGCTGTATGTACAGCATGCGGATCAGTCCTCGAGGATCAGATCATTGTATCAGAGCTCCAATTTCAGGAATCGGCAGGCGGATCCAGCTCTCTCATTGGCCAGTTTGTAGGAGAGGATGGTAAGTATATAGTAATTATCAGTGTATAACTTTACAAGTGTAATTGAGTGTCAAAAATGGAATATCACAGTGTCACTTACCCATGCCATCCCAGAAACACCTCTGTTCATGTAGCATCTTAGTATGATTTCAATCCTACTTTCAAACATCAATTTCAACGCAATCATACACTTACCAATAACTTCCACTCAAATTATGATAAAAATATTCAATGGGATGCTTCATATATCAAGAATAACTTCTTGTATCTGAGCTGTACTTGTGACAGAGTCGTGATCCAGAATGAGATCTTGAAGAATTACATTCCCTGGTCCAGATTGATCTTGAAGCGTTACATTGCCTGATACAGTATGAGATCTTGAAGAGTTACAGTCCCTGATCCAGAATGAAATCTTGAAGAATTACAGTCCCTGATACTGAATGTGATCTTGAAGAGTTACAGTCTCTGATCCAGAATGAAATCTTGAAGAGTTACATTCCCTGATACCGAATGAGATCTTGAAGAGTTACAGTCCCTGATCCATAATCAGATCTTGAAGAGTTACAGTCCCTGATATAGAATGAGATCTTGAAGAGTTACAGTCCTTGATCCGGAATGAAATCTTGAAGAGTTACAGTCCCGGATACAGAATGAGATCTTGAAGAGTTACATTCCCTGATACAGAATAAGATCTTGAAGAGTTACAGTCCCTGATACCGAATGTGATCATGAAGAGTTGCAGTCCTTGATCCGGAATGAAATCGTGAAGAGTTACAGTCCCTGATCCAGAATGAGATCTTGAAGAGTTGCAGTCCCTGATACAGACTGAGATCTTGAAGACTTATGGTCCTTGATCCAGAATGAGATCTTGAATAGTTGTACAGTCCCTGATCCAGATTGTGATCTTGAAGAGTTACAGTCCCTGATCCAAATTGTGATCTTGAAGAGCTACAGTCCTTGATCCGGAATGAGATCTTGAAGAGTTACATCGTTGATCCAGAATGAGATCTTAAGTGTTACAGTCCTTGATCCGGAATGAAATCTTGAAGAGTTACATTCCCTGATCCAGAATGAGATCTTGAAGAGTTACTGTCCCTGATCCAGAATGTAATCTTGAAGAGTTACTGTCCTTGATACTGAATATGATCTTGATGAGTTGCAGTCCTTGACACTGAATATGATCTTGAAGAGTTGCAGTCCCTGCTACTGAATGTGATCTTGAAGAGTTACAGACCTTGATACTGAATGAGATCTTGAAGCGTTACAGACCCTGATACTGAATGAGATCTTGAAGCGTTACAGTCCCTGATCCAGAATGAAAACTTGAAGAGTTACAGTCCCTGATCCATAATCAGATCTTGAAGAGTTACAGTCCCTGATCCAGAATGAGATCTTGAAGAGCTACAGTCCTTGATACCAAATGAGATCTTGAAGAGTTACAGTCCCTGATCCAGAATGAGATCTTGAAGAGCTACGGTCCTTGATACCAAATGAGATCTTGAAGAGTTACAGTCCTTGATACAGAATGAGATCTGGAAGAGTTACAGTCCTTGATCCAGAATGAGATCTTGAAGAGTTACAGTCCCTGATACAGAATGAAGAATTACTGTCCTTGATACAGAATGAGATCTTGAAGAGTTACAGTCCCTGATACAGAATGAGATTTTGAAGAGCTACAGTCCTTGATCCAGAATGAGATCTTGAAGAGTTACATTCCCTGATCCAGAATGAGATCTTGAAGAGGTACATTCCCTGATCCAGAATGAGATCTTGAAGTTGTTATTACACCACAAACATCTATAAGGTTCAATCACTACTTGCTAAATCAATTAACCCCACATTTAGCACCAGAAAAAGATTTTCCCACTTTAATACCTCTTACAGCCAATACCATTGCTATTCCCTCTTAACAAGGCTTCTGGCTAGAGCGAGCCCCCTTATCTCAATCAAATTATACCTGGAACCAGTCTTAATGGCTCTCCTTAGTGATACTCATCACTGTGCATGCGCCTGAGCTGGTTACCAAATAACAAATCTAATTTACTCTTCAATTTTTTGCCATTACAGAAGGTTGTAGAAAGTGTGAGTTAAAGTTTTTTCTAACTCCTTAGTTTATTGTCAAAGTCTATTCATCAACAAAGAAAGAAATAATGCCTCCTATGAAGTAATTGGTTAATATAAAGTTATGGTTCTACCCAATTTTTGTTTAAATTGTATATTTATTCATTGTTATGGGTGTTACCGGTTTTCGTGACTTCGTTTTGCTTTAGCCATACCATTCATATATTTTGTCAGTTCTCAAGAAGTATAATATGGTCTGTATGATAAAAGTCTCCATCATTCATTATAAGCACATTTGGTTTATTTAAATTCTTGAAAGTATTTTAATTTAAGGCTTATTCATGTAGTGAATCTTGGCGTTTTCCCCTTCACCATTTTGTCCTTTGAAATCATGTGCTTTCGCTTTTACATGGAGCATGTTTTCCTTTCCTTAGGCTCTGTCCTTATTTTTATTTTATTTTTCGTTTTTCGGAAGTCGCTAAGAAAAGCGAGCGGGTTAAGTATTCCTCATCGAGGTGTGACCATTTTCACGTGGCTGAATTTCATTGCTATGTTTGCATTAAGTGCACATTGGTTTCTGCTAATTCTTTCAAGGATAGTGTTAAATCCAGTTTGGCCTCTGATCCCTTCCCTTCTGGTACCTCTTAAGGTCGACCGATGTCCGGAAGGACGCAGTGTTAGCGCTATTCGCTCGTTTTGAGTCATTCACAACTGTTCTTTCTAAATCTTTGGATGATCGAATAACTTTAGCTATTCAAAAATCAGCAAGTTCTTTCTCTCGAAATCTAGCCACATCCGACGATGGAGAATTAGCGAAGAATCGAGATAGGAGGTGGGGGAAACAGGTTTTTCTCACTTCGCGTCAGGAGATGACCCCTTCGAAAGGGAAGAAGTCAAGATGAAAGAGCCGTAAAGAGACTGGATGGCCGGTTTGGCCAGTCTCAGGCATTGGAGGAGAAACATTTGCACGGTGTGCGTAATCCTCCTATCTTCAAAAACCCACAGAACTCTTGTGATAGGGAACTCTGACCATTCTTCAGTGTCCCAAGCAGTGGTCCCAAATGTACAGTTTGGCTCATCGAGCGTACAGTCCGAAGGATTGGAGGAGATGCATGCACGTCGAGGTAGTAATTTCAAGCAGCCACAGAGTGCCCTTCAAAATTTTTCTGTTACTCCAGTAGCGTTTAATGTTTCAGGGAAAGATTTGAATTCGTTAGCGGTTTCCGGTTTGAGAAAATTTCCAAATTTAGTGTCTATTGTATCCTCTTCTGGTTCTTTTTCCGCTTCTGGTGGTAGCATTTCTGGTGAAAGAAGTTTTCTAGGTGCGCCCGGGTTGACTCCCATTTCTTCTCCCGCTTCCGGTTTGAGTACTTCCAGTTTGAGTACTTCCAGTTATTTTCCTTCCGGTTTGAGCTTTTCCGTATCCGGTTATTCTTCCACTTCCGGTTTGGTTACTTCCGGTTCTGCTTCGGTTATTTCCAGTTCAGGTTGCACAATTTCCGGTTGTAGGGATCTTCCTGGTTTGCCAGGTACTTCCGCTTCCATTTACCATACTTCCGGTGATAGTTCCGTCTCCAGCAGTAGATTACATCCTGGTGTTCCAGGTGAATTTTCAAATGCTCTTTCTCTGTATTTAGATTCTCGTCATCAGTTAGATTCTTATTTAAGTTTCCAGTCTTCAGATCCTAGTTTTAGTGAAGTGGTTTCAGGTCGCTCCAGTGGTTCCCGTTCTTTGGACAATTAATCGTCCCGTGATGTTCATTCTGGATCTAATTCTCCTAGAGTTCATTTTGCTCATCCTCTTAGTTCTGTGTCTTCTTTTTCCTCAAAGAATTTTTCCTCTCAGAAAGTGTCTGTTTCTTCTTCTCTTCTTCTGTTCACCCTCCTGGTTTTCCTCCTCGGCCTTCGAATGGTTATTCTCTTCCTTGGTTTCCTGAAGTTTCTCCTAGTTTTCAGTCTGCCTCCTGATTCTGTAGATCCTATTGTTTGAATCTGAGATTGTCGTTCTTTGGTTTTGGTTCTTAGAGATCCTTCTCTTCATCGCTCATTTGTGTCTGCTAGGTTTTCGATTCTTTCTAGATTTAGTTTCAGTGGTTTGGTTCCTGTTCATCCATCATCGGATTTAGATTTGCCTCACGATTCTTATGAGTTAGAAGTTCCTCTTCCTCTCTATCACCAGGTTACGGACTCGCTTCATCTTCTTTATCGTTCTCTTCCTGTGGAATCTCTTAGGACTCCAGGTTCTTGGCATTCTGCGGATCCCATCCATGTTTCTTCTTCTTCTCCTCAGTCTTCTCTTTCTGCGGTGCCCAGGTCTGCTCATGCCAGAGATTTAAAGAGGTTTTATCCTGTGAGGTCTTCCTCAGATGATTGGCCCTTAGCTCATCAATGTATTGCTAGCCAGTTGGATCTTCCTCTTCAGGATATGTTTGGGGTGGATCCCCTTCTTATGGTTCTGCCTTGTCCTCTTCCGACCCTTTTGCTTGTTCTTCTCAGGTCCTTCCTATCGATAATCTGATGGTTGACATTTTAGATTTTTACGTTTCTGAGTCTCAGTCTAAAGATTTTTTGCTTACCTCTCGTTCAGATTCTCCGGTTCCAGTTCCTAAGGATGATTTTCTTAAGGTGGGTTCAACCCAGTCTATTTCAGGTCCCACTTGGGACATGCTCAATGCAGGTTTCGCTTCCTCTTCTAAGGTCAACTCTTCCAGATTTCTTCTTTGGAAATCTGTTTGTAGAGGTTGAAATTAAATCAGCAAATTTTCTTGCTCTCCTTTCTGAGGCACTTCTTTTAGCTCAAGAGATAGGTGAGATTGTTCCCACTGCAGCGCTTCATACTCTTGCAGATGTGGCTAGAGGTTCCCTTATTTTGGTTTGTAAGTCTAGTTTTTGTTACCACTAACAGGCGGTCTAGACAGCTTAATTCAGTGAATATTTCTAATAACCTTAAACTTAGTTGTTTTTTTGTTGTTATTTTTTTTCCCCGACTCCTTTCGGTCAAGATGTTTTCAGTCTTTGTTCTTCAGATCTTATTTTAGATGAGTCTTCTAGGCTTAAGGCAACGAAGGAGATCCATAGTCGATTGTTAGATCTTCTTCAAAGGTCAACTCTTCCAAATTTCTTCCTCTTTTGGGAATCTGTTTGTAGAGGTCAACTTAAATCAAAGAATTTCCTGTCTCCTTTCCGAGGCAGTTCTTTTAGCTCAAGAGAAAGGTGCGATTGTTCTGTCATCAATGCTCATACTCTTTCGGATTTGGCTAGAGGTTCCCTTTATTCAGTTTTTAAGTCTCTAGGTTTTATTACCACTAATAGGCGGTCTAGACAGATTAATTCAGTGAATATTTCTAAGAACCTTAAGTATAGTTTAATATTGGCTCCTTTCGGTCAAGATGTTTTTGGTCTTTGTTTCATCAGATCTTATTTTAGATGAGTCTTCTAGGCTTAAGGCAGCGAAGGAGATCCGTAGTCGATTGTTAGACCTCTAGGGTATTCGTTAATTCTAATCGCTCTCATTCCAGATCTCAGGAAAGAAGTTCGGACCCCAATAGTTTCGAGTCCATTTCATCTTTTCATCCAAGATCCCAGTTCAGGGAAGCTTCTTCCTCTAATCAGTCTAGAGGCAGGTCTCCAGGTTACCAGTCGTATCTATCTAGGTCTAGAGGGAGTTCCTTTTATTGGGGTTCCCAGTGGAAGAGGGTTTGAATGTCTGGCTTCCTTCTGAATAGGGCCAGATTTCTCTTCTCACCCGTTTTCTCTTCTTTCTCAATCCCTTGTTGTTCCTTCCATTCATTGCCAGTTACCTACCATGCGAGTGGGAGGGCGGCTTTCTCTGTTCTGGGAGACACGGCTAGCCCTAATTCAGGCCTCCTGGCTTGTGATCACATCCGCTTGAGTTATGCGCCTACATGGATTCAGGACCCTCCTGCTCTTTCTCTTTCTCCAAGATGGACTCCTGTTCTCTCCAACCAGGGGAAGCTTCTTGTCTTAGAAGAGGAGTTAAGGTCAATGATCGACAAGCAGGCAGTCAAGGTGTTCCCGCGAAAAGTAGATCCGGGATACTACTTCACGATTTTTCTAGTTCCGAAGAAAACAAGGGGTTGGCGTCCCATCATCAATTTAAAGAGATTGAACCTGCTTATTTTTGTGCCAAAATTCAAGATGTAGACTAGATTATTTCAAATCTAGAGCCAGGCATGTGGACGGCTTCTATCGACGTAAAGGACGCATACTTCCATGTTCCGATTCATCCTTCTTTTCGAAGCTTCATGAGGTTCGTGTATCAGGGTCGAGTCTGGCAATTCAGGGCTATGCCTTTCGACCTGACCATGACTCCCTTCCTTTTCACCCATCTAATTATGGCCATGGCAGGTATTCTGCATCATCAGTCAATCCATCTACACATTTATATCGATGACTGATGCTAAAATCAAGGTCTTGTACTATTCTAGACGACATCATCCCAGAGGTCTGTCATCTTTCTTGTGATCTAGGATAAATCATAAATCTTCAAAAATCAAGCCTTGTTCCTTCTCAAAAAGCTATGATTTAGTTCAAGGCTTGGTTTTTCCTGTCTGTCGTCCATCTGGAAGCGATTTCATGTGCCATGTCACTTCTGATCAAGTTCCCATCCGTAAAGGCTCGGTTTTTACTTCGAGTCCTAGGGCTGATGGTCAGTGATGAGAACGTCATTCCGAGAAGACCCTTTCAGCTTTACCTTATGTACCTATGGAAGCAGTCGAAAGACTCCCTTGATTTTCAGGTTCTCATTTGAGATTCTCTGCTTCCTCACCTAGGTTTTTGGTCAGACCAGACCCTCTTGTTGAAAGGTGTCCCTCTGAAGAAACTGATTCCCAGCACGATAATCTTCACAGATGCCTCCCAGGAGGGGTGGGTGGGGGCAGTCTGGGATTCCAAGTCAGTTTCGGGTATGTGGTCCCCAATAGATGTGTCAGCCCACATCAATGTCCTGGAGTTGTGGGCTGTCAAGAAGGTTTTGCTGCATTGGTGGGACCTCCTGAAGGGTCGCAAGATCGTGATTCGCTTGGACAATTCCACATTAGTCTCTTACGTCAACTGTCAGGGGAGAAAGAGATCTTCCATTGTATGTATAGAGACATGGAATTTTCTCTGGTGCGGCAGGTTTCAAATGTTCCTAATAGTCTGCCATGTCCCAGGCAAACTCAATTTCCTTGCGAATCAGCTATCCAGGCCAAGCAAGTTCACACTCACAGAGTGGATGCTAAAGACTTCTGTAGTCAGGTCGATTTTTCTTCTCTTGTGAGTTGTGTCACCCCGTGTGGATCTTTTTGCAACTAGTCTAAACACCCAGATTTCCACTTACATGTCCCCATTTCCAGAGGATCAAGACCTAGCTGTAGACGCCCTATCTCAGTCTTGGACAAGTATGCCAGCTTATGCCTTCCCTCACCCATTCTCATTCCTCTAGTACTGAAGAAGGTCAAGGAGCAGGGTTGCGAAATCCTTCTAATCGCCCCCTTTTGGTCCAAAAAGATTTGGTTTGTGGACCTTCTGGCTCTTCGTGGAGTTTCCACGTCTTCTCCCAGCATCTCCAGATCTTCTGTCCCAAGTCAAGGAGCAAGTGTCTCCATCTGAACCCAGAGTTATTCAACCTTTGTGTCTGGCAGATATCCAACCTTCGGTGCCTCTGGTCATCTTTTCTCAAAGGTCTCAGGAAATTCTTAAATATGCCAGAAGGGAATCAACCAGATGTATTTACAAAGGTTGATTTAAAGTTTTCTCAAGATGGTGTTCTGACAATAATCTCGTGCCCAATTCTGTATCTTTACCCCAAGTTTTAGATTTTTTATCATGTCTTTTTGACTTTAAATGTATCAGCTGACAATGTCAGGGGTTACAGATTTTCTCTGGCATCTTCATGTCTTTTGAATGCCGAGATTAAGGACACAAAGATTTTGAATGATTTTATTCATGGTTTGGGTAATATTCGTTCTCCTGTTGCAAAACCACTTCTTGGAATTTAGCACTAGTTTTGCAGGTTTTAGCTGGTAAGCATTTTGAGCCGTTAGGTTCTATCTGTCTAAAACGCTTAACCTTGAAAACTGTCTTTCTAGTTGCTGTAGCTTCGGCTCGTCATCGGGGTGAAATTCATGCTCTTTCCACTGAAGATGATAGAGTTCAGGTTGTTTGAGATGATTTGGTCCTTTATCCTTTATATAGAGATTTTTAGCTCACCTGGGCAGAATGGCCAAGTGAGCTTATGGCATGGCGACCATCCGTCTGTCCGTCCGGAAACTTTTGCTTGAAAATGCTACTCCTCACTAACCGCTTGGCAGATTTTGACTTAATTAGGCTGGAAGGTTCCTATGGGGGTAGGCTTCAGAACTTTTATACAGAATTTGCTTAACACGCTATTCATTAACTGCTTAAACAATTTCAATCAGACATGGCTTTACAGATACTAGACTGGTAGGTTTCAAAACTTGTATACAGAATTCTGATTGGTCAATCTTTCCGTGTGCGTGCATGCGCCGGCTGTCTGTGCACTTATCGATTCTCCTTCTAGACCATTTAAGATAGAAACTTGAAACTTTGGGGATGATTATAGTTATGGGCAAGGATGTGCATGACACTTTTTGAATTTTGACATGACCCCAGGGGCAGGGCCTTGGGGGTGGGGAATGTGGCGGCAAAAATTAAATTTTTCCAAACGTCATGTCACATCATTTTCAAGCCAATTGTTAGTAGACTACAGTATAACAAATTATTTTGTTCTTGAGTCAATCTGAGGGCAGTGGCCAGGGGTCAAATGGGCAATTTAATTCTATATATGTACATGGCTTGGACATTATCTTTTCGCAGAGTATTTAGTCCTGGGCAGACCGGATCCTACTTAAAAATGTGAGATATTGGTATCTTCTGATACCTCCTGTTAATGTTACCTTGGTTACCAACACGAGCACAAATATTATTATGCCCTGCATATTTCAAGAGGGTACCTACATGTCACCAAGCACTGAAGGTTTTATTGGAATTAGATATCACATTAAGAATTTGCAGAGCCTTGAAAATGCTACAAAATGATAATTGCTTCACATGTGGTAGACCCCCTTGCTGTTCTAGCAACAAGCTTTCTGAAAATTGGTTGTCTTGACATGAAATGACCCAGCAATCTCTGATTTTCTGAAAGTTTTCCAGAACCATTTAAAAACAGTACTCCTTATCAATAACCCAATTTCAACAAAACTTGGGTGGAATGTTCCCATGATGGTAGGCTTCAACATATTAAATGAGTCTTGTTGATTGGTCAATTCTTTGGTGGCCATCTTGGATTTTCCGAAAATCATCCATCATGTCTATTTAAACGTAAATGGTTTAAATGCCATTTGAGGTGAGGTGCGCGCCAGGGGCCCTTGGGTCTCTTGTTTATCTAAGACTCAATCTAGTCTTGATCCTGCTAAATCTATTATTCTTAAAAGCCTATCTTCCTTTTCTCCGTCCGACAACCTCTGGTGTCTGGTCAGAGCATTTAAGATTTATAAAACTTGAACTGATTTTAAAAGGATGAATCCTTCTCATTTATGGGTTACATATGCGGAAGAAGTAGCGAGGCCGGCGTCAACACAGATGATTGCTCAGTGGATTTGCGATACTAGCAAAATTTGCCACGAGCTTGTATCCTCAGGTGACAATCAATTAACTAATGTAAAAGTGCATGATGTTCGTGGCATGGCTACTTCTTTTGCTCTTTTTGCCGGATCATCCATAGATGAGGTAATGCATGTTGCTGGATGGAAGTCTGACTCTAATTTTATATCTTTTCTATCTAAAAGATCAGAGTACAGCGGCCTCATTATTTAGGAATATTACTGTTGTAACAAAACAAGCCGAACCTCATCTTGCAAACACAACTCATTGAGTGTGACTGTCTATATGACACTGGTGACATTTCTTTATTTTATTAGTCCCCTACCGGTAAAAACGGGGGGACTCTAGGTTTGCACTCCGTCTGTCCGTCTGCCCCTTTTCGACTTTAAGAAATACGAACAATATCACCTTTCCAAACTTTTTTCACACTCCTTAAAGATATTTAAGCGAAAATCGGTGCATCACTTTAGTATAAGGAGTTACAGAGCAAGTTTGAGTTTCAGACATTTTCATGTATTTTTCATGGAGTTATGCCCCCCTTTCGACTTATGAAATACGAAAAATATTGGTTTTCCACACTTTTTCGCAGTCTCATGATATACTGAGAATTGCTACACTGCTTTGTTATGAGAAGTTACAGACCAAGTTTGAGTTTCAGGCGTTTGCGTCAATTTTTTATGGAGTTACGCCCCCCCTTTCGACTTAAGAAATATGAAAAATATCAGCTTTCCGCACTTTTTTGTGCACTCTCAAGATATTTAGGCGAAAATTGGTGCATTGCTTTAGTATAAGGAGTTACAGAGCAAGTTCGAGTTTCAGACTGCGTTAATTTTTCATAGCGTTATGCCCCCCCCCCCACCACCACCACCCCCCCCCCCTTTGACTTATGAAATGCGAAAAAAATTTGATGAAGTTATGCCCCCTTTCGACTTAGGAAATATGAAAAATATCAGCTTTCTGCACTGTTTTTCGCACTCCAAGATATTTAAGGAAAAGTCGGTACATCGCTTTAGTATAAGGAGTTACAGAGCAATTTCGAGTTTCAGACATTTTCGTCAGTTTTTCATTGATTTATGCCCCGTTTCATCTTATGAAATGCGAAAAATATTAGTTTTCCGCACTTTTTCTCTCAGTCTTTCAAGATATTCAACTGAGAATTGGTACATTACTTTATTATGAGAAGTTACAGAGCAAGTTCGAGTTTCAGGCGTTTGCGTCATTTTTTTTGATGGAGCTATGTCCCCTTTCGACTTATGAAATTCCTTCTCCTTCACCAAATATAACTGAAACTTAGTTTATTGCTATGTTATGAGAAGTTACAGATCAAGTTCGAGTTTCAGCTGCTGCTGACAATTTTTAATGGAGTTTTTGACTGTCAATCTCTAAAGATTTATATCACCAGGTCGGGGACATGTATTGCAAAGCAATACTTACAGAATGCTTGTTATTATTTCATTGAACTGAATTCAGTTTATTTGATTTATAGTCACAGTGTGATTTTGTTTATCTGCACTATTATGTTGAGTTATTATTATCCTGTGTTGATATCATTTTTCACTTCTTTTAATAAGGATTCTCAAATCTCCTCTCACCAGATGGTGTATTAAGGGGCACTGACCAAGTCTACAGGTTTAGCAAGTTGTGATTGAACGGTATAGATGTTTGTGGTGTAATAACAACGACGACAGACATAGTGGGATGGTCTGTAGCTTTATTAACCACCCAAACATACTTACCATTCAATCACTATGACCCGGTCTCAGCTACCCCATGATGGAATGATTTGAGAATTCTTAGATTCATTTAGGAAAGTTGAAAGTTGTTTAGATTTGTTTATTGGTAACCAGTAGCTCAGACAAATGCGCAGTGATGAATATCACTAAGGAGAGCTATTAAGACTGGTTTCAGGTACAATTTGATTGAGATAAGGGAGCTCACTCTAGCCAGAAGCCTGGTTAAGAGTGAATAGCAATAGCATTGGCTGTAAGAGGCATTAAAAGTGGGGAAATATTTTTCTGGTGCTAAATGTGAAGTTAATTGATTCAGCAAGTAGTGATTGAATGGTAAGTATGTTTGGGTGGTTAATAAAGCTACAGACCATCCGGCTAAAGGTGTGTGTGTGTGTGTGTGTGTGTGTGTGTGCGTGCTTGTGTGGTCGATTTACGTCCCTGATACAGAATGAGATCTTGAAGAGTTACAGACCCTGATACAGAATGATCTTGATGCGTTTCTAAAATGTTTGGGTGACGAATTGAATATAGCCATATCTTCTGCATTACGAGATGAGATTAATGCACCAATACCATGTGGTAAGAGATTGTTATATAAATTATGTTTTACTCATATTTGCTAGTGTTATCTAGCTATTCATGGCTGTGATCTCATTCTCTGTGCTATAATCACTTGTAGACAGGCATCATTGAGTTTGAATCACTTGTAAACTGGGATCATTGAGTTTGAATAACTTGTAAACAGTGATCATTGAGTTTGAATAACTTGTAAACAGTGATCATTGAGGTTGGATAACTTGTAAACAGGGATCATTGAGTTTGAATAACTTGTAAACAGAGATCATTGAGTTTGAATAACTTGTAAACAGGGATCATTGAGTATGAATAACTTGTAAACAGGGGTCATTGAGTTTGAATCACTTGTAAACAGAGATCATTGAGTTTGAATCACTTGTAAACAGGAATCATTGATTTTGAATAACTTGTAAACAGGGATCATTGAGTTTTAATCACTTGGAAGCGTGGATAATTGAGTTTTAATCACTTGTAAACAGGGATCATTGAGTTTGAATCACTTGTAAATAGGGATCATTGAGTTTGAATCACTTGTAAACAGGGATCATTGAGTTTGAATCACTTGTAAACAGGGATCATTGAGTTTGAATAACTTGTAAACATGGGTCATTGAGTTTGAATAACTTGTAAACAGTGATCATTGAGTTTGAATCACTTGTAAACAGAGATCCTTGAGTCTTAACCACTTGTAAACAGGGATCATTGAGTTTGAATAACTTGTAAACATGGGTCATTGAGTTTGAATAACTTGTAAACAGTGATCATTGAGTTTGAATCACTTATAAACAGAGATCATTGAATTTGAATCACTTGTAAACAGGGATCATTGAGTTTGAATCACTTGTAAACAGGGATCATTGAGTTTGAATAACTTGTAAACATGGGTCATTGAGTTTGAATAACTTGTAAACAGTGATCATTGAGTTTGAATCACTTGTAAACAGAGATCCTTGAGTTTGAATCAATTGTAAACAGGGATCCTTGAGTATGAATAACTTGTAAACAGAGATCATTGAGTTTGAATAACTTGTAAACAGTGATCATTGAGTTTGAATAACTTGTAAACAGGGATCATTGAGTTTGAATAACTTGTAAACAGAGATCATTGAGTTTGAATAACTTGTAAACAGAGATCATGGAGTATGAATAACTTGTAAACATGGGTCATTGAGTTTGAATCACTTGTAAACATGGGTCATTGAGTTTGAATAACTTGTAAACAGAGATCATTGAGTTTGAATAACTTGTAAACAGGGATCATTGAGTCTGAATAACTTGTAAACGGGGATCATTGAGTTTGAATAACTTGTAAACAGAGATCGTTGAGTTTGAATAACTTGTAAACAGAGATCCTTGAGTTTGAATCACTTGTAAACAGGGATCATTGAGTATGAATAACTTGTAAACAGAGATCATTGAGTCTTAATCACTTGTAAACAGGGATCATTGAGTTTGAATAACTTGTAAACAGAGATCATTGAGTTTGAATAACTTGTAAACAGGGATCATTGAGTATGAATAACTTGTAAACAGGGGTCATTGAGTTTGAATCACTTGTAAACAGAGATCATTGAGTTTGAATCACTTGTAAACAGGAATCATTGATTTTGAATAACTTGTAAACAGGGATCATTGAGTTTTAATCACTTGGAAGCGTGGATAATTGAGTTTTAATCACTTGTAAACAGGGATCATTGAGTTTGAATCACTTGTAAATAGGGATCATTGAGTTTGAATCACTTGTAAACAGGGATCATTGAGTTTGAATCACTTGTAAACATGGATCATTGAGTTTGAATAACTTGTAAACATGGGTCATTGAGTTTGAATAACTTGTAAACAGTGATCATTGAGTTTGAATCACTTGTAAACAGAGATCCTTGAGTCTTAACCACTTGTAAACAGGGATCATTGAGTTTGAATAACTTGTAAACATGGGTCATTGAGTTTGAATAACTTGTAAACAGTGATCATTGAGTTTGAATCACTTATAAACAGAGATCATTGAGTTTGAATCACTTGTAAACAGGGATCATTGAGTTTGAATCACTTGTAAACAGGGATCATTGAGTTTGAATAACTTGTAAACATGGGTCATTGAGTTTGAATAACTTGTAAACAGTGATCATTGAGTTTGAATCACTTGTAAACAGAGATCCTTGAGTTTGAATCAATTGTAAACAGGGATCCTTGAGTATGAATAACTTGTAAACAGAGATCATTGAGTTTGAATAACTTGTAAACAGTGATCATTGAGTTTGAATAACTTGTAAACAGGGATCATTGAGTTTGAATAACTTGTAAACAGAGATCATTGAGTTTGAATAACTTGTAAACAGAGATCATGGAGTATGAATAACTTGTAAACATGGGTCATTGAGTTTGAATCACTTGTAAACATGGGTCATTGAGTTTGAATAACTTGTAAACAGAGATCATTGAGTTTGAATAACTTGTAAACAGGGATCATTGAGTCTGAATAACTTGTAAACGGGGATCATTGAGTTTGAATAACTTGTAAACAGAGATCGTTGAGTTTGAATAACTTGTAAACAGAGATCCTTGAGTTTGAATCACTTGTAAACAGGGATCATTGAGTATGAATAACTTGTAAACAGAGATCATTGAGTCTTAATCACTTGTAAACAGGGATCATTGAGTTTGAATCACTTGTAAATAGGGATCATTGAGTTTGAATCACTTGTAAACAGGGATCATTGAGTTTGAATCACTTGTAAACAGGGATCATTGAGTTTGAATAACTTGTAAACAGAGATCCTTGAGTTTGAATCAATTGTAAACAGGGATCCTTGAGTATGAATAACTTGTAAACAGAGATCATTGAGTTTGAATAACTTGTAAACAGTGATCATTGAGTTTGAATAACTTGTAAACAGGGATCATTGAGTTTGAATAACTTGTAAACAGAGATCATTGAGTTTGAATAACTTGTAAACAGAGATCATGGAGTATGAATAACTTGTAAACAGGGGTCATTGAGTTTGAATCATTTGTAAACATGAGTCATTGAGTTTGAATAACTTGTAAACAGGGATCATTGAGTCTGAATAACTTGTAAACGGGGATCATTGAGTTTGAATAACTTGTAAACAGAGATCATTGAGTTTGAATAACTTGTAAACAGGGATCATTGAGTATGAATAGCTTGTAAATAGGGGTCATTGAGTTTGAATAGCTTGTAAACAGGGGTCATTGAGTTTGAATAACTTGTAAATGGGGTCATTGAGTTTGAATAACTTGTAAACATGGGTCATTGAGTTTGAATAACTTGTAAACAGAGATCATTGAGTTTGAATAACTTGTAAACAGGGATCCTTGAGTTTGAATCAATTGTAAACATGGATCATTGAGTATGAATAACTTGTAAACAGTGATCATTGGGTTTGAATAACTTGTAAACAGGGATCATTGAGTGTGAATAACTTGTAAACAGAGATCATTGAGTTTGAATAACTTGTAAACAGAGATCATGGAGTATGAATAACTTGTAAACAGGGGTCATTGAGTATGAATAACTTGTAAACAGGGGTCATTGAGTTTGAATCACTTGTAAACAGGGGTCATTGAGTTTGAATAACTTGTAAACATGGGTCATTGAGTTTGAATAACTTGTAAACAGGGATCATTGAGTTTGAATAACTTGTAAACAGAGATCCTTGAGTTTGAATCACTTGTAAATAGGGATCATTGAGTATGAATAACTTGTAAACAGAGATCATCGCGTTTGAATAACTTGTAAACAGAGATCATTGAGTTTGAATAACTGTAAACAGGGATCATTGAGTATGAATAACTTGTAAACAGGCGTCATTGAGTTTGAATCACTTGTAAACAGAGATCATTGAGTTTGAATCACTTGTAAACAGGAATCATTGATTTTGAATCACTTATGGAGAGTCATCATTGAGTTTGAATCACTTATAGACATTCATCATTGCCTTCTTGTCTCAGTTAATTCACTATAATAATGCTGTGGATATCTTCTCAGGCCCGAAGCATATTTCTATTGGAAGTAGCTTTCCTACGAATGTTGGACGAGAATCAAAACAAGAGACTCTCATGAAAGGTAACATAAAATGATATAAATTTGTGTGCATCCATGTCTTAGTGCTAGTGCATGTACGTCTGTGTGTAGGTGTGCATGTCTTAGTGTGTGCATGCACGTCTGTGTGTAGGTGTGCATGTGAGCTCCTTCTTCTATACATACTCTACTCTAGGAGGGCCTCAGGAAGATCAATTTTTATTGACGATGTACCCTCGTTATTATTATTATTATTATTATTATTATTATTATTATTATTATTATTATTACTATTATTATTATAATATAAATAGTAAGCATGACATTGTTAATTAACAATCTGTTATAAATGCAGCCTTCCAGGTTGTCACATGTCAGTACCTCATGTTAGCAGGTCTATTACACCTGTTCACATAGTACCTCATGTTAGCAGGTCTATTACACCTGTTCACATAGTACCTCATGTTAGCAGATGTATTACACCTGTTCACATAGTGCCTCATGTTAGCAGGTGCATTACACCTGTTCACATGTACCTCATACTTATTGTCTCCTATTCTTGTTTTGTACTTTTTCTTTCTGTATATTAGTAATAATGTGCTATATCAGGTCTGCTACATTGTATTCATAATGTGCAATATGCAGCCACATTGAATTAATAATGTGCAATGTGCAGCCACATTGAATTGATAATGTGCAATATTCGGTCACATTGTATTCATAATATGCAGCAACATTGTATTCATAATGTGCAATATGCAGCCACATTGTATTCATAATGTGCACTATGTGCCCACATTGTATTTGTAATGTACTATATGCAGCCACATTGTATTCAAATGTGCAATATGCGGCCACATTGTATTCATAATGTGCTATATGCGGCCACATTGTATTCATAATGTGCAAAATGTGGCCGCATTGTATTCATAATGTGCTGTATGCGGTCACATTGTATTCATAATGTGCAATATGCGGCCACATTGTATTCATAATGTGCAAAATGTGGCCGCATTGTGTTCATAATGTGCAAAATGTGGTCACATTGTATTCATAATGTGCTATATGTGGCCGCATTGTGTTCATAATGTGCAAAATGTGGCCGCATTGTATTCATAATGTGCTATATGTGGCCACATTGTATTCATAATGTGCTATATGTGGCCGCATTGTGTTCATAATGTGCGGTATGCGGCCACATTGTATTCATAATGTGTTATATGCAGCCACATTGTAATCATAATGTGCAATATGTGGTTACATTGTGCTCATAATGTGCAAAATGTGGCTGGGTCATTCCGTATAAGATGGACCAATGCCCGTCAACTCATAGTCACGGATTTCCTTCAAACTTTCTCAGTGTGAGCATATGGATGTTTTAGTTGAGCATGGCAATTTTTTAACTGATATGTGAAATACTTTTTGAAAAATGCCCTCAAAGACCCCTATGCTAAAATTGACAAAAGTTTCAAGTACAAATCCAATGTTTGAGACATCATATCTCATCCAATATACTGTTTACAATACTAGATCTTTTCATTCTAATGCTCTGGTCAGCATACTTGAGGAAAATAACAAGCAATATGTGTTGACTTGTTTTGGGTGTGTTTTAGGGGTCACCAAAAACGTTAAAAACAGCTAATTTTCCTGTTTCAACAAAATTTGGTGATACAGTAAAATGTATATTATAGTTGCTGTAACTAAATGATTTCTACCCAGTTCACTAGAGCTAATATTAGCGTAGTAATATTTACTGACTAACAGCAAGGTTTGCTCATCAAAAAATTTTGGGGGCCCAATGCACCACCCCTGTTCACAAAAGAGGGCCAACTTCATCGCCTATTAAGTCAAAATAACCCCTTTCAATTTTTATTTTATTTTGGTGAATGGTAGATATATGGTCAATAGTTGCACTCTTACATTTGTTCCCTTTTAGAGCTATGGCATATTAGAAATGTGATATTTTTGTAAAACTTGTACGATATTCCATTTTTGGGGGTTAATAATTTTAAAATTATAGGGCCTAGAGGCACGAAACAAGCGATACAACCAGTTCTCCTGCTATATTAGAAGAACCAATCAGCATTCCCTGGTTATATAATAACTAAACATCGATTTTCTAGACCCAAAGACCTGACTCTGTTAAAATTTGACATTTTTTGCGACAATCTAATTTGTTTTAAAAAGTTTAAAATATCTCCACTTTAGCATTTTAGATACTTTTTCATCATAGGTGGACATTGAATGGTATATTATGGTCATATTAGTACAGCTACATGGACTTCTATGGCCATTTATAGACAATTTTGACACACTGCGACCAGGCCAATATGTGTAATCTCTCATACTAAAGTATGCCTAAATGTCACCCATTTCATGGAATTATTTAATAAACTGAGACAGGCATTGGTTAATACACATGATATAATATAAAAGTGTTAAGAGATAGTACATAATACTACATACCTCAGCAATAATTGATGATACGGTACATGATCCAGCATATACCGCTCCTCCAAATTATTTAAATAGTCCATTTATAAAGTCGATATCAGTTTGTGGAAAAGTGTACTGCCGGCCAGTTGCTGTCAATGGTGTTGACACCTTACTTAGAATGTCACAAAAAGGAACCCAGCACTGGTCTGTGCGCCTTGGCCAACTAAAGGATTGAGCTGGTCCATGCGGCTTCATAAACGAAATGAGACAGTCCTCATTTTCTAGACTAATTTCTAACACTATGCCAAACCACCAATTTTTGTCATACAATGCACCAACATAGTCACTCAAAGACAGTTCCATAGGGATATTTAAATTCTGAATCTCTGATGACATACCAAGTTGTGTGTTAGAAAATGGCCGAGTGTATGAAACATCATCAGTTGAAATTCGCTTTACTGTGATAGAGTTAGTGTCATTTGGAACAAACGAATGGAATGACCTGATTCCTTGCACTGTTTTGGCAAGGAGATACCGCTCTTCCAACATTGTATGATGGCTCTGGATCTCATCTTTACTAACTAAGAAGAACTTGATCTTGCTTATGTTCTGTTGGCTGAATTCATACAATTCACTAGCATTTCGTATAAGCGCTGTTTGCAGACTAGCCCTTGCGGCTAAGCGCTTCACTGTGCCACTGATACCGTCGCAAACACCTTTACCATGGCTGGTAGCAAAGAAATGCCATTCTGCCTTAATATCAAAATCTGAATAATGATGGCAGACATTAATAAAGTTTTTGAAGTTCTTGTATTGTCCTGCACACCCATCACTAAAGTATTTAATTATATGAATATTGGGATACTTTTCCTTCAAATATCTTGTAAAAATCTCCTGAAAACAGTACACAGTATTTGTTTCGTGTTTCAGACACTCAGAGATGAAGCATACATTTTCTTCATTCAACTTTCCATAAGCCTTAACATAAAATGCCAAAGGATGTATCGTGACTTGAGAATTGTTCCAATAAAATCCCTGTACACAATCTTGCACAATAATGCTGTAATTTTCAGCAAAGTCGAGAACAACAATGGCAGTAGTGTCATCTAAATCATGTTTGCACGCTTTCAAGAATTCACTTTGAGATTTCGCTATGAAGGAATGTGGTGTTAATTCTTGGATCCGTTGACATAATATAGAAATAAAATCTTCAACTGATACTTCTCGGCGCATGATTTCAATTCGGTCTGTGGATACCCATTCATTGAATTTAATGATGTCATCCTCATCCATGTGCTCGTAAAGGTCTTGCTCTAAGTAAGGTTTGAGAAATGCAGTTCCTGGACACTTCACATCGTTGCAGCATGCAATTTCTAGAACTACTGTCACATACAGATTTGTCATTTAAGTTATGATAGTCTTCAGAGATAACATCCACCATAAACTTTACATTTTGGTGTTTTTCGCATACACAAACATTGTGGCTGCTGCTAGAAGAAACAGTTACACACCATTTGGGTCTTAACTCAACAAATTTAGAGAAACCAATTTTAAGTCCAGTTTCTGTTTTGAAATTAGCATGTACTTCCTTCAATTTTGTCAGGATTAGCCGTTTTTGCTTATGTTCTTTGGTACCACAAATTCTTATAGTAACAAAATCATTTTTCCCGGGTAATAGTCTAGATACAGTATCATCTTGGTAGTAGTTAATAACACTATCTAGTGTATGCTGATCAAGCTTATTTCTTTTAAAGGTTTCACGATCAGCGAGTATTCCATCATTCTGCGCAAGTTGTCTGGCTTGTTTCACCATATAACACGTAACACCACACGCCTGAAAAACCTGAACAGTTTTATCTATCGACCATGATTTAGGTGTAATAGTCAATACTTGTATCTTTTGATTTCGTGATGACACAGACAGTTTTTCATTTATGTTCGATACCAAGTAGTCCACATCTAACTTAGAATCACATGTACATTCAGTTTGTGAAGTATCAGCAACTAATTTATTAGGTGGAAAACCTAGGTGGGATGCCACGTGACTTGTTGTTGCTTCTGCCATTTGTTTGATTTTTCGTTTACCATATGATACTTTCCTTTCTGAATGGACACTCTTTAGGGGAGAAACTCCAACTGCTGAGAAACTAGAGTTGAGGCATTCAGCATTACTGTACAAAGTATCTGCTATGGCCATTGATTCCGGTTCACTGTCACTACAATCTGTCAGGTTATTAATTTTCTGCAAACAATGATGGCAAATCTTTTGGCCAGGTTGTTTTCTCTCTCTAGTTTTCGACTGTATTAATGCCACAATTTCTTGATCTATATTAACTAGTCCCTTTTTAATAAGCTTTTTGTGAACTTTTAGGGGATCACAACATGAAGTGTTCTGCTTCATCATCGGGAATATATGCAGATAGTGTTTCTTGTGGCAACAGCACACTGTTTCTAAACTATCCTCATTCTGGCCGCTTCTCATTGCAACAAGTGTTTTATCTGTAGCCGTCAATTGTACAACATCATTTACAGATCATTTATCCGTAAACTTATGACATTTATCATTAGTGAGACGTCCAACTGAACAAAATGTCTCTGGTAATTCAGCCATTGTGCAACGTGTCCTAGTCAAAGTTTACACTTTTCAAATTAAAAGGCCTAATTTATCATTAAAATGTATAGTGAATTATTAAATTTCTAAAGTAAATATCTAAACATTTGTGTATCAGCAACAATGTCAATGTTTCAAAGCAGTAATTATTAAACACTTTCACTGGTCATGCTGCCTAATCTTGATCACTTAAAATGCTTGACTGAACTCTTGTTGATAGCAATACTTGCATGCAGATCTTTGAGAAAAACTGAGACCATGTGACTAATCAATATCACCTCACTACCTATGTCTATTACAGCAATTGACCTAATTATATACAAAGCTCTGAAGGTTGAGTTATTTTCTCTAGATATGAAATCTCTCAGTCTTTATTAACACTGGATAAATCAAGACTGAGTGATGAGCTGTTGCAGCTCGACCAGCTTACAGGACAAACTATACCTGGTGTATATTTTGAAAATGATTTGACTGAAAATTATTGATGGCTAAGTCAGCAACAACTTATAGTCAAATTGTTTTTTAAATATTCTCCAGGCAATATGTTATTCCCATTGAAAATGTTGTTGAATAATGACTTGTAGTTTACCCACAAAAATGTCAAATTTTAACAAAGTAAGGTTTTGACATCTCTAAAATCCATGTTTATCTATTTTGTAAAAGGGAAATGCTGGTTGTTTCTTTTAATAAGGCAGGGAAACGCGCTACATCTCTTGTTTCATACTTCTAGAGTGTATACTTTTAAAATTATTAACCCCCCAAAATCGAATATCATACAAGTTTTTGAAAAAATATCAGATTTTGTATTTGCCATAGCTCTAAAAGGAAACAAATGTAAGAGTGAACCTTTTGGCCCTGTAACCATTGACCATATATATAACATTCACCAAAATATTTAAAAAATTGAAAGGGGTTATTTTGAAAAAAGATGTTAAGAAGTCACCCCATTTTGGCGAACAGGGGTAGGGGTATGGCTCCCACAAAATTTTTGCGTAGCATATCTTGCCATTAGGTAATAAATATCACTAAAGTAGCAGTAGCTCTGGTTAACAGGATAGAAATCATTTGTGTAAACTAAATACAAATACATTTTACGGCATCACCAAATTTGGATTAAAATATGAAAAATCACATTTTTTGGCATTTTTGACGACCCCTAATACATGCCTAAAACAGGTCAGCACAAAATGCTTGTAATTTTCTCGAACTATGGTGACCAGACTGTTAAAATAAAAAGACCTAGTATTGTGAGCACTGTAGTCGGTGAGATATGAAGCCTCAAACATAGAAATTTTGTTACATAGGCCAGTTTTCAAAAAGTATTTGACCTTTCACTATAATACTTGGAATTTCCTGTTAATACATACATATGCTTACTCTGACAAAGTTTGAAGGAAATCTGAAACTATGACTTGACGGATTTCAAAAATGTTGGTCCTTATATGGAATGACCCGGCTGCATTGTATTCATAATGTGCAAAATGTGGCCACATTGTATTCATAATGTGCACTATATGATCACATTGTATTCATAATGTGCAGTATGCGACCACAATGTATTCATGATGTGCTATATGCGGCCACATTGTATTCATAATGTGCAATATGTGGTCACATTGTATTCGTAATGTGCAATATGTGGTCACATTGTATTCATAATGTGCAGTATGTCGGCCCTGTAGGTGGGGCTTAGAATACACCTTCCGTATCCTCTGCGTGTCGTAAGAGGCGACTAAAGGAGGTAAGGGTGAGGTAACCCTGACAGAAACCTTGAGTGCTGAAGACGGAGGTTCCAGGCCGCACGGCGCACTCTAATAAACCATGGATCCACGCACTTAACGCTTATGATCATGTCGATAGTCACTTACAGGACTGGCGGTATGATCAGCGAACGAAAAGAAGAAGAAGATGTGCAGTATGCGACCACATTGTATTCATAATGTGCAATATGTGGCCACATTGTATTCATAATGTGCAATATGTGGCCACATTGTATTCATAATGTGCAATATGCGGCCACATTGTAATCATAATGTGCAATATGTGGTCACATTGTATTCGTAATGTGCAATATGTGGTCACATTGTATTCATAATGTGCAGTATGCGACCACATTGTATTCATGATGTGCTATATGCGGCCACATTGTAATCATAATGTGCAATATGTGGTCACATTGTATTCGTAATGTGCAATAGGTGGTCACATTGTATTCATAATGTGCAGTATGCGACCACATTGTATTCATAATGTGCTATATGCGGCCACATTGTATTCATAATGTGCAAAATGTGGTCACATTGTATTCATAATGTGCAGTATGCGACCACATTGTATTCATAATGTGCAATATGTGGTCACATTGTATTCGTAATGTGCAATATGTGGCCACATTGTATTCATAATGGGCAATATGCGGCCACATTGTAATCATAATGTGCAATATGTGGTCACATTGTATTCGTAATGTGCAATATGTGGGCACATTGTATTCATAATGTGCAGTTTGGGACCACATTGTATTCATGATGTGCTATATGCGGCCACATTGTAATCATAATGTGCAATATGTGGTCACATTGTATTCGTAATGTGCAATATGTGGTCACATTGTATTCATAATGTGCAGTATGCGACCACATTGTATTCATAATGTGCTATATGCGGCCACATTGTATTCATAATGTGCAATATACGGCCACATTGTATTCATAATGTGCAGTATGCGATCACATTGTAATCATAATGTGCAATATGTGGTTACATTGTATTCATAATGTGCAATGTACGGCCACATTGTATTCATAATGTGCTATATGCGGCCACATTGTATTCATAATGTGCAATATGTGGTCACATTGTATTCGTAATGTGCAATATGTGGCCACATTGTATTCATAATGTGCAATATGCGGCCACATTGTAATCATAATGTGCAATATGTGGTCACATTGTATTCGTAATGTGCAATATGTGGTCACATTTATTCATAATGTGCAGTATGCGACCACATTGTATTCATGATGTGCTATATGCGGCCACATTGTAATCATAATGTGCAATATGTGGTCACATTGTATTCGTAATGTGCAATATGTGGCCACATTGTATTCATAATGTGCAATATGCGGCCACATTGTAATCATAATGTGCAATATGTGGTCACATTGTATTCGTAATGTGCAATATGTGGCCACATTGTATTCATAATGTGCAATATGCGGCCACATTGTAATCATAATGTGCAATATGTGGTCACATTGTATTCGTAATGTGCAATATGTGGTCACATTGTATTCATAATGTGCAGTATGCGACCACATTGTATTCATGATGTGCAATATGCGGCCACATTGTAATCATAATGTGCAATATGTGGTCACATTGTATTCGTAATGTGCAATATGTGGTCACATTGTATTCATAATGTGCAGTATGCGACCACATTGTATTCATGATGTGCAGTATGTGGTCACATTGTATTCATAATGTGCAGTATGCGACCACATTGTATTCATGATGTGCAGTATGCGACCACGTTGCATTATGAATGTGCTATATGCAGCCCCTTTGTTTTCAAATGTGCAATATGTGGTCACATTGTATTCATAATATGCTATATGCGATCACATTGTATTCATAATGTGCAATATACAGTCACATTGTATTCAGATGTGCAATATGTGGCCGCATTGTATTCGTAACGTGCTATATGCAGCCACATTGTATTCAAATGTGCAATATGTGGCCACATTGTATTCGTAATGTGCTATATGCAGCCACATTGTATTCAAATGTACAATATGTGGCCACATTGTAGTCATAATGTGCTATATGCGGTCACATTGTATTCATAATGTGCAATATGTGGTCACATTGTGTTCATAATGTGCAATATACGGTCACATTGTACTCATAATGCACAATATGCGATCACATTGTATTCATAATGTGCTACATTGTATTCATAATGTGCTATATGCAGTCACATTGTATTCATAATCCCCAATATGCTATCACATTGTATTCAAATGTGCAATATGTGGCCACATTGTATTCATAATGTGCACTATACATCCACATTGTATTCATAATGTGCTATATGCGACCACATTGTATTCATAATGTGCTATATGCGGTCACATTGTATTCATAATGTGCAATATGCGACCACATTATTCGTAATGTGCTATATGCAGCCACATTGTATTAAAATGTGCAATATGTGGCCACATTGTAGGGCTGCGTGGTTTGGCTTACAGCCATATCGGTTTCGATATGACTTTTCATATCGCTTTTAACTGAATATCGGTTTTATGGACATGAAACAAAAAATTTAAATGATAAAAATTAGCACGAAAACAGAACGTATTTTCACGCCCTGATACAGTCGTAACATTTTACGCCTTTAAAGCTTAATATACCTTATAATATCCATCATCGCGGGAGTGAAATTATTAAGTAGACCGCCTAAATATTACGCACAGTTAAATAAACATCGTTTATTTTGTCAAAATTAATCATAAATCAGCAAAACAGGTTGCGAAGACGTAAATCACGCGATTGTAATTAATTATGATGTAATTATCTCCCTTTCTTCTTTCATTTCCAGTTCGGCCCGGCCCGGCGACGAAATCATGCCTTGAAGAAAATATTAACTGTAATATTGCGATCGCGAATTTCATAAGTTAATATGATATTGTGTATAGAAGATAACGTTTTAAAAATGGTTTGAGTAATAATTTTGTTTAAAATTATATCCTAATCAGCAAAATGTATTCAGCATTATATTTATTGCCGAGATTATGATGTATTCCGGCGATTTAGTGTTGGGACGACTTTGCATTATGTTAATTAGCCGGTGAAGTAAATAAAATGGATGCCGTTGTTTAGAAATGTTTTCCCCGATACAAATTTTAATGACAAATTCCCACATTAGTATTGTGTTTTATATTGCAAATTTATCTGAGACTACCAGAGAAAAGACGAGTGGATATTTATTTAATTAATTCGCTGCTTGATTTCTCTCGGCGTACAGCGAGTTACATGGAGTTACACAATATGCGCAATTGGGGCCACGTTCAATTATTAGTTGCCCCGAACATAGCTTAATGGAAAGTATGGCCATTATTATTCATTACGATTTTCATGCTCGTTAGTATCTTTTATTTTTAACAATCCTGATACGAAAAACCGAAAATATGTTCATATTCGGTTTTTCGATATTTATTTTTTATAATCGGTTATGAAACCGTCAGTGCAGGATATCGGTTTTAAATATGGTATCGGTATATCGCGCAGCCCTACCACATTGTATTCATATTGTGCAAAATGTGGCCACATTGTATTCATAATGTGCTATATACAGCCACATTGTATTCATAATGTGCAATATACGTCCACATTGTATTCATGATGTGCAATATACAACCACATTGCATTCATGATGTGCAATATACAGCCACATTGTATTCATGATGTGCAATATACAGCCACATTGTATTCATAATGTGCAATATACAGCCACATTGTATTCATAATGTGCGATATACAGCCACATTGTATTCATGATGTGCGATATACAACCACATTGTATTCATGATGTGCAATATACAGCCACATTGTATTCATGATGTGCAATATACAGCCACATTGTATTCATAATGTGCTATATGTGACCACATTGTATTCATGATGTGCAATATACAACCACACTGTATTCATAATGTGCAATATACAACCACATTGTATTCATGATGTGCAATATACAACCACATTGTATTCATGATGTGCAATATACAACCACATTGTATTCATAATGTGCGGTATGCGACCACATTGTATTCGTAATGTGCTATATGCAGCCACATTGTATTCAAATGTGCAATATGTGGCCACATTATATTCGTAATGTGCTATATGCAGCCACATTGTATTCAAATGTGCAATATGTGGCCACATTGTATTCGTAATGTGCTATATGCGGTCACATTGTATTCATAATGTGCAATATGTGGCCACATTGTATTCATAATGTGCTATACGTGGTCACATTGTGTTCATAATGTGCAATATACGGTCACATTGTATTCGTAATGTGCTATATGCAGCCACATTGTATTCAAATATGCAATATGTGGCCACATTGTATTCATAATGTGCTATATGCGGTCACATTGTATTCATAATGTGCTATATGCAGTCACATTGTATTCATAATGTGCTATATACAACCACATTGTATTCATAATGTGCTATATACAACCACATTGTATTCATAATGTGCTATATGCGGTCACATTGTATTCATAATGTGCTATATACAACCACATTGTATTCATAATGTGCGATATACGTCCACATTGTATTCATGATGTGCAATATACAACCACATTGTATTCATGATGTGCAATATACAGCCACATTGTATTCATAATGTGCAATATGTGGTCACATTGTATTCATAATGTGCAGTATGTGACCACATTGTATTCGTAATGTGCAATATGTGGTCACATTGTATTCATAATGTGCTATATACGGCCACATTGTATTCGTAATGTGCAATATGTGGTCACATTGTATTCATAATGTGCAGTATGTGACCACATTGTATTCGTAATGTGCTATATGCAGCCACATTGTATTCAAATGTGCTATATGTGACCACATTGTATTCATAATGTGCACTATACAACCACATTGTATTCATAATGTGCGGTATGCGATCACATTGTATTCATAATGTGCGGTATGCGACCACATTGTATTCGTAATGTGCAATATACAACCACATTGTATTCATGATGTGCACTATACAACCACATTGTATTCATAATGTGTTATATGCAGCCACATTGTATTCATAATGTGCGGTATGCGACCACATTGTATTCGTAATGTGCTATATGCAGCCACATTGTATTCAAATGTGCAATATGTGGCCACAGTGTATTCGTAATGTGCTATATGCAACCACATTGTATTCAAATGTGCAATATGTGGCCACATTGTATTCATAATGTGCTATATGTGGCCACATTGTATTCATAATGTGCAATATACGGTCACATTGTATTCATAATGTGCTATATGCAGCCACATTGTATTCAAATGTGCAAAATGTGGCCACATTGTATTCATAATGTGCAATATACGGTCACATTGTATTCATAATGTGCTATATGCGGTCACATTGTATTCATAATGTGCTATATGCGATCACATTGCATTCGTAATGTGCTATATGCAGCCACATTGTATTCAAATGTGCAATATGCGGTCACATTGTATTCATAATGTGCAATATGCGACCACATTATTCGTAATGTGCTATATGCAGCCACATTGTATTCATAATGTGCTAAATGTGGTCACATTGTATTCATAATGTGCTAAATGCGGTCACATTGTATTCAACAGCATCCAAAATAAAAAGGGAAAATCCAAATTCCCTTTTTTTGGCTTAAAAGTCAGTAAAACTAGCCATTAGGGTATCAATTTCTGAAATTTCGTCCCTCTAAAGACTTGAATCCCACTAATTTTAGTGTTGATGTGAGGAAATTGCCTCATTTCGACATTGATTTGAGGAAATTTCCTCATGGCTGAGAATTAGGAAAATCAAGTCTCATTGAGGAAATTTCCTCATGGCTGAGAATTTGCAAAATCGATATTTGAGGAAATTTCCTCATGGCTGAGAATTTGCAAAATTGAATCGATTTGAGGAAATATCCTCATGGCTGAGAATTTGCCAAATGTAGTCAAGTTGAGGAAATTTGTGGCTGAGAATTTACAGAATGCTGTCGATTTGAGTTAATTTCCTCATGGAAACTTGATTTTCCTAATTCTCAGCCATGAGGAAATTTCCTCAAATCAATGTCGGAATTTACAAAATGGAGTCAATTTGAGGGATTTTCTTCATTGCTGACAATTTGAAAATGATATCTCTTTGAGGGAATTTTCTCAGGGCTGAGAATTTAAATAACTTGAAATTTCAAAATGAATCGCCATTTTGAAAAAGAAGTACCATCGACCTACTCATTTGAAATCATTAGCCAGTGAATTAGCCTATTTTGACATTTTATTAGCCATCCATGAAAATTATTCTCAAAAGCGAATTGGTGAATGGATAGGTCTGTCCCTGAGTACTATCAATATATTTAGGCTATCAATCATCCTATAGATCTGAGATTTTGTATTAAATTAACTACATATATATGCGTACGTGCATTCACAACTGCATGCGCATGCATCTTTTTGATGTTTTAAAAATCTTCCACCTTGGACAACAAGAGTTCTTAGTATCACCGGACAGATCATTGGTAAGAAACATGGGCCAATTACTAAATTATTTCCTTATAAGTATATGAATGTTCAAGAAAAAACAAACACTTAATGATGCAGATATATCTCTGTGGTGTATTGACATATACAATTAATAAAAATTCAAACAGTCGATTATTTACAATGTATAAATAAAACAAGGTTGATAGAATCTCGTAGCTGAGGGTTCCAGATTAAAAAAAAAAAATTCTGGTTTTCCGGATTTTTTCATATCACCCACAAAGTTGTGGGATCCTATTATCCTAGTGTATGGCCACACCCTTTACTATGTTAAGATTTGGGACAAACTGACCCAGTAGTTTCCGAGATATCAGTATTCCAGAATTTTACCCATTCCGGATACAGGTTATTTTATCCGGATCATGGCCAAAGACTGAAAATCATCTGGCAAGCCAAGTTCCTTCATTGTGTTAAAATTTGAGCTGAATCGGATCTGTAGTTTTTGAGATACAGTCCGGAATATGCTTTTGAGACTGACTAACTAACTAGCTGACTCGCTAAGGGACATGTGGGTTTATTAAGACCAAACCCATAGCTACAAAGCCTTATCTGAATAACATGCAAAATTTTTACAGATTTGGAAACACAAGAAACATTTTCAAAACACGTAAAATTAATAATTCAGATTGCATCTTTGTATTGCATCAATCACTTATGCTATTTTATTGACATCTGATAAGCCTTTGGTGGATAATGATTTCAAACATATAAACCTTCAGCATAAATGCAAAATATTTAAAGACGGCCACTAATGATGACAACTCCAATGAAAGTCGTGAGTATTATGTCTTATGTTCTGCTTCTCATGTAACACAAACAGCGGATGTATTGTTTCCCAAACTAGTTTTCTTGTGTTTGGTTTGCGAATTATATACATGTTGCTTATATGTACAAATGTATATGCATAGGCTTCACAGCTTCATTTCATTAACCCTTTGAACCCTCGGTTCATTTCAGAGGTAGACATGCCCACCCTGAGTTTACAGCAAAAATATCAAAATGTTGATACATTGCACATCATATACCACTAAAGGCCAATATTCTGGACTCACTGTGTACATACAATAAGAATAACCAGAAAGGTCAGAAAACTGGCCCAACACATACATGTTAACGGTTTTACGTAATGTCACCCTATACACAATAGGTACATGCAGGGTCAGAATTCCCGCCATTCTGGTATTTGGGTTCTCTCGGTTTCAAATGGTTCAAATAAACAGCATAATTTTGACCGAGCATCTGGTAGTGCAATACGTTTCAGAACAACCATGTCATCCAAATTCGTATTGCATGTTGTGGCTAAATTATCCAGGTCACTATGAGCGATATGAATTTGATTAAAGGAAACCCAAGGACCTAGTAAGTGACCAGGGCATTAAATTGGTGTCAAGCAATGTCTATCATTAGCCCACATCTAAGACATTAAGCTAACACCTGGTGTTGCTTTACGCCTATTTAACGTCAGCGGTGCACTTCTCCTCTGGATAATTTGTGTTGCTTATGTTCCCAAATGAGTAGACTACCATGGCTATTACTTTACTTTCATATTTGTATCCATTAAATCTCAGATGGTATGCATGTTGGTTATTCCATTAGAGAGTCCTTAGGTCCCATGAGGGAAGTTTCACGATATCCAACTGAATATTTCTTATAGTACCATAAACAAGGGCCCCAAGGGCCTGTGACGCTCACCTGGACCATTGGCATTTAAACCAATGCCGAGTTAACATAAGAAAACAACAGCCGTTAACAATGATAATGGCTATTGTTTTCTTATTTTAACTTTAATCTATAAATGTAATTAAACTTTGATTAACAGTGATATAAAACAAGGACAAATTTGTCCAATGCCCTCGGCATTGATATTATATTAATCGCTTGGGCAATTTCAACCAAAGGGTCCTTCCAGCCAGATTTGGTTGAAATTGCCCAAGCGATTAATGAGGAGTAGCATTTTATACTAATTCTCATTTTTCAGAAAATCCAAGATTGCCACCATCAAAATCAAGCCGTCAAAATTCTGTATACAAGTTCTGAAGCCTACCACCCTATACTCATTCCAGCCAGTCTAGTTGAAATCTCCCAAGCAGTTAATGAGCAGTAACGTTTTAAATGATTTTCAGCAATTCGGAAAGTTCAAGATGGCCACCAAACAGATTAACAAATCAAAATTCTGTATACAAGCTCGGAAGCATACCACTTTAGGGTCCTTCCAGCCGTGTTTGCTTGAACTCGGTTATTGAGTAGCCTTTTAACTGATTTCCCAAAATTTTCAGAAAATCCAAGATGGGCGTCGGAAAAATCGACCAATCAAAATTCTGTATACGAGTTCTGAAACCTACCAGCCTAGTATCCTTCCAGCCAAGTCTGTTTGAAATTGCTCATGCAGTTAATAAGTAGTAGCTTTTTAAATGATTTGCCATGTTTGGGGAAAATTCAAAATTGGCCAATCAAAATTCTGTATACAAGTTCTGAAACATACCAGCGTACTATCCTGCTAGCTAAGTCTGGTTGAAATTTCCCAAGCAGTTAATGATAAGTAGCGTTTTAAATGCTTTCCGGCCATTTTTCAGAAAATTTAAGATGGCTGCTGAAAAAATTAACAAATCAAAATTATGTATATAAGTCCTAAATCCTACCCCGATAGACTCATTCATGCCAAATTAGGATGAAATCCACCAAGAAGTTAATGAGGATCACGTTTTTAATTAAAAGTTGATGGATGGACGGATGACGGACAGTCATGGCATAAGCTCACTTGGCCAGGTGAGCTAACAATTTGTTGATTGTCACCCATGCAAGAGGTTAATGCAAGCATGGAGTGCTTCTTTTTTCTCTTCATCGTCTTCTTGTTCTAAAGTCAGTGTAGAATATCTCGGGTTCTACTGGATGGACCTTCTCCAAACTTGGGTGGATGTTTCTCCATTGGGACCCGAAGGTGTCTGGAAATTCTGGGGTTACAAAGCTAAAAAGCAACCGCTTTCACCAACATTGATTCTAAAACAGACACTTTCAACTTCACAGTGACCCGTTTGAAAATTATATCAATGACGAGGGTACTGGACAAATTTGTTCTTGTTTTATATCACTGTTAATCAAATTTTAATTACATTTGTAGATTAAAGTTAAAATTTATTTAAGAAAACAACAGCCGTTATTATTGCTAGTTTATAGTCCGGGAGCCAATTTTCAAAAGGGGTCTAGAAGAATGGTTTCGTAGCACACCCAGTATTCAGAAGGTTTGTCTCTATATTCTGCTAGACCGATGTCTTGGGTATATTCTGAGCTGTGTTGTACAAGAAAATTGTGGTATCACTAACCCGTGAGAAGCCCATTTACAATAGGTGTTGAATGTAGCTCTCAAACAATTTTCACAATGGTAAATTTTTCACAAACTTAAGCGCATGTTATATCAATACAATCTTAACCAAAATGGAAAGGAGTGATCGTATATCGCAGATTTATACATAATCAACCTCGTTTAAGACACCCGTATGTTGCTTTGTACATATTGGGACACTTAGGTCTTCTTGTGACTAGCAATACGTTAGCTACAACAATGCCCATGTTTTCTACATTTTTCATAATTAAACTTAACTGACATGCCGTGCATGTCTACACAAGCTGGCAGGACATATTTATCACGTGAGCAAATGAGAGAATGTTACTCATCCGTGTCAGAGTCATCTTCGACAATTGTATGCTGAACATTGTCACACATTTCACCTCCCATACAAAGGCATGCTTCAGTGCAGAGTAGATTGTTAGCCTTGCATTGACAGAGATCTGTTCTTTTGCAGGCAGACTTTTGAGATCTACATGATGTGAGTTCAATTAATCCAAATGGAGCAGGATCCTTTGACATTAGAACAGGCTTGAGTAGACCATCCACTATACTCCAGCCATGTCCATTTGGAGATGGAAGATTCTGAACAGCTTGCAATGAACGTCTCCAAACAGGAGCTTGAAAATTGGCCCTTTCGGTGTGATGCTTTAGACTATTCGATGTAGGTGGAAGATTTTCATTTCTTTGTCTCTTGACAAAAGAGCCAATAACGGGTTTCATCAGCTGTCTTTCCCACATCCCTGGTGGTATACAACTCACAGACAAATTTCTCACATAGAATTGCAGTATTCGGTGATAAGTCAACATGTTCGCCGAGTTGGGCTAAGCTAAGCTGATGACATTCAGATGACTTTAAGAGATTGAATGCTTTTCTCTTAGCGACTCCAAATAATGCACTAGTGCTATCACAACCTGTAAGAGAATGAAACCCAGGCAAAGACAGACAGATGGCTGGGCCCAGTACTTGAGCAACTGTATGTATTGGTATGTATCGCAATTTGTCCTTTGTGCCCGTACGGAACCATAGTTCAGAACAGTGAAGCGAACGATACGTATATATACTAAGTACTGCCACGACTGTGTCAGGAGACTGTATAACAACACGCATGTGGTCTTTTGAAGCGTGTAGCGAGTGCAACATCATACGCGTATCTGCTTCCTCGTGATCTGATCGAAGTTCTTCCAAATACGACGAATTGTTCGCTGAAATGACAACAACATCCATTCCATCGTTAAAGCCACCAGCAAGAATGACGCAATTGTCGGCAGATAGCATATTTGGACCAGTATCACGCCACCGCTTGCTGAGAAATGCAACCAGGTTACTTTTGTTGCTTGGATTGCTGATGTACTTGGCCCATTGCTTTGGAACGGGAGTATTTTCTCCAGCAATCTTTACTTCCAATGCTGTTGATGACCCACGTTTTAGCCGCTCTTCCGCTTTGAGAGATTCCAGTCTATCATATCTGTCAAAAACTATATCTACTCTGTTACAGTCTTCTTGATTCAGTGGAACTGTAAAGATGTGCCAGTATTTATCAGCCAATTCTCCAAATGTAGACGTACCTCCAGTTTTAACCATTTGCACAATTGCCATGCCATCTACTACATAAGCTGTTGCGCCTGACTTGTCAACAGGTGGAAGCCGTCCATCAACATTTACTTCCTTTTCTAGTTCACTTAACAAAACACTTTTCACATTCGTTTCTTAGAGTCCCATCCGTATGTGACAATGATAGTGGAACAGCAAACAGTTCATACGTCATCACCAGTTTTAAATCAACATCTCTGGACCTTGCGGCAATAATGAATCGACCAAATAGTTCGTGGTCAGATCTCACATTGTGAATTTTTTCATCATTTGTTTTGAGTTTTTTCTTCTGTGCTAGGCTGGCAAATGTTTTAAGTTTTAAGTGTGGCAACGTGTCCCAAAAGCTTCTCGTGTTAGTGTCCAGCCGCTCCTGAACAAAATTTTCCATAATCTCCTTACCAATGTCACAGGCGGAAACAAGTCTCTTGGCGATTTCACTAGGCAATACCATGCCAGTTGCAATGTTTAAAAGCGGAAGACACTCGCTGTCGTCGTTTTCCGCAAAATTAAAGAGATTGGTCATTATATCTGATGAGAACATCGAAAGTATCTTCTGCACATCGGTTTCATCCCTGTTCATTCGATTAGTCCCCATTTCCTTATGTACTCCAAACATGTGACTATCTTGTAACCCACACATTTGCTTTGTGACCGTTGTTATGGCTGCCCTCTTGTGGCTAGTTAAAAACCACCTCTCCAGAGCTCCTGGCTTTTGTGTTATTCCAATAATACCACCTCGCTTTTTGGAATCCAAATTAATCGATTGCTCTAAGGCCATATCTGTCCACACTTGATTGAATGGATGGTCTGAGCGACTTACGGAATGATTTCCATTCAAGAATTGTTCATGTACATGGGGATGTGTACTTGGAAGCATCTTCATGTCCGCAAGATATATTGGCAGCCATCTTGCATAATTGGTTCTGTCCATGCTGTAGAAATATGGCGCCATAGCAGCAGTAGCAGTAGCAGATAGGTGTGCCTGCCAATCTCCAGTTCTCTCAGCTCATGAATCCAAGCAGCAGCTCTACCATATGAATATATGAGTTCCAAAATGCGAACAGGTGTGATTTCGAGCTTAACTCAACTTTAAAGGATTTGAACAGCTGTTGCAATTTATTCACGTACATACACACCTCTTTGAAATTTTCTTGCAGTGCGTCTAAGTCGTCAATGCACATCTTAATTTTCTCATCCAGACTCCAATTCTGTTGGAGTAATGTGGTCTTCATGTTGTCCATTTTGTTTAACCCATTTGGAAAAAGACTGCCATTGTAATCGCAGCAGCGCTTCCATAACCAATTTGTGAGCCCTCACTCCTCGATTATATGACTTCCCTTTAAGTAGAGCAGCAGCCGTGCTGCTACCATATGTGTTGGCCTCTATGAGGAGATCTTCTAGGCCAGAGTCATCAAACATCTTTCCAATAACAGCTAAGTAGTTTAGCGCAATGTGGAATCCCCCCAGTCTGATCACAGTGTCACTAAACTCTTCTTTATATCGCCACTGTATCTCCTTTGCCTTGACATATATGGCCAAGTCGAATGTAATGACCGAGTCATTCTGTCCTAGTGTTGTCATCATTCTTTGAACTTGTTTCATGACCGTATACACCGTATTGAATTCAGTTGGTGATCCGGAAATCATTGGACAGTAACCGATTTGTGTAAAAGGTGCGTTAGCACATGATACAAGTGCATTAAATCCACTCCAACTAGGGACTGTTTGTGTTTCTGTGGTCATCATGGGTACAAGATCTACCGCAAACAATTTTATTGGACACATTCGAACGATGGCCCATGCAAGATCCATGACTAATGCCTGTTCCTGGATTGAGCTATCACATTGGTACCAATCCTTCTTGACAGTGTCTATGAACGCGGTCACAACTGGTCTTCTACCAAACACCCCACAATCAAGAATTCTGTTTTCAGTACCTGGTGCTGTCAAAGCCCTTCTCCTGACTGAGTGTTCAGCATGTATGACACGCTCTGGTCTTGGGCCAAATTGCATTCGTTGGAACATCACCATTGTCGTTGAGTGAGTTGTCTGTTTACCGTCTAAGGTTTCTTCAAGTATATCATTGTTATCAGCTGCTACTTGAACGAACGAGTTTGGAACAATGTTTGTTGGTATTACAACTCCATACCGTGTTGATTGAGCTAATACTTCAAGCGCCGTACTAGTGTCAACTACCTTAATATCATCATAGGAAACGCTATGACCCATATGATTCAGAATGGTGACAACTTGTTTGGAACCTGTAAGATGCCTCATTGTCATAGCGAGGCTTATGTGTTTTGGCATTTTCTTTCTCCCGTGTGATACACAATGCGCTATGTCTTGGCATATCATCATTACATGCCTCTCATCACCTTCATTAGCACATTCTGATCTAACATTACCAAACTGCTCTGGTGCTAAATCTGCATTCGTGGTAACCCACCGCAGCAGCCAGTAGAGGCTTTGGGGAATAATTTCCTTTGCTTTTGCGAGTGTCAGATTGTCAACATCAACTGGTTTAATGGTGATCCCCTCACAAGCCTCCAAATCTCCCTTCAAAATCTGCGCTGCGTGGAACAACGTGTGAACATCATTGCTAGTAGTATCAGTTGAGCCATGTGGCCTATCAGTATACGCTGATCTACCACCAGCTGCATTGGGAGCTGCATTAATAACATCTTCTAAAGATATATCACTGGAATAAACAAGCTCGGGTTTGGAAGGGTTTAGCTGCTGGTGAAAAACGATTGAATCCTGAAAGTAGTTTTGTAATCGGCTTTTCAGTCTTTGGGAGCGGTAGTTGTCAGCAGTCACACCATTATTCTTTAGATAAAACTTGAATCGACTCAACAAATATGTCATGCTGTAAGCTTTTCCTGATACAAGTCCAGACTCTATCTCTGCTACCAGCTCCGAGAATGATTGGGAGAACGAATCCTCATTCAGTTTCTTGGTATGATTTATACATCACATTGCGCATTGATACATACTGTGCACGGCATATTTCATGATATTTGGCTTCTGAAGCAATTAAATCTACGCCTCTTATATTGGTAAGCATTTCTGTATCCGCCATTTTCTCTGCTGCAATTTGTATGTTTTGGCATGCGGAAAATGTAGAAACTGAGAATAATTTCTTGACTTTCTTGTGAGTTTTCTTTTGGCAAAACATACACATTGCCCAGTTTATCGGGGATGATCTCGATCTTGCTGCTCTAGCCAAACTTGTCGATCCTTCTGGACTTTGTTTATCAAGAGGCATAGGAGTTGGTGGTGTCATGGATCGTCTTTTCGCAAAGTTAATATTGTGCTTGCTTGTGTATTTAGCATAACAGTTTCTATGCCACACGATATCCAGTTGTTTTAATTGATCAATATTTGAGTTAAGTCTTTCATAAACGTCATCCTCCCGGTGTTGGAAAGCCTCTATGGACTTTGAGATGCCGACTTCAGTGGCATTGCTAACAGTTTCGCTACTATGTGCTTGACAAATAATACAGCGAGTCCATTGTGTCGTTTTGATACGCTTTGCTGGGAGAAGATGAAACGCTACTTCCTCGTCACAACTATCACTGTCCATATTTGCTTAATTGCTAGTTATATAGCGCTTGTAATTATTTCGCAAATGTAATTAGTGTGTGTGCATATATACACCTGTGCAAAAGTTAAGCACCAGCAAAAACAATAGAACGTAGAAACATGATGGTACAACTAGGCTGCCATACTTTTTGTCCCCGCGTTAGCTGACATAATTCCAAGTACGAAATGCACATGCATGCATGACTTCACGCCGCTTGATGTCCGTGCGTGGCGGGAAACAGCACACGTGTTCAGTTATGTAAAAGTCCAGTTTGAGGTGTAGAACATTACATACAGATTTAGGCGACAAGATTAGGAATTTTGTGTTCATGACCGTGGTTTATTTGTACAGAGAGAATTAGCTCTTGATTGTGAACCGCTATGGCAAGACGAAGGTTAAGTGATCGTGTGAAATGGCAAATCATAGGCATGCATACCACTGGTATGTCATGCAGAGAGATTGGCAGACAGCTGAACATTAACCATACTGTAATCAGTTGTTTGATTGCAAAACATGGGCAAACTAACGAGGTGAAGGACAGGCCTAGATCTGGAAGACCGAAGAAGACTACTGCCCGTGATGATCGAGCCCTAGTACGCCTTGTTAGGAGATCGCCATTCACCAACAGCAGAGTGCTCAGCCAGCAATGGGAAACGCGCAATAGAGTGTCAATGTCTACCGTCAAAAGGAGACTGTATGCTGCTGGCATGAAAGCTAGGGGACCTGTCAGACGTCCTCTCGTCACTGCACACCACAAAGAGGAGCGTCTGAGGTGGTGCAACGAAAGAAGACACTGGAACATGAGATCCTGGAGACGGGTACACTGGTCCGATGAAAGTCGGTTCCTGCTTCATGCCACAGATGGTCGAACTCGTGTATGGAGGTCCAGACGCACAGCGTACGACCAACGTAACATCATGGAAGAAGTTCCATTTGGTGGAGGTTCCGTTATGATATGGGGGTGCATCTCATTTGATTGTAAGCTGGATCTGTTGACTGTACCTGGAACACTAAATGGACAAAGATATCAAGATTCCATACTGGATAGAGTTGTGGTCCCTCATTTTGTAAATCATGCACCTGGAACCCACCCTATATTCATGGATGACAACGCCCGACCACATCGTGCTAGAGCTGTGCATGAATACCTCCGCCAGAATGCCATCGAAACCCTACCATGGCCAGCAAGGAGCCCTGACATGAACCCTATTGAGCATATCTGGGACATTCTGGGAAACATGGTGAGAAGGAGGGATCCTCCTGTGCAGAACCTACAGGAATTAACAGACGCACTCCATCTTGAATGGCAACGAATACCACAATGGTGTATCAGTCGGTTGGTGACCAGCATGAGACGTCGTGTCCAGGCCGTCATCCAGTCACAAGGTGGATATACCCGGTATTAATAATGACAGTCTCAAACTCGTGCACAGATGTTAAACTTCGTTTTCAGACACCATTAATGACAATCTAGCTACGTGTGTCAACTGTAGGGCAATAGTTGTCAGTTGTGTCAACGTAACCATATTCAGGCCTCGTTTTCAAGTTCAAACAAAAACATACAGTGTTTCCCCACCATCATAATCAGCATTCCTCTAGTTGCATTATTACCTCTTGCACTAAGATGGATGGGTACATAAATGTTTATGCTATTGCTTTCTTCATAGCACATGAATATACCCTCGCATGTGCGTAAAAATAGGGTGGTGCTTAACTTTTGCACAGGTGTATATATTAAATCAACACTAGGCTTTATTAATCAAGGCATGTATTAACAACCTTTCTCATGAATACAAATTCATAAAATGCCACTTGCATTCTTATTTGCTTTTCAAAAAAAGATTTGTATTTGAGAAAATGAGTGAATTAAACTTTCAGTTTACTTGTGATGTCAAATTACAAAATTACCCCGGAACAAGTGTTACAGGCATAATTTGAATTATATGTAGACAATGACAATGAGAGCGATGTGAGGTGTAGTATTCATTTTAATTTGTTTTTCCGCACCGATTACCACCACATCCATCTGTCTCATTCCAACCACCATTACCTGGGTGCTTTGTCAACAGTGGTACAGCTGGATATACAGATTCTATGATGGAGTTAGTATACATACATAGAATATAACCTTCACATTTCACCCTCGCCTTTGGTATATGCATGCAAAATGTATGTTGGATATATGTTAGGTCGATATCCGTCTAAATATCATATATGGTGAATCTAATACGATATTACTTTGAGTTATGACACGATCATGCTTATATCGTTGTGCACTGTGGATACAGCCAAAGCCTAGACCCCCTATGCAAAGAAATCAGGATAACTAATTAGTGCTACCACAATTTGTTTGTACAACAGGGCTTAAAATGTGTGGGACATGTCCCCCAAGCCACAGCAAGTGTCAGACCTTCCGAATACTGGGTGTGCTACGTCACGATTCTGACCTAGCTTTAGCTCCTGGACTATTATGTGTATAATATATATATGATCACTATTCAACTGTGCTTCCCTCACCCCACCCCACGCTCAGTGTTCTTAATAATCAGAGGGAACCCAGGCTGTCATAGCTTTATAAAATTTAGCTGACTTCTTGACTATTTTGAAAACAAATTTTCACTTCTATCCTGTCTATTCTTGTTCTGGTACACCATCCAGGGGAATTAGAGAAAACTTTGAAATATAACAAACATTAAACCATATAACAAATATTATGCGTTATTTGTAATTTTTTGAAAGACAATTTACATACCACAGACATTTTTTCTGGTTAGAAGAACTCTACCATGATTTTTGTTCAAATATTTCAAGCATTAGTAGTGAATTAAACATGTATTATTAGCTCACCTGGCCTGAAAGGCCAAGTGAGCTTATGTCATGGCGACCATCCATCGTCTGTCCGTCAACTTTTCCTTTAAAACGACTTCTCAAAAACCGCTGGGACGATTTCAATTACATTGGGCAGGAAGCATCCTTAGGGCATAGGGATCCAAGTTTGTTCAAACGAAACCGATCGGCCAATTTGGTCGGCGGCTATCTTGGATTTTGGCTGATTTTTAGAAACGTCTAAAAGTCTTCTCCGAAACCGCTTGAGGGATTGAAGGAAACCTCATGCAATATGATCCAGGGCAAGAGCTCAACCCAGTTTGTTCAGGGGAACTTGATTGGTCAAATGGTTCGGCGGCCATCTTGTTTGACATAGTTTTAGCGAAAACGGCTTCTCCAGAGCCACTGAAGGGATCAGGCCAAAATTTGGCAGATATGATTAGGGAATAAGGGCCATTAAAGTTTGTTCAAGAGAAATTGATCCGGCAAAAAACATGGCCGCGTGGGCCAATCAAAATATAGCGTATTTGGCGGCCTTATTGGATTTTTTTATTTGATGCCGAAATTGGTTTTTTGTAGGTTTTTGGGTATGCCGATCTCAAATTTTTGAACCCGTCAGATAAACGGTTTGGCGGCCATCTTGGATAATTTTCCCGCCAAAAGCTCCCATATTAAAGCAATGGGAAATTTAAAATGTCTTCTCGAGAACTGCTGGGCCGATTTCAATTATATTTGGCAGGAAGTATCCTTACGGCGTAGGGATCCAAGTTTGTTCAAATGAAGCCGATCGGCCATCTTGAATTTTGTCCGATTTTTCGAAACGTCTTTAAAAATCTCCGAAACCACTTGAGGGATTGAAGCAAACCTCATGGAATATGATCTAGGGCAAGAGCTAAACCAAGTTTGTTCAAGGGAACTTGATTGGTCAAATGGTTCGGCGGTCATCTTGGTTGACATAGTTTTAGCGAAAACGACTTCTTCTCCAGAACCGCTGAAGGGATCAGGCCGAAATTTGGCAGATATGATTAGGGAATAAGAGCCATTAAAGTTTGTTCAAGAGAAATTGATCCGGCAAAAAACATGGCCGCCGTGGGCCAATCCAAATATAGTGTATTTGCTGGTCATATTGGATTTTTTATTTGATAGATTTTGAGGCCGAAATTGGTTTTATGGGTATTCTGATCTCAAATTTGCACTTTTCGAAACTGTCGGATAAACGGTTTGGTGGCCATCTTGGATCATTTTTCCTGCCAAAAGCTCCCATACTAAAGCAATGGGAAATTTAAAATGTTTTCTCAAGAACTACTGGGCCGATTTCAATTATATTTGGCAGGAATCATCTTTAGGGCATAGAGATTCCATTTTGTGCAAACGAAGCCGATCGGCCAATTTGGCCGGCGGCCATCTTGGATTTAAGCTGATTTTTAGAAATGTCTTTAAACATCTCCAAAACCGTTGGAGGGATCAATTCAGACCTCATGAAAAAATCTATGCTAAAAGCTGACCCAAGTTTGTTCAAGGGAACTTGATTGACTAAATGGTTCAACGGCCATCATGGATGACCTCGTTTTCGCAAAAAATACTCCATCCCCAGAACCGCTGAAGCGATCAAGCCAAAATTTGTGATATATGATTAAGGACTAAGGGCCATTAAAGTTTGTTCCAGAGAAGTTGATCCGTCAAAAAACTGTCTGCTTTAAAATGTCTTTAAAAATCTCCAAAACCGCTTGGGGGATCAATTCAAAACGCATGAAATATCATCTGTACCAAGTTTTGGTTCAAGGGAACTTGATTGGCCAATTGGTTTGGTGGCCATCTTGGATAACTAAATTTTTGCCAAAATGACTCCAGAACCACTGAGCGGATTGGGCTGAAATTTGAGAGATATGATTAGGCACTGAGTGCCATTAAAGTTTTTTCAATGGAAGGCGCTACGTCAGAAACATGGCAGAAGTGGGCCAATCAACATGTAGCGTGTTTGGCGGCCATATTGGACTTGCAAAAATTTCCACAAACTCATTTAGAAGACTACTCCTAAACCACCCACTAACAATTGTAACAAAAATGCATAATGCTCCAGGTGACCGACACAGGCCACTTGGGCCTCTTGTTGATTATCTAGATTCTTTTAGCCTGACCCCTTTAACACTCTATTCAGTCAAAATTACTTCTGCAGTGGTCTTGAGAAATGTCCATTTGCAGACCAAGAGAGGGCTATTTTTGAAAATTTACCACTGGAATGACTGCAAAAACCCACAATTTTTGTCAATGTTCCCGTTAACAGCATATCATACAGAATCGCTTAATGGAGCTCGGCAGGTGGCTTCTTTGTGATGGGTCAAAGATGTGCCAGTTGAAGGATCCACCTTTAGGTCCAAGATTTTGAGTGAAATGTACTTTTTAATGCAAAAACTCACGATTCAACGTACTCGTAAACAGCATATTAAATACATACAGTACCGCTTAAAATAATTTAATGAGACTTGACAGGTGGCTTCTTTATGATGGTTCCAAGATATGTCTTTTGAAGGATTCACCTGTAGGTCCAAGATTTTGGGTGAAAATTTACTTTTTATCTAAAAAGATTACAATCTTTGTCAATTTCCTTGTTTTTTTTATTTCTTATATATTTTAGTTATTTTTCTCTTTTTTTAATAATATGAATGCCTTGAATAGAATTGCTGCCTACTCCGTAACAAAAACTATTTTCTGTGATTGCTGGGCCCTCTGAGTCAAACAACGTTTTCTAGTTTTCAAGGTAACCATACAGGAAAACTATTGATTAATTAGAAATTAGTTTGACTGAAAGCTGATGCTGCCTTAGGGAGCAACAGCCTCCAGTCAAATTAATTTCAAAATATTCAACAGAATAAGTTTTATATCATAAAGAATTTACTTTTTCAGGGATACGTCGGTGAAAGGGTTAAGTAATTATATTATTACCAGTTGTAAAACTGCAGCATGCTGAAACAGGAAGTAGACACCTAAAGTTTCTTAGCACAACTAACCATGTAATTGACTTCTAAAATACTTGTAAAACTTACAATTCTGCTTTATCAATGTTGTGTGACCATCAATACAAAGGAATTTCTTTCTCAGGCAAACAGTTAAGGAATGCACTCTTGAGAATAAGCTGTGATACTGAAGACTGCCTCTCTGCCATGAACTGAACTATCAGCTATAACAATGCTGCTATGATCAAACAGTCATGATGATGATAAGCCTGACAATGATTTAGCCTAAAGTGTGCTTTCAATAGGCAGGCAGATTGTTAATAATAAAGGCCAGTTCATTGTCTGCTAAAGATGTTAATGTTCTCATATATTCAATATGGATACAGACATGCAGTAACACATTTCATTCGTTACACTTCAACGCATTTACTACAAGATGTAAACAAACTCCTGCTTATTATTTTTTTTTTAATTTGACCAAAGGGTGGTGCTTTTTAAGGTAGCATCAACTATCAGATAAAATTAATTTCAAAATATTCAGGTTTAGCTCACTCAAGACTTCAGTGAAATCAGAGATAAATAGGTTAATACTTTACAAATTAGAGGGAGTTGACCAGAATACAGTGTGTGGTAGGATATTGCAGCTCAACTCACAAGTCACAAGAGTGGCAAGTGGTGGAAAATATCTCCACTTGTTTAGTGAATGGGTAACATTTAGCCTGTACATTAAATTTTATGTGGCCTCAGAGACAGTCCAGTGTTCAGAATTTGGCTCAAATCTGCCGTAACCCTTTAACGCTTTTTTTGAAAATTTATCACTGGAATGACTGGCTCGGTTATCAAGCCAGTCATTCCAATGGTAAATTTTCAAAAATAGTCTTCTCTTGGTCTGCAAAAGGACATTTCTCAAGACCACTGCAGAAGTCATTTTGGCTGATATGAGTTATAAAGGGGTCAGGCTAAAGGAGTCTGGATAATCACTAATACATCTTTAATTCACTGTGCTTGAAGTATTTGAACAGAAATAATGGTAGAGTTCTTGTGACCAGAAAAAATGTCTGTGGTATGTATATTGTCTTTCAAAAAATTACAAATAACACCTAATATTTGTTATATGGTTTTATGGTTGTTATATTTCAAAGTCGCAGGTTTTCTCTAATTCCACTGGATGGTATACAAGAACAAGAATAGACAGGATAGAAGTGAAAATTTGTTTTCAAAATAGTCAAGAAGTCAGCTAAATTTTATAAATCTGTGACAGCCTGGGTTCCCTCTGATGATTATTAAGAACAGTGAGCGTGGGGTTGGGTGAGGGAAGCACAGTTGAATAGTGATCATATATATATTATACACATAAACTAGCAATAATAACGGCTGTTGTTTTCTTAAATAAATTTTAACTTTAATCTACAAATGTAATTAAACTTTGATTAACAGTGATATAAAACAAGAACAAATTTGTCCAGTACCCTCGTCATTGATATAATTTTCAAACGGGTCACTGTGAAGTTGAAAGTGTCTGTTTTAGAATCAATGTTGGTGAAAGCGGTTGCTTTTTAGCTTTGTAACCCCAGAATTGCCAGACACCTTCGGGTCCCAATGGAGAAACATCCACCCAAGTTTGGAGAAGATCCATCCAGTAGAACCAGAGATATTCTACACTGACTTAAGAACAAGAAGACGATGAAGAGAAAAAAGAAGCACTCCATGCTTGCATTAACCTCTTGCATGGGTGACAATCAACAAATTGTTAGCTCACCTGGCCAGAATGGCCAAGTGAGCTTATGCCATGGCTGTCCGTCGTCCGTCCATCCATCAACTTTTGCTTAACTGCTTGGTAGATTTCATCCTAATTTGGCATGAATGATTCTATCGGGGTAGGATTTAGGACTTATATACATAATTTTGATTGGTTAATTTTTTCACCAGCCATCTTGAATTTTCTGAAAAATGGCGGGAAAGCATTTAAAACGCTACTTCTCATTAACTGCTTGGGCAATTTCAACCAGACTTAGCTAGCAGGATAGTACGCTGGTATGTTTCAGAACTTGTATACAGAATTTTGATTGGTCAATTTTGAATTTTCCCCAAACATGCCAAATCATTGAAAAAGCTACTCCTCATTAACTGCATGAGCAATTTCAAACAGACTTGGCTGGAAGGATACTAGGCTGGTAGGTTTCAGAACTGTACATAGAATTTTGATAGATCGATTTTTCCGACGGCCGTCTTGGATTTTCTGAAAATTTTGGGAAATCAGCTAAAAGGCTACTCAATAACCGAGTTCAAGCAAACACGGCTGGAAGGACCCTAAAGTGGTATGCTTCAGAGCCTGTAATTTTGATTTGTTAATTTGTTCGGTGGCCATCTTGAACTTTCCGAAAAGTTGCTGAAAATCATTTAAAACGTTACTCCTCATTAACTGCTTGGGAGATTTCAACTAGACTGGATGGAATGAGCATAGGGTAGTAGGCTTCAGAACTTGTATACAGAATTTTGACTGGTCGATCTTTCTGGTGGCCATCTTGGATTTTCTGAACATTTTGGGATATCAGTTAAAAGTCTACTAGTAATTAACAACTTGACCGATTTCAACCAAACTCAACTAGAATAACTTTAGGCCGGAATTTTTCAGAACCTGTGTATACAGAATTTTGACGGTTTGATTTTGATGGTGGCAATTTTGGATTTTCTGAAAAATGAGAATTAGTATAAAATGCTACTCATTAATCGCTGGGCAATTTCAACCAAATTTGGCTGGAAGGACCCTTTGGTTGAAATTGCCCAATCGATTAATATAATATCAATGACGAGGGCATTGGACAAATTTGTCCTTGTTTTATATCACTGTTAATCAAAGTTTAATTACATTTATAGATTAAAGTTAAAATAAGAAAACAACAGCCATTATCATTGTTAACGGCTATTGTTTTCTTATGTTAACTCGTCATTGGTTTAAATGCCAATGGTCCAGGTGAGCGTCACATGCCCTTTGGGGCCCTTGTTTATAGTACTATAAGAAATATTCAGTTGGATATCTTGAAACTTCCCTCATGGGACCTAAGGACTCTCTAATGGAATAACCAACATGCATACCATCTGAGATTTACTGGATACAAATATGAAAGTAAAGTAATAGCCATGATAGTCTACTCATTTGGGAACATAAGCAACACAAATTATCCAGAGGAGAAGTGCACCGCTGACGTTAAATAGGCGTAAAGCAACACCAGGTGTTAGCTTAATGTTTTAGATGTGGGCTAATGATAGACATTGCTTGACACCAATTTAATGCCCTAGTCACTTACTAGGTCCTTGGGTTTCCTTTAATCAAATTCATATCGCTCATAGTGACCTGGATAATTTAGCCACAACATGCAATATACGAATTTGGATGACATGGTTGTTCTGAAACGTATTGCACTACCAGATGCTCGGTCAAAATTATGCTGTTTATTTGAACCATTTGAAACCGAGAGAACCCAAATACCAGAATGGCGGGAATTCTGACCCTGCATGTACCTATTGTGTATAGGGTGACATTACATAAAAACGTTAACATGTATGTGTTGGGCCAGTTTTCTGACCTTTCTTATTGTATGTACACAGTGAGTCCAGAATATTGGCCTTTGGTGTTATGCGATGTGCAATATATCAAAATTTTGATATTTTTGCTCTAAACTCAGGGTGGGCATGTCCACCTCTGAAATTAACCGAGGGTTCAAAGGGTTAATGAAATGAAGCTGTGAAGCCTATGCATATACATTTGTACATATAAGCAACATGTATATAATTCGCAACCCAAACACAAGAAAACTAGTTTGGGAAACAATACATCCGCTGTTTGTGTTACATGAGAAGCAGAACATAAGACATAATACTCACGACTTTCATTGGAGTTGTCATCATTAGTGGCCGTCTTTAAATATTTTGCATTTATGCTGAAGGTTTATATGTTTGAAATCATTATCCACCAAAGGCTTATCAGATGTCAATAAAATAGCATAAGTGATTGATGCAATACAAAGATGCAATCTGAATTATTAATTTTACGTGTTTTGAAAATGTTTCTTGTGTTTCCAAATCTGTAAAAATTTTGCATGTTATTCAGATAAGGCTTTGTAGCTATGGGTTTGGTCTTAATAAACCCACATGTCCCTTAGCGAGTCAGCTAGTTAGTTAGTCAGTCTCAAAAACATATTCCGGACTGTATCTCAAAAACTACAGATCCGATTCAGCTCAAATTTTAACACAACGAAGGAACTTGGCTTGCCAGATGATTTTCAGTCTTTGGCCATGATCTGGATAAAATAACCTGTATCCGGATCGGGTAAAATTCTGGAGTACTGATATCTCGGGAACTGCTGGGTCAATTTGTCCCAAATCTTAACATAGTAAAGGGTGTGGCCATACACTAGGATGATAGGATCCCACAACTTTGTGGGTGATATGAAAAATCCGGAAAATCTGAAAAAGTTTTAAAAATTTGGAACCCTCACCTCAGCTACGAGATTCTATCAACCTTGTTTTATTTATACATTGTAAATAATCGACTGTTTGAATTTTTATTAATTGTATATATCAATACACCACAGAGATATATCTGCATCATTAAGTGTTTGTTTTTTCTTGAACATTCATATACTTATAAGGAAATAATTTAGTAATTGGCCCACGTTTCTTACCAATGATCTGTCCGGTGATACTAATAACTCTTATTGTCCACGGTGGAAGATTTGTAAAACATCACAAAGATGCATGCGCATGCAGTTGTGAATGCACGTACGCATATATATGTAGTTAATTTAATACAAAATTTCAGATCTATAGGATGATAATGATAGCCTAAATATATTGATAGTACTCAGTGTCAGACCTATCCATTCACCAATTCGCTTTTGAGAATAATTTTCATGGTTGGCTAATAAAATGTCAAAATAGGCTAATTCACTGGCTAATGATTTTCCTTGTATGTTGGTAGGTCAGTGACTCAGTTCTTAGACCATGATGACATCTTATTCTATCCAATATTTAATTTCTTACATGACCTGCTAGTCATCTGTTACTTGGTTACTAGCCTTACAATCTTAAGCGGGATCATAAAGGATTAGATTGATAAGTTATTGGTCAGGCTAAGAAAGTCCAGATTTGGCTAATGAAATCCCAAAATAGGCTAATTCACTGGCTAATGATTTCAAATGAGTAGGTCGGTCCCTGGTACTTCTTTTTCAAAATGGCGATTCATTTTGAAATTTCAAGTTATTTAAATTCTCCGCCATGAGAAAATTCCCTCAAAGAGATATCATTTTCAAATTGTCAGCAATAAAGAAATTTACTCAAATTGACTCCATTTTGAAAATTCCCAGACATGAGGAAATTTCCTCAAATCGACAGCATTCTGTAAATTCTCAGCCACAAATTTCCTCAACTTGACTACATTTGGCAAATTCTCAGCCATGAGGAAATTTCCTCAAATGGACTTGATTTTCCAAATTCTCAGCCATGAGGAAATTTCCTCAAATATTGATTTTTCAAATTCTCAGCCATGAGGAAATTTCCTCAGCGAGGTTCGATTTTACAAATTCTCAGCCATGAGGAAATTTCCTCAAATAGTCTTGATTTTGCAAATTCTCAGCTACAAGGATATTTCCTCAAATAGACCTAATTTTGCAAATTCTCAGCCATGCGGAAATTTCTCAAATATCGATTTTGCAAATTCTCAGCCATGAGGAAATTTCCTCAAATATCGTTTTGCAAATTCTCAGCTATGAGGAGATTTCCTCAACTAGACTTGATTTTGTATATTCTCAGCCATGAGGATATTTCCTCAAATATCGATTTTGCAAATTCTCAGCAATGAGGAAATTTCCTCAAAATAGACTTGATTTAGTAAATTCTCAGCCATGAGGAAATTTCCTCAAATATCGATTTTGCAAATTCTCAGCCATGAGGAAATTTCCTCAACTAGATTCGATTTTAAAAATTTCTCAGCCGTGAGGAAATCTCAAATAGTCTTGATTTTGCAAATTACCAGCGATGAGGAAATTTCCACAAATAGACTTGATTTTCCAAATACTCAGCCATGAGGAAATTTCCTCAAATAGACTTGATTTTGTAAATTCTCAGCCATGAGGAAATTTCCTCAAATTGACCTGATTTTTCAAATTGTCAGCCATGAGGAAATTTCCTCAAATAGACATGATTTGGCAAATTCTCAGCCATGAGGATATTTCCTCAAATAGATTCAATTTTGCAAATTCTCAGCCATGAGGAAATTCCCTCAAATATTGATTTTGCAAATTCTCAGCCATGAGGAAATTTCCTCAATGAGACTTGATTTTCTTAATTCTCAGCCATGAGGAAATTTCCTCAAATCAATGTCGAAATGAGGAAATTTCCTGGGATCAACACTAAAATTAGTGGAATTCAAGTCATTAGAGGGACGAAATTTCAGAAATTGATACCCTAATGGCTAGTTTTACTAAATTTTAAGCCAAAAAAAGGGAATTTGGATTTTCCCTTTTTATTTTGGATGCTGTTATTCATAATGTGCTAAATGTGGTCACATTGTAATCATAATGTGCTAAATGTGGTCACATTGTAATCATAATGTGCTAAATGCGGTAACATTGTATTCATGATGTGCTAAATGCGGTCACATTGTATTCATGATGTTCTAAATGCGGTCACATTGTATTCATAATGTGCTAAATGTGGTCACATTGTATTCATAATGTGCTAAATGTGGTCACATTGTATTCATAATGTGCTAAATGCGGTCACATTGTATTCATAATGTGCTAAATGTGGTCACATTGTATTCATAATGTGCTAAATGTGGTCACATTGTATTCATAATGTGCTAAATGTGGTCACATTGTGTTCATAATGCAAAACCTCATAGTGAGTATTTCACAAAATAAGCATCCCCGCACTTTCATGAAAATTGGGGTTGGGTGGGTCGGGACTATGTTTTCGCTTCCATCCATGGTTTTTCGTTTGATAACATATTTACTTCAGGGGACAATTGGCTATAGTAGTGGGAAAATTTTGAGGATCAGTCCATCCATTCATCCATCGATCTGTCTTTCTGACTGGGTGCCTGTCTGTCTATGCAAATTTTTAGTTTTCAATCAATAACTTTACCTTGCTTGGAGTATTATAACGGAACGTCATGGGAAGGTTGGCTATCGTAGTAGGGACATGCATGTTATTTTGTGTGTCAATCTGTCCATGCATCCATCTGCCTTTCTGACCGCGTGTCTGCCTGTCCATGCAAATTTTGTGCTTTCGTTCGATAACTTATACTTGGGAGTATCTTGACAAAACGTCATGGGAAGGCTCGTTCATTCATATTGGACAAAGTCAGCTGGGGGTGATTGTCGTGTGATTTTGTCCAGTTTGGCTTATTCTATGCATCAGTGACAAAATGTCTGCCATTGCGAAGTGGGTGAGGGGAGTGGGTAGGAATGTTGTGTGATTTTGTTCAGTTTGACTTAGTCTGTGCATCATCAGTGACAAGCGGGTTGAGCCTTTGAATGACAAATATACAGAAAATCTGTTGCTGCCATAGGCATTGGGAACAACAGCTCTCAGTTATAGTAATTTCAAAATATTCCTTCTGTCAAAAACAATTTGTCGTTTTTTGTTTGTAAGGGTTAAAGATTTAACGTTTAACCATGAAAATATTTGCTTTTTGAAAAATCAGAATGAAATGGTTTAATGTAGCATTGTCATTTTGAACTTTACAGTAAAACGCAAAGTGCAACATCTTGGTGGCCAGCTAAGGTTGAATCAACACTGCATTGACACAGCATTCAACTTTTTCAAGATGGCATATTATCGTCGCCTGACTCGAAGCAGAAAGACAATGAATGTTGTTGCAGCCTGTTTGTATTTGGTGTGTCGAACTGAAGGAACGCCTCATATCCTTTTTCAATCACTTAATAACCTTTATATATATACTACTACTACTGCTTCTGCTGCTGCTGCCACCACCACTCCTACTACTACTACTACTACTACTACTACTACTACTACTACTACTACTACTACTACTACTACTACTCTTTCTGCTGCCGCCACTACTACTACTACTACTACTACTACTACTACTACTGTTTCTGCTGTCACTGCTGCTCCTACTACTACTACTACTGCTACTACTACTACTACTGTTTCTTCTGTCACTGCCGCTTCTACTACTACCTACTACTACTACTACTACTACTACTACTACTACTACTACTACTACTACTACTGTTTCTGCTGCCGCCGCCACCTACTACTACTACTACTACTACTCTTTCTGCTGCCGCCACTACTACTTCTTTTCTTTTTTTTTGGTAACGCGATCAAAGGATCGTGTGGAAAGCCTTTCTACCCAAAAATATTTACTGACAAAGAACACTAAAATTAATTAACACACAGTATACATCAGTATTATGTAGAAATAAATTCTATAAATTTAAAAATATATTTATAAACTATATAAATCATATTATTGCATTGCTATAAGAGCAATGAAACGGTGCTCATACAATGAAATTAATATGGACCACTTAATTTTTGTTTATTACAAAATACCATGATGCAATTGCCGTACACACATGAATCTCCAAAACTATTTCAAAAATACCATATTATGAATATTTTGGCTACTGTGAATACATGATTAGACCAAATTACAAAACATAAAATGAAAAAGCCAAGTTAATTTACTTTGAATGGACGTTTTGAAAATTACCCCAGAACAAATGATACTAAAAATAAACATTCCTGTAGACCGTGTGGTTGACTATAAACACTATTTGAATTATTAATCATGATATTTTCAAGGTTAATTTTGTGGTTGTTGAAAATTTAAAGCCAATTTGATGGGAAGCTGTTGCTATCATGCAGCAACAGCGTCCACACACTCAAATACTAAAATAAACAACACAAAATCTAGTGAAAAACATGTTTCCTAGCAAGAAATCCGTTGAATATTAGGAACGTAACTGAACTGGAAGGCATTGCTGTCTTATATTCCAATCCAGTCCAATCAAGCCCAAAACATTTTGTACTGAAAAGATTTTACGGAACTACTAAGCTGCATTGAATCTGCAAATTTGTCTTTTTCCATTTTTCCATTACTTATTTCAACTTTACATGATCTTCAAAATAACTAATAGCCCAGAATCAATGGAAACCATCTCGCCTCTACACCACTTGACTGTAAATCGATGGAGGCTATTTCCCTTCAGTGATGCATGGTATTCACATTGTAGACAATATGCAAGCGAGAAATCAAAAATATTTTTTAATTTCGTAAAGTGGATAGTGCTAGGATCGTCAAGTACATCGTAGGCTCTAGAGCAACGGTATTTCCAAATGCTCCAGTTGCCTAAACTAAGGCAAAATAATGCGATCTTTTTAACATCATTATTTACATTATATCCAGAAAGGTCGTGAAACAGTATTTCGGTAGGTGCAATTTGGAACTGCGATGCATCAAACTTAATTAAAACACGTTTGATGTATGTCCAAAACTGAGCAATAACAGTGCAATCCACAAATAAATGGACGAGTGTTTCCTCTGCTGTTAAATACAATAAACACCTGTCACTCTCAGTAATTCCTACTTTCTTGAGGAGAGAGCCTACCCATAGCCTTCTATGGATTAATCGCCAAACAACATCTCTGGCTCTATTAGGGATATGTGAGGGATGAATGTTGCACCACACATCATTCCAATTTACCAGGAAATAAGTGGAATTTTCCCAAGCAGCAATTGCCTTTGGAATAGCCGGATTTTGTAGCTTTAACATGTGGTACCAATACTTGCATCTTACAGAACATGTGAAAATTCTATCCCCATATTTTAGCATAAGTTTTGGTGTTTCAACAGTCATAGATGCTTTGGGTAGGCGAAACCACTCCCTAGGAATGGCTACCTGCAACCGCTTTAAAAGGCGTTGTGCATCGATTGGTCGAAGCTTGGTTGTCTGCACTATCTCATGTAGGGATTTCCATTCACGCGTGGTTGCACTAACAAGATCAGAGAAATATTTTAATCCATGTCTAGCTAATGAGAAATAGTATAGAACCCCACCATTATGTAGTATTCTATCATTTCCCCAAAGTTGTTGATTTAGTGCATGTTCCCAGTATAATGGCGAGTCTTCCACTTTCACAAAACCATCTAATGCTTTTTTAACCTCGAGATATGGACTAGGAATGCGTGTGTAATTTGGTGGTGGTTTAGAAGACCAAAAAACCGACTTTGCCGAAAAGGGTTCCACATATCTTTCAATGAGGCATCGAGATATCTGTGCCCATTGATTGTCACTGGATCAAATCATTAAAAGAATTCAATCGCAATGAAATACTTTTATTCCTGATGTCTGGAATAGCTAGACCTCCTTGAAGTTTATCGTTTGTACATATTCTTTGTGAGACAAGATGTGTATTTCTTTCCCACAAAAAGTCAAACACAATTCTATTAATCTCTTGTTCAATATGTTTTGGCATATGCACCACAGAGGACACATACCATATCTGTGACAAGATTAAACTATTTAAAACTAAAGCTCGTCCAAAAATTGTCAGGTGTCTATGACGCCACATTGTAATTGTCTTCTTTAGTTTGGCAATGACCTGTCCAATTTCGAGAACCAGTCTTTTTTACTAAAGTGGATTCCTAGGATTTTGATTGAATTGCTTGTCCAAGTGATATCCATTGGCTGGTCAGTTCTTGTTTTCCAAGGACCCAAAAATAAGCCAACAGATTTGTCTTTATTTATTTTGAGACCAGATGCTCTTTGGAAGTTTTGTAAGATGACATTCAATCTATCAAAATCCTGATCATGTCCTACAAAGACAGTGGTGTCGTCACAATATTGAGACACCTTAACAGGCTTCTCTATGCCTTGTATGCTCAGACCTTGAAAGTGGATATCTTGTCTTAATGTTGCACCTAGGGATTCCATGGCTATCACAAATAAGAGTGGTGACAGAGAACAACCCTGACGAACACCACGCTCTAATGATACAGGTTGACCAACGTAATTATTTACAATATATCTGCTGGAAATATTTCTATATAGTATTCGGACCCATTTTATAAAATTTGGTCCAAATCCTAAGTGGTTCAACTACATAAATAAAAAATCCCATTCCAGTCGATCAAATGCCTTTTCATTGTCTAATCCGACGATTGCTCCATAAATGTTATCCGTTTCCACTATTTGAATTACGTCGCGAATCATCATTGCATTAGTTAAGAGATCTTCCTGGAATTGAACAAGTCTGGTCAGGATTTATTACATCTGCCAGCACACCACCAAGCTTTAATGACAGAGCTCTGGATATAATTTTATAATCGACTCCAAGTAGTGAAATGGGTCTATAGTTCTTCAGATCACTGCGATCACCATTTTTATATATTAACCGTACATATGCCTGTGACATTGTCTCGGAAAGATGGTCTCGATGAAAGATTTCTCTGACAACTTCGTGGAATGTTTTACCAATAAGATGCCAGAATGTTTGATAAAATTCTACACAAAGCCCATCCCCTCCTGGTGATTTGCCAGCTTTCATTGTATTGAGGGATTTTGTTATTTCATCAAAACTTAAGTTCTGTTCACATATATCAACTGATGAAGGAGGTAACTTATCTTGAATATTATTAAGCAGACCTTGTGCTATTTTCTCATCAAAGGTTCTGATCTGTACAGAGATTGATAGAAGTTCTGTACAGCACTCAATATATCTGTATTGGAGCTAAGCACTTGGTGATCTACTTGTAAACTTCTAATCAATTTTTCTACACCTCTAAATCGTTCGAGGTTGCAGAAATATTTTGTGTTTTTTTCTCCTTCTACGTACATTTGAGCTCTAGATCTTATTTTGGCGCCTTCAGCCTTTTCCTCCTCAATTGCACGTAGTTTACATTTTATTTCATTCAGATAATCAACTAAATGAGCTGCGCCATTTGCAACCTTACGGGAAAGTAGGAATAATAGGCGCGCAAGCGCTTTCACATCCTTCCGCATTTTCCTTGCTTTTTTAATAGAAAATTGCTTGGATACGTGAACAAAGCCTAATTTTACTTCTTCCCACCATGAAATCAAATCTTCTGTATCACCCTTGTTGCGCATTTTAAGTCCCAAAAACTTTGTATGTGACGATGGTATTCTGTATCATTTAATAAAGAACAATTAAATTTCCAAAACCCAGGACCACGTTTTATCCAGTCAGAATTGTCAATGCTTATAGAAACTACACTGTGATCTGAGAAAGTTATTGGACATATGTTTGTCTGTGAAAGATTGCCTTTAAGTGATCTTTGCACATATATTCTATCCAAGCGAGATGCTGTTTGGCCATTAGCTGTCACCTTAGTAAAATCACAACCATCGGGTTCTAAAAGCCAATAGTTATCCAGTAAATGTTCAGCATCACAAATCTGTTTTAAGCAATAATGAGTAGTGTCATTATAATTACATAATGAACGTCTATCTTTATCGTTGTCTAAGATACAATTAAAATCACCTCCCAAAATAAGATTTTCTGAACAATCATGGATCACGGATGCAATGCTGGAGAAGAATGCAGCCCGTGGCCCATGAGATGCTGGGGCATAAATCGACATAATATTTACTCTGGTATCAGAGACGTCACATGTGACTTTAACCCACCGACCAACAGTGTCAGTATCTGCTGAAATGATGTTTATGGACCCGAGGCATTTGGGTAAAAATTAAATAGCAACTCCTGCATTTGGCTCAGTGGCATCAGATGTAAACACTTCACCGTGGGCAAGTTGTTTAAAACTGTCGATGGCTTCAGGCCTTCGGAGCCTTGTTTCCTGAAGCAGAGCAATATCAACCCTAAGCTGCAACAATAATCGTTGTTTTAAAATGTCGTTGAGGCCGCTACAATTTAATGTAGAAATAATCATAAAAATAAATAATCTGTATATATTGGCCATTATACCTAATTAGATTTTGGTTTCTTACTTTTCTCCTGTTTGGCCCATTTGCCCATTTTAGCAGTGAAATCGGAGGTTGAGAGGTCAACAATTGCCTATATCGTACACCTCTCTGAGTAACATATGGTACTAAAATTCCTCCAGTTTCAGACCGGTAAACCATCATCTCATCAGAGCGCCGCGACTGTTGTGTTTGAATGGAAATATCAGATTCTGCTATTGAAATCGAATCGTCTATATCTCTCTGTTCATTTTCATCATCACCAGAACTCGGGTCTTCTATCTGTCGTTTAAGAACCGTTGGTTGTGCTTTGGTATTTTACAAAATTCTATCAGTCTCAGTTAATGGCCTTAGTGCCTCTTGATTGCGACCTGAATTTAGTCTGACCTGGGCAAAAACTAGCGAGTTCGCCATCTTGATCATCTTCCATATCAATGTCATTCTGTGATGGATTTGCACTAACATTTGATGACATTGTAACATTATGATTGGCCCCTGACACTGGTGTTTGAGGTAACCCTTCTTCCAATACATCTATCAAATCTTCAGCGTGAACTGACACTGGGTTGGGCAGATTGTGTACATTAGCTACAGTAACAGATTCACTAACTTGATTTTTTCCTGTTTATTCTCATCTACATTTTGGCTGCCCACCACTAAATTATTTGTGGCCACCTTGCACTTCCATTTGTAGTGGTCAGTGCCACCACACAATAGACATTTGTCCTTATGGGGACAGGCGCTCGCCAGATGGGTCACACTACTACAGATACGGCATGTCTTGATCTGCCCTCGGTACCATATTGGTAAAAAGAATGCATTGTCAATAGACAGTGCACTCGGCAATACACTGGACAATGTCGATTCACTATCCCGCATCCAGACTCGCCTCACGCCATTTTCTAGTGAACGGTCAAAATCATATGTCTCGCTTTCTATAGACAACACATCCCCATATTTTGCCATTTCCAATTTAATACGCTCGTTGGGTCTTTCTAGAGGTGCTTTGATCTTCACGAGCAATTTATCAGAATCGATCTCCTGAATCTTACATGCCTCTCCATTAACCACCAGCCCATCTTCCAATAGCGTGTTCTTAATCTCCTCAGAACAAACGGTAACATTCCAAACATTCCTCTTTATATTAATGAGGCCTTTCAGTACTGCGGGACCAGAGCCGACGATATCTTTCAAACCGTGATAGACGTCAATAGCCCCCACACTCCACCCCGCTGTCGTAACCCGCAGGCTTAGCCGTTGCTTGTAAACACTAGACATTATGCATGAGTGCACAGCGCGTCAGCACGAGCTCAATACAATAGCTAAAGCAATAAATGTATAGCCTGTGAGTGGGTGAAAGAAAACGAGCAACCGAAAATGATCCGGCTGCTAGCCAACAACACACACCACCAAAACAATGCCTAAACGTGGACAATAACTAGGACAGAAACGAAGAAGACGCCGCAGTGAGCAATGGCTCTCGCAGTCACCAAAAACCACCGCTGTAAATAGCGACTTCAAACAACAAAACTTTCGAAAAAGAATATTACAAAACAAAACTATATACACTTATACTGAACCAGGACAAAACTGAAGCATAAATGAGCAGTAGAAATCGTTCAAAATCAACGATATTAGCAGAGCCAAAAGACACGTGTGTTCCCTTTGACTACTACTACTACTACTACTACTACTACTACTACTACTACTACTACTACTACTACTACTACTACTACTACTACTACTACTACTACTACTATTTCTGCTGCCGCCGCCGCCACCTACTACTACTACTACTACTACTACTACTACTACTACTCTTTCTGCTGCCGCCACTACTACTACTACTACTACTACTACTACTACTACTACTACTACTACTACTATTGGTACTGTTCTTATGGTGTTTGCATGTCCACAAAGCATCCATAGCTCATCTAAACCACATTGTTTCCAACTGTTCTGAAAATGGTATAGAAGACAAACAATCACATCGGGGAAGTGAAGAAAATTCTCCTGAATGAATCTGCGCGAACAGCATGGTTGATGTGGAACAGCATGGTCGATGTGGAGCAGCATGGTCGATGTGGAACAGCATGAGTGATGTGTAACAGTATTCAGTATGTAACACACGTGATGAACCATACTTTTCTTTAGAAGAATCACTTACTTTCTGGCCACCTGTTCAGACATTGGCGAAATTCTAAGAAAAAATTTCAATCTGTCTTTTGTGGAGTCATCAGTCAGATCATCGTTATTCATCATAATGCTTCATATGAAGTCATGGTTCACCTAGTTATAAAATTTTTCTCAATTTTTTGTTCTTAACATGTATTTTAATTGTTCATGTGACTTGGGTTACTGGATTTCGTGACTTCGTTTTGGAAGTTTATTATGCTCTTATGTACTTCTAATTTCAGCCTTTGCTTTCAATAGGCCTTGTATTACATGCAGATGTCAGTGTATTTATCCCGCTTATACATTTAGCCTACAGAAGGCTTTGTCAAACTGATTGTTTATTTGCCACCTTTTTGGCATTTAAACAATGGCTCTGTGTCCTATATTCTCACCTTCCCTTATCTCATATTTAGAAGTTTTTTAAGAAAACCCAACCTCCCTGACTGCTTGCGCTTTTTATCCCTGCAGTCTGGAAAACGGGCTGATGTAGCGATCAGCATGTCCGCCTGTCTGTCCGCCTGTCCCCTTCTTATCAATGCAACTCCTACAGTTTAGTTGCGATTCTTTTGAAACTTGGTAAGTGTTATCATTACCACATGAAGATGTGCATGTGCTTTTTTTGTGGCCTGGAAATCTTTCATGTCAGAGTTATCCCCCTTCATTTCTTGTTGACACAATTCCTCCTACAGTTTGGTTATGATTCTTTTGAAACTTGCTAAGTGTTATCATTACCATGTGCATGTGCTATCCATCTGTCTGTCCATCCATAACTGATAATCATTTCTTGTCAACACAACTAGAGTTTCCAATGGACTAACGTGAAATGTTGTTCACAGTATCAGTATGATGTGCAGATGTGCATTTGCTTTTTTTCGTGGCCAGGAAAAGTTTCATTACAGGTTTATCCCCCTTCAAAAATCTTGAAACCAGAATGACTGCATTTCCAAACATTTCTTGTCAATGCAACTCCTCTTAAAGTTTAGCTACAATTCTTTTGAAACTTAGCAAGTGTTGTCATTACCATGTGTATGTGCTATCCATATGGCTGTGTGTCCATCCATCTGTCCAGAAAGTATCTGTCTGTCTGTCTGACTATCTCTGACAATCATTTCTAGTCAATGCTGTGTTTTCATTTTATAGTCACTGTTATAAACCTGTTTTTGTGGTTTTCGAATTTCTATTGAATGTAACTCCCAGCATTCATAATTCAAAATGGCGAATGTTTGTTTACATACACTCCAGGCGGGAAGTTTCGCTTTGTTTTATTTTTTCGTAAACTTAGATGTATTTTCTCATTAAGTTTAGCGGTTATCGAAATTCTGCCACATGTTTAAATTTTTCAAATTCCTTTCAATGATTATCTGATTTGGATACAATCTTAGTTTTTTCTAGTTATCCAAAATATTTCAGAAAAAATTTCATCTTTTGAAATTTGAGGTCAAGGCTTCATGTTGGGACTTATTTCCCCTTAATATTTTTCACTTAAATTTATTGTTGTTTTAGCTCACCTGGCCTGAAGAGCCAGGTGAGCTTATGCCATGGCAGCTGTCTGTCGTCCGTCTGTCAAAACACTTCTCCTTAACAGTTTTACTGGTTTCAACCAAATTTGATCCTAAGATGGTACCCTCCAGACATTTTTTTCAGAATTTTGATTGATAAATTTTTTGGCTGAAAATTAGAGATTTTATGAAAAATCTACCGAAAATGGTCAAAATGGCACTCCTTAGCTGCTTGACATATTTCAAGCAAATTTGACTACGTGCATTCTATCGTGGTAGGCTCTAGAACGTCTTTTCAGAATTTTGATTGATAAATTTTTTGGGTGAAAATTTTAGATTTTATGAAAAATCTACCGAAAATGGTCAAAATGCGATTCCTTAGCTGCTTGACATATTTCAAGCAAATTTGACTAAGTGCGTTCTATCGTGGTGGGCTCTACAACGTCTTTTCTGAATTTTTACTGATCAATTTTTTGGGTGAAAATCTTAGAGTTTATGAAAAATCAACCGGAAATGGTATAAATGCTACTCTTCCTTAGCTGCTTGACGTGTTTCAATCAAATTTGACTAGATGTAGTCTATGGTGGTAGGCTATAGAATCTCTATTCAGAATTTTGATTGATCAATTTTTTGGGTGAAAAGCTTTTATTTTATTGGAAATCTACCGGAAATGGTCAAAATGGTCCTTAGCTGCACGACATATTTCACCCAAATTTGACTAGATGCATTCTATTTAGAATTTTGATTCATAAATTTTTGGGCTGAAAATCTTAGATTTTATTAAAAATCTACGCGAAATGGTCAAAATGCTACTGCGCCTTAGCTTCCTGACATATTTCAATCAAATTTGACTAGATGGATTCTATGGTGGGAGGCTGTGGAATATCTATTCAGAATTTTGATTGATTAATTTTTTGGCTGAAAATCTTAGATTTGATTAAAAATCTACGCAAAATGGTCAAAATACTACTACTTAGCTTCCTGACATATTTCAACCAAATTTGACTAGATGGATTCTATGGTGGGAGGCTCTGGAATATCTATTCAGAATTTTGATTGATTAATTTTTTTGGGTGAAAATCTTAGTGTTTGTAAAAAAAATTACTGGAAATTGTCAAGGCGCTACTCCTCATTTGCTGGGCGGATTTCAACCTAGTTTTCAGAACTTGTATACAGAATTTTGATTGGTAAATCTTTTCTGTGAAATCTTGAATTTTATGAAAGTTTACCGGATATCGCTTAAAACGCTCCTCATTAACTGCTTGGGCGATTTCAACCAGACTTGGATGGAAGCACCCTTTGGCAGCAGGCTTCAGATCTAAAATGCAGAATTTTGATTCATCAGTTTTTGGGTGGCCATCTTGGATTTTCCAAAAGTTTTGGTAAATCAGTTAAAGGCCTACACCTCATTAACCGCTTGGCACATTTCAATCAATCTCAGCTGGAAGGACCCTAGGTGGGTAGGCTTCAGAACCTATAGAGCCAGAGTCCCTTGAGCATCTTGTTTACCTGTGTGTCATGTTTTTCTATAATTTGGGCTACTATCACAGGATTAATCCACCACAATGGTCCTATTTTTCTCGGCATTGGTGGTCTCTGTTCGTTGAGTATTCAGATGTCGCAATTTTGTATTCCTTATATGTGTTGGAGAGAATTGGTTAGCTCACCTTCAGCCTTCAAGCACCTGTATGAGGGGTAGGCTGGGTTTTAAACATAGATATCATATGGAATCATGGTATTTCTAAGAAATAAATAAATAATTAATTAAATAAATAAAAAATAAATTTATAAATTGGAAGTCAATAATTTATTGAGTTCTTTTGTGATTATTGGTATGACCTAGCAGAATATATTACACACATGAACGTAATATATTTTAGTGTGTTTGTCTATACAAGTATGTAGATTTTATATCAATAAACAATGGATATCTGTATAAAATAGTATATGTACCATTCCATAGTGTTGTCCTAGTGTCAAGTCTGTGGCCTGCATGTCCAGCCTGCACCCCTTGCGACAGTGATACGCGGTGTATTGGCTGTGACAATTGGGACTGCCACCATTTATTTGTTTGTTCAAGATAGGGCATCTTTTCAGGGTTCTGAGGCATCCGCTTCGACCAATCAGGCCCAAAGTGAGTGTGGCAAGACGTGTGCGAAGAATCGTTCAGCCGTTATTAGCGAAGAATCGGTGGTGAAGAAGGTGTTGAAGCAAGTGACTTCATCCCTTCAGGAACAGTTTTCATCAATGTGGGAGAAGATGGAGAAGCAGATAACAAAATTAATGTCTCCTAGGTCGCCCTCCTGTGTGGTCATTATCCGTAGCATAAGAGATTTCCGCATGTAGGGTTCCAATGGCTGGTCCAAGCCAGTCCATTTGCACGTTTAGCAGGGATGAGGTGGGGGTTATGGAGCAAGAGAGGACAAAACAGACCTCCGCACACGCTGCAGATACCGGATCCAGTTGCTCCTCCGAGAAACATGCTGAATGCGGCTATGGTTAGCCGGTTTGGCCTGGTCAGAGAGTATTCAGACACAGAGTCTGACTCCTACAATATGGTAGAGATGCGAGATGAGGACATAGATGGATGGACGTTGATGACAGCAATCAGGACGTGCTGTATCCAGGTGTCCAGCCAGTTATATCGAATGTCGTTCCTGGTCAGGAGGCGATTCCAGTCCTATCTGATGGAGCGTGTCTCCCGCCAGGTCAGTTCGCATCAGAAGCGGACTGGTATACAGCGCTCAATTGGATTAGCACGGTGGACCCGAATATAATCTTTGACTCGCCCGCCAGGACAGTTTGTGTTGGAAGCGAACTGGTATACAGCGCTCGATTGGATCAGCATGGTAGACCCGAATGTAACCTTCGAATCTCCCGCCAGGTCAGTTTGTGTCGGAAGCGGACTGGTATACAGCACTCGATTGGATCAGCACAGTACACCCGAACATAACCTTTGAATCTCCCACCAGGTCAGTTTGTGTCAGAAGCGGACTGGTATACAACACTCAATTGTATCAGCACGGTAGACCCGAATGTAACCTTCGAATCTCCCGCCAGGTCAATTTGTGTCGGAAGTGGACTGGTATACAGCGCTCGATTGGATCAGCACGGTAGACCCGAACGTAACCTTCGAAAATTCAAATATTTCAGGAGCAGCGGTCTGGTCTCATGTCAGACAGATGCATGGGGGGACACTTCAGTCAGAAATTCCTGGGATGTCGATTCACCATAAGGTGGTTATGTTGATGAAGGCAGCCTCTGACCAGTTTACTCAAACTGGAAAACTTCTGAAGATTCCCCAGGACGTTCGTCAGAGGTGCCGTCTCTCGTGAAGAGTAGGAGCGGTATATTCATCCACCGTGTCTACTCGACGATGATTGCGATGGACTTTGTCTACCTCGTCCCGCTCAGGGGGGCATCAATATCAGTGTCTAATCCCTAGCCAACATTCACAAACTGAATCCGAATTGCTCATGATCGAAGAGAGGGATTCACTCACATTTGGCAGCACTTTCACATGCTTTCCGTTTAGCTGTAGGCATGGTGAATGCTACCAGAACAGGAGTACCTATTCCAGCAGACGTGTCTTTAGCAACACTGGATGCCTTAAGGTTGGCAGTTGACTGCACATCTGTGAAAAGGATGGAGGTGCTGGATGAAGTTAATCCCGTTACCAGAGTGGTAGGGCCACTAATGAGTGCTAGCCTGTTGGGACCCTCGCTTATGATGGGGGGGGGGGATGTCAAGTGCGGGGAAATCTTGCCGACCGTGGCCGAGGTAGCGCGTGATCAGGTGGATCTCCACTGTCGGTTGGAGAACATTAGACAGGCAGATGAAGTCCTAGGCAGTACCCGACAGGTTGTACAAGGCCCAATAGGGGTCCAACCTGAAAATCAGAACCGTCGGCGTAGACGGGATAGAAGCCAAAGGTGCCAAGACCACAGTGGCTGTGGCGCCCTGCATGTAGGAGGCCAGTATCAACAAAATGTTTACAGCCGTCAGCAGGCTCCACCTCCTCATCAACAACAAAGGCCAAGACAACAACAACAACGTCAACAACGATGTCAGCAACAACCTCGAACGGTACCGATTTGGATTCCAATACTCTATTTCATAGTTGAATGGAGGTCAGTAACAATGGACAAGTTAGTTCTACAATGGCTGACGACCAGTTACGAGCCGCACTGGAAAATGTGTCAGCCAGCGCGACTGTTTACAGTACCGATTTGGATTCCAATTCCGAAGGAGAGACAAATTAGTAGTTCTTCAGGATGAGGCCTTATCTCTACTTCAGAAGAATGCAATACGCAGAGTCCACAAACCGATCTCAGAGGGTTTTTATTCAATAATGTTCCTCGTTCCAAAAACAACAGGGAGCTGGAGACCCGTATGTATGATTAATGTATTCTATGGCTGTAGTATTAGAAACATCCTACAGCTGCAATCAGTTCTTCACTTTTGCCCACTGTGTCTTGTCCTCAGCCGAAATCCTTAGCTTCCTCAGGTCCATTCTTGACTTGAGTGTACCGAGTCCTGCTTTCTTGAAATCACCTCGTAGCATGCTTAGCAGATTTATGCAATGACGTCCGCTCCTGTATTTGCTGGCTCTGAGTAGGGAAAATTCCAAGGCTCTGGTGGTGTCTCCTCTGGCATCCTTAGCACATGGCCAAACATGGGCCATCTTTGCTGGGCGACTTTTACAGACAGCGGCGACATATTAGATATCTTGTATAGTGCATCGTTGGAAATTATGCTGTCTGGCCATCGGTGTCCAGTGATAGTGTGTAGGTGTTTGTGGTGGCAGATATCGAGTTTGTCTAGAGCTGCCTTTTGAGCTGCCCAGCTGTTACAGTTATACAACATCAAGGATACGCAGTTTGCATTGTATAAACATAGCCTTTTTATCAAGGGCATCTTTGATCTACGAATCCATAGCTTCCAGAACTGGAAAACTATTTTCCCCATGATGCAGCGTGCAGCAATGTCAGCAGTAATGCAAAGCAGTGAGCCCAAGATTTTACTTTTCCTCCATGCCATCACGAAGTGGATCATCATTTTCTTTAGTTTCATGCTTTGTAGATAGGTTATATGTGGGTGAACTCTGTTTTGGATTCATTCATAAAGCGATGCTCAATTTTTAGTTTGCTTGCAGTCAAGGGGTTTCTTTTCCTCGTCTATGAAGTCCACATAGTCGGCATATTCCATCTCTGCGGCATACCCAGTATTGACACTAGGGTGTTTGGTCTTGTGGAGTTTTCCTACACAGATTTCAATGCAGCAGCAATGTAACAGGTGAAAAGCACTGGAAATAGACCATCTCCCTGTCGGGAGCCGATTGATGTCTCAAACTCTACATACTTCACTGACTTGACTCGTAGTCTCAGCTTGGTGTCTGCAGGCAGTAGTCTCACTAGTCGTAGCTCATCTTCATTGCAACTGGCCTAGCATAGTACATCTAGGAGTCCATACAATGTCTGTGCAGCTGCATCCACGTTTGAAGGCACTTTTACATGATGCGGTGAAGTCATTGATCTTGTCTCGGATGCAGCATAGAGTAACATTGGATAGGATTTTCCGTATGCTGTTGAGGAGCACAATGGGCCGCAGATAGGCTGGGGGCCACATGGCTTCTTGGGCTTGGGTAGTGCGATAAGGGTGCCTTGGCGTACAGCATCGATGGGAAGGGGGTGCATAAAAGCTGAATATGATTAGGTGCGTGATCGGTTTTGAGATAATGTTACTTGCATATTTGAATAGTTCATTGCTCATGCCATCAGGTCCAGATGCATGTCCATTTTTCAGGGCTTTAAGTGCCCTCTCAGCTTCTGGTGTTTTAATTGGTATTCGTAATGGCCTGAGGTTTCCTGTGAATGGGTGCAAGGGCTCATCATCGTAGTCAGTGAATTGTTCCTTGAACCATTCTCGAATCGCCTCGCCTTTTCCCTGGTCAGTCCCGATGAAGTGTCCTTCAGAGTTGTGTACCGTGAGTGTGGTATGTAGTTAGTAACTCAGGACTCGGGCTGCCCGAAACATTTTGTTACAGTCATCCATGACATTGATCTCATCTGCTAGGGAGTCTGCTTGTTGAATAGCAAGATCTTTTAAGCATTCGCTAATGTGGCACAGAATGTTATTGCGCTCCCGGCGTAGTTTGGTGCGGTGTTCACGTTGGCCTCCTTGATAGATGTGCAGCCGTAATGCCCTCTGTACTGCTGAGAGTTTTACCACTAGAGGGTCATCAGTATACCTAGTTTGGTTGTTTTTAGGATCAGCTATGGTTCTGGTAGCTGATGATTCCATAGATTTCAGTATTTTGGTTAGGGTTTTGTTTTGATCCGAGCTGATGTCGATGTTAGGTATCAGCTCGCCGAGGGCCTTTTTGTATCACATTTGAGTGTCAGTGCCGCTGATGAGCTTGGGTAAGTTGTAGGTGTTCTTGCCTAGTATGGCGTTTATATATTAGGATCGTTTATCTGAACGCATACAATGACTGGCTTATGGTCAGAATTGAAGTCTGTGCCTCCATAGGAACGAGCATTCCGAAGTAGGGGTTTTGCTTCTGTCTTGTATAGTATGAAGTCTATCTGGTTGAAGATGGCTGTTATAGCCTTAGAACCTTTTGGGGCTTTGCGATCAGCAATGTGTCCGGTTCATGTTGTCCGGTGATGGCATGGGTGTTTGAAAGCTGTATTTGTGGCAAATAGGCCATTGGAACTAAGGAATGCCACCAGTGCATCTCCATTGCGGTTGCATGTGCCCTCTCCATACGATCCCATGCACAATCCTGAACTTTTGTCCGCAATTCTGAGTTTACCCAGCTTGGAGTTGAAATCTCCACACATGAACAGTTGCCATCTAGCTGGGATTGTAATGGCGGAGCTCAGTTCTGCATAGAAGGAATCTATTATTGCTGGATTCTCTATGGCTTTTTTTTGGTAGTTGGGCCGTATGCGGTGACAATGCGACGCTTAGAGGAGGTGTGTTTTCGCGTAGGTATAGCCAGGTCAATGAATGTAACGCGACCACTGATGCATCCAAAACTAATGACATGGTCCAAGACCCTTGGTCCGATTATGAAGTATAAAACCCGGTATATGGCCTGTTTTTGCTCCATGAGCCTGTCTGTAGTTGCTGCTCTAAGTGTTTGGCTATTTTAGTCTCTTGAATGCATGTAATATCAATGTTATAGTGTTCACAGTCTGCACCTAAGGTTTGCCTCTGATGTTGCACTCAGACCATGTACATTCCACGTAGCTATGGTAAGTTCCTGGGGAGATTGCATCATCTGAGAATGTCGAGCACAGTTTCTTGTTTGAAGGTTAGACATAATCAGAGTTGCCTCTGTATGCAGATGTCAGCCGGCAATCCTTGATGACTTAGTTTCCCAACAAAGTACGGAGGAGACCGGCACGGAGGTGTCATCTTTCTCTTTTTGGAGACTCCTACTCAACCCAAGACCATTGAAAAAGTTCATCGATACCCCAGCGTTCAAGATGTAAATGGTCAGAACAGTATTATCGGGGTTGAGTCGAGGAATGTGGGTGGCATCCATAGACCTCAGGGACGCATATTTCCACTTACCGATGAAAGATTTTTTCAGCAAATTTCTGAGATTTGCGTTCCAGAATAATGTGTGGGAGTTCACTGTTATCCCGTTCGGAATCTCCACAGCTCCTTGGGTTGTCACAAGAATAATCCTCGCTGTCCCAGCATATTTAAGACTTCAGAATGTGGTGTTACATAGACGATTGGCTAATCAAAGCAAACAATCCGGAAATGTTGCCGAACAAAGTCGCAACAGTTCATCAACTTTGACAAATCGGAACTGGTCCCGGCACAGAAATTCATATACTTGGGAATGCGGTTCGACTTGACAGTCGGAGTAGTCTTTCCGACAATGGAACAGATCCACAATATATTCACTCTCCTGAGATAATTGAAATTGGGAGCAATGATTCGAGCAAGGGACTTTCTGAATCTTCTAGGCATACTAGTATCTATGGATCCCATAGATCCATATGCAGCAATGATGAGAAGGCCGCTACAATTGTACCTAATGTCACACTGGTCTCAGAGAGCCAGTCATATAGATGCGATGCTGCCGATCAAGGAAGCATTGATTCATCACATTCAATGGTGGTTGTAATGCCACAACTTGCTGAAGGGAGTTTTTATTGTTGACCCCCATCCCTCAGATAACAATCTACACAGATGCCTCAACGGTGGGGTGGAGAGCTTGTCTGGGGGAGTGGAAGCTATCAGGCCTCTGGAATCTGGAAGAGAAACAGAAGCACATAAATGTGTTGGAGCATCTGGCAGTGAATTTGGCTCTAGAACACTGGATCCGTGCGATTCAGGGCAAGATAGTACTCATCAGATCCGGCAATTCAATGGTAGTAGCCTACATCAATCACCAGGGAGGAACCAGATCTCCACTCCTGTGCATGATCACGTGGAGATTGCTGCAGTGGTCTCAATTGAACCAGACCATACTGACGGTAGCGCACATTCCGGGCAGACTGAATTTGTTAGCGGATTCATTCAGTCGTCAGACAACATGCCGTCCAACAGAGTGGCAGCTCAACACTCCAGTAACAGAAGTACAATTCCAGTATTGGGCAAGCCCAACATAGACCTGTTCGCCACAAAAGAGAATGCTAAGATAAAGACCTTTGTCTCGTCTCTCCCAGATCCAAACGCCTTCGCCGTGGATGCATTGTCAATCAGCTGGAAGGGAATGAACGCGTATGCACACCCACCAACAATTCTGATACCCAAAGTACTTCAAAAGATCAACCATGCCAGGTGCTTCTGATCATGCCGTTTTGGCCAGGCCAGTCATGGTTTTCGGATCTCCTTGCCCTTCTGGTCTGCAATGTGAATATTGCGGTTGGTGCTGCCTGTCTCTGTGCGTGTGTGTTTATCTGTTTATCCGAGACATATCTCGGGAATCCTATGAGGTAGAATCACCAAATTTGGTGCATACCTTGATTTTATGAGTGGATAGAGAAATGTTTATAGTTTGTGGTCAAAAGTTAAAAACTGAGGTCACAGGGTCACTTAGTGGATCCGGAAATACATTTTTAGCCATAAATCCTTTTCTGCGATAAATCCAGAGCGCAAATAGGTAGAATCATCAAATTCATGTTATAGGTGGCTAGAAGTTCTATTAGTTTCAGGACAAATTATCAAATATCTAGGTCACGGGGTCACAAGGTACATACTAGAATACAAATTTTTGGCCATAACTCTGAAAAACCAGGTCGAACAAACCAGATTTAGCACACGCATTCATTTTGTGACAGCTTATGATTGCTTTGAGTTTGAGGTCATGGATCAACTATCTAGGTCAAGGGGGTCACTAAGTGCATTGTCAAGAAAGAGCGCAAAGGCATAAGTCATCATCTCCCTTGAGTGCATTCTAGTTCATTATATGTTGTAGTATGAAAGTTAGAATAGAAGGATTGCTATGGTAATTTGATTTGTGTTCCGTTTCACTTAATGCATTGATTACTGAGATTCTTGTGAGTTGAAGATTCACCTGTTTATATGTAGGACCCTATAAGAACCTAGATTATATCCATATTATAACCCCCAAATACCACTTTCTTCATACTCATATGAAGACAGTGGTATTTAGAACATAAGTTTTATTGAATATTTTGAAAGATTGGTATTTTATGAGGCTTGCATGTATGCAATAAGTAAAGGTAATTTAACCTTTGACCTATTGCAAATTAAGGAATCGATTTGGTTTACTGAATTAACCTAGGAATTATATAACGAATGTTGGCAGATTATAATCTTCCTTCATATCTGAATTATAATCCCTAGAATTTGTGTTAAAATTATCTGTCCTACACTTGAAAGTTCAGCATGCTGATTATTCCTTTATTTCCGGTACTTATTTTAGAGACTCATTTCAGATGCTGGTATTAAGGTTAATATGTGGTGAAACCATAAAGGTGTTCACATTATTAGTTTATAAGTTTGGCACTGCAACCCTGGACTACAAGCCAAATAACAAGAGTTCTGATTGGTCAAGAATTGTTTCACAGTACAAGACGTGCCATTTTATCACCATACTCTACCTTAAAGTAGTAAAAAACAGATTACTATTGAATTTTACTAATGGAAAGCAGATTACTTGACTAAACAGAATGTTATACCAGTTTTATATTATATATATATTGATGTTTCGGTATCAGCAAAATCATATTGATATGACTACGGTCATGGTACCAGTATTTTATCAGTATACCGTTGAGCCTATCTGTAGCCATGTTCTGTGAATGCCTCAAGAAAGCCCTGCACAGAAAGCCTATCTACAAAGCTCATAGAGGATGCCACTGCACAAATCTATGTGTGCTACGTACCAATCTAAATGAAAGCAGACTGGGTACATTGAGAAGAAACCTGAATGTGCGAAGGAGTTTCGCTTAGGACAAGAAACAGTGGCCAAAGAAGATGGACTGATTGCAAATTCATGATGATTTCAAACAACTGCAGCCATAGAACACAGTATATCAGTATCATTGTTAACCCATACCACACTGATGTCAGATTTAAAAAATTTTAAATTAAATTAAAAGATGAATTGGTGTACATTTTTCAACAAATTTGGTGGAAGATGGTGCTGTCAAAGACGGCAACATCATCCATCAAAATTGGTGAAAAATGTACACCAGTTTCTTTGCTATTAGCATAGCAAACAATAGAATATTGACATCAGAGTGGTCAGGGTTAACCCACCTTTAGAGCTTCATAGAACAGTCTTTGTCAACCCGATACTGAAGCAGAGGATCTCGACATAGCGATCCAAATGACGTCCGGCATGACAAGAAGTAGGTAAATGTTCAAGTTTTTCATAATGACATTTTATTCATTAAGGACTTATCAGATGTTAATAAAACATTAGAGATTTGATCTATACCATCCTGCTATCTAGTCTCCATCCTAATTGAAATGATTTCAAATTTTGTCCATATTTTTAGGGGGTTTTGAACTTAGCTTATTTTGCACCAAGAATCGGGTAAATGTTAGAATTTTTCAATGGACATTTAATTCATCAAGGACTTATCCGATGTCAATAAAACATTGCAGATTTGTTCTGTTCATTGCATCCGGTCTCCATCATAATGAATGTCATTTTCAAATATTTTCCATACTTTTCCAGCGTTTGACCATGGCTCTATTTTTGTGTGATATATATTCTGCTTAAGCCAAGAATTAGAAAAATGTTAAAGTTTTTCAGTTGACATTTAATCAATGAAGGACTTATCCAATCCCATTAAAACGTTGCAGTTTTGTTTTATGCCATCAGTGCATTTAGTCTACATAAGAAGAAATAGGCTTTTCTAATTTTTTCCTTATTTTTACTAATTTTGGACTTAGTTTATTTTTGTGTGATTTATATCCTGCTTAACCCCAGAATTAGAAGAATGTTAAAGTTTTTCAATGGTCTTTTAATTTATCAAGGGCTTATTTGATCCCAATGAAACTTTACACATTTGTTATATATCATTATTGCATTCAGTTTGCAGCAAAATTAAAATGAATTATAAGTTTTTTCTATAATTTTCGATGATGCTGTCTTAGTTTATGTCTGTGTCCTTTTCAAAGAATTAGAATAATGTTAGAGTTTTAAATAGACATTGTCAAGGTGGTATACTATTTTTAAAAATCATGCAACAAATGATGTGTGATATGAGGAAAACCTAAAGGGCTCGACACGCGGGACACAGTCCATCTAATATTGTGTATTTGCTGTCGCTGTTATTACCTTAATAATTCTCAGATATGCTTTTGGACCTGAGTGATCTACTACAGGTATGTATATATTACCACAGATAGGACCTGAGTGATCTACTACAGGTATGTATATATTACCACAGATAGGACCTGAGTGATCTATTACAGGTATGTATATATTACCACAGATAGGACCTGAGTGATCTACTACAGGTATGTATATATTACCACAGATAGGACCTGAGTGATCTATTACAGGTATGTATATATTACCACAGATAGGACCTGAGTGATCTACTACAGGTATGTATATACTACCACAGATAGGACCTGAGTGATCTACTACAGGTATGTATATATTACCACAGATAGGACCTGAGTGATCTACTACAGGTATGTATATATTACCACAGATAGGACCTGAGTGATGTACTACAGGTATGTATATACTACCACAGATAGGACCTGAGTGATCTACTACAGGTATGTATATACTACCACAGATAGGACCTGAGTGATCTACTACAGGTATGTATATATTACCACAGATAGGACCTGAGTGATCTATTACAGGTATGTATATATTACCACAGATAGGGGCTGAGTGATCTACTACAGGTATATATATATTACCACAGATAGGACCTGAGTGATCTACTACAGGTATGTATATACTACCACAGATAGGACCTGAGTGATCTACTACAGGTATGTATATACTACCACAGATAGGACCTGAGTGATCTACTACAGGTATATTTATATATATATATATATATATATATATATATATATATATATATATATATATATATATATATATATATATATATATTACCACAGATAGGAAGATAGGATCTGAGTGATCTACTACAGGTATGTATATATTACCACAGATAGGACCTGAGTGATCTACTACAGGTATGTATATATTACCACAGATAGGACCTGAGTGATCTACTACAGGTATGTATATATTACCACAGATAGGACCTGAGTGATGTACTACAGATAGATTTACATTTAATGGTCAAGTCTCACAAAACCATCTTCTGCATGTGTCTTGAATGCCAAAGTAAAGGTAATTTTGAAAATTTATATGACTGGAATGGCTTACAATCCTGACTACTCTTGATATAAGAAATGTTATCTTACTCTCTCTATAATACAGAATTTAAACAATAAACATGCCCCTCAAGTAGATGATCAGCTGTCAGTTGGCACATCCGGGGGCCCAACTACGCATGTGCGAGATTGACAAGTCAATCCGGCGGCCCAACTGCGCATGTGCGAGACTGACATATTAATCCGGCAGCCCAAACTGCGCTTGTGGGAGACTGACATGTCAATCCGGAGAATTATAGCTTACATTTAACATGCATTTATTTTGTTTTGCTCTATTTTAAAATAATATTTTCTTGGCTGGATTAATTTGCGGATGATGGATTCTAATGTTGTGGACCCTACAGATAATGAAACGGCAGAACATTCTGTGCATAAGTTGTAGTTCAACTAATTACCTGTGACTTGGTAATGTTACAAGTTTTCGTGAATCTGGTGGCATGTGGCTTGAGTAATTTTCTGATGCATTAGGATTGCTTCGTAGTATAATATATAAAAAATGGTCTCAGCCATCTGAGTTTCCAATAGGTCCAATGTCTAGGCTATCAGAAACTTGTTGAACATTTTGGGTTGTCTACCCTTGTTGATGACGTATGCTCTACCCCCTTCGATGAAACCTTGTACGAATGGTTGCTGCGACAACCGGTTCCACCGATGAAGATGGAGCGTGACACTAGCTCGCCTCGTAGGTACAGAGACCTGACGATATTTATATTAGTGCCTGGGCCTGATCTAACTGCGCTCTTCAGAACGATTGGTTCGACACGGTGGTCTTCCGTGTTCTCCAGAATAACAACAAATATGTGACAAACTTTTGCCTTGTATATATCACAAGGTGATGGTTTTACATGCTAACTTTAACTATACAATAAACCTACAAAGTTGGTAACTTTTACTGTTACCTAGCGATCTATTTACAATCATTAAATATTACAATTCAATGTTTCCTAAGTTTCCCTAACTTTCAACCAGCTCTTGCCTACTTAAAGCCATTCAGCAAGAGCGTTTTACAAGGTGCGAGGCGGACCGAACTCCCGATTAAAAGTTAAAGTCCCCCTTATGTACTATCTCAGTTTCTATTCTCCCTCCATCTTGGTTTCGCACCGCCGGAGGTTGCTCTGATTCTCATTGGATTATGACATCATTTTGACCAATCAAGACCCCGACCCTCCCTCCCCGGGAGGGTGCTTTCTACCTAGCACCTGCGGTTTGGCTGGTTCTTGAGTGATGGGATCTGTCATTCCCTTAACTTTATTTTAGAATTCCAGCTGGCTTCCCATGTCATTCCTGACGAAGGACCTGCCCAAAATGACGAATGCTGGTTTGATACCAAGGCTTGCTGGTGGATTAGCACGCCTTTCGATTTATATGTTTTTGATAATAACTTTCGATTGTGTCCTAGCACGCCTCTACAATTGATACGTTTTTGCTCGTAACTTTCGATTGTGTACCTACCGCCTACAGGACGCTACCATGTCCATGTCATGTTCATTGCCTATTAGTCGACTACTTGTAGAATGCTAGAGTTAATCGGCACACGAGTTACCATTCCTCATAGCCGGGTTATTCTCAGCTTATCTGGTCCCATGCTCCGTGAGAACACAGACCGCTACGTAACTAACCAAGTCCGTTTGTCCTATCTAATCCCTTGATTGATTCCCACCGGGTGCCAACCATTATCTTTTATGCTCGATTCAGTTTCAGCGAAACTGTACCTGCACTAGCTGACATATCTGCTGCCAGTCATCCAGTGCTGATAATATATATCCAAATAATAAGATACTCTAGCCGATGATCAGTGCATCTAAATATACACAGTGACATAGTCTCTTAGCTCACCTGGTATTCAAACAAGAATTGTGCTCAGGCTTACTTCTCGTACATATAAGATGTCCAGCGGGGTCATGACCTCCCCACAAGACAGTCCAATATCTACACATGCCCCTCAACCGAAGTTAATTAGCCGTCTCTGAAGGCCTACAGAGAGTGATAATTAACTCGTGCACTATCAACAACTCCAACCCACACCATACCAGATGCCTCCAGACTATGTCACAACCATAATTACGTCAAACGTACTCCAACAACAATAATTAAACATGTCCGGGTAACGGAATATCATGCGCAATTGACCGTCCCCGGAAACATAGGAAAACAGCATAATCCTATACAAAGTACGAACTTGTCCGGGTAATGGAATATCATGCGCAAATGACCATCCCCGGAAACACATTAATAGCATCACTAAATATAACGGTATAATATGCTTAACATAATAACAGCAATAACATATTGAATCCACAGTGCAAATACCATTACAAATCCTGTTCAATTAATAAACAACAATATAAAGTCATTTTCCTACCATGAAGTGTTCCACATACAGCATATGAAATTCACTCCAAAATGTCATTGGGATGATTCCAATCAGTCACCAAGATCCACATTAGGAGGTTCACCAATGTCATCATATAGCTCCACGTCAATCCAGTGGTCAGCCATCGGGTCGATCTCAGTCCTGGCAATAGCGTTAGGCGACGACGCGGCCAACATCTCCACCATTACCGGCAGGGCTGCAGTTCCCTGCGGGGGCGGAGGACGAATGTGACGTGGCGCACTACTATGGGCCGCAGGTGGCTTGCATTTAATCCAAATCCACATGCGTTGTAAGACGCCACATTTATATAAAATAAATAACACAATAATTACTACAACGGAGGAGCCCATCGCATATGACACGAAAGAGCATACTCCAATGCCATCGACCATCACTGGGTCGATCGCGGATAGCGGTGCTAGCGGCACATACTTGGATTTTTGTAAATGGTTCCAGGGTTGCATCTTCAAGTGATTCACAACCATGGACTGGTTCAGAACTCCGACCACATCCAAATGGGGCATCTCAATGGCCAGGCCAACCTGAGTGTACGTCCTACTGTAAGACGCAACAGGCTCGAATTGGCAGCCTTTCCCGCTATAACCACATTCACCAGACATTAATGCATACACTCCATTACTCACCACACACCGGTCGGTCAGTCGTCCGTCGCAGTGTATATCCATTGTTTCACAGAACGTTTGCAACACTACGCCTATTTTCTTATCGGCAAACAGTTTGCTAGATGTTTCATTCGATTCGGAGAGCTGAATATTACAAGCACTGTTGGTCGTATTGGTTAACAGGCTTACAATGCATGGAACGTGGGTTTTGTCGACCCGTAGTGGACCATAACACACTCGGGGCTCCTCCCCGCGACATTCGGATGTCGTGAAGTACCACCCAGTCTTGGTGTCAAGACCGATGCTGGTCCGCGCGATCAGTACTTGCATGTAGTATCCCCTCGCAATTAGCGGTTCCGGCCACGCATGCAACCTGTATTCGATATATTCACCCCCGTCAATTAGCGGCAATGTCGCTACCTAATGGAGTCGTGAGTCGTCTTTCCATAACGGATACACGACCACGTTGCGGTAGTACCACTGATACGGACGTATCAGTCGATTTCCCACACTAACTTGTTTGGCCACGGAATTGAGGTCAGCAGGACTGAATAATTCTTCCGTTGGTCTACCTAACTCTAGGGATGCCGTTTGTCTATGAAACTGTGCTGCTGCCTTCTGGTAGCTATACACTACACTTTCGGCAGAGTCAATTATGTGTCCAAGTCGCACTAATGCGTATAAGTCGGCATGTCAGGCGGCGTGCACCTTAAACATATCGCTCACATTTCTAGTTAATTCCACTAGGCCAGTGGTAATTTCGTTGATACTGTCAACGTTGGTATTGATCCCTACGAATGGCAGTTTCACGTGGGACACTAGTTTGTTGGAGAAATGTACCAAACGATTCATGTCCCTCAAAGCAACTTTGACCACCTCTTTAATTGCATCTATATCACCAGAGGTAGCGGTACCGAATAGGGACGAGGCTATGTCCCCGACAAAGTCAAATAAGCCACGTTTGCGTCGTATACTGTCCCTACTCACCATAGTTTGTTGTGTCCTAACAGCGATCTTCTTAATATTGTTAACACGATGTTGCAAACCGAAAATGTCTTGAATGCTCAACGAAGTCTTTTGACCGATGTCCGCAATAAGAACACGAAATTGCACTAACCGTTCAAGAAATTTGGCAGGCAAATAAGGGTGGTCGATAGATACCACTACGGTCCATTCAGCCCGGATAACGGATATATCCTCGGGGTTAGTTATCATTACTCCGTTCGGTAATCTATGTACACTAGACTTTTTACACAGTCCAATTACTAAACTCACTATAGCTACTACCACACCAAATTGTAAAATATACATGATTCCACGCTCTGCGATGCTTACTGGTACAGTCATAGACAGAAGGATAACTAGCGGTGGCTACGTCGCCTTATAACTGCCTCTATACGATCGATGAAGTCATCGTACAGGGCGCGGCCAAACGCGCCAATCCTGAGCCGCTTGCTGTCAAACTCGACTTCCGGCATATGACTGCGCTTGCGCATAAAGTAACGAGGCGCTGGCAGAGTTTCCATTGGTTCCGGCACACTCTCGGGTACCTCCTCCGAGCTGTCCATCACCACCGGTTGAGGAGTCACGTGAGTTTCCATCGGTGACTCATGGTTTCAATTCTTACTCGTACTAGGTTGACTGATGTTATTATCAACCATCCTACCCCTCTTGCTCACCCTCGGCTCATCATCAGAAGCTGGTCGCTTCCTACGAGCTCTCTTACCAAGGGTTGCCTTAGGGTCGGATTCTGGCCCTTCTTCGGACCTTGGGAGCATCATCACCCTTGGATAATGGCTATCTTTCGTACCCTTTGCAGGGTTACGAATAGGGCATGGCCGTACCTTGTCCCAGCACATTTCTGAGTCGACTACGCGTAACTTAGATATATTCAGTACGCGCACCTTCCCAGACCTTTGATGCCGGACATGAGCCACTGGCCCATTGATCTTAAAGATCTCATATTCGGGGTCACTGTGAGAGGTCAACTTCATGCGTTCCTCCGCCTTTACGACTACCGAATCACCCACGCTTGTCAATCTGCTCACGGTGGACCTCACGAGACCTAGCCGTTTCCATACGAGCGCGCAGTAGGGCATTGTTGAGACAGGTCAGTCTCTCACCCAGATCCTGCGATGCGTCTACTGGAATAGCAAACGGCCGTTTTACCTGTCGACCGTAGGTCAGATAAAATGGCGTATATCCTGTCGTGGAATGACGAGTACTGCGATACGCGGTTAACGCCGCACCCAATTCATCCTCCCACGTGCGAGAAGCATTGTTAACCCCTTTTTGGATTAAGTCCTTAAGGGTCCGATTGAATCTCTCGGTACGCCCATTGGTTTGTGGGTGGTAGGGACTCGATCTTCTATGGTTGATCCCATGTTCTCTAAACCGCTCTTCTAGCGACTTAGAACAAAACTCCTTCCGCTGATCCGTTATCACGATCTCAGGGACACCATGACGAGCGACGTACTCGTTGAAGAACTTGTCTTCAACATTTTGAGACGTCTTAGTGGGAATCGGATATGCCTCTGCCCACGCAGAACAGTGATCGATCACCGTCATGATATACACATTACCTTTACTTGACTCCAACAGTGGACCTATCAAATCCATGCCGATTATCTGACTCGGATAATTAGCCATGGGCATCTCACTGTACCTTGGTCAGGTAGTGACGGGTCGGTTGACCTGGCACGTCGTACACGTCTCTAGCGTACGTACCACGTCTTTCCTTAAAGACGTCCACACAAACGAATCTCTTACCATACCGATGGTCTTCTGCAGACCTTGGTGACCGGCTCGTTCGTGAGCCATCCGGAGCACTTTCTCATGGAACAGGGTAGGTAACATGATTCTGGGGTACTCAGCGTCCAACGCTGAAGGCGTAATTAAAGAATATAAAATACCGTTCTTGACCATATACTCCTCCGGGGTGTTCTTGAACAACTCCGGGTATTCCTTGGTCTGCTCGGCACACAACTCGTCGTAGGGAATGTCGAATACCTCGAGAGGGACATGCGGTAATGCACCCTCGTCTACATCGGTATGACAAGATCGCCTGTGTCTAAGGTGGCGATCTCCACTGGACGACGTAACCTGGACAACATGTCCGCTCGAATATTCTTCGAGCCTTGGATGTATTCAATCTTACATCCGTACTCGGCAATCAGCACCGCCCAGCGCTGCACTTTCGTGTTCTTAACTTCTCCCACAAACAAACTCTTTAGGGGTTTGTGGTCAGTATACACGGTGAACTGCGCGCCAAATAGATAAGGTCTAAGCTTCTTCAATGCATATATCACAGCATAAGCTTCCTTTTCTATTACAGGCCAGTTTAGCTGACTGTCCTTCAGGGTCGAGCTTACATACTGTATCACTCGTTCTATACCCTTATCATCTACCTGTACCAATATTGCACCTATCGCATAGCTTGATGCATCAGTATATAGTTTATACGGGGCATTTAAATTTGGATAGGTGAGAACCATCTCACTACACAGCAAGTTTTGCAATTTCTTAAACGCTTGCTGTTCCTCCTTACCCCACTCAAAACGTTTATACTTCTTAGTCAATTCTATCAAAGGCTTAGCAATTTCGGCATAGCCTTGCACACAAGAGCGGTAATAACCTGTAGCTCCAAGGAAACTTCTCACCTCCCCCACGTCGTGTGGCGGTGACATCTCTCTTATGACCTTGACCTTCTGAACCTGAGGAGCCACTCCTAGTGCCGAAACACGATACCCCAACAAGTCCACAGACTCGCGGGCAAACTCGCATTTCTTTTTCTTAACCTGTAAATTGTATTCTCGAATCCTACGCATAACCTTACGCAAATGCTGTGCATGCTCAGCCGGATTTCTCGAATATACGACTACATCATCGACAAAAACATGCAAATATTTTCCCACGAATTCTCGGAAAATATCGTTCATTGCCCTCTGAAATACAGCACCTGAGTTGCAAAAACCAAAAGGCATCCGAATAAAGTCGAACAAACCTTTACTGCAAACGAACGCTGTTTTCTCTATGTCTTGGCTGTCCATTGGTACCTGCCAATAGCCAGACTTCAAGTCCATAGTCGAAAATATCGTTGCGCCGCACATCGAGTAAAAAATATCTGTTATATTCGGTAATGGATAACTGTCTTTGCGACATACAGAATTCAACTTCCTGTAGTCAACACAAAATCTCGTGTCCCCGTCCTTCTTGGGAACTAACGTAATGGGCGACGCCCAGGGTGATGACGACGGTCTTATGACGCCCGCTGCCAGCATCTCAGCGACTTGATTCTTGACTACATACTGCTTGGCAAGCGGTAGACGGTAGGCTTTCTGCCTTATAGGAAACGCATCTCCTGTTGGTACCGTACACTTCACTTTGGGGACCAATCCTAAAGTGTTTGGACAAGCCGTATCAAAGTTATCCGCAAAGTCCTCAAGCACTTTGTCGATAGCTTTATATCCGGTCGTTTCTTTACAACTCTCATAAACATAATTTGTCTGTTCCCTATAGGGATACCTAAAGGGATATATCTGGCCAAACCATACTACAACTTTGGCCTGATAGTCAATCTTTGCATTTCCCAAATGCAAAGCATCCGCACCAAGCAAACATTCATGCCTCATTCTTGCTACTACCATACTCGGAATAGGTTGGGCGTTATTGAATTTTACTTGGGTCTCCCCCAAAATTTCTATCGGGGAACCATTTACTGCCAAGAGCGTCTTCGCCCTTTTCAATGGCCTAGCATTCAACATGCTACGCCATATATCCTTGCGAATCAAGGATGTACTAGCACCAGTATCCACTAAGGCATGCAAGTACTCACCCTGATCCGTTGGACCGTTTTTATCCATTTTCAGACGGATTAGAAACCGCTCGGTCGGTGAATTCAGCAACGGTTTCCTCCGTCGTCGTTTGACGGACTCCTCCGTCCACTAACCACTTCTGCATAGCTGTTCCGGCGGGAGGATGAATCGTGTCCGACACCGTATGAATAACGGCCCATTTCATCCGTCCCCTCACCGGTCAACACAAAACTGTCGCGGTCTTCATATTCGTCATTACTTCTTAAACGATTGTTCAAGTCTTTTCTGACATTCCTGGAACAGTCGCGCGGTGTGATGGTGCTTTCTTGTTGTCGTTGGTCGACGACGTCAATGTCGAGATCATCGTCGGTGCGAGGATGGTTGATTGCGCGTCGGGCTGGCAGACCCCCTGATCGGGCCCATGCGGGACCAGTTGGTTGGTGGCCCCTCTCTTACTGCCTGTCCATTCTTTGGGCAGTCCCGAATGAAATGTCCCTCCTTTCCACACCCAAAGCACTTTACCGTTACGGCAGGCGTCGTCTGCCAGTTTATATATGCCGCAAAACAATTCTGGGCACTGGGAACAGGTCATCGGCGGCGCCCGTCGCGGTTGTCGGGGTCGCTGGGCAGCCTGTCTGCTGACGTTCTCCCTCGGCTGTACCGCTTGACGACAGTCACTTTTGTAATGGCCGACTCGGCCACAATTATAGCAGGTAATGTGCTGCAAGTCTCGTCCCATTCTGACTGGTCGGGGCGAGGGTGGGGCACGTTGCTTTGCCTGCGGGGCTGTCTTCTTCGTGGGCTGGGCGGCCCCAGCCACCGGCTTCTGCTCTCTTAACTGCAGGTCGCTCACCAAACCACACAGTTGCTCAATCATTTTGCTCTGTTGAGCAATCTATTTCTTTAACGTGCAAACTACGCTCCATATTTCCTTTTCTTCCTCGGGACCCACCATGTTTACCTCCATGCTCTCCTGCCGCTCATCTATTTTCATTGCTCGGAGCAGGTCGTCACAGGTGGCTTCCTCCTCCGCAATCTCAATAGCGCGGGCCAGGGTGGTGGCCTTCTTTCGGACAATTCTCTTGCTGAGACGGTGGTCAGATAGTCCCTTGAGGTAAATTCCCAAAATGGTCCTCCGGTTATCAGCGTTCTCGACAGGATAAGCTCGCGCGCTCAGTTCCCGATACCGTCTGTTAAAAGTTATGACAGTTTCGTTCCGTCTCTGCCGTACACCCTCGAGATCATATTTTATTCGCTCCCCTTCGTTCGCCGAGACGAAGTTCAGCGTTATATAGTCGTGGAATTCGTCGAATGTGACATCTTCCCTGATCTTGCCCACTAGGAACCCATCTATGGCTCTGGACAACTGCCCTCGTGCCGCTCGGGTGATGACGTAGGCTGGTATGCCCTCTAGCCATCCCTCATTAGCGACCCATGCTCGCCATGTCTCATCAAGGAAGGTTCTCACCTCCTTCGGCACTACTCCGTCACAGGGCTGTATGCGGTAGATCGTGTCCCGGATCTCCCTCCGGTACACCCGCTCGGCTTCCCGACGGTTACTGCTTTCAACAATGGCTCCCGCCATTGCTACGCCCATCGTCTGCATAGCAGCGATGGTTTCCGGTCGAAGCTGGTGTGCTACTGGTACTTCAATGGGTGGCATGGCAGGGTCAACGCCTCGCTTGGCTGGTGTTGCCATTCTGCGTTTTTACTGATAATAAAGGCTGACAATGATTCTTTGAAGACGGGGTTGCTCGGGGCAGACTACCTCTGTAGTTATCTTCACGGCAGCACCCGCGCGATACTCGCGATGCTGTATGATACGGGTGCTCTCTGACAACTTTGCAGCGTTTATAAATTCTTGTACACGGTCAGTGACGTCGGTCAGTACAATGGCTGAATTAGTTAGCGATGTTTCTGGTTGGGCCATATATCTTATCTACTCACTGTTGTTACTCTGAATCCTGGCTGGTGAAGCCAATGAGGATTTCGGGTTGTCTACCCTTGTTGATGATGTATGTTCTACCCCCTTCGATGAAACCTTGTACGAATGGTTGCTGCGACAACCGGTTCCACCGATGAAGATGGAGCGTGACACTAGCTCGCCTCGTAGGTACAGAGACCTGACGATATTTATATTAGTGCCTGGGCCTGATCTAACTGCGCGCTTCAGAACGATTGGTTCGACACGGTGGTCTTCCATGTTCTCCAGAATAACAACAAATATGTGACAAACTTTTGCCTTGTATATATCGTTTTACTTGCTAACTTTAACTATACAATAAACCTACAAATTTGGTAACTTTTACTGTTACCTAGCGATCTATTTACAATCATTAAATATTACAATTCAATGTTTTCTAAGTTTCCCTAACTTTCAACCAGCTCTTGCCTACTTAAAGCCATTCAGCAAGAGCGTTTTACAAGGTGCGAGGCGGACCGAACTCCCGATTAAAAGTTAAAGTCCCCCTTATGTACTATCTCAGTTTCTATTCTCCCTCCATCTTGGTTTCGCACCGCCGGAGGTTGCTCTGATTCTCATTGGATTATGACATCATTTTGACCAATCAAGACCCTGACCCTCCCTCCCCGGGAGGGTGCTTTCTACCTAGCACCTGCGGTTTGGCTGGTTCTTGAGTGATGGGATCTGTCGTTCCCCTAACTTTATTTTAGAATTCCAGCTGGCTTCCCATGTCATTCCTGACGAAGGACCTGCCCAAAATGACGAATGCTGGTTTGATACCAAGGCTTGCTGGTGGATTAGCACGCCTCTCGATGTATATGTTTTTGATAATAACTTTCGATTGTGTCCTAGCACGCCTCTACAATTGATATGTTTTTGCTCATAACTTTCGATTGTGTCCTAGCACGCCCCTACAATTGATATGTTTTTGATCGTAACTTTCGATTGTGTACCTACCGCCTACAGGACGCTACCATGTCCATGTCATGTTCATTGCCTATTAGTCGACAACTTTTAGAATGCTAGAGTTAATCGGCACACGAGTTACCATTCCTCATAGCCGGGTTATTCTTGGCTTATCTGGTCCCACGCTCCGTGAGAACACAGACCGCTACGTAACTAACTAAGTCCGTTTATCGTATCTAATCCCTTGATTGATTCCCACCTGGTGCCAACCATTATCTTTTATGCTCGATTCAGTTTCGGCGAAACTGTACCTGCACTAGCTGACGTATCTGCTGCCAGTCATCCAGTGCTGATAATATATATCCAAATAATAAGATGCTCTAGCCAATGATCAGCGCATCTAAATATACACAGTGACATAGTCTCTTAGCTCACCTGGTATTCAAACAAGAATTGTGCTCGGGCTTACTCCTCGTACATATAAGATGTCCAGCGGGGTCATGACCTCCCCACAAGACAGTCCCATATCTACAATGTGTCTGGCTCTTGCCTTTGAAATAAAGAAATAAAAAAGACCTGTGTGCCTCTCGTCCACTGCACTTGGCCTTAATTATTATCATGGATAAGTGGCTCCCTGGCAACATGCACTCAACTATGATACTCTCACATAATGTTAGCATTTCTTTTCACTCCAGAAAGCTTGTCAGTGTACAAAAACTTCATTCAGATTCTCAATTTAATTTCAGATAATTTAGGAATTCCTCTTGCACGTCTTTCGTGTGAGTTTGTTGCATGCTTTGTGTACACTTGTAGGCTCGTCTCCTTGTTAAAAGAGTGCAGTAAGAAGTGATAATTAAGAATTATTATTAATTAAAATAATATTTCATTGAGTAAGAAGGGACTCTGGGAAACAATTTTGCTTCACACTCTTTGTTGGCGTCTAATCTCGATTGAGGTAATATGTTGGAATGGCTTCATCCAGAACCCTTGGGTTCAAATATATTTGGCAGAAAGCATCCTTAGGACATAATGATCAAATTTTTAGAAATGTCTAAAAATCTTCTCCAAAACTGCTTGGGAGATCGATTCAAAACTTAGGAAATATCAACTATGGCAAGAGCTGATCCAAGTTTGTTCAGGGGAACTTGATTGGTCAAATAGCTCAGTGGCCATCTTGATGACCTAGTTTTCGCGAAAATTACTTCTTCGACAGAACCGTTGAACAGATCGGACCGAGATTTTGCAGATATGATTAGGGAATAAGGTCCATTAAAGTTTGTTCAAGCAAAGTTTATACGTACAAAAACATGGCTGCCGTGGACCAATAAAAATGTGTGTTTGGTGGCCATATAGGCTTTTGTTTGTTTGATAGCTTTGGAACCCGAAGTTAGTTTTATATGTCTAGCTATGCTGATCTGTTTTTGGGTGTACTGATTTCTAATTTCCATTTCGAAACTGTCAGATAAATGGTTTGGCAGCCATCTTGAAATATTTTCTCGCCAAAAACTCCCATATAAAACAAGAGGCCTAAGGGCCTGTGACGCTCACCTGGACCATTAGCATTTGAAGCATTTGCATTTAAATAGACATGATTCGTTACATTAAACAAGTTGCAAAAGAAAATTTCACAAAAAAAATCTAGCAATCAAAATTCTGAATGGAAATTCTGGCGCCTATGATTATTTTAGCCAAGTTTGGTTGAAATTGCTCAAAGTAGTAAGGAGACAAAGCAATTTGACTATTTCTAGTAAATTTGTAATAAAATGTAAGATTTTTACCCAAAAAATTTGATGAATCAAAATTCTGAATGCCAATTGTAGAGCCTATGATCATAGGTTCCGTTTGGCCATATTTGCTTGAAATCAGTTAAGTTGACAAGCAGAAGAAGCAATTTGACAATTTCCAGTAAATTTGTCATAAAATCTCAGATTTTCACCCAAAAAAAGCTCAATCAAAGTTCCGATTGGAAGTTCTGGAGCCTATCACCATAGAACCCATCTAACCAAATTTGGTTGAAATATGTCAAGCAGCTATGGAGGAGTAGCATTTTGACCATTTCCGGTAAATTTATCATAAAATCTCAGATTTTCATCCAAAAAATTGACAAATAATTTCTGAATGGAATTTCTAGAGCCCATCACCACAGCATCCTTTCAGCCAAATTTGTTTGAAATTGCTCGGAATGGTAAGGAGAAGAAGCAATTTGACAATTTCCGGTAGTTTTCATAAAATCTAAGATTTTGACCCAAAAAATGTATGTCTCAAAATTCCAAATGGAAGTTCTAGAGCCTATGACCATAGGATCCTTTCAGCGAAATGTGGTTAAAATCATTCAGAATGGTAAGAAGCAATTTGACATTTCCGGTACATTTTTCATAAAAATCTAAGATTTTAACCCAAAAAAAATTGATGAATCAAAATTCCAAATGGCGCTTCCGGAGTCTACCACCATAGGATCCTTCCAGTCAAATTTGGTTGAAATTGGCCAAGTGGTTAATGAGTAGTGTTTTAAAGCAAAAGTTGACGGAGGGTCGCCACGGCATAAGCTCACTTGACCCTTATAGTCCAGGTAAAAGAAGGTTTTACTTGGAACAAATTGCAACACAATTTTTTTACCACAGTGCATTTCTATGAGGTCACCAGAACACCATACTAAAAGTCTTAAGAAATCCCTCATGGGGAAATATGTCTAATTTGCATTAATCCAATATGGCTGCCAAATATTGATATTTTGCCATATCTTTGTTCTCAGATAACATATTTAGGTAATTTAAAATTCTAGAATAGGGTTTCTGGACATCAGCTTGCATGTAAAACATGGTAAAAGATGTTTGGATGTAAAATTCATTTGACTACACCCAAGATGGTCAATAAATATCAATATTTTGCCATAAATTTGTGTAATCAGATGGTATATTTTATTGATCTAAAATAAATTTTTGTCTTAACTCTATGACTGCTCAGCTGCATGTACTATTCTGACAATTCTGAAGACAAAAAACTTTGTATTATCAAAACTGCAGCATAACTCATTGCAAGTGATGTCAAATCCATTGTTGTTCCATATGACACCTACCCAGCCATAGACGATATGGCAAATGCTGACTCTGCTGTGAATTATATTCCTAAGACACTGCGAGTACTTTTGAAGACTATGTTTGCTGATAACAATGTAGATGTAAAGCTTGCATCAATTGGACAGTCTGTCACGCAAACAATACGACCGAGGCCATGTCAGCTGGGTGTAGGGGTCCAGATGCACCATCATTTCGCATCACGGTTTCTGGTACACAGTACACATGCTTAATGTACATGGTTTCTCATGTTCCTATGCTGAGGTAAAACAATATGAATGAAGTGCAGCAATTGAACAAGGGACTGAAATACCTGGATATAAACACGAACATTATATTCAATATTTTGCAGACAATGAGATCATAATGTGGCAGCCATCGATGGGACATGGACATTCCATGGGATGGGTATACTAGCTGCTGTTACACCACGAATACAAGCCCAGAGTAAACCTATTCTCAAGGTGTAGGTGACAGCTTCAGATATTGCTGCACTTGGCCGGATAAACATTGAGTATTCTAAGATCCCTCCAACAATCCCACGTCTCACCTATCTACCGCTTGTGCACATGGCAGTAGAAGACCCTACATCACAATTAGATGAGCTATCGAAGACCTCCCTATATGACCAGCATGGTCGGTCATGACGCAGATGTTACATCATGGTCAATGCCCTGGGCAATCTTCTGTAATGTTCCTCCCAATGATTGACATTGATCCAAGTGATCCATCCTGTATCTACGCTACGCTAAGATTTGTTTCCTGCCCCGCTAGGCAAAATAATGTCACACTCGTACTCACATTTGACCAACCATTACACTGGAAAATTTTAACAATTATTCGGTCTCAGCCAATTGACAGTGATCTCACGCACATTGTTCTCAGACTCGGAGGATTCCACATGGAGATGAGCTTCCTGAGGAGCATTGGGCACCTTATGTCAGGCTCAGGACTGCAAGAACTACTTGAGATCGTATATATTAGCAACACTGTGAGCCATATTGTGACTGGAAGGCTGTGTCCAGAGCAATGCGTGGTCACATGCTGGTAGATGCTGCACTGAACAGAATTCTTGTGGCCAATGTATATACTGTGCCTGTACCAACCAAAGAGACAGTAGAAAACACCAGTGTTGGGATTACCAATGATAGTCCTGAGATAGATGCTGTATGGATGCAGGTTAAACAAGATCTTGTCACAACGGAATTAACAGCAGCAACAGAACTTCTGAATTGTCTGTGGAAGAAGTTTGTTCAGCAGAGGTATTAGTCAGAATCCAAAGTAAACTAAATAAATATAAGGAAATAATAACTATGTGAAAAGCACTACTCTGGATACAGTATTTGAACATGGTGGACATCCTGAAAAGGTTTCTCAAAGCTGAGGGGACAGGCAACTCGAGATTACACCTTCAAGCAGTCAGTGAAAGGTTACTGTACGTTGTGACATCTGGACACACACTATATGTGAAATCTGCATACCTTAACCTGCAACTGATACATTGTCTTCCAGAAACGCATCCAGATGTCCATTAAAAATTTGAGGAAGGATACCATGTGGTGAGGCACAGTGACAGATATTCGGCAGGACTCTCAACAGATCTCATTATTGAGCAGGTACTAATGAGAAGTGTCAAGAGGAAAATGAATGACAGACCCAGCGGTTACAGTGGGTCCTTTCAATGCCAGCATGTGCAGCCATCAACGAGACTGCAGAATCTCAGTGGTGTCTCATATGAAACCAGTGACCAGCACAAGAACACATCAACAGCCAGACAAGCTAGAGATGTCAGTGACACTATTGATATTATCAGCTATCTCAGAGAGAGGACATATATTCATTGGAAATACACCACTGTTTAACGTTGCTAATGACATAGTCCAGGAAGGAGTCAATGTTGAAAGATCAAGAGATATTGGAGAAAAGATTTTCGCCTCCATGGATGGGAAATCTGTAGAAGAGTTCACCTTCCGTAAAGTAGATAGAGCAGTGCCACTTGGTTCAAGATCTGTTGTCAAGATCAAAGGAGAATCTGTAAAGGTCAACCCACAGTTGATATTTCAGAGACTGATAACTGTAGGTGAGCGTTGGAAAGATCTACCATCACTGTTCAAATATGAACTCTGTAGTCACCTACCTGCACTATTTGAATCATCCTCTCTTTCCCCTACAGTCCAATAAAGCAACACTTGCTGATACTCTGTGGAAGGCCATGAAAGGGGAACAACGAGAACGCAGTGAAAATATGCAGTATATAGTTGATGGGTGTGCTCTAGTCCATTGCCTACCATGGCCCAGAGGTTCCACGTATGACAGTGTGAGTCAGTTGTATGTTAGATATGTTACACAGAAATATGGTTCTGCTGCGATTGTCTTCGATGGCTACAATGATGACCCCACAACCAAAGATGTCACTCATGAGAAGAACGGGGACGTGTGCAGGCGTGACAGTGCACTTCGCTGGTGGGATGATTATCCAATGCAAAAAAGAGGAATGTGCTCATTGTTCAAACAGCTGTAGCATCTGTCAGAAACAAAGACAAGGTTCTAATAGGGGATGACAGACTTGCTGGTTCTTCTGCACCATGGATGCACATGAGTTGTTTCTAGCACCAAATCCCAAGAAAGCTTCGAAGAAGAACAAGATATGGTGGATAAAGCAAGCTAAAGCAATTCTTGGTCCTGATGTATGTGACAATGTCCTCTTTATCCATGCAATTCTGGGCTGTCGTACAACATTTTGCTTGTTTGGATTGGAAAAAGGTTTGGCGCTGAAGAAGCTAAAGAGCGATGTCCTGTTCTGCCAGCAAGCTAATGTGTTTAGTCAAAAAGGACAAGTGGCTAAAAATGATATCATGGCAGCTGGAGAAAAAGCACTGGTATCTCTATATGGCGGTGCAAAGGAGGAAGGACTGGATAGATTACGATACAGGCTGTTTCTTGATAAAGTTTCTAAGAGCACATCACACATGGACCTGCAAACTCTACCACCAACCTCTGCTGCTGCAAAATACCACTGTCTCCGTATATACTATCAGATGATGGAGTGGAAAGGGACTGGTAGCAATATGAAGCCAGAAGAGTGGGGATGGCACACGGTTGATGGAAGATACCTGCCAATACAGACCGACAAGCCTGCTGCACTGTCAGATCTATAATTGGATATCATCTACTGCAACTGTAAAACTGACTGCAGCAGAAGGAGGTGTACGTGCCGAAAATATGGGCTGACCTGCACTACTGTCTGTAAAGAGTGCCGTGGAACAAGTTGTACCAACCTGGAGCTGCCAGATTTCACTGATAATTATGATTAACATGATCATCCTTTTGGAGGATATTTTGCAGTCACACATTAGCCTCATCAGTGAAGACCACTATAGTACTCGCTGTTATCTATTTGATTACTTAATAGTTAATACTCACCCACCAATCCATCCATTAATCGACCCATTCATCTATCCAGCCACCTGTTCATTTATTTATCTTTAGATAGATAGACAGACAGACAGACAGACAGACAGACAGATAGATAAAATATACCATCTGATTACATGACGGACATATTGGGTTTGTGCAAATTAGGCATAGTTCCCCATGAAGGATTTCTTAGGACTATTAGTATGGTGTTCTGGTGACCTCATAGAAATGCACTGTGGTAAAAAAAGTTGTTTTGCAATTTGTTCCAAGTTGAGTGAAAAATATGGCTAGATTTCCTGGACTATTAGGGCCAGGTGAGCTAACAATGGGAAATTTAAAATGTCTTCTCGAGAACCACTGATCTGATTTCAATTATATTTGGCAAGAAGCATCCTTAGGGCATAGAGATCCAAGTTTGTTCAAAGGAAGCCGATCGACCAATTTGGCCGGTGGCCATCTTGGATATTGGCCGATTTTTAGAACCGTCTAAAAATCTCTGAATCCGCTTGGGGATCAAATCAAAACTCATGAAATAGCATCAGGGGCAACAGCTGAACCAAGTTTGTTCAAGGTATCGTGATTGGTCAAATGTGTCAGTGACCATCTTGGATGACCTTGTTTCCCTGAAAACAACTTATTCTCCAGTACCGCTAAACAGATTAAGCTGAATTTTGAGAGATATGATTAGGGACTAAGGGCCATTAAAGTTTATCCATGGAAAGTTGATATGTAAAAAAACCATGGGCACTGTTGATCGATTAACATTTAGCGTGTTTGGTGGCCATTTTGGATTTTCTGAAAATTTCTGAGAAAATCATATAAAAGACTACACTGGGCCAATTTTAATAAAACTTGACTAAAACCTTCACAGAAATTAGATTGGTAAATTTTTCCAGTGGTTATCTTGTTTTTTAAATGAAGTTGGGTTTCTGGTCTATTTCTGAGGATGCTTTGCTAGATAGGTGGATGGACAGATTGACAGATGGATGGATTGCTATGTAGGTTTGGTCCCAATTCGTTCTTGTTCAGGGTAACCTGTGAAGCACAAGAGAAACTCTGTATATGTTTGCTGATAATTTCTTATAATTATGATATACACACTTTGGCTGTCAAATTCAGAATGACTAGTGAGTGTGCATATCAGAGTTCCTTGCTTGTGTCTCACATTTCCATGGTAACTGGACAAGCTTGGACAGATGTCTAGAGTAATTTCTCATTCATAATCTAGGGTGGGGTAGGTGGTGAGTAGGAGGAAGTCAACAGCTGGGATAATGTTCTACTCAATATGGCAGCATGGGTTGCAGGTAGATGCCTTTCCATCTATGTCACTGATTCAGTTTTTCAGTTTTACTTTCATATTTGTTTTAAAATAACTTAGCTCATTTAAAAATATTTAATTACCAGTTGAAAAATTATTGTTACCATGAACCAACAAAAATGTAAATGTATTTTGCCACAGAATTATTTGAACTTTGCAGTAACATAATGTTTTACATTTTTGTTGGAGAGTTGCAAGAGTTAATCCCTCGGATAATTCCATTTTTGAAGTTAATATCCTAACCATTTCAAGCCCATTTAATGCCGCTATATTCATAATGCATAATTAGTTTGCATTAACACATTAAACCTTTGCATAATAGAGTTTTTAATTCAAGCCTATTAAACAGAAATATTGTGGAATAATTTGACTGAAACTTGTTGTTGCCATAGGCAGCAACAACTTTCATCCAAATCAGTTTCCAAAATACCCAACATTGCTCCTACATCAACACAATTTTTCATTTTATTCTTTTCTAGGGTATTAAAGGGTTAATGGTCTCAAAATGGCAATAATGAAATATGGTGCTTTAAACAGATGTGGGCCTTTAGCGAAGTTTTTGCTGAATAATCTGATTATTTTGACATTCAGTGACTGAATATTATTCACGCAGAGCTCTCAAAATAAGCAGATTATACTGCCCATTTTAAAGACACCTTGACCAAATATTATCCACTCTTATAGATTTCAAAATAGTTAGTTTATTATTTGACTGAAATCACCTTGTTTGCAAGGCTAGCCATATAAACAGGGTTAAATCTATGCATAATTTAAATACATTCTCTTAGTAAGAACTTTCAGCTATAGACTGGTCACTTTGATGGAGACATTTCATCAACACCTTGGAGGGGTGGGGGGTGGTTGACCAGGTGTTTGGTAGACCTTTCTTTGTCCAGATAGTAGAATGGAAATAATTAGAGCCAGCATTAGTCATTAATATGCAGGCTGACCACCAGAGCAAAATATAATACTGTCTTAAAAAAAACATTTACATAATTGTCATCAAAATATTATTTACAATTTATACTATAACATGCCCACATTTAAAATTAATAAAATACCAAATTCCAAAACAAATTTATGCTTTCAAAATTAAATTTTAATTCAGTGATATTTTAAAATTTTGAAATCAGTAGATCTGTTTTCAAAATTTCAAAATAATTGATGCTTTAAAATTGAAAAATTTAAATCAGTGGTATTTTAAATTTTTTAAATCCACTGATGTTTTCAAAATTTTAAAATAAATGATTCCGTTTATTTGACACTGACATTTTGTTCAGTTATGTCAGTGGCCAAGAATTCCAGGTGAGCAATACAGGCCCCTTGGGCCTCTTGATAAAGCTATTGTTTCTACCTATAGACATGAGCTACCACCAATATAACAACTACATCAGTCTGACCTAGTTTCTTGATAATATAGGTTAAAGGTAAATTTTCTCATTTGAACCAATAGTAAATTATTCAGGCTATAGTTTTATGAGTTTTCGTATACAATAACCAGATTTGGCAGGTATGTCCCTTTAGGAAATATCTATTTGGGCTATGAATTATGAAGTGGCCACACCTTCAAATAGCAGGGTTATGGCCCTAGATATACCGTTTAAATATTGAAGCTCATAGGGAAATATGTTTGTGGAATGTTGCGTCATTTATCGATGGATTAAAGCCAAATTTGGCAGATATCTTCCTTTAGGAAGATAAACACCTATTTGAGCTATGAAAATAAAGTGCCCACACCTTTAAAGAAGGGCCATAATCCTGATTCATTAGGGCATTTTTGTCTCGCTTGCGAAGCAGGAAGCGAGACACAGGTATCACTTTTCAGACAACGGCGGCATCAACATTAACGTTTATATTTAATTTTTTCAAGTAACAATTTAGTCACTAAACAGTTATCGGATTTCCATAAAACCTTACAGATTTGTAAGCAGTGGCTTTCAGTGGCCAATTCAACCAGTTTGCAGAAGTGGAAACTATGTTATTGGATGACTAAACTAGTTAGAAAGTTTGTAGAGCATTCACTAAAAATACTACTTGATAGTTAGTCTGAGGAAATCAGACATATTTTAATATAGATCATAAGCGCAATGCAGCTGATCATCTACGTCAGCCAGTCAGTGAATATCCGGTCATGTGTAATTGCGATTTACTGAACTCGCATCACCGGCAGTTGGCACAACTATCCCCATAATGAAGGTATGCGGGTGAGAAATCTAGCCAATAGTGTTCATATCTATGGTTCCGACTATCGCTATCCGGCAGCCATCTTATCTTTAAAATCTTGTCAATTCAAGATGTGAAATGATTAAATATCGAGTGATGTTGTATAACATGTTTAGAAAACATGCTCACGATCTTCTAATAGTAGCTTAGTGATAATTTAATTCATTTTCTCACCATGTTTGTCCCAAAATGGGTAGCTATAAACTTTATTAAATCATACATGACAATACTCCTAGATAATAGTAATTTTTGTATCCCCCTCTGGGCCAAAATGAATGGTATTTTGCGGGTTTCAGACCTTATAAGAGTTGCTACTCTGGTAGATATTTGAGTCTACCCTTATTGGCACGTGTTGACACAAGTACCTACTCAAATACGAACTCTAGTCTAGCCATTTAGGCGCCTCTAGTAGCTACTCTACTGAGAGCCTAAACTCAATCTAGGAGTTGTGTGGACAGAATTGCAAATTGTGATAATAGAATCTAAAGGGCTTTAACCACCACCATGGCAGTGAAATTTATGGGACGGGTCTACACACTACTAATTTAGAGGTCATAGCCTTCTGGTCATTCTTGGGTGAGGTCGCAACTTCCGCCTGTAAATTGAAGTCACAAAATTTGAGGCATTGGTGATTTCGTTGCAGGTCGGTCGGCAACTGGAAACATAACTTATTTACCTCAAAGAAAACTTCACAAATTTGTTCTATACGATGCTAAGAATTAATCTACATAAAAAAGAAATAGATTTTTCCATATTTTTCGATGTTTGTACTTTGACTATTTTATGCCTCATTTGCATGTAGGTTATATGTCCAGTTATATGTTTTTGCTGCATTAAGCATTTTTCAAATGGCATTTTACATCAACAAGGAACTATCCGATTTGAATAAAACTTCACAGATTTGGTTCTATAAGATTAGCCCACATCAAAAGAAATAGGAAATATTTTCAGTCTTGAAAGGGTAACTTATAGTTTTTGCATATTTTCAGGTGAATGTGTACACTCTTGGCAAGATCTATCTACTGCTGTCACGGCAACTCTGCATCAATGTACCCGCTATTGGTAAGTCATAATAATTAGTCATCAGGTGGCCATATTGGATTTTGCACCCAGCCCAATTTCGAAGAGGGTCATCACCATATCAGTGGAGTTGAGATGTCTTTGAGTGAATCTGTGATGGCTACAATGAGTTATTGTATGGTAGCCATATTTGGATTTCAAATTTGGACCAATTTTTGTCTGGATCCACCCCATACAACTCCAAATATATTCTTAATTGTTGAATCAATCAAACTTGTGCATAGTTATGCCATGAAAATAGATCGAGACCCAGTGTGTATTTTCAGCTTAGCCATTGGTTAAAATCCCCCAAGCGGTTTAAGGTGACGATATGCTTTAAAGCAAAAGATGACGGTCGCCATATCATTAGCTCATTCTGGCACACATCATGACAGCCATATCATAAGCTCATTCTGGCACACATCATGACAGCCATATCATAAGCTCATTCTGGCACACATCATGACAGGCATATCATTTCAATAAAACTCAGTGATTACTTTGACTAGTATGCATAAAACAAATTTCAAGATTTTTCCGTATTTTTATGACTATTTTATGGCTTCAGGTTAACCTCTTTGTTGTGGGTTTTTTTCAAATGACTGTTACATCAACAATGTCAATAAGTATCTGATTTCAATAAAACATCGGGATGGAATTAAAACACTTTCCCAGTTTTTTACTGTGTTTGTACTTTGATTATGTTAGGGCTGATTTCACATCATGAGAACATACGTACCTCCCTAACACTCTTGATATACTAGTATATCGGCTCTCAATAATATTCAGAATTATAAAAAGTTAGGTGCCCCTAATGGGCAGGTGGATGTACACAGGCATGCACATGACAGACCCCACCTACTGCGCATGCGTATACTGGTACTTCCGTTTTCTAATATATTGGCTGACAAGCACACCTGGAAAACTTTCCTAGCTCTGAGAATTTCTATCAATTTTCATAATCATTTTATATAATGGCTGATGCTAAATCATCAGAGGAATCTTCCTCGTCATCCGTTAAGGTGATATTGTTCCATATATTAATTTAGACTTGTAACTTTTATATGTTACCGGTTTTCGTTGGTGGCCGATTTGCCGTTAACGCGATTTCAGGCGCTGGGAATCCTTGTTAAATTCTCCCAGCGCCTAAGGGTTCAACTTATGGATGGTAAGGGTTCCTGTTCTCTCGGAGGTTGATCATGTCTCTTTTTCTGACTTATCATTATGATATGTCTACGGGTCGGAGATATAGCACGAATAAATATCTCCCTCCTTTTGTCCATCCCCTTCATCTGTCTCTGCAGAAAGAAGAGTCTTGGCGTATGGATGGACGTGTTCTGCACAAGAGGATGGCTTTCCTGTGCTCAGGATAAGGGAGTTTATTAATTATGGCACCTAATTATTTGAAAATATTTACAATTTCTGCTGCCATCTTTGTTGCACTGTATTCTCTCTTGTATGTGCATGGGCTCTCAGATATATATGATTTAATATTATATTATTCTTGAGTAATGAATGTTTTAGTCACTAGGTATTTCTTGCATTCATTTTCTGATGTTCCCTCCTTGAAGGAGCTGTTGCATTGAGGTTTGATGTCATAATCAACCAGAGATCTTTCTCTTTCCTTGATGTCATAATCTTAGTTTAGAGAAATCTTATTGATGTTATTATCATCTGATTAATAACAACGTCTCAAACACTTATGTGATATCCTGATGCTTGTTCACAATGGTGTGAATTCAAGTAAAGTCTGAATGGCCTTTGGGGTCTGAGGGGCTCCTTGTATACTCTCCCTGTGAGCCTCCAGTCGCTTTTTGGCGGCTGTAGTGTGTTGCGCATGCGTGGAGGCATGGCAGCCTTATGGGTGGGTAGTATATGGTGGCGTGGCGGTCATCATTTGGTGGTTTGGCTGCCTTTTTTTGGCGGGATGGCATTATTTTGGTGGTATTTTTTGCGGATTTTGTTAGGGATTTTTTGGGGGTGTTATGCCTGTTTTGTTTTGCCATTTTATCCAGACATTTTTCGGGATATGTAGGCGGCGGTGCCTATCTGGGGTGACCATTCAAAGATGTGATCTAACACTGAGACATCTCGTGTGTCTCTGTTGGTTTAGATATGATTCAGACTTTAAGCGTTTCTTTCAAAGTGTTGAACTCGTCAGAGGAATAGAGTGGCCTCATGCGATTGTGTTGGCCTGGGTGGGGCTTTATGTGTACCCCATCTGGTGTTTGTCAGCATTTGTGTTTGCTGTATGTGCGCAGGCGCGCATGTGTGGGTGATTGCATGAACGCTTACGGTGGCGCTTGCAGAAGACAACATTTTTCAATAATTTTGTTAGATACATACATTGTTATGTTTTGAAGCAATATTGTGCAACTGTTGAGTAGAGTCTTTCTCTTCATTTGGTAAGCAGCTCATTTGGCAAGAATACAGTCCAGTTATAATTGCGAAGAATAGTGCCCCTTGACCTCGGGGTCAAGGGCGGCATGAATACAATACGAGTCCATATGTATTATGGCTTTCTTGCATGTATTTGTTTCGAACACAGTGCCAGTTCGACTCGCCTGTGTGTGTTTTCTCGCATGCATGGCGCTCCATTGTGGACTAATGTATGTGTTGTTGGGGACGTTTATGACATCACCTAGATATGAAAGGGTCATACATCATCAGTTGATGTCATAAGTGGTCAAGGAAGGATTAAAGACTCATAATGTTTGCTAAAAGGGGGGAAAAATTATGTGTTGGCCCGTTGAGGATTTGAAAGGATAATAACAATGTCCACAGGTATTGGTTATTTTCTCCGATATCCATGTTACGGGGTGGGCCTTCACCATGCCAAGTTGATGCCAGCCGGCTCCATTGTGTGGAGCTTGTGGATCCAGTGCGACTCCTTCGCCAGAGCACACTCTGGGATGGCGAGCCTTTTGTAGCCTGTTTTATCCCATTGGGGGTTCTGGCGGCTCATGGAGGAGAGGGTTAGTTTCCTCCACCCTCCTTCTTTTCCTTTCCCTAGCAGGCAGCACGGTGGGTGGGTTCACCTCCTCCACGGCCCTACCTGCGAATGCCATTAAAGATGACAGGGCTCGCTGCTCATCAGCAATTTGCAGGTAGCTACGGACGAAGACTGGTCTGACGCGTGTGCGTGGCTCATCGCAGTCAGACCAGAGCTCTCCATGGATGAAACGACCACCAGTAACCCTTGGGCATGGTTACAGGCAAAGCCGTTGCCCAACACGACTCAGCCGTATGCTGACCCCCCCCCCCCACGCGAGGTTGCTAAGCGATGTCGAGTTAGTGCTACTCAGTACACTCGATATGGTCTAGCGCCCAGACTGAGCGCGGATGACCGCACCGCTCTGGGTGAAGATACGCAGCCGGGCTCCCATGCTGACACGGGAACGCTGTGCTCGGGTGCTATGCGCTCGGCTAATGCTGTCTTGCGTGACACCGAGGAGAGCTCACGAGCAGTGATCTGTGCGCTGTCTCACGTGTCTCAGCTGCTATCGGGGGTAGTAGCAAGCTCGGTGCACCAACAGCCTAGTCTGGTGGCAGTGCAATGATCCATCCAGGATGGGGTCAACCTGGCGTTGGACTGTCTGACTAGGTAAGTCACCAAATACCTGAGGACGAGGCAAACTTTTGCCTTAGACAATTTGTGCCCATCCCAGGAGCTCAAGTCACGCTTGTTGCCGATGGCGGACCCTGGTCTTTTTGGAGGTGAGGGTTGTCGGCACCTCCAAGAGACAGTTAATTTGGTGAACAACCAGAGGGCGCTGTGTGTACAGTTGGAAGTGTTGCGCAGAGAACATGTGCGTGTTCAGCCCTCGGCTGCTTGACAGCAGTATGCTCATGGCATTCAGAGACCGCGTCGGCCGCGCCAGCGGCAGCGTGCTGCTGTACGTCAGCCAGCGCCTCAAGCGCAGCCAGCCAGACAGCAGCCCGCACACCGAGGGGCACGTGGCGCTGGGCGTGGCGCGCGAGGAGCGGCGCATGGTAACCGGGCCTGATGGGCTAAAAGAATTTCCGGTTACCACAGGTACCACTCTGGTGTTTTCACACGTACCAGAGACACACCCACTTAAAAAATTCATGGGTACCCCGTTAAGCCTAGGTGCACCAGTGGGAGGTCGTTTGACTTTCCACATTCAGAAGTGGGAGCGGTTAATTCAGGACCGCTTAATCTTGCAATGGCTTTCGCGCGGATACAGTCCAGAGTGGAGAAATGGTCCGCCATTGCATCTGTCTCTGGTAGCGGCCTGGACTCAAATTCCAAGAGATCCAGACAAACGGTTGTGCATAGAAAAGGAGATAGAATCTCTTAATTTTAAAAGAAGCAATTCAACTGGCGCAGGATTGCCCGGGCTCCTATTCAACCATGTTTCTTGTGACAAAGAATGTGGGGGGTGGGGTGGGTGGGGTGGTGGAGACCAATTCTCAACCTCAAACCACTAAACAAGTTTATAGATACACCAAGTTTCAAAATGGAAACAATAAAATCGGTGTGTTGGGGTTAGAGAAGGGGATGTGGACAGCATCAGTAGATCTCAAAGATGCTTATTTCCACATTCCAATTGCAAGGAGTTGACGTCGGTTCCTGAGATTTGCTTTTCAGGGATGCCAATGGGAATTCAAAGTTCTTCCATTCGGCATCTCGACGGCTCCAAGGGTCTTCACTCAAGTGGTACTTGCTATCACAGCATACCTCCGCAGGAGAAATATAGCAGTCCATACTTACATAGACGACTGTTTGCTTAAAGCACATAACCTAGAAAGTTTGACAGCAAATCTGGAGAAAGTTTTGAAAACTCTCACGGATTTAAGTTGGATAATCAACTTTCAGAAATCAGAGCTGACTCCAACCCAGAAGTTTGTTTACCTGGGTATGTTCTTCAATCTGGAGATAGGATATGTTTATCCATCCCAGGAGAGAGTGGAGAATCTCCTCTCGTGCATTCAATTGGTTTGCAGCAGTCGTTATATTCTAGCATGAGTCTATCTGAGAATGCTAGGTCTGATGGTTTCAATGGAACCAGTCATTCCTCAGGCGGCCTTGCGCAGGCGGCCGATTCAGTTGTTTCTCATGACTCAGTAGACGCAGAGTTCAGGATCACTGGACTCACACATTCAAGTGTTGGACACTCATTCATCACCTTCATTGGTGGATGGAGAGAGAATCTCCTGGCGGGGGTCATGCTGACCCCTCCCCACCCTCAAGTAACGATGTTTACGGATGCTTCGATGGAGGGATGGGGAGCTTGCCTGGAAGAAGCCACAATATCAGGGCTTTGGAATCTGGATCAGTCAAAGGAACATATCAACATGCTAGAATTATGGGCTGTAATTCTAGGCCTGGAACACTTCTTGAAGGAAGTGGAGGGAAAAGTAGTGAGTTACATAAACCACCAGGGTGGAACGAAGTTGCCCAGTCTCTGTATGATGACACGGAAGCTGTTTTTCTGGTGTATGTATCATATGATCACCTTGAAAGCAGTTCATATTTTGGGAAGGCTGAATCTGTTAGCAGACTCATTGAGCCGAAGGATGAGCATTCTGCCTACGGAATGGCAACTAAATCAATGTGTGGCAGATCATCTGTTCAATCATTGGGGAAAACCCAACATAGATTTATTCGCAATGAAGAAGAATGCGAAGATGATGATGCGCATACCCTCCAACAATCGTAATTCCAAGGATTCTTCTTCAGATCGAGCAGGAGGAATGCCAAGTACTTCTGATCGCCCCGAATTGGCCAAACTGACCATGGTTTACGGATCTGCTGGATCTTCTGGTCTGCATTCCGGTTCCTCTGCCTCTGATGGAAAATATTATCTTCCAGGGCAACAACCCTTCACAACAATCCGTCAATGTTTCAATTGACTGCATGGATGTTGTCAAAAAATCTGCAATTAAGGAGGGCTTTTCTGAACAAGCAGCCAATTTTATGGCCAGAGCCAGAAGAGGGTCAACCTCCAGAGCATATAATTAAAAAATCAACAGATTTGCAGAACGGTGCTCAAAGAGATGTATCAATCCAATGGATGCATCTATTCAGGTAGTAGCTGATTTTCTCTGTCACCTGTATGATGCCTATAGTCTTAAACCTAATTCTATTGCTGGATATAAATCTGCATTAATGACTTATCCCTTGCTTGGCAAAGAGGGGAAGTGATGAAGTATGTGTTTTAAATACTCTTATTAAAGGTATGGGCAATCTCAGACCGAGAAATCCTCCACTGACACCGTCATGGAGTCTTTCTCTGGTTCTTCAAATTTTGAGTGATAAACCTTTTGAACCACTTAGTGCTATTTCTATTAAATTATTGACACTTAAAGCTGTATTTTTAGTTGCGACAGCATCAGCCAGGTGCAGGAGTGAAATTCATGCTGAGCCTGACCGTTATATAGTCACAGGTGAAGGCCTTAAGCTTCTACCAAGATTGAATTTCTTGGTTAAGAATCAATCTTTAAAATATCCGGGTCAACCTATTATTTTACCTGCCTTAGCCAGATATGATCCTGGTGCTAAAGTATGGTGTCCTGTCCATGCTTTAAATAAGTACAAGAGAAGAACTCAGGTTTGGTGGACCATGCTCCCTATGGTTGTCATATATTGAACCCCATGGTAGAGCGTCAAAAGACACTATTTCCAGATGGATAGTAGAATGTATTCAATTCTGTCATAAGACAGCCACTGGAATTCAAGTAGATAGAGCCAAGGCTCATAGTGTCCATGGTGTGGTAACTTCCACGGCATTATTTAATGGTGTTTCTATTGAAGACATTATGTCAGTAGCCCAGTGGCACTGTGAGTCAAGTTTTACCGACCATTACCTCCGTGACACATCTAACCCGCTCACCGTCTCAGTCCTCAGAAAATAATTAAATGTAGAGGTATGTATTTGTAATTAGTTTTCCTCCTCTGCTATTTACAAATATCACATTTGTTGGTAGGGTATCCCTACTATTATCTGGTACCATTCTCTTCATCCGGTGGGGGAAGAGATGAGTGCCGTGCCCAAGACATCAACGGTCAGTATATGTGACCATTTTGATTTTTTGTGATGGTGTCATATTTTTTATTTTTAATATGGTGATGGTTAATGTCTCTTAATTGTGGTTCTTTCAGAGTTTTTTGAAAATGAAGCAATTCTTCTTTTTCCATTGTTTAGTAATACTTTTCATCAAGTATTAGAGAACGTGCTGATCATTTAGAGCAGCGTTTTTTCCTAACCTTCCTCAGAAAGAAGGGGGGGGGGGGGGGGGAGCGCATTTGCTTTTTGATTAATCTCTCTTCATCGGCCGATTATCCGATGCAAAATTCTATTCCTGGTTGTGTTTTCAGACATAATTTCTGATGTTTTAAATCTCTTGAAAATTCAGAGCTAGTCTCTTCGAGGGTGTGCTGGTTTTCAGGACTTTGCCTCCATCCCGCCAAATTTAATTTCAAATTCTGGCTTTTATCAAGAGTGTTATGGAGGTAAGTATGTTCTCATGATGTGAAATAAGAAAATATTTTTTTCACGAGTGAGATGACATACTTAGCGCCCTAACAGGATCCCGGCCTCTCCACCCCACGGAGGCCTGGTCCTTTGGTTATTTGAATAGTTGCTTCTATGTCAGCCAATATTTAGTAACGGAAGTACCAGTATGCGCATGCGCAGTAGGTGGGGTCTGTCATGTGCATGACTGTGTACATCCACCTGCCCATTAGGGGCACCTAACTTTTTATAATTCTGAATATTATTGAACTTAGAGCCGATATACTAGTATATCCAAGAGTGTTAGGGCGATAAGTATGGCATCTAACTCGTGAAAAAGAAATTTGGTAAATTTTCTTATTTTCATTCAAGTTCCGCGATTAAGCTTTTTTAGCTGCGGGTAGCAGCTTAATAAACCACCACGTCAATCAGTCAGAGTCAGTCCAGTCCAGTCCAGTCCAGTCCAGTCCAGTCCAGTCCAGTCCAGTCCAGTCCAGTCCAGTCCAGTCCAGTCCAGTCCAGTCCAGTCCAGTCCAGTCCAATCCAGTCCAGCCAGTCAACTTCTGTCAGCAATGTTCTCAAATGGGTACCCATTATGCGGAGGTAATCGGATCAAATGTGTAATACTCAGTCACCATCACGTAAGGATTACTATATGTATCCAGTAATTTCCGAGTTCCCGAGTCCAGTATATTACATTTAGGTCTACCGAATGCTTGCTCTTAGTATTGATACTTCTTAATTTGGTCAGTTTAAGCTGTCTCTGTTGTAACTACTCGGGTAGATACTCGAGGCTGCCCTCCTATTTACATGTATTGCGCAAGTATCTACCCGGGTACAAATAGTAATTAGTGTTTTCGCTCTACTCGAGTAACGTGAGTCATGACCTAAACTCGTTCTATAGCGGAAGCGGATTCATCATGTGAGTTGTATCTTTTTATCAGCGACATTTTATGTCAAAATTAATTTTGAAGTAATACACCATGTTTATTAAAGCATACGTAAAGTTTAGGCGGTCCCATTTAATATTTCACTCCCGCGATGATGGATATAAGGTATACATTAAGCATAGGCATAAAACGGTAAGAATGTGGCGTAAAATTGTATTCTATTTTCGTGCTGTCTTTTTGTCTCACCTGTGAAGCAGAAAGCGAGACATATGTGTCACTTTTCCGACGGCGACGATGGCGTCAACAATGTTAAGTTTTTGCGTTTGGCAAAACTTCTCAGCTTATATTTCAGCATCAATTAATCCTATTGCAACTAAACTTGGCCATTTGGTTAATGTTATATGCCTATATTAACCACTTGACTGATTTCAAGCGCACTTGGTTGGGAAGACCCTAGAATGGTATGCTTCAGAACATGTATACAGAATTTTGATTGGTCTATTTTCTCGGCGGCCATCTTTAATTTTCCAAAAAATGACGGGAAATCATTTAATAATCACTACTCGTTATTGGGAGTAGTATAACTGCTTGGGCAATTTCAACCAGACTTGGCTGGAAGGATACTATGGTGGTAGGTTTCAGAACATGTATACAGAATTTTGATTGGTCAATTTTTCCAGCGCCCATCTTGGATTTTCCAAACATTCCTGGAAATCAGTTAAAACCTTACTCCTCATTAACCCCTTATCTGATTTCAAGCAAAGAATTTTGATTGGTCTATTTTTTGGGCAGCCATCCCTGAATTTTCTGAAAAATGGCGAGAAATCGTTTAAAACGCTACTCATTAACCGCATGGAGGATTTCAAATTAATTTGGCTGGACAGATCCTATGGGGTAGGCTTTAGAACTTCTATACAGAATTTTGATTGCTCAATTTTTTCGGCGACCATCTTCAATTTTCAGAACAAGAGGCTCAAGGGCCTGTGACACTCACCTTGCACCATTAGCAATTTGAATAGACATGATGGATAATTTTCGGAACATCGAAGATGGGCACCAAAAAAATTGACCAAAATTCTCGTTTGATAGGTTAAAGCCTATCATCATAGGATCAATCCACCCAAGTTCTGTTGAAAGCGGGCCATTGATTGAGGAGTAATGTTTTTAAATGGTGCCGGAAATTTTTCAGAAAATCAAAGATGGCTGCCAAAACATTGACCTATCAAAATTCTAAATAGATTTACTAGAGGCTATCACTATAGGATCCTTCCAGCCAAATCTGGTTGAAATTGCCTAAGCGGTTAAGGAGGAGTAGCATTTTAAACGAATTGCCAATTTTCGGAAAATACTAGATGGCCGCCGAACAAATTAGCCAATCAAGTTCTGTATACAAGCTCTGAAGCACACCACTCTAGGATCCTTCCAGCCGAGTTTTGCTTGAAATCGTTCAAGCGGTTAATGAGAAATAACCATTTAATTGATTTTGGCAAATTTAAAAGAAATCCAAGATGGGCACCAAAAAAATTGGCCAATCTAAATTCTGTATACAAGTTCTGAAACCTACCCACCTAGTCTGGTTGAAATTGTACAAGCAGTTAACGAGTAGCATTTTAAATGATTTCCCAACATTTTCGGAAAATTCAAGATGGCCACCGAACAAACTGAGCAATCAAAATTCTGTATAAAGGATCCGAAGCATACCACTCTAGCATCCTTCCAACCGAGTTTGCTTGAAATCAACCAAGTATTTAATGAGGAGTTGGATTTTAACCAATTCCCGACATTTTCCAGAAAACTCAAGATGGCCGCCGAAAAAATGGTTCAAATGCTTTAGATCAAATGCTAATTGCCCAGGTGAGCATTAAGGCCCTTGGGCCTCTTGTTTGAGTGAAAATCTCGGATTTTATGAAAAACTTACCAGAAATTGTCAAAATGTATCGTTTCCTTAGCCACTTGGTGGATATCAGCTGAATCTGGCTGTAAGGATTCTATAGCGCTACACTCCAGAACCTCTATTCAGTTGATTGATTTTTGATTGGTCAATTCTTTGGATGAAAATCTTAGATTTTATGAACAAGAGGTGTAAGGGTCTTAACGCTCACCTGGACCATTACCATTTGATCTAAAGCATTTGAACATACTATAATACTTTAAATTCAGCAGTAACAAGGCCATCCGTAAAAGATTTTTTGGTTGTCCTCTCCCGACCCTGGTGGTTGGAGTAGGGTCGGTAGGTCGGGAAACTATTTTTTTTACCTGCTTAGGCTTGTCAAAATTGAAAATTTGCGTAACACAAAAATGTAACCCTTTAATGGTCAAATTTGTCAACATCACAATATTCCTTTATTGAATATCCATTTGCAGGCCAAAAAGACTATTTTTGAAAATTTACCACTGAATTACCGAGGAAATGATGATGGAGTTTCTTTCGTGGCATCCATTTTGGTCAGTATAATACTCCGCTGTAATGAATTGTTCTCTACAAAGTGGAGGCGAGCCGTTCACTAATTGGCTGTTTTTTTTCTTAGGTTTTAACACCGACTCATGTTTCACAGTTACTTTAGTACTCATTCTGACAATCTTTGTCAATAGATCGGTTTATTTTGTATTATTTAGTCTGCAATTAAATTTACACATCCAGTGAAAATGTGTTTGGCATGTACAAACACAGAAGTCTTATAAAGCAACTTGGCTTTGTTCGTTTATATAACAGTATTGAAATAGTGAATGCGGAAATAAGCGAATGCTGTATTAGCGCATACAGGTGGACATGGAACTAGTCTCTGATAGGGCACTAGTTACATCGTAATCATCAGTTTCTATCTGTTTCAATCTTTATGAAATAAGTCAGAAGTTTTATCGCCTCCCTTATTAGCTCACCTGGCCTGAAAGGCCAAGCTTATGCCATGGTGAACATCCGTTGTGTGTCTATCGTCCATCCGTCCGTCAACTTTTCCTTTAAATGACTTCTTCTCAACAACCACTGGGCCGATTTCAATTATATTTGGCAGGAAGCATCCTTAAGGCATAGGGATCCAAGTTTGCTCAAAGGAGGCCAATTTGGCCGGTGGTCATCTTGGATTTTGGCCGATTTTAGGAAACGTTTAAAAATCTCCGAAACCTCTTGGGGAATTGATGCAAACCTCATGAAATATGATCTAGGGCAAGAGTTGAACCAAGTTTGTTCAAGGGAACTTGATTGGTCAGAGGGTTTGGCCGCTGTCTTGGTTGACCTAGTTTTAGTGAAAACAACTTCTTCGCCAAAACCACTGAAGGGATCGGGCCGAAATTTGGCAGATATGATTAGGGACTAAGGGGCATTAAAGTTTGTTAAAAGGAAATTGATCCATCAAAAAGCCTGGCCGCCGTGGGCCAATCAAAATATGGCAGCCATATTGAATTTTTTTATTTGATGGATTCTGAGGATGAAATTGTTTTTATATATGTTTTTGGGTATACTGATATCAAATTTACAATGTTCGAAACTGTCAGATAAATGGTTTGGTGGCTATATTGGATCATGTTTCCGCCAAAAGCTCCCATACTAAAGCAATGGAAAATTAAAAATATCTTCTTGAGAACTACTAGGCCGATTTCAATTATATTTGGCAGGAAGCATCCTTAGGGTGTAGAGATTCAAGTTTGTTCAAACGAAGCCGATCGGCCAGTTTGGCCCTCTTGGATTTTGGCTGACTTTTAGAAACGTCTTTAAAAATCTCCGAAACCACTTGGGGAATCAATTCAAGCCTCGTGAAATACATCCGCAAATTCTCAGACATAGAACTGTCAGACATACTATCACATTTTTTCCAACAGTCCTTAGACAAAGGAGTTATCCCAAATGATTGGAAATCGGCAAACATTTGTCCTTTATATAAAAAAGCGACTGGTCCTTAACAAGTAACTATAGACCTGTTTCCCTCACATGCATTCGCTGTAGGATGCTGAAACACATCATCTGTTCTAATTTAATGATCCATTTCAAACAAAATAACATCCTAACTCTCAAACACGCCTTCCGAAAATTTCACAGTTGTGAAACTCGACTAATTAATGTCATCAATGATTGGGCTTCATCCATTGATAAACAGAAACAAGCGGACATTTTTATTCTGGACTTTGAAAAGGCTTTTGATACTGTTCCACATGACTTGAAATCTAAATTGCACAAATATGGTGTGTCAAAAAACAGTAAATTGGATTGACTCATTCTTAACAGGTCGCAAACAGTGCGTAGTAGTCAATGGTGCCAAATCAAACGTTGCTGACATTGTGTCTGGAGTACCTCGAGTAACCGTTCTAAGCCCGTTACTGTTTTCAGTCCACATAAATGATATAGTCCATGACATTTCCTCAGAGATCAGGTTATTCGCTGATGATTGCTTATGCTACCGGGAAATTAATGATCCCAAGGACTATTGCGGAGAAATGTATCATTCTGTTGCCAAGAAATCAGACTTCAAGCATGCATGGGACTGATTAGACCAGTTCTGGAATATGCAAGTACAGTTTGGGACCCTCATCAGATAACTCTTCAGAACAAACTAGAAAATATGCACAAATGTGCAGCCAGATTTATCACCTCAAACTATTGCTATGAACCAGGCAGTATGACAAAAATAATGGAAACCCTAAAACTCCCGCCGTTGGTAGACAGAAGGAAACAAAACCGACTTATTTTGTTCTACAAAGGTGTACAGCAACAAGCAAAGATATCATTAGGCAGTCTACAGACTCCAATTCGGAAAACCAAAAGCATGCACAACAGCCACTTCAACCAAACTTATGCAAGAACTGATGGCTTTAAATTCAGTTTTATTCCCAATACGATAAACTATCAGAAGATCTAAGCAGTTCAGAAAATGCTGCAAATCCTACAAATAAATTTACCGAATTAATCAGAGGCAAAAAACATGTCTAAATCAGCTACTTGACGAATGCGCGCCCTTTGGCTGTTTCTCCATAACTAATTAAGATCAAGACCAAACTATTATTAAAGGATGGCCCAAGGCATAAAATCCAAAATTGGATTATAAACACCTAAAAAAAGTAAGTTCCCCCCTAAATATGGGCTAATATTTTCTAAGATATACGTCTGATTGCAATGAAAATTCACACACATATGACTAGGAACAAGATGTGAAATTGGTTTCCTCACAAGCCGAGTCATGTCTTGAATGCAAAACTGACCCATTTCAGAAATTGCAAAATCCAATTTTAGTCACTATCAATTCATTTCATAACTGGTGACCACAAAACAGATTTCATAGACTGATCCCACAACTGCTCTGTGCGGTTGAGATCTGGAGAGTTAGGAGACCACAAAATTCTCTCATTGATACGATGGGTAGTCAAAAACTCATTAACGACACTTCCTCGATGTTGACGTGTATCAAAAACTCATTAACGACTCTTCCTCAATGCGGACATGCATTGCCATCCATGATGAGAAATCTATTTCCCATGCTAGCAGCATATGGCAACACATGTGTCTCCAGCACCTCAGCAACATAGCGATTGGCATTAAGGTTACCATTAATAGGAATGTGGTTAGTCTTTATTCTTGCACTGATGACTGGCCACACCATCACACTGCCTCTCTAAATGCTGGCACAGATTGCACACAGCAGTCCAAATGTTGTTCACCACGGCGACGCCATACACGCTTCCTTCCGTTAATGTGGGAGAGACAGACACGCATCTCATCACTGAACAGCATGTTTGCCCATTGCTGTCTTGCCCATTAAAGACGTGTTTCATTATGGCACAATAACAGGATTGCCTTCTTGACGAGGCAGCAAGCGTACAGTCCCGCACCATTCATTTGATCACTGACCCTTCTGGCTCCAGGTCCAGCAGCTGTGTATAGCTGATCTCTGATCTCCCCCTTTACTTCACCAGTCTGCTGGAATTTGTGACTAACACGCAATCTACGCGCAACCTGTTTCACTGGGCAATTGGCTTCCAAAAGACCACTGGTAATTGCCCTATTCTGGTTTGATAAATGCGGCATTGTTAAAATAATTGTGCACACGCTAGCACTGGCCTTTGCACGGTTAGTGTCAGAATGAGTGATATTCCTCTAGCAAAGGCTATGTCTGATTTTGCAGTTTTTGAAATGGGTCAATTTTGCATTTAGTGTATGCTCATGACATAGATTATAAGGTAATCGATTTCGCATATTGATGCTATAGTGTGACTGGTACTCTGTAGGAATTTTCATCGCAAACAAACATATACCTAGCCCATATTTAGGGGAGAACTTACTCTTTTACCTCACCTGGCTTGAAGGGCCAAGTGAGCTTATGCCGTGGCGACTGTCCATCATGTGTCCGTCTGTCAACTTTTCCTTTAAACGACTTCTCAAGAACCACTGGGCCGATTTCAATTATATTTGGCATGAAACATCCTAAGGGCATAGGAATCCAAGTTTGTTCAAATGAAGCTGATCGGGCAATTTGGCCGGGCCGGGCGACCATCTTGGATTTGGGCCGATCTTAGAAAACGTCTTTAAGAATCCGAAACCGCTTGGGGAATCGTTTCAAAACTCATGAAACATCATTTAGGGAAAGAGGTAGGCCAGGTTTGTTCAAGAAGAATTGATTGACCAAATGGTTCGGTGGCCATCTTGGATCGGGCCAAAATTTGGGAGATATGATTAGGCACTAAGGGCCATGTTTGTTCAAGGGAAGTTGATCTGTCAAAAAACATGGCCACTGTGGTCCAATCAAAATGTAGCGTGTTTGGCGGGCATATTGGATTTTTTTTTTATTTGATGGATTTTGAGGCCGAAATTGGTTCTATATACGTTTTTGGGTATTCTGAGCTCAAATTTGCCATTTTGGAAACTCGGATAAACGGTTTGGTGGCCATCTTGGATTATTTTCCTACCAAAGGCGCCCATACTAAAGCAATCAGAAATTAAAAATATCTTCTTCTGGAGAACTATTAGGCCGATTTCAATTATATTTGGCAGGAAGAATCCTTAGGGCATAGGGGTCCAAGTTTATTCAAATGAAGCCGATCGACCAATTTGGCTGGTGGCCATCTTGGATTTCGGCCGATTTTAGGAAACGTCTTTAAAACTCTTCTCCGAAACTGCTTGGAGAATCGATTCAAAACTCATGAAACCTCATCTAGGTAAAGACATAAGCCAAGTTTGTTCAAGACGAATTGATTGAGCAAATGGTTCGGTGGCCATCTTGGATGACCTAGTTTTCCCGAAAACAACTTCTCCAGAACCCCTGAAAGGATCAGGCTGAAATATGGGAGATATGATTAGGGACTAAGGGCCATTAAAGTTTGTTCAAGGGAAGTTGATCCCTCAAAAAACATGGCCACCGTTGCCCAATCAAAATGTAGCCTGTTTGGCGGCCATATTAGATTTTTTTTATTAGGTTTTTGGGTATTCTGATCTCAAATTTGCAATTTTCGAAACTTTCGGCTAAACGGGTTCCATCTTGGATAATTTTCCCGCAAAAAGCTCCCATACTAAAGCAATGGCAAATTTAAAATGTCTTCTCGAGAACTACTGGGCCATCGGTTCAATTATATTGAGCAGGAAACATTCTTATGGCATGGAGATTTAAGTTTGTTTAAACGAAGCCGATCGACAAGTTGGCCGGCGACCATCATTGATTTTGGTCGATTTTTAGAAATGTCTAAAAATCTTCGCCGAAACTGTTTGAGTGATAGAATCAATACTCGAATATCATTTAGGGCACGAGCTGAACCAAGTTTGTTCAAGGGAACTTGATTTGCCAAATGGTTGGGCGGCCATCTTAAATGGCCTGGTTTTCATGAAAGCAACTTCATCTCCAGGGCCACTGAATGGATTGGGCCGAAATTCGGGAGATATGATATTGATGATTAAGGGCCATTAAAGTTTGTTCAGAGAAGTTGATACATAAAGAAACATGGCCTCTGTTTTCTTGTTACAAGTCTGCTCAACTCATTAGAGTTCTACTTATTGTTAATGACCATTCTAGTTGAGATGCCTATGGTACAGGTGAGTGATACAGGCCTCTTGTTTGATATTTAATGGGAAATTAATGATGGATGTGGAATCAGATTTAACCTTAGATTTTGATTGGTTCATGACAACCATGTTTTATCAAGAAGGAACAAATTCTCTTGAACAAACTTTAATCAACCTTAGGTATCGATGAAATTAAATGTAATGAGTTTCAAGCCTGCTCTGTACAGCAATTCCTGATATGAAAAATTTACCAATCACAATTCTGTATAAAGGTTCTGAAATCTACCAGCCTATTATCCTTCCAGTTGAAATTGCCTAAGCAGTTAATCAGGAGTAGCATTTTGAAAGATTTCCAGACAGTTTAAAAAAAATTCAAGATGACGGGCAAAAAAATTGACCAATCAAAATTCTGTATACAACTTTGGAACCATACCATTTTAGGCTCCCTTCCAGCCGAGTTTGCTTGAAATCGGCCAAGTGGTTAATGAGGAGTAGTGTTTTAACTGATTTCCAGGAATCCGGAAAATCAAAAATGGCTGCCGGAAAAATTGACCAATCAAAATTTTGTATAAATGTTCTGAAATCTACCCCCCCCCTCCCCCCATAGTATCCTTCCAGCCAATTCTGGGTGAAATTGCCCAAGTAGTTAATGAGGAGTAGCGTATTAAAGGATTTTTCGGAAAGTTCAATATGGCTGCCAAAAAAAATATACCAAACAAAATTCTGTATACATGTTTTGAAGCATAGCACTCTAGGGTCTTCTCAATCGAGTTTGCTTGAAATCGTTCAAGTGGTTAATGAGGAGTCACCTTTTAAGTGATTTCCAGAAATAAAATCTAAGATGGCCACCGGAAATATTGACCAATCAAGTGTTGAAACCAACTAGTATAGAATTACTCCACCCAAGTTTCGTTGAAGTTGAGCCATTTATATTGGAGGAGTAGTGTTTTAAATGATTTCCTGAAAATTTTCAGAAAATCCAAAATGACCGCCAGAAAAATAGACTAATCAAAATTCTGAATAGAATTTCTGGAGTCTACCACCATAGCATCCTTCCAGCCAAATTTGGTTGAAATCGGTCAAAGCATAAATGAGGAGATGCGATTTGATGGATGAACAGTTGGATAGACGGATGCCATGGCATAAGCCATAAGCTCGCTTGGCCCTTCGGGCCAGGTTAACTAAACTATCGCTCACCTGCATCATAGGCATTTCAACCAGAAAGGCCATCAACAATAAGTAGAACCCGACAGAGTTGAGCAGAATTATAACAAGAAAACAGAAGCCATGTTTCTTTATGTATCAACTACTTTTGAGCAAAACGTAATGGCCCTTAGTCCCTTATCATATCTCCCAAATTTCGGCCCAATCCGTTCAACGATTCTGGATACGAAGTTGTTTTCACGAAAACTAGGTCATCCAAGATGGCCACCAAGCCAATGGACCAATCAGGTTCTCTTGAACAAATTGGTTCTCCTCCTGCATTAGATGATGTTTCATGAGTTTTGAATCAACCCCCATGTCGTTTCGGAGATTTTTAAAGACATTTCTAAAAATTGGCTGGTTTAGCCGGTGGCCATCTTGGATTTTGGCCTATCAGCTTCGTTTGAACAAACTTAGACCTCTATGCCCTAAGGCTGCATTCTGCCAAATATAATTGAAATCGGCCCAGTGGTTCTTGAGAAGTCGTTTAAAGAATTCCCCATTGCTTTACTATGGGCCCATTGCTTTACTATGGGAGGCTATGGCAGGAAAACAAACCAAGATGGCAGTCAAACAGTTTATCCAACAGTCTCGAAAGTGTCATATTTGAACTCACCACCCTGATAAGCATATATAGAGCAATTTTCACCATTAAAATACATCAAATACAAAAAAAAAACCATGACCAACAAATGCTAAATTTTGATTGGTTGATGCCGGCCATGGTTTTTAACATACAAAATTCCTTTGAACAAATTTGAATGGCCCTTGGTCCCTAAGCATATTTAATAAATTTCAGCTCTATCCCTTCAGCGGTTCGGGGGGGGGGGGGAGAAGTCGTTTTCGGGAAAAGCACGTCATCCAAGATGGCCGCCAAGCAAATAGGCCAATAAGGTTGGCTTGAATAAACTTGGGTCTAACGTTGCCATAGATGATGTGTTATGAGTATTGAATCAATTCCTCTTGCGGTTTCGGAGATTTTAGAAGTGTCTAAAAATTGGCCATTTTGGCCGGCGGCTATCTTGGATTTTGACCGTACCGCTTCGTTTGAACAAACTTAGATCTCTATGCCCTATGAATGCTTCCTCCCAAATATAATTGAAATTGGCCCAGTGGTTCTTGAGAAGAAGTCGTTTAAAGAATTCCCCATTGCATTATTATGGGCCCATTGCTTTACCATGGGAGACTATGGCAGGAAAACAAACCAAGATGGCAGGAAAACCGTTTATCCGACAGTCTCGAAAGTGGGATATTTGAACTGGCCACACTGATAAGCATATATAAAGCAATTTTCGCCATCAAAATACATCAAATACAAAAAAGCCAATATGACCAAGAAACGTTAAATTTTGATTGGTTGATGGCGGCCATATTTATAAGCGAACAAACTTCCCTTGAACAAACTTGAAAGGCCCTTGGTCCCTATGCATATTTACAAAATTTCAGCTCTATCCCTTCAGCGGTTCGGTAGAAGTCGTTTTCGCGAAAACTAGGTCACCCAAGATGGTCGCCAAGCAAATCGGCCAATCAGGTTGCCTTGAACAAACTTGGGTCTACCGTTGCCACAGATGATGTGTTATGAGTTTTGAATCAATTCCTCCAGCGGTTTTGGAGATTCTTTTAAGTGTTTCTAAAAATCAGCCATTTTGGCCGGCGGCCATCTTGGATTTTGACCGATCCGCTTCGTTTGAACAAACTTAGATCTCTATGCCCTATGAATGCTTCCTCCAAAATATAATTGAAATTGGCCGAGTGGTTCTTCAGAAGAAGTCGTTTAAAGAATTCCCCATTGCTTTACTATGGGCCCATTGCTTTACTATGGGAGCAGATGGTGGGAAAACAAACCGAGATGGCAGCCAAACCATTTATCCGACAGTCTCGAAAGTGGCATATTTGAACTCGCCACACTGATAAGCATATATAAAGCAATTTTCGCCATCAAAATACATCAAATACAAAAAAGCCAATATGACCAACAAACGCTAAATTTTGATTGGTTGATGGTGGCCATGTTTTTTAACATACAAACTTCGCTTGAACAAACTTGAATGGACCTTGGTACCTAAGCATATTTACCAAATTTCAGGTCCATCCCTTCAGCGGTTCGGGAGAAGTTGTTTTCGCGAAAACTAGGTCATCCAAGATGGCCGCCAGGCAAATCGTCCAATCAGGTTGCCTTGAACAAACTTGGGTCTACCCTTGCACTAGATGATGTGTTTTGAGTTTTGAATCAATTCCAGCGGTTTCGGAGAAGATTTTTTAGTGTTTCTAAAAATCGGCTATTTTGGCCGGTGGCCATCTTGGATTTTGGCCGATCGGCTTCGTTTGAACAAACTTTAATTTCTATTCCCTAGGGATGCTTCCTGCTAAATATAATTGAAATCGGCCCAGTGGTTCTTGAGAAGTCGTTTAAAGAAAAAGTTGACAGACGGACGGACGACAGATGGTTGCCACGGCATAAGCTCACTTGGCCTTTCAGGCCAGGTGAGCTAAAAAACTAAAACTGTCAAAATTCCTTAGCCGCTTGATACGTTTCAACTGAATTTGGTAGAAGGACCCTATGGTGAATAGTTTCTGTAGTTACCATTCAGAATTTCTATTGGTCAAATTTTCCAGTGGCCATCATGGAGTTTCATAACTTCCAGAAATCCTATAGTATAAGAAATGAATGGGAATAGGTGGGTGAACCATGTGGTGATTGGCTCCAGATCCCTTCAAAAGTTAGATTGGTCCATTTTTAACTGACCTGGCCAGTCGTCAGATTCCTGATATACTTTCCACGTCAATCAACCTTTGCTTTAAAACGTATTTCCTCCTAAACCGTTTTCCAGATTTTAACCAAATTTGGCTGGTTGGGTCCTATGGTGGTACGCTTCAGAACTTCTATTCAGATTAGTGACTGGTCGACTTTTTCGGCGGGCCATCTAGGATTTTCTGAAAAATTTCTGGATTCCTCAATGAAACTTGTGTGGAACAAGGTATGGTGGTAGTATTGAACATATCAAACAAGAATTTTGGTCAGTCATTTTGGTAACCATCGTCTGATCGTGAAGGACTTCATCTGATTGGCAGATTTTTAAAAAGTTTGTGTTTTAAACGCAGTAGACATTCAAATACATGTAATGTGATTGTTCAAGCAGTGGACATTCAAGTACATGTAATGTGATTGTTCAAGCAGTGGACATTCAAATACATGTGATGTGATTGTTCAAGCAGTGGACATTCAAGTACATGTAATGTGATTGATCAAGCAGCGGACATTCAAGTACATGTAATAAGTACATGTAATGTGATTGATCAAGCAACGGACATTCAAATACATGTAATGTGATTGATCAAGCAGCGGACATTCAAGTACATGTAATGTGATTGATCAAGACCATGTTGATCAGGTACTTCTGTATCTATTCTTTGATTTGTCGTAGATGTGCCACATGAAAGTATACTAAGATGTTGCTAATTAACTGTCATTGACTATTTGCCAACTGAACGCACAATTTTCATCCGAAAATCCTGCATTTGACTGGCCAAGTGTCAACTAGTTAATTGGTATTCAAACCTGTCATCGGAATCGGGTCCATCTTAGCCAATCAAATTAGACCTTGGGGATTTCAATTTTGCAAATGAGTTTGTCTTTTACAACAAATACAACACGTATATGTTAGAGGGTTGAATAGCAAGCTAAGACAAGTATATAATACTAAGTTTATGCTGTATCATTTTTCCCGTGCGACATCCTGATATACCTTCCATGATTTGTCTAGATACAAAATCCAAGTGGCATCTTGAAAATTGGTTTCCACTGGATGACGGGATGGGATAGCTTCCTACATAGCACTGTCGCCTTGACCCATTGATTCAAAACTGGAAATGAATTTGGGTGACATATATGGGAGGATCCATATAATAATTGCTCTGAATGCTGTGAACATGGCTTTCTCTGGAATAACTCTAGCTTTGAGCGATGTACTCAACACTTTTGAAACAGATTGAGTGGGGCACTCGATGCCATCTTAAACATTGTTTTTTATGCACTAACTGTGCTTTGGGCAATTAATTAAAAACAATGTGAGCATTATTACCTTTGGGTCATTTATTTTCTTTTGCAAACAAAATTTCTGTGACTACGTCTCCTATATGTGCTAGTCTTCTCTTGGAAATTAATTGTAAAGTTGTTAACTTAAATATTGAATAACACCCTTGTTTGTTAATAACCATGGTTACAGAAACCGTTTCAAGCACATCTCAGCCATGAGCGTTGTTAATAACCATGGTTACAGAAACTGTTTCAAGCACACTTCCACCATGCATCAGCCATGAGTTTTGGTTGTTAATAACCATGGTTACAGAAACTGTTTTAAGCATATAGCTGTGCAACAGCTTTGTGTGCTAGTAACCATAGTTTCAACCAGTATCATTGAATCTGTTCTATTGTCATGTCACAAGTGACGCTCAAATTGAAGCCTGTTTAGGTGACAGTGACGCTCAAATTGAATCCTGTTTAGGTGTAAGTGATGCTCAAATTGAAACATGTTTAGGTGACAGTGACACTCAAATTGAAGCATATTTAGCCACAGTGATGATCAAATTGAAGCATGTTTAGCTGCAGTGATGATCAAATTGGAGCATGTTTAGCCGCAGTGACACTCAAATTAAAGCATGTTTACCAACAGTGATGACCAAATTGAAGTATGTTTATGTGTAAGTGACACTCAAATTGAAGCATGTTTAGCTGCATTGACACTCAAATTGAAGCATGTTTAGCCGCAGTGACACTCATTGAAGCATGTTTAGCCGCAGTGATGACCAAATTGAAGCATGTTTAGGTATAAGTGACGCTCAAATTGAAGCATGTTTAGGTGTAAGTGACTCAAATTGAAGCATGTTTAGCCACAGTGATGACCAAATTGAAGCATGTTTAGCCACAGTGATGACCAAATTGAAGCATGTTTAGCCGCAGTGATGATCAAATTGAAGCACGTTTAGCTGCAGCGATGACCAAATTGAAACATGTTTAGCCACAGTGATGACCAAATTGAAGCATGTTTAGCTGCAGTGATGACCAAATTGAAGCACGTTTAGTAATACTAAATGCAGGACTGCACAAATTGAAAATGTGCGCAACCTATATATGGGTTATGCAAATTTATTTCAGCTAACCCATTTGGGCTTGCGCAACCTTTTTACATATATTTATGTATAAAGTAAAGAAAACTGCGTAACCCAAAAAATGGTTGCGCTAAAAGTATTTGCGTAACCATTGCACGAACGAAAAAATGGGTTATGCAATTTGTGCAGGCCTGAAATGGCAAACTGACTTAACCCTTTATTAGTCAAGTCAGCCAAATCAGCCTCAGTCTTGAGAAATGTCCATTTGCAGGCCAAGAGAGGATTATTTTTGAAAATTTATGGCGAATGTCTGGCTTGATAAATGAACCAGTCATTTCAATAATAATGTTTCAAAAGTAGTCTTATCTTAGCCTGCAAACTGACATTAACTAAGCACACATTTGTATTTTCTTAACCAGGCTTGACCATTAAATGGTTAATGAAGGACAACCAGAAGTAGTCACATTGCCAGGTGCAACCAGAAGTAGCGTGACATTGCCAGGTGCAACCAGAAGTAGCGTCACATTGCCAGCTGCAACCCGAGGTAGCACCACATAGTCAGGTGCAACCAGAAGTAGCACCACATTGCCAGGTGCAACCAGAAGTAGCACCACATTGCCAGGTGCAACCAGAAGTAATGTCACATTGCCAGGTGCAACCAGAGGTAGCACTACATTGCCAGGCGCAACCAGAAGTAGCACCACATTGTCAGGCGCAACCAGAAGTAGTCACATTGTCAGGTGCAACCAGAAGTAGCAACATTTCCAGATGCAACCAGAAGTAGTCGCATTGCCAGGTGCAACCAAGAAGTAGGCACATTGCCCGATGCAACCATAGGTAGTCACATTGCCTGGTGAAACCAGAAGTAGTCACATTGCCTGGTGAAACCAGAAGTAGCATCATATTGCCAGGTGCAATTCTCTTCTCAAATTCTGTTAATTTCATGCCATTTGATATATTTCAACCATAAAATATAATTTCAGGAATCTGTCCACCTTGAACACCCGTGCCATTGGTACTCTCAGTGGAGCATTGAAATTGAAATGTCACCTTTCCACACTGTATTTCTGCCATTCCCTCTTGTCCAAAGTAACTTAACTCTGTGCCATCCAACACAACACTAGCCGTGTAATAAACATCAGCTTCTACCTGAATGGCATTCTCAAAATGCACCGAAAACGTATTACTCGAACCATCTGAATAGAATTTTGTGAAGTTCCTCCCGAGGATGTTGTCATTGCATTTAAGTTCCACTTTTACCTGATATTCTGCTGCACTGTTACTGGACCCATAGAGCCCAAACCCTGCGATAAACACTCGTCTGTCGACACAGAATTGAATGCTGTCACATCGGCCTCTGTATCGCCACTGATTGCTCCTGTATGCTGATGACTGGAACCTGTGCACACGCTGAGGAACTAAACCTGTACGGTTTAATTTGTTGAACTTCAATTGAGGCTTATTTTGAGCGGTGAAGTTCAGGAAGAGATCGGTTGTCTCCTGAAGCGTTAAGATTCCCGACTGTGCTGGTCCATTGGCGTATTCTTCCAGGGAGGTGGATGGTAATCTGATCAAGTAGAGAGCTTTTCCGAGTACTTGGCGTTTATTTGCCGGCGTTTTCTCGATCTCTTGTCTTGCGCATTCAGCCATGGCCCAGGCACATGCAGCATTGAATACGGAGACTTCCTGAACATTAAGTGTTTCCCGTAACAGCACTCGTTCCAGAGTGGCGTAGTCAATTTCTGTGAAGCCATCAGACCTGAAGAGAGACAAGAAGAGTGGCACTTAGCTAGCATATAAACTTCTGGCAAAGAACATCAATGTACCATTAGTATAAATAAGAAATAGTATTCATAGCCATTAGTGGTTTAATCTTATTAAATATCTAAATGTGCTTTCCTCTGGATGTCTAAAACTTATAATATAACACATTTGCTGGTTTGTACCATATTGTGGAATCCAGTAGTACCTGTAGTTTTTAGCTCACCTGGTCAGAATGACCAAGTGACCTTATACCATGGCGACCATCTGTTGTCCGTCAGTATTTGCTTCAAAACTGCTCGGTGGATTTTAACCAAATTTGGCTGGAAGGATCCAATTGTGGATGGCTCTAGAAACTAATCAGAATTTTGATTGATCAGAATTTTGATTGATCGATGGGTGAAAATCTTAGATTTTGTGGAAAATTTACCAAAAATTCTCAAAATGCATCAGAAGTAGCGCCCTTAGCTGCTTGTTAGTGTTCAGGATTTGCTATGGTTGTTAGTTTGTTTATTGGCACAGCCTTGCATCGGAAATTTTCACTACAACACAAGTATTACATTCTCAACAATAACTGTTAGTATCTCCCCAACACCTTGCACCGGAGGTCAAGGGCTGACAAATGGGAATACACGACTAAAAAGTCATGAGACCCAGCCCGGTAGAACTCATCAAAGACTAAAATTATCATGACAATTTTGAGCATATAACCCTCAGAATTCACCATAGGACACTGCGATATTCACACCTACATGTATTGGTTATGCCTCAAACTCCCCACCTAAAATAGCATGGAGACCATCATTGAACATCGGGGCACCTATAATCCTCAGTACATGATTGAACATTGGAGCCACTGACCCTATACTTCATTGAACAGTGGGAGCACATGGGAACCTCAGAACATCATTGAACAGTGGTAGCACATGGGAACCTCAGAACATCATTGAACAGTGGGAGCACATGGGAACCTCAGAACATCATTGAACAGTGGGAGCTCCTGGGAACCTCAGAACATCATTGAACAGTGGGAGCACATGGGAACCGCAGAACATCATTGAACAGTGGGAGCACATGGGAACATCATTGAACATTTGCAGTCCCCCAGCATATCAAACCCGCTTACATCATTGAACATTGGTATCTCAGAATAGGGCTGTGTTGTATGCCAGTATTATACTGAAAACCAGGATCATAAATTATGGAGAGAGAATTGGGAGATTTTTGCTTTTGGATATCACGATTGATTTTTAGCTCACCTGGCCCGAAGTTCCAAGTGAGCTTATGCCATGGCAGTCGTCCATCAAATTGCATCTCCTCATTTATGCTGTGACCGATTTCAACCAAATTTGACTTGAAGGATCCTATGGTGGTAGGCTCAGAATTTTGATTGGTAAATTTTTCTGCCAGCCATCCTGGATTTTTGGAAAATCATTTAAAACGATACTCCTCCAATATAAATAGCCCGACTTCAACGAAACTAGGGTGGACTAATTCTATACTAGTAGGCTTAAACACTTCTAACAAGAATTTTGATTGGTAAATTTTTCTGCCCCCCCATGTTGGATTTTGCGAAAATTTCTGGAAATCAGTTAAAAGCCTACTAAAACTTGTTTATGAAGACCCCTAGAGTGGTATGCTTCAGAAGTTGTATAGAGAATTTTGATTGGTCTATTTTTTTGGTGGTCATCTTGAATTTTCTGGAAAATGGCAGGAAATCATTTAATACACTACTCATTAACTGCTTGGGCAATTTCAACCAGACTTAGCTGAACGGATACTATGATGGTAAATTTCAGAACATGTTCACAGAATTTTGATTGGTCAATTTTTCCACCGGCCATCTTGGATTTTCTGAAGATTTCTGGAAATCCGTTAAACCACTACTCATTAACCACTTGGCCGATTTCAAGCAAACTCAAATGGAAGGACCCTAGCATGGTATGCTTCAGAACATGTATACAGATTTTTGATTGGTCAATCTTTTCGGCAGCCATCTTGAATTTTCTGAAAGATGCGGGAAATCGCTTAAAATGCTACTTACACCTCATTAACTGCTTAGGTAATTTCAACCAGACTTGGCTGGGAGGATACTATATTGGTAGGTTTCAGAACTTTTATACAGAATTGTGATTGGTCAATTTTTCCGGTGCCCATTTTGGATTTTCCAAAAAAATTGGGAAATCAGTTAAAAGACTAATTCTTCATTAACCGCTTGGCCAATTTCAAGCAAACTCAACTGGAAGGACTTGCTGTATGCTTCAGACCTTGTATACAGAATTTTGATTCGTCAAGTTCTCTGGTGGTCATCTTGGGTTTTCTGAAAATTTTAGGAAATCAGTTGAAAGGCTGCTCCTCATTAACCGCCTGGCCAATATAAACCAAACTCAGCTGGAAACCCCTAGGTCAGAATTGGTATACAAAATTTGACTGCTTCGTTCTATTTTTGGTAGTCATCTTGGATTTTCTGAAAAATGGCGGAAAATCGTTTACAATGCTCTCAGAATTGCTTTACGGAGCAGGCTGAAACGCATTACATTTAATTTCATCGATACCTAAGGGAGTAATTAAAGTTTGTTCAAGAGAATTTGTTCCTTGATAAAACATGGTTGTCAAGGACCAATCAAAATCTAAGGTTCAAACTGGTGGTGTGGTCAGTGTCCATCATTAATTTCCCACTAAATATCATTTCTACCGAATTCCAATTTTGGATTTTTGCCTTGTTACTGTTGAATTTAAAGTATTATGTCTGTTCAAATGCTAATGGTCCAGGTGAGCATTAAGGCCATTGGGCCTCTTGTTAAATTGTGACCTGTTACCGGGAAAGATGGTAGGGAGTGCGACATAGCAGGTGTAACAGACTCACCCAAGCAGTAGATAATATTTATCCCATTACAGCATATAACACATTCTGTTAAGCTGATTGGTCATTAATGATTTCTTCCTAAAGCATTTTGTTTACACCGAGAGAAGCACATCGTTTTACTTTACTGCTTGTGTACCACCAGGGCTTGTCATAAGATGCAAGTGTTTATTTAAACAATTTGCTCAAATGTCAGCTGCCCCAAATGAGTGTAAAGCTCTCAGTGCTGCTAGCACTACAAAGCCCAGAACCAACTGGATTATTCCGATATTCATACATGCACATCGCGAGCTTTGGAAATTCCCCTTTTGCAAATGGCAAATTTACGTCTTACAATAACAATTATAATGGGTTGTATGCTTAAATATATATATATATATATATATATATATATATATATATATATATATATCAATCAGCAATGGTCGATGATTCTTTAATCGAACATTGAAATTTTTTACCAAATTGCGAATAGTCTGATCTTTTCAAAATGAAACTAGTAATGATGCAGATAGTACTCTTGCATAGTATATAACTCTGCTGTAAAATTATGTCGATATCTGGTGAGCCATTGTTGAAAATGGATGATCCATAAAAAAACTACAACAAAACAAACATGACAAAAATTCCAAGTCCAAAACCGTGAAAAAAGTAGTAGAAATTGCCCAAAATCACATCCCTGGCCATATGTGTAATCATACCGAAAGTTTTAAGTTTCTATGTGAAATGGTCTAGGAGTTGTGTTACAATCGATTGGTGCCCACTTTTGAACCAGACCCTCACCCTGACCCAAGATCAAAATAATTCCTTGTACTATAGTCTACTCATCATTGGCTTGAAAATGATATGCGACATGACAAGCTGGGGTCATACCAAAATTTAAAAAGTGTCATGCACATCCCTGGCCATATGTGCAATCATCGCCAAAGTTTCAATTTTCTATCTGAATTGGTCTAGGAGTTGCATTGCAATCGATTGGTGCCTACTTTTACCTTTTGACCCCGCCCCCTACCCCCAGTTTGACCCAAGATCAAAATAATTCCTTGTACTGTAGTCTACTCATCATTGGCTTCAAACTGATATGTGATATGACCACCATTGGAAAAATTTAACTTTTTACCCACAGTCCCCCCCCCGGGGGTAAAAAAAAAATTGCAAAAGTGGCATGCACATCCCTGGCCATATGTGTAATCATACCGAAAGTTTCAAGTTTCTACGTGAAATGGCCTAGGAGTTGCGTTACAATCGATTTGTGCCCACTTTTGACCCCGCCCCTCACCCTCAATTTGACCCAAGATCAAAATAATTCCCTGTACTGTAGTCTACTCATCATTGGCTTCAAAATGATAGGTGACATGACAAGCTTTGAAAAAATTTAATTTTTTACCGCACATTTCCCACCCCCAAGGCTCTGCCCCTGGGGTCATGCCAATATTTCAAAAGTGTCATGCACATCCCTGTCCATATGTGCAATTATCCCCAAATTTCAAGTTTCTATCTGAAATGGTCTAGGAGGAGTTGGCATTACAATCGATAATTACTGGTCAATTTTCATCTTTTGACCCCTGAGCCCAGCCCTGGGGGGTCAGAACAAAATGCCAAAAGTGTCATGCACATCCTTGCCCATATGTATAATCATCCCCAAGGTTTCAAGTTTCAAAAGCAATTCTTTGCTGATTAAATTGTCATTTGAAAAAACATTAACCAAAACATAATGAGTATAACCTGGATGCAAATTAGGCCTAAAATTATCAAAGTCCAAACACCCAAAAAAAATATTAAAAAAAATGTGAAAATCAATTTCCTTTTGATGTGGGCTAGTCATAAGCATGGCATAGAACAAATCAAGTTTTACTAAAACCCGATAACTCTGTGTGGGTGCAAATGTCGTTTTAAAAAACCTTAACCAAAACTGCACTGGCAAAATACATGAAAAAAGTCCAAAACCGTGAAAAAAAAGAAGTTCAAATGCCCCAAAATTAAATGTGTTGTTATGCAGATCACATGCCTGTATAGTATTAGATCACTTCTGTAAAGTTTCATTGAGATCGGATGAGCCAGTGTTGAAAAATAAGTTGATTAAAAAACCTTAACTAAAACTGCACAAATGACTGACAACGCCGTCGCCGCCAACGACGAAGCTGCCGCCGGAATTACTGATCCCTGTCTCGCTTTCTGCTTCACAGGCGAGACAAAAACAAGAACGACAATCAGAGATTGCTAAAGTATGCCCCTCATTCTGCCAAGCACAACCTCCCACCCAAGATCTAGGAAACTTCTAATTATCCGTCCAAGAAAGAGAACTAGAGGTCATAAATTTACATTACTAAAACCAAGAGCAAATACATCACTCAGACAAAACTTTTTCTCTAACCGTATGATAGACTGGTGGAACTCCCTGATGCCTGAAGTTATTGAAGCTCCATCTCTAAATCGTTTTAAAACCAGACTAGATAAACTATTTATTCAACATCCAGTATACTATAATTATCGAGGTCTGGACAAACCATGTAATCCAAAAATGACTATCCGATAAGGTAGCTCATCACCAAATTTATTGAATTAGCTGATAATAGGATACAATGTCCTACAAAGCTGTACATGTTATGATTATGATTATTAAGATTGGTCACCATGACCTTGACCGTTGACACCAAATTTGATAGGGTTTTTCGAAACACCAAGGACAACCTTCCACCCAAGATTAGTAATGATCCCTTCAAGCGAACTCGAGTTATCATCCGGAAATACAGTATTACATCATTAATTGGGTCACAGTGACCATGTCCTTTGACTTCAAAATCGATATGGTTCTTCGGACCACCAAGGAAAAAGCTCCCACACCAGATTGATAATGATCCTTTCAATAGAACGAGTTATCATCTGGAAACGCAATATTACATCATTAATTAGGCCACCGTGACCTTGACCGTTGACATCAAAATCGATAGAGTTCTTCGGACCACCAAGGACAAGCTCCCAGGCCAGATTGGTAATGATCCCTTCAATAGAACTCGATTTATCATCAGGAAATGCATTATTACGTAATTAATTAGGTCCATTTGGCACAAAAATCGATAGGGTTCTTCGGACCACCAAGTACAAGCTCCCAAGGCAGATTGGTAACGATCCCGCCAATAGAAGTCGAGTTATCATCTGGAAACGCAATATTATGTCATTAATTAGGTCACTGTGACCGTTTGACCCCAAAATCACTATAGTTCTTCGGACCACCAAGGACAAGCGCCCACACCAAGGCCCATGTTCCAGAAGCTATCGTTAGGATAGCGATATCGCTACACTCATGTTATGCTATTGGAGTAACGATAGCTTCGGGAACATGGGCCCAGATTGGTAAATATCTCTTAAATAGAACTTGAGTTATCATCCGGAAACGCAATATTACGCAATTAATTAGACACCCCTGACATTGACCATTGATCATTTGACACCAAAATCAATAGGCTTCTTCCGACCACCAAGGACAAGCTCTCACGCCAGATTGGTAACTATCCTTTCAACAAAACTCGAGTTATCATCCGGAAAAAGCAATATTACATAATTAATTAGGTCACAGTGATCTTGACCTTTTGACTGTTTGATGCCAAAATTGATAGGGTTCTTCGGACCACCAATGAAAAGCTCCCACGCCAGATTGCTAAGGATCCCTTCAATAGAATTTGAGTTATCTGGAAATGAAAGCCTGACCAGACGATCGGAAAAGCAAACGGTATATAACCCACACCCACTCCTTATATTTATAATGGGGGTGGGGGGGGGATGGGCATAATAATATTGCAATTCATTTGGGGAGAATATTGCAAATGGCTCTACTAAGGAATTTCGTGGATTGAGCCTTGTGCATGCAGTGTTCCTGTAAGGACTTAGGAGTCTGCATATTGTGCACTTGTAATTGTTGACATTTTGGAATCAGCTTAGTTTCAATGTTGTGTTATATACATGTGTAATAAGTCAGTTCCTGCGAGTAACCAAATATAAGTCTCCTACAAGAGATGTGTCAGTACAACCATAGCCTTGGCTTAGCTACTCATGGGATTTGTGATATTGTTAGCTTCCGGTTACAACCTCAGCCTTGATTTAGCTACTCGCGGGATTCATGATGTCATTTGCTTGCGAGTACAACCATAGCCTTGATTTAGCTACTCACGGGATTCATGATGTCATTAGCTTGCGCGTACAACCGTGGCCTTGGTTTAGCTACTTACAGGATTTATGATGTCATTAGCTTGCGAGTACAACTGTGGCCTTGGTTTAGCTACTCACAGGATTTGTGATTCTGTTCAGCTCCGTCATTTACCGGCAAACTCGACTGCCGGAATAAAATTTATAATTTGCTGGTTGAAGGCATAAATATCTGAACAATCAAGTTTAAAATTAGCGAAGAGACGAAAGGCAAATAGTTGATTATAGCTAAAGGAAGTGCAAAAATTATGTTGAATATGAACATTATACAATAAAATAAATGAGGAATAAACATTAACCCCTAGCACACTATTGTCAATATTCTATCTTTTACGGTGGCAATAGCAAAGAAACTAGTGTACATTTTTCAACAATTTTGGTGGAAGATGTTGCTGTCGCTAGTTAGCAATGTCAGTGGCTCCTTGTGCTCTCTTATGTGTGTAGGTCTAAATAGTACCGTGAATGTGTGGAGATTATGCGACTAAATCCCAGGGGCCAGTTTCACAAACTGTACTTACGTACAGTAGGGTACTTACGTACGGCGTAAATATGAAATGAAGCATTCTGATTGGTCTGTTTTCTACTTTATGACAGGACGTAACTTACACACCTTTGTGATACTGGCACCTGGATTGTTGACCACTAGCACAGCAATAAGACTAGAAATCCCTGGATTGTTGACCACTTGTACAGCAATAAGCCGAGCCGCTAATCAACTGATCTTGCATTAACTCTGCCTCCTCCACTTGACTATCAATGACCTCACAGCAATACCCAATTGGCTGTTCTTACCTGAGAGACTCCTCCACTTTACCATTGATTAATCAGCTGTTCTTACCTGAGAGCCTCCTCTGCTTGGGCATCAATGACCTCCCAGCAGCGCTCAATCAGTTGTTCCTCCTCAAACAAGCGAGCCTGGCTCAACAACACACACACATTCCTAGTTGTCAAACTGGTCTCCAGGAAGTTCACACAGGCGCGAGCCAGATAAGGTATCAGGTATTTCTTTGCGACATAAAGTGTTGATAAGACTGTGTCCGCATCCAGCAGAATCTCGTCACAATACAGATATCTGGAGAATGTTAACAATCACAGATAGACTGACAGATATATACACTTAACGTCTCATAAATTGATAAAAGATCTATATTTTTCTATGATACCGATACCATCATAGAGAAATACTGTAGTATCACAGTATATCATCATCGGAGGGTGGGGGTGGGGGTTTGGTTACTATGCTCATTCATACATGTAATGTACTAAACTGTAAATGACTTCGTTTTGCGCCATTAGTTCAGATTCTATTGTCTTCGTCGGTGCGCAATTGTTGGTAAAAAATAGTAATACTAATGCTAGTCATGGTTTTGCTGGCTTCCAACATGACCGTATAGTACGTGCAGCGCATAGTTCAATCCCAGTTGTATATTTCCTTTCCTTTGGTGCAAGTGAAGAATTTTTATATATAACAAGTTTATAACTAAGGCAGCAACAACTTTCCATCAAATTGTTGCCAAAATAATCAGCTGATAATAAAATTGTCACTAGGTAAAGATTTGGCTGAAAATCATTGATGCAACAACTTTCAATCAAATTATTCTCAGACTAATCAGCGGGCCAGTGAATGTTACAACAACTTCATTGACAGACGTTGCTGACTAAGGCAGCGACAGCTTTGTCAAATTTTTCTCAGAATAATCAGCAGGCTTTCTGTTCTATTAGCTACCAAGTGCATGTAAATCTATTTAGCCTATATGATATATAGACTTGAGACCCAATATCAAACATGCTCGAAAAACTGTTCATTTCGTTGTCAATCAAAAATTTAGATTTTTAAGGCTTTAGCAGGTAGTTGAATAAATTTACTTGGAAAATCTGCTAGCACTACATACATTACTCACTCACTATGAGCCATGCGCTTACGTACATCACTCACACATTTTTATAATGTCACAATACCAAGTGAACATGTCTACCTGAGTCATGCCTACCTGAGTAAGTTCACAAACGCAGAAGGTTCCACATCTGGAATGTTGACATCACTTGTCTCCTCAGCCAACCCACCATAAAACATGGCGTAGAACACAGAACTGCCAGTCGCAAGAATGTACTTATGAGCCGGTATTCTCTTCATATTGGGCTCGGTGCCAATAATAAAGTGCACATCAGCTATGAGTGGGTTGCACACCATGACGGCATTGCGCTCTTTTATGGAATGCTGATTCGCTTGCCAGTTGTACTCTTCACTAGATTTCGGTCCTGGAAGAATTGTGATCTCTGAGTGATGGCTATTGCCGTGGTTACTATTACAACAGGTGTCTCGTAAACTGCTGCATGATGATGACAGTGATGAGCTTGGTGGTGGAGAGCATGATGCACGCCCAAAGCTGTGTCTATGTCGATCTAGAGCCTTTGTTCTACGTGATACTGTTTGACGTGTAGTCGGCACTTGATTTGACACATACAGGAAGTTCTGAGGAACCTCTTCATTACCTTCATCCTGGTCATCCTTCATTTTAATCGACAGACTAATAGCAGCTGATTTACTCGGCTGTGACATTGTATGCGATTCGTCTAGACTATCTGTACAGAAGAAAATAATTTAACATGAATTAAAATTAGAGTTATCTGAAGTTATTCTAGTCTCTATCAGAATGAACTTAATGTTATGCTAATGTGGGCAGTGTAGCAAGAGAGATATTGTGAGCATGTCGCTCATTTGTGAGCAATTAGCTGTCGCTGCCTTAGTCAGCAATGTCTGTCAATGAAGTTGTTGTAACATTGACTGGCCCGCTGATTAGTCTGAGAATAATTTGATTAATTAGCTGGTAGATATAAGGTGGGAAATGAATCGACAGCCATACAGTGGGCAATGAATCGACAGCTATACAGTGGGCAATGAATCGACAGACATACAGTTGGCAATGAATCGACAGACAGGGTGGGGCGGACTGACAGAATAGGGTTGGCAGTGGACCGATAGACATAGGGTTGGTATCGGACAGACAGACATAGCATGGGCATTGGACCAACAGACATACATGTAGGATAGGCATTGGACTGATTAACACAGGATGGATATTGGATCGACAAACCTAAAGTGGGCATTGCATCAACAGACATAGGCTGGTAGATAAACATGTTTCGCAGCCATCAGAAGCATTACAGATCCTGATCAAGCAAATCACTACCATGTACAGATCGTGACTTCATACAGGACTGTCATGAGCCCACTGTACAGATCATGACTTCATACAGGACTGTCATGTGCCCACTGTACAGATCGTGACTTCATACTGGACTGTCATGTGCCCACTGTACAGATCGTGACTTCATACAGGACTGGCATGTGCCCACTGTACAGATCATGACATCATACAGGACTGTACAGAATATGCCTTCATACAGGACTTTCATGTGTCCACTGTACATATCGTGACTTCATACAGGACTGTCATGTGCCCACTGTACAGATCGTGACTTCATACTGGACTGTCATGTGCCCACTGTACAGATCGTGACTTCATACAGGACTGTCATGTGCCCACTGTACAGATCATGACTTCATACAGGACTGTCATGTGCCCACTGTACAGATCGTGACTTCATACTGGACTGCCATGTGCCCACTGTACAGATCGTGACTTCATACAGGACTGGCATGTGCCCACTGTACAGATCATGACATCATACAGGACTGTACAGAATATGCCTTCATACAGGACTTTCATGTGTCCACTGTACATATCGTGACTTCATACAGGACTGTCATGTGACCACTGTACAGATCGTGAATTCATACAGGACTGTCCTGTGACCACTGTACATATCATGCCTTCACACAGGACTGTCATGTGATCACTGTACATATCGTGACTTCATACAGGACTGTCATGTGACCACTGAACAGATCGTGAATTCATACAGGACTGTCCTGTGACCACTGTACATATCATGCCTTCACACGGGACTCTCATGTGATCACTGTACAGATCGTGACTTCATACAGGACTGCCATGTGCCCACTGTACAGATCATGACATCATACAGGACTGGCATGCGACCACTGTACAGATTGTGACTTCATACAGGACTGTCATGTGACCACTGTACAGATGGTGCCTTCATACAGGACTGTACAGAATATGCCTTCATACAGGTCTTTCATGTGTCCATTGTACATATCGTGACTTCATACAGGACTGTCATGTGACCACTGTACAGATCGTGAATTCATACAGGACTATCCTGTGACCACTGTACATATACAGGACTGCCATGTGCCCACTGTACAGATCATGACATCATACAGGACTGTCATGTGACCACTGTACAGGTTGTGACTTCATACAGGACTGTCCTGTGACCACTGTACAGATTATAAATTCATACAGGATGGTCATGTGACCACTGTACAGATTGTGCCTTCATACAGGACTGTACAGATTGTGACATCATACAGGACTGTACAGATTGTGACTTCATACAGGACTGCCATGTGCCTACTGTACAGATCATGACATCATACAGGACTGTCATGTGACCACTGTACAGGCTGTGACTTCATACAGGACTGTCCTGTGACCACTGTACAGATTGTAACTTCATACAGGACGGTCATGTGACCACTGTACATATCATGCCTTCACACAGGACTGTCATGTGATCACTGTACAGATCGTGACTTCATACAGGACTGCCATGTGCCCACTGTACAGATCATGACATCATACAGGACTGGCATGCGCCCACTGTACAGAATATGCCTTCATACAGGACTTTCATGTGACCACTGTACATATCGTGACTTCATACAGGACTGTCATGTGACCACTGTACAGATCGTGAATTCATACAGGACTGTCCTGTGACCACTGTACATATCATGCCTTCACACAGGACTCTCATGTGATCACTGTACAGATCGTGACTTCATACAGGACTGCCATGTGCCCACTGTACAGATCATGACATCATACAGGACTGGCATGCGCCCACTGTACAGATTGTGACTTCATACAGGACTGTCATGTGACCACTGTACAGATGGTGCCTTCATACAGGACTGTACAGAATATGTCTTCATACAGGTCTTTCATGTGTCCATTGTACATATCGTGACTTCATACAGGACTGTCATGTGACCACTGTACAGATCGGGAATTCATACAGGACTGTCCTGTGACCACTGTACATATACAGGACTGCCATGTGCCCACTGTACAGATCATGACATCATACAGGACTGTCATGTGACCACTGTACAGGTTGTGACTTCATACAGGACTGTCCTGTGACCACTGTACAGATTATAAATTCATACAGGATGGTCATGTGACCACTGTACAGATTGTGCCTTCATACAGGACTGTACAGATTGTGACATCATACAGGACTGTACAGATTGTGACTTCATACAGGACTGCCATGTGCCTACTGTACAGGTCATGACATCATACAGGACTGTCATGTGACCACTGTACAGGCTGTGACTTCATACAGGACTGTCCTGTGACCACTGTACAGATTGTAACTTCATACAGGACGGTCATGTGACCACTGTACAGATTGTGCCTTCATACAGGACTGTACAGATCGTGACTTCATACAGGACTACCATGTGCCCACTGTAGAGATCATGATTTCATACAGGACTGTCATGTGACCACTGTACAGAGTGTGACTTCATACAGGACTGTACAGAATATGCCTTGATAGAGGACTGTTATGTGCCCACTGTACATATCGTGACTTCATACAGAACTGTCATGTGTCAACTGTACAGATCGTGACTTCATACACGACTGGGATGTGCCCACTGTACAGATCATGACATCATACAGGACTGGCATGTGCCCACTGTACAGATTGTGACTTCATACAGGACTGCCATATGCCCACTGTACCGATCGTGACTTTATACAGGACTGTCATGTGACCAGTGTACAGATTATGACTTCATACAGGACTGTCCTGTGACCACTGTACAGATCGTGACTTCATACAGGACTGTCCTGTGACCACTGTACAGATCGTGACTTCATACAGGACTGTCATGTGACCACTGTACATATCATGACTTCATACAGGACTGCCATGTACCCACTGTACAGATCATGACATCATACAGGACTGTCATGTGACCACTGTACAGGTTGTGACTTCACATAGGACTGCCATGTGCCCACTGTACAGATCATGGCATCATACAGGACTGTCATGTGACCACTGTACAGGTGTGACTTCATACAGCACTGTCATGTGGCCACTGTACAAATCATGCCTTATACAGGAGTGTGCAGATTGTGACTTCATACAGGACTGTCATGTGACCACTGTACAGATTGTGACTTCATACAGGATGGTCATGTGACCACTGTACAGATCATGCCTTCGTACAGGAATGCCATGTGACCACTGTACAGAGTGTGACTTCATACAGGACTCTCCTGTGACCACTGTACAGATCATGCCTTCATACAGGCCTGTACAGATTGTGACTTCATACAGGACTCTCCTGTGACCACTGTACAGATCATGCCTTCGTACAGGACTGTCATGTGACCACTGTACAGATTGTGCCTTCATACAGGACTGTACATAATATGCCTTCATACAGGACTGTCATGTTCCCACTGTACATATCATGACTTCATCCAGGACTGTCATGTGACCACTGTACAGATCGTGACTTCATACAGGACTGTCCTGTGACCACTGTACAGATTATGCCTTCACACAGGACTGTCATGTGACCACTGTACAGATCGTGACTTCATACAGGACTGCCATGTACCCACTGTACAGATCATGACATCATACAGGACTGTCATGTGACCACTGTACAGGTTGTGACTTCACATAGGACTGTCATGTGATCACTGTACAGATCGTGACTTCATACAGGACTGCCATGTGCCCACTGTACAGATCATGACATCATACAGGACTGGCATGTGCCCACTGTACAGATTGACTTCATACAGGACTGTCATGTGACTACTGTACAGATCGTGACTTCATACAGAACTGTCATGTGTCAATTGTACAGATTGTGACTTCATACACGACTGGCATGTGCCCACTGTACAGATCATGACATTATACAGGACTGGCATGTGACCACTGTACAGATCGTGAATTCATACAGGACTGTCCTGTGACCACTGTACATATCATGCCTTCACACAGGACTGTCATGTGATCACTGTACAGATTGTGACTTCATACAGGACTGCCATGTGCCCACTGTACAGATCATGACATCATACAGGACTGGCATGTGCCCACTGTACAGATTGTGACTTCATACAGGACTGCCATGTGCCCACTGTACCGATCGTGACTTTATACAGGACTGTCATGTGACCAGTGTACAGATTATGACTTCATACAGGACTGTCCTGTGACCACTGTACAGATTGTGACTTCATACAGGACTGTCATGTGACCATTGTACAGATCGTGACTTCATACAGGACCGCCATGTGTCCACTGTACAGATTGTGACTTCATACAGCACTGTCATGTGGCCACTCTACAAGTCATGCCTTCATACAGGACTGTACAGATCATGACTTCATACAGGACTGTCATGTGACCACTGTAAGATCGTGCCTTCATACAGGACTGTCATGTGACCACTGTACAGATTGTGACTTCATACAGGACTGTCATGTGACCAATGTACAGATCGTGCCTTCATACAGGACTGTCATGTGCCCACTACAGATTGTGACTTCATACAGCACTGTCATGTGGCCACTCTACAAGTCATGCCTTCATACAGGACTGTACAGATCATGACTTCATACAGGACTGTCATGTGACCACTGTACAGATCGTGCCTTCATACAGGACTGTCCTGTGACCACTGTACAGATTGTGACTTCATACAGGACTGTCATGTGACCACTGTACAGATTGTGCCTTCATACAGGACTGTACATAATATGCCTTCATACAGGACTGTCATGTGCCCACTGTACATATCATGACTTCATCCAGGACTGTCATGTGACCACTGTACAGATCGTGACTTCATACAGGACTGTCCTGTGACCACTGTACAGATCATGCCTTCACACAGGACTGTCATGTGACCACTGTACATATCATGACTTCATACAGGACTGCCATGTACCCACTGTGCAGATCATGACATCATACAGGACTGTCATCTGACCACTGTACAGGTTGTGACTTCACATAGGACTGCCATGTGCCCACTGTACAGATCATGGCATCATACAGGACTGTCATGTGACCACTGTACAGTTGTGACTTCATACAGCACTGTCATGTGGCCACTGTACAAATCATGCCTTATACAGGAGTGTGCAGATTGTGACTTCATACAGGACTGTCATGTGACCACTGTACAGATTGTGACTTCATACAGGATGGTCATGTGACCACTGTACAGATCATGCCTTCGTACAGGAATGCCATGTGACCACTGTACAGTGTGACTTCATACAGGACTCTCCTGTGACCACTGTACAGATCATGCCTTCATACAGGCCTGTACAGATTGTGACTTCATACAGGACTCTCCTGTGACCACTGTACAGATCATGCCTTCGTACAGGACTGTCATGTGACCACTGTACAGATTGTGCCTTCATACAGGACTGTACAGAATATGCCTTCATACAGGACTGTCATGTGCCCACTGTACATATCATGACTTCATCCAGGACTGTCATGTGACCACTGTACAGATCGTGACTTCATACAGGACTGTCCTGTGACCACTGTACAGATTATGCCTTCACACAGGACTGTCATGTGACCACTGTACAGATCGTGACTTCATACAGGACTGCCATGTACCCACTGTACAGATCATGACATCATACAGGACTGTCATGTGACCACTGTACAGATTATGCCTTCACACAGGACTGTCATGTGACCACTGTACAGATCGTGACTTCATACAGGACTGCCATGTATCCACTGTACAGATCATGACATCATACAGGACTGTCATGTGACCACTGTACAGGTTGTGACTTCACATAGGACTGTCATGTGATCACTGTACAGATCGTGACTTCATACAGGACTGGCATGTGCCCACTGTACAGATCATGACATCATACAGGACTGTCATGTGTCAACTGTACAGATTGTGACTTCATACACGACTGGCATGTGCCCACTGTACAGATCATGACATCATACAGGACTGGCATGTGACCACTGTACAGATCGTGAATTCATACAGGACTGTCCTGTGACCACTGTACATATCATGCCTTCACACAGGACTGTCATGTGATCACTGTACAGATTGTGACTTCATACAGGACTGCCATGTGACCACTGTACAGATGGTGCCTTCATACAGGACTGTACAGAATATGCCTTCATACAGGACTTTCATGTGTCCACTGTACATATCATGACATCATACAGGACTGGCATGCGCCCACTGTACAGATTGTGACTTCATACAGGACTGTCATGTGACCACTGTACAGATGGTGCCTTCATACAGGACTGTACAGAATATGCCTTCATACAGGACTTTCATGTGTCCACTGTACATATCGTGACTTCATACAGGACTGTCATGTGACCACTGTACAGATCGTGAATTCATACAGGACTGTCCTGTGACCACTGTACATATCATGCCTTCACACAGGACTCATGTGACCACTGTACAGATCGTGACTTCATACAGGACTGCCATGTGCCCACTGTACAGATCATGACATCATACAGGAGTCATGTGACCACTGTACAGGTTGTGACTTCATACAGGACTGTCCGGTGACCACTGTACAGATTGTAAATTCATACAGGATGGTCATGTGACCACTGTACAGATTGTGCCTTCATACAGGACTGTACAGATTGTGACATCATACAGGACTGTACAGATTGTGACTTCATACAGGACTGCCATGTGCCTACTGTACAGATCATGACATCATACAGGACTGTCATGTGACCACTGTACAGAGTGTGACTTCATACAGGACTGTACAGAATATGCCTTGATAGACGACTGTCATGTGCCCACTGTACATATCGTGACTTCATACAGAACTGTCATGTGTCAACTGTACAGATCGTGACTTCATACATGACTGGCATGTGCCCACTGTACAGATCATGACATCATACAGGACTGGCATGTGCCCACTGTACAGATTGTGACTTCATACAGGACTGCCATGTGCCCACTTTACCGATCGTGACTTTATACAGGACTGTCATGTGACCAGTGTACAGATTATGACTTCATACAGGACTGCCATGTGGCCACTGTACAAATTCTGATGTCATACAGGACTGTCCTGTGACCATTGTACAGATCGTGACTTCATACAGGACTGTACAGAATATGCCTTCATACAGGACTTTCATGTGTCCACTGTACAGATTGTGACTTCATACAGGACTGTCCTGTGACCACTGTACAGATCATGCCTTCGTACAGGACTGTCATGTGACCACTGTACAGATTGTGCCTTCATACAGGACTGTACAGAATATGCCTTCATACAGGACTGTCATGTGCCCACTGTACATATCATGACTTCATCCAGGACTGTCATGTGACCACTGTACAGATCGTGACTTCATACAGGACTGTCCTGTGACCACTGTACAGATCATGCCTTCACACGGGACTGTCATGTGACCACTGTACAGATCGTGACTTCATACAGGACTGCCATGTACCCATTGTACAGATCATGACATCATACAGGACTGTCATGTGACCACTGTACAGGTTGTGACTTCACATAGGACTGTCATGTGATCACTGTACAGATCGTGACTTCATACAGGACTGCCATGTGCCCACTGTACAGATTCTGACATCATACAGGACTGGCATGTGCCCACTGTACAGATTGTAACTTCATACAGGACTGTCATGTGACCACTGTACAGATTGTGACTTCATACAGAACTGTCATGTGTCAACTGTACAGATTGTGACTTCATACACAACTGGCATGTGCCCACTGTACAGATCATGACATCATACAGGACTGGCATGTGCCCACTGTACAGATTGTGACTTCATACAGGACTGTCATGTGACCACTGTACATATCGTGCCTTCATACAGGACTGTACAGAATATGCCTTCATACAGGACTTTCATGTGACCACTGTACAGATTGTGACTTCATACAGGACTGTCCTGTGACCACTGTACATATCATGACATCATACAGGACTGTCATGTGACCACTGTACAGGTTGTGACTTCATACAGGACTGCCATGTACCCACTGTGCAGATCATGACATCATACAGGACTGTCATCTGACCACTGTACAGGTTGTGACTTCACATAGGACTGCCATGTGCCCACTGTACAGATCATGGCATCATACAGGACTGTCATGTGACCACTGTACAGTTGTGACTTCATACAGCACTGTCATGTGGCCACTGTACAAATCATGCCTTATACAGGAGTGTGCAGATTGTGACTTCATACAGGACTGTCATGTGACCACTGTACAGATTGTGACTTCATACAGGATGGTCATGTGACCACTGTACAGATCATGCCTTCGTACAGGAATGCCATGTGACCACTGTACAGAGTGTGACTTCATACAGGACTCTCCTGTGACCACTGTACAGATCATGCCTTCATACAGGCCTGTACAGATTGTGACTTCATACAGGACTCTCCTGTGACCACTGTACAGATCATGCCTTCGTACAGGACTGTCATGTGACCACTGTACAGATTGTGCCTTCATACAGGACTGTACAGAATATGCCTTCATACAGGACTGTCATGTGCCCACTGTACATATCATGACTTCATCCAGGACTGTCATGTGACCACTGTACAGATCGTGACTTCATACAGGACTGTCCTGTGACCACTGTACAGATTATGCCTTCACACAGGACTGTCATGTGACCACTGTACAGATCGTGACTTCATACAGGACTGCCATGTACCCACTGTACAGATCATGACATCATACAGGACTGTCATGTGACCACTGTACAGATTATGCCTTCACACAGGACTGTCATGTGACCACTGTACAGATCGTAACTTCATACAGGACTGCCATGTACCCACTGTACAGATCATGACATCATACAGGACTGTCATGTGACCACTGTACAGGTTGTGACTTCACATAGGACTGTCATGTGATCACTGTACAGATCGTGACTTCATACAGGACTGGCATGTGCCCACTGTACAGATCATGACATCATACAGGACTGTCATGTGTCAACTGTACAGATTGTGACTTCATACACGACTGGCATGTGCCCACTGTACAGATCATGACATCATACAGGACTGGCATGTGACCACTGTACAGATCGTGAATTCATACAGGACTGTCCTGTGACCACTGTACATATCATGCCTTCACACAGGACTGTCATGTGATCACTGTACAGATTGTGACTTCATACAGGACTGCCATGTGACCACTGTACAGATGGTGCCTTCATACAGGACTGTACAGAATATGCCTTCATACAGGACTTTCATGTGTCCACTGTACATATCATGACATCATACAGGACTGGCATGCGCCCACTGTACAGATTGTGACTTCATACAGGACTGTCATGTGACCACTGTACAGATGGTGCCTTCATACAGGACTGTACAGAATATGCCTTCATACAGGACTTTCATGTGTCCACTGTACATATCGTGACTTCATACAGGACTGTCATGTGACCACTGTACAGATCGTGAATTCATACAGGACTGTCCTGTGACCACTGTACATATCATGCCTTCACACAGGACTCATGTGACCACTGTACAGATCGTGACTTCATACAGGACTGCCATGTGCCCACTGTACAGATCATGACATCATACAGGAGTCATGTGACCACTGTACAGGTTGTGACTTCATACAGGACTGTCCGGTGACCACTGTACAGATTGTAAATTCATACAGGATGGTCATGTGACCACTGTACAGATTGTGCCTTCATACAGGACTGTACAGATTGTGACATCATACAGGACTGTACAGATTGTGACTTCATACAGGACTGCCATGTGCCTACTGTACAGATCATGACATCATACAGGACTGTCATGTGACCACTGTACAGAGTGTGACTTCATACAGGACTGTACAGAATATGCCTTGATAGAGGACTGTCATGTGCCCACTGTACATATCGTGACTTCATACAGAACTGTCATGTGTCAACTGTACAGATCGTGACTTCATACATGACTGGCATGTGCCCACTGTACAGATCATGACATCATACAGGACTGGCATGTGCCCACTGTACAGATTGTGACTTCATACAGGACTGCCATGTGCCCACTTTACCGATCGTGACTTTATACAGGACTGTCATGTGACCAGTGTACAGATTATGACTTCATACAGGACTGCCATGTGGCCACTGTACAAATTCTGATGTCATACAGGACTGTCCTGTGACCATTGTACAGATCGTGACTTCATACAGGACTGTACAGAATATGCCTTCATACAGGACTTTCATGTGTCCACTGTACAGATTGTGACTTCATACAGGACTGTCCTGTGACCACTGTACAGATCATGCCTTCGTACAGGACTGTCATGTGACCACTGTACAGATTGTGCCTTCATACAGGACTGTACAGAATATGCCTTCATACAGGACTGTCATGTGCCCACTGTACATATCATGACTTCATCCAGGACTGTCATGTGACCACTGTACAGATCGTGACTTCATACAGGACTGTCCTGTGACCACTGTACAGATCATGCCTTCACACAGGACTGTCATGTGACCACTGTACAGATCGTGACTTCATACAGGACTGCCATGTACCCATTGTACAGATCATGACATCATACAGGACTGTCATGTGACCACTGTACAGGTTGTGACTTCACATAGGACTGTCATGTGATCACTGTACAGATCGTGACTTCATACAGGACTGCCATGTGCCCACTGTACAGATTCTGACATCATACAGGACTGGCATGTGCCCACTGTACAGATTGTAACTTCATACAGGACTGTCATGTGACCACTGTACAGATTGTGACTTCATACAGAACTGTCATGTGTCAACTGTACAGATTGTGACTTCATACACAACTGGCATGTGCCCACTGTACAGATCATGACATCATACAGGACTGGCATGTGCCCACTGTACAGATTGTGACTTCATACAGGACTGTCATGTGACCACTGTACATATCGTGCCTTCATACAGGACTGTACAGAATATGCCTTCATACAGGACTTTCATGTGACCACTGTACAGATTGTGACTTCATACAGGACTGTCCTGTGACCACTGTACATATCATGACATCATACAGGACTGTCATGTGACCACTGTACAGGTTGTGACTTCATACAGGACTGCCATGTGACCACTAAAAATTGTGCCTTCATACAGGATTGTACAGTGTGCCTTCATACAGGACTGTTATGTGACCCCTGTACATATTGTGACTTCATACAGGACTGTACAGATCGTGACTTCATACAGGACTGCCATGTGCCCCTGTACATATTGTGACTTCATACAGGACTGTCCTGTGACCACTGTACAGATTGTGACTTCATATAGGACTGTCATGTGCCCACTGTACAGATCATGACATCATACAAGACTGTCATGTGACCACTGTACAGGTTGTGACTTCATACAGGACTGTCCTGTGGCCACTGTACAGATCGTGACTTCATACAGGACTGTCCTGTGACCACTGTACAGATCGTGACTTCATACAGGACTGTCATGTGACCACTGTAGAGATTGTGCCTTCATACAGGACTGTACAGATCGTGACTTCATACAGGACTGTACAGATTGTGACTTCATACATGACTGCCATGTGCCCACTGTACAGATTGTGACTTCATACAGGATGGTCATGTGACCACTGTACAGGTTGCGACTTCATACAGGACTGTCCTGTGGCCACTGTACAGATCGTGACTTCATACAGGACTGTCATGTGACCACTGTACAGATTGTGCCTTCATACAGGACTGTACAGATTGTGACTTCATATAGGACTGTACAGATCGTGACTTCATACAGGACTGCCATGTGCCCACTGTACAGATCGTGATTTCATACAAGACTGTCATGTGACCACTACAGATTGTGACTTCATACAGGACTGTCCTGTGACCACTGTACAGATCGTGACTTCATACAGGACTGTCATGTGACCACTGTACAGATTGTGACTTCATACAGGACTGTCCTGTGACCACTGTACAGATCGTGACTTCATACAGGACTGTCATGTGACCACTGTACAGGTTGTGACTTCATACAGGACTGTCATGTGACCACTAAAAATTGTGCCTTCATACAGGACTGTACAGAGTGTGCCTTCATACAGGACTGTCATGTGACCCTGTACATATTGTGACTTCATACAGGACTGTACAGATCGTGACTTCATACAGGACTGCCATGTGCCCCCTGTACCGATTGTGACTTCATACAGGACTGTCCTGTGACCACTGTACAGATTGTGACTTCATATAGGACTGTCATGTGCCCACTGTACAGATCATGACATCATACAGGACTGTCATGTGACCACTGTACAGGTTGTGACTTCATACAGGACTGTCCTGTGGCCACTGTACAGATCGTGACTTCATACAGGACTGTCCTGTGACCACTGTACAGATCGTGACTTCATACAGGACTGTCATGTGACCACTGTAGAGATAGTGATTTCATACAGGACTGTACAGATCGTGACTTCATACAGGACTGTACAGATTGTGACTTCATACATGACTGCCATGTGCCCACTGTACAGATCGTGATTTCATACAGGACTGTCCTGTGACCACTGTCCAGATCATGCCTTCACGCAAGATTGTCATGTGACCACTGTACAGATCGTGACTTCATACAGGACTGCCATGTGCCCACTGTACAGATCATGACATCATACAGGACTGTCATGTGACCACTGTACAGGTTGTGACTTCATACAGGACTGTCCTGTGGCCACTGTACAGATCGTGACTTCATACAGGACTGTCATGTGACTACTGTACAGATTGTGCCTTCATACAGGACTGTACAGATTGTGACTTCATATAGGACTGTACAGATCGTGACTTCATACAGGACTGCCATGTGCCCACTGTACAGATCGTGATTTCTTACAAGACTGTCATGTGACCACTACAGATCGTGATTTCATACAAGACTGTCATGTGACCACTACAGATTGTGACTTCATACAGGACTGTCCTGTGACCACTGTACAGATTGTAACTTCATACAGGACTGTCATGTGATCACTAAAAATTGTGCCTTCATACATGACTGTACAGAGTGTGCCTTCATACAGGACTGTCATGTGACCCCTGTACATATTGTGACTTCATACAGGACTGTACAGATCGTGACTCCATACAGGACTGCCATGTGCCCCCTGTACAGATTGTGACTTCATACAGGACTGTCCTGTGACCACTGTACAGATCGTGACTTCATATAGGACTGTCATGTGACCACTGTACAGATCGTGCCTTCATACAGGACTGTACAGAATATGCCTTCATACAGGACTGTCATGTGACCACTGTACAGATCGTGACTTCATACAGTACTGCCCTGTGACCACTGTACAGATCATGCCTTCACACAGGACTGTCATGTGACCACTGTACAGATTGTGACTTCATACAGGACTGTCATGTGCCCACTGTACAGATCATGATATCATACAGGACTGTCATGTGACCACTGTACAGGTTGTGACTTCATACAGGACTGTCCTGTGACCACTGTACAGATTGTGACTTCATACAGGACTGTCATGTGACCACTGTACAGATTGTGCCTTCTACCGGAATGTACAGATCATGACTTCATACAGGACTGCCATGTGTCCACTGTACTATTCATATATGTACTCTACTAACCTGTAAATGAGTTCATTTTGCACTTTCTGATTGTAAAGATTAAGCCAGTGGGCGTGTTACATTTCCCTGTGTGTGTATGTGCGCATGCATACACACATGTCTGCAAAAGTGTGTCTTGATAGCCTCATGGCATGTAAATATGTTGTAGTCTCTTCTAACTGTATTTGGGTTTTTTTATGGTGCACCCTAGATGGCTTGCACTATTAAACGGTCGTTATTATATGGTTATAAATGACAGCAAATACTATGAAATTGGATCTGTTGTTTTCACTTACACAATGTCAGTCTGCGGTCAATAGTTATTCAAATAGATATGTATAACCAATTGTAGTATTTTCTCAAAATAAATTGCAGAATTAAAACGAAACAATATTTAGGTGGATCTACTTAAATTGAGTTTAATCATTAAAGAAATATGTTAAAACAACGCATAAAAATAAAACCAAGCGGCTGTTCTCTGCTACACCCTGTCAACAAAGTGCCACATGGTGCGAAGAAAATACTACGTTTCATTAAATTTTCATTAATAAATGCAGTATCACATTTCTGGATGATAATGAACAGACACTTTTGGGGTTGGTCTGTAGTTTTATTAACCACCTAAACATACTTCAATCACTCACTTGCTAAATACAACCAACCAACATTTAGCTCCAGAACAATTCAACCTATTCTTATACCTCAAAATCAATAACAATAACACCTCAATCCAGGTTTCTAGAATGGATTAACTCACTTGAATAGAGTTAGCTCACGGCTGGCTACAGTTTAGTGCCTCATTTGTAATCCTATGTCAAGGTACATGCGCATGCTCCTGATCTGATAGAGAAGAAGAGCCTTCACAGACCAATAAAGCGACCTCTGCCTCATTGATGAAATAGACTCAAACCTATGTTCCTCAGAAAATTTGTCTTCAGAGTGAAAACGGGACCTACTAGAGATTGAGAAAACTTCCAGATGAATAAGTACCGTGCTAGTCCGGTTTAAAGCTCTTCCTCCTAGGAAAGGAGTCCGGAAGTCTAACCAAAAAAGGAATCTCAAGGTTGGACCAGAAGTGGGCAATATGGGAATGGATTTCCTTGGAGGTCTTATTACGTGTGGAGCGCAACAGTTTCTTCAAATGTTTTTGCGGAAGAAGTTGTTGAGATCTACTATTAGATGTAATAAAACCCAATGATCGGGATACAGAATTCAAAGAACCTTTAGAAACATCTGAAAAAGTATGAAGCACAGAAACGGAACTGCTCTCTTAAGGATGGAGAATAACTTCTGACAAAAGGAAAGAAAACTTGGCTGATTTTTAGCTGCACCCTAGAAACTGATTCCCAGAAAGGACGAAGAAATACCCTTACCGAACAAAGATGAAGACCTGAGTATAACAAAACCCAAGTAGGGCCCTACCAAGATAGTGTAGAGGTTACTTTCAAAAAGTCTTCCATAGGAAACTTGAACTAGAGCGACACATTACAGAGCCAAGGAAAAAACCTTAGAACTATCATAATTTGCATAGAAATCCGACATAACTATAACCCAGTTGATAATAAGGCGGACCTTTGAAGGCGAAGAGTACGAAGATGACAAGACTGACCTTGGGTTACATCATCAAAAGAAAATACATTCTGAAGATCTATCAGCAAACCATTGACCAAACATCTGAAACAACCCTGAATGGACAAAAAAAAGTCTTGAATCTCTAGTCCTAGCTGACCAAAGAGTGACGGATGAAGAAGAGGGACAGAAACTGGACTAACAGAAGGAAGAGAACCTCTATAATCCTCTGAAGCAAGGGAGCGATACAAGGCATGATGGGAATCGCGATCACCAAAAGGAAAAACAACCCGAGCCTGAAGGAACAGAACCAGATCCAATGGAAGAAGGTAGATCAAAATCCAAACCGCAGAAACAATAGACCGCTGTAGAAGATCCCGAACCACCGATAATAACGAACGGACTGTGCCGCTCGCTTGGACCTGCAAATGCTAATGTATTTGAACCAGTTGAATTTAAATAGACATGATGGATAATTCCAAATAAAATCCAAGATGGCCACCAAAAAATTACCAATCAAAATTCTCGTTTTATATGTTGAAGCCTACCGTCATAGGAGCATTCCACCATTGTTGAAATGGTGGAATCCAGTTTTAGCTGTGCTCCGCCCATCTCTAGCTAAACTCCACCCACACTTTGCCCATGTTGGGATAGATCGATCCCTGTTCTGTCTGACAATCAATTTCCAGAAAACTATACAGGTAAGCTGTTGAATATTTTGAAATTAATTTGACTGGGTGCTGTTCATGTGGCAAGCAACAGCACCCAGTCAGATTAGTTTCAAAATATTCATCAGCATGTTTATTAAATTTTAAAGACATACAATTTGCATAACAACACTTAGTCTGTCATGAATTAAGCATTCGTGACAAACTTATCTGTACATCATTCATGACATCATTGATTATGACACATGTCACGTAGTTGATTATGATGTCATATAATGGATGGATAAACTGGAATGGGCCATTGATTAATGAAGAGTACCTTTTTGTCTCACCTGTGAAACAGAAAGCGAGACATAGGGATCACTAATTCCAGCGGCGGCGGTGTTGGCGGCGGTCATTTGTGTAGTTTCAGTTAAGGTTTTTAATCAACTTATTTTTCAACACTGGCTCATCCGATCTCAATGAAACTTTATCAAGTGATCTATACTATACAGGGATGTGATGTACATAACAATAGATTTAATTTTCGGACATTTTAACTATTTTTTTCATGGTTTTGGACATGTATTTTGCAAGTGCAGTTTTGGTTAAGGTTTTTAAATCAACTTATTTCTCAACAATGGCTCATCCAATTTCAATGAAACGTTAGAAAAGTTATCTATACTATACAGGGATGTAATCTGCGTAACAATAGATTTCATTTTGGGTCATTATCCCCATGCTTTTCGAAGAAAAGGTGGGGGCTTCTCGAAGAAAAGGTTGGGATTATGTGATGTGGCCTGTGTGTGTGTGTGTGTGCGTGTATGCGTGTGTGCGTGCCCCGGTTGTCTGTGCACTTATAGATTGAGACCGTTTAAGATAGAAACTTAAAACCTTGGATATGATTATACCTATGGGCAAGGATGTGCATGACACTTTGTTCTGAAACACCCCCCCCCACCCCCAGGGGGGTCAAAATTGGCCAGTAATTATCGATTGTAATGCAACTCCAAAGGAGGTCATGTCACATATCATTTTCAAGCCAGTGATGAGTCGACTACAGTACAGGGAATTATTTTGATCTTGGGTCAAACTGAGGGGGAGGGGGGGGGGGGGGTGGTAAAAAATTAGACTTTTCCAAAGGTTGTCATGTCGCATATCATTTTCGAGCCAATGATGAGTAGACTACAGTACAAGAAATTATTTTGATCTTGAGTCAAGCTCAGGGTGAGGGTCGGGTTCAAAAGTGGGCACCAATCGATTGTAACACAACTCCTCCTAGACCATTTCACATAGAAACTTAAAACTTTCGGTATGATTACACATATGGCCAGGGATGTGATTTTGGGCAATTTCACGGTTTTAGACTGAACTTTTTTCATGTTTGTTTTGTTGTAGTATTTTATGGATCACTCATTTTCAACAATGGCTCACCAGATATCAACAAAATTTTACAGCAGAGTTATATACTATGCAAGAGTACTATCTGCATCATTACTAGTTTCATTTGTAAAAAAATTTCAAGATCAGACTATCCGCAGTTTGGTAAAAAATGTCCATGTTTGATGGGTTACACTTGTTTGTTGGTGCATTACTGAATATGTGTATTACAAACCATGCCAAGTTTGTTTTGCCAATCAACACTATCCATGCCTTTACAGGCGAGACAATGTACGCTTCAGCGTTCTTCTATTTACATTGAATTTAATCATTAAAGAAACATCGACCATTGCTGATATATATGGGGGGGGGGGGGGACAAAGAACAAGAAAACAGAGGCCATGTTTCTTTATGTATCAACTTCTCTTGAACAATCTTTAATGGCCTTTAGTCATCACTATCATCTCCCAAATTTTGGCCCAATCACCAGTAGTTCTGGAGGTCATTTTCTCGAAACCTAGGTCATCCAAGATGGCTGCCAAATGATTCGGCCAATCAAGTTCACAAGTGAAAAATTTGGTTCAGCCCTTGCCCTAGATGATATTTCATGAGTTCTGAATCGATCCGTCAAACGGTTTCGGAGATTTTTAAAGAAGTTTTAAAATCAGCCAAAATCCAAGATGGCCGCCGACCCAATTGGTCGATCGGCTTTGTTTGAACAAACTTGAATCAGGATGCTTCCTGCCAAATATAATTGAAATTGTTCAAGGGAACTTGATTGATCAAATAGTTCGGTGGCCTTCTTGGTTGACCTAGTTTTAGCGAAAATGACGTCTTCTCCAGAATCATTGAAGGGATGACCAGTAAAGTTTGTTCAAGAGAAGTTGATCCATCTAAAAACATGGCCGCCGTGGGCCAATCAAAATATAGCATGTTTGGCAGTCATATTGGATTTTTTTTTTTTTATGGCTTTTGACGGCCAAAATTTTATATAGATTTTTCGGCCATTTTTTAGAAATGTCTAAAAATCGTCTCCAAAACCGTTTGAGGGATCGATTGAGAACTCATGAAATATGATCTAGGGTAAGAGCTGAACCAAGTTTGTTCAAGGGAACTTGATTGACCAAATGGTTCAACGGCCATGTTGGATGACCTAGTTTTCGCAAAAACAACTTCTTCCCTAGAACCACTGAAGCGATCAGGCCAAAATTTGTGATATATAATTAGAGACTAAGGGCCATTAATGTTTGTTCAAGAGTTGATCCGTCAAAAAACATGGCCGTGGTGAGCCAATCAAAATATAGCATGTTTGGTGGCCATATTGGATTTTTTTATTTGATGGGTTTTGAGGCCGAAATTGGTTTTATATAGGTTTTTGGGTATTCTGATCTCAAATTTGCAATTTTCGAAACTGTCGGATAAACGGTTTGGCGGCTATCTTGGATCATTTTCCCGCCAAATCTCCCATACTAAAGCAATGGGAAATTTAAAATGTCTTCTCGAGAACTACTGGCCCGATTTCAATTATATTTGGCATAAAGCACCCTTAAGGCAATAGAGATTCAAGTTTGTTCAAACGAACCCAATCGGGCAATTTGGCCGATGGCCATCTTGGATTTTGGACGATTTTTAGAAATGTCTTTAAAAAATCTTCCTCTCCCAAACCGTTTGAGGGATCGATTCAGAACTCACGAAATATGTTTAGGGCATGAAGTGATCAGGCCGAAATTTGTGATATATAATTAGGGACTAAGGGCCATTAATGTTTGTTCAAGAGAAGTTGATCCGTCAAAAAACATGACCGTGGTGGGCAAATCAAAATATAGCATGTTTGGCAGCCGCCATATTGGATTTTTTTATTTGATGGATTTTGAGGCCGAAATTGCTTTTATATAGGTTTTTGGGTATTCTGACCTCAGATTTGCAATTTTCGAAACTGTCGGATGAACAGTTTGGTGGCCATCTTGGATCATTTTCCCGCCAAAAGCTCCCATACTAAAGCAATGGGAAATTTAAAATGTCTTCTCGAGAACTGCTGGCCCGATTTCAATTATATGTGGCAGGAAGCATCCTTAGGGATCAATTCATATCTCATGAAATGTGATCTAGGGCAAGAGCTGACCCAAGTTTGTTCAAGGGATCTTGATTGGCCATCTTGGATGACCTCGTTTTCGCAAACACAACTTCCCCAGAACTGCTAAAGCGATCAGATCAAAATTTGTGATATATGATTAGGGACTAAGGGCCATTAAAGTTTGTTCAAGAGAAGTTGATCCGTCAAAAAAACTGGCCGCTGTGGGCCTACCAATATATAGTGTGTCACGGCTTTAGATTACCCCTTACTATGAATTTACAAGTCATGTCCAAATGAAATCTGCCCATATTAGTAAGCCCAAATTAAAATCCTACTGGCTGCTATGAACACTAATTAATTGTACCAGATTTACAGTCAATTAAATACTCATAATGCTGTGGTATTTTATGGCCATTCAGAGGCCTTATAGTGCTATTAAAACTAAAATGGCTCAAAATCAATCTCAGAGTTCAAAATTCTCTAGTTTCTAGGGGCATTGATGGCGCCCAGACCAGAGAGATGGTGTGCCAAAATGAGCTAAATCTAAAGTTCTGCATGTTTTCGGCCCATATTGGATTTTTTTATTTGATGGATTTTGAGACTGAAATTGGTTTTATATATGTTTTTGCGTATTGTGATTTCATATTTGCCATTTTCGAGACTGTCGGATAAACGGTTTGTCGGCCATGTTGGATCATTTACCCACCAAAATCTCCCATACCGAAGCAATGGGAAATTTAAAATGTATTCTCGCGCCATCTTGGATTTTGCTCCATTTTTAGAAATGTCTTTGAAAATCTCCTCCAACCCCGCTTGGGGGATCAATTCAAAATGGATGAAATATCATCTAGGGCAAGAGCTGCACCAATTTTGTTCAAGGGAATTTGATTGGCCAAATGGTTGGGTGGCCATCTTGGTTAACCTATTTTTTGCTAAAACAACTCCAGAACCACTGAGCGGATTGAGCTGAAATTTGGGAGATATGATTAGGCACTGAGTGCCATTACGGTTTTTTCAAGGGAATGAGCTACATCAGAAACATGGCCACAGTGGACCAATCAAAATGTAGTGGGTTTGGCAGCCATATTGGACTTGCAAAAATGTCCACAAACTCATTTAAGACATTTCTTTTAAAATGCTACTACTTCTCATTAGCAACTTGGCAGACTGCAACCTAATCTGGGTGGAAGGACCCTATTGCGGTAGGCTTTCGAACTTGCATACAGAATTTTGATTGGTAAATTTTTGGGGTGAAAATCTTAGATTTTATGAACAATTTAACGGAAATTGGCAAAAACATTACTACTCATTAACCGCTTGGCAGATTTCAACCTACCTTGGTTGGAAAGACCCTATGGTGGAAGGCTTCACCACTTGTATACAGAATTTTGATTGGTAAATTAAAAAGTATAAACATTACTCCTCATTAACTGCCTGGCGGATTACAACCTAATTTTGCTCAAAGAACCCTATAGGTGTAGGCTTCAGAACAGCTATACAGAATTTTGATTCGTCAGTTTTTGGGGTGAAAATCTAAGATTTTATGAAAAGTTTACCGGATATTGTCAAAATTAACCCGTTGACAGATTTAAACCTACCTTTACTGGAAAGACCCTATGGTGCTAGGCTCCAGAACATGTATACAGAATTTTGACTGGTGAATTTTTTTTTTTAATTTGGCTCAAATGACCCTTTGGGGGCTAGGCTAGGCTCCAGAACTTATATACAGAACTTTGATTGGTCAGTTTTTTGCGGCCATCTTGAATTTTCCAAAATATGGCGGGAAATGTCAGTAACAAGACATAAAATACAAAATTGGAATTCAGTACAAACAATGTTTAGTGGGAAATTAATGATGGACACTGATCACACAATCAGATTTAAACTTAGGTTCCATCCAGCCAATAAAAAAATCAAATATGACCACCAAAACCAAAATTTTGATTGGTCCATGACAACTCTTGAACAAACTTTAACCACCCCTAAATGGAGTTATCTATGAAATTTAATCTAATGAGTTTCAGCCTAATCCGCACAGCTGTTCCGGAGATGTCATGTTCGAAAACAAGAAGCCCACTGGAATAAGCGGTTAATGAGGAGTAGCATTTTAAACAATTTCCTGGCATTTTTCAGAAAATCCAAGACGGTCATCAAAATAATAATCAAGCAGTAAAAATTCTATATTCCAAATCTGAAGTGTACCAGCCTAGGTAGGTCCTTCTAGGCAAGTTTGGTTTAAATTGGCCAAGCCATTAATGAGGAGTACCGGTACGCTTTTAACTGATTTCCCTAAATCGGAAAATCCAAGATGGCCAGCAGAAAAATTTACCAATCAAAATTTTGTATACAGGTTTTGAAATCTACCACCCTAGTATCCTTTCAGCTAAGTCTGGCTGAAATTGCCCAAGCAGTTAATGAGGAGTAGCATTTTAAACGGTTTCCTGCCATTATTCAGAAAATTTAAGATGGACACCAAAAACAATTGACCAATCAAAACTATGTATACAAGTACTGAAACACTACTCTAGGGTCCTTCCAGCCGAGTTTGCTTGAAATCGGAAAAGCGGTTAATGAGTAGGCGCTCAACTGATTTCCAGTTTCGGTAAATCCAAGATGGCCACTGGAGACTTTGATCAATTAAAATTATGTATACAAGTTCTAAAACATACAACTATAGGGTTCTTCCAGCCGAGTTTGCTTGAAATGGCCAAAGTGGTTAATGAGGAGTAAGTTTTTAACCGATTTCCAGAAAAAAAATTTTAATCCAAGATGGCCGCTGAAAAAATTGACCAATCAAAATTCTCATTATAAAATTCTTGTTGGTGTGGAAGCCTACAAGCATAAAATTAGTCCACTCAAGTTTCGTTAAAATCACTCCATTTATATTGGCAAAGTAGCGTTTTAAATGATTTCCAGAAAAGGTTTGGAAAATCCAAGGTGGCCGCCAGAAAAATAGACCCTTCGAAATTCTGAATAGATATGCTCTGGAGCGTACATTGTACCACCATAGGATCCTTGGAGCCAACTTTGGTTGAAATCAGTGACAGCAGAAAAGAGGAGATGCGATTTAACGGATGGATGGCGGACAGATGTCATTGCATGGTGACCTAATAATTGACCAATCAAAATTCTTTGTACAAGTTCTGAAACATACCACTCTAGCGACCTTACAGCCAGCTTTGCTTGAAATCGGTTAAGTGGTTAATGAGTCTTAACTGATTTCCATACATTTTTGGAAAATCCAAGATGACTTCAGCAAAAATTGACCAATCAAAATTCTCGTAAGAAGTGTGGAAGCCTAGCAGCATAGAATTAGTCCACCCAAGTTTAGTTGAAATCAGGCTATTTATATTGGAGGAGTAGCGTTGTAAATGATTTCCGGAATATCCAAGATGGGTGGCAGAAAAATTGACCAATCAAAATTCGGAATAGATGTTCTGGTGGCTACCATCATAGGATCCTCGATTCTAAGGAAGGGAGAGAGTTGAACTGAAATAAATTGGCCCAAGGGCCATAGTGCTCACCTAGCTGGTAAGGAACTGTAAACATGTTTAGATTAATTAATGCACAACAAGCACCATTGATCCATCAGGCAACCATAACCGTTGCCATAGACAGATGGCAATGGTCCTTATCATTATTGACCAATGCGGCAATCATCCTTAAAACTAATACAACAAGAACTACACAAATGGTGCATAATACCACGACATGATGACAAATCAATGAATGAGAGCTATCAGATGTAGACCAGTCATCCTATGAAGTTTCAGCATGATCCGCTAAACAGTCATGGAGTTATTGCTTGGAAATCAATTTTCAAGATGGCTGGCGGTCAAATTGGATTTCGGATCATCTACAATTTCGATACGTTTTTTCCTAAGACCTAGTCCCGTCATCCTATGAAGTTTCGATGTGATCCGCTAAACAGAAATGGAGAAATCAATTTTCAAGATGGCCACCAGTGGCTGGGGGGCCATCTTGGATTTAAGATCATTGTCGACTTCAATAGTTTCTTCCTCTAGAGCTAATCCAACCACCCTATCAAGTTTCAAAGCAATCCGATAAACGGTAATGGAGTTATCATCCGGAAACCAATTTTCAAGATGGACACCATTGCGTGGCAGCCATCTTTGATTTTGGATTATCGTCAATTTCGATGAGTTTCTTCTCTAGACCTAGTCCAACCACCATATACCGGTGGTCGCTTGGATATCGGAGCATTGTCAATTTCGAAAGATTTCTACAGACGTAGTCCAACCACCCTTTGAAATGTCAGCGATCCGATAAACGGTAACAGAGTTATCATGCGGAAACCACTCTACTGCATGTTTGGATGGAGCTATCACATAATATCCCGCAAAAATATTGGTATCCTTGACACTATTGACCAATGGGAAAAGTACCATTGACCAATGGGGCAGCCATCCCTGACGTTATTGACCCAGCAGATAACATTTACCAACTTGACGATGGTCACAGTAAAAAATCGATGAGAAAATGCAAGAATATTGGTGTCATTGACATTATTGACCAATGGGAAAGGTACCATTGGTCAATGGGGCAGCCATCCATGACATTATTGACCCAGCAGATTACATTTACCCGTGGGATGATGGTCACCGTAAAAAAGATTGGACGAGGAAATCCAAGAAAATTAGTGTCATTGACATTATTGACCAATGGAAGAGGTACCATTGGTCAATGGGGAAGTCATCTCTGACATTATTGACCCAGCAGATTACATTTACCAACGGGTCAATGGTCACAGTAAAAAATGTGGATGAAGAAATGCAGGAATATCGGTGTCATTGGCATTATTTCCAATGGGAAAAGTGCCATTGATCAATGAGGCAGCCATCACAGACACTATTGATCAATAGTTCAATTGTCACAACATTGCCATTTACCAAAGCGGCATTGGATAGGTAAATGCAAGAATATTGACATGATTGACCAACAGGAAGAGTACCATTAATCAATGGGGCAGCCATCCCTGACACTATTGCCATTTGATTGAAGTGTACTAAAGGAACATTTCTGAAAATCTGTTTTAGTCCATTACCAATTTACGAGACGTGACACAGATTATTTTCCCCATAGGCTTCAATACTTTAAATATTTTAAGAGCCGAGTTATGGGCCTTATTTCAAGTCGTGGCTATTTCATATTCATAGGGTAAATAGATATTGGCTGAAGGAACATATCTGCTAAATTTGATTTTAATCTGTCAACAATTTGTGAAGACATGTATTTTCCCCATATGGCTGAATACTTAAAACACCTCAATGAACCCGAGTTATGGCCCTTGTTTAAGGGCATGGTCACTTCATATTCATAGCTCCAATAGATGTTATCTAAAGGAACATATCTATTAAATATAGTTGTAATCCATCAATAAATGACGAAAAGTGCAACAAACGTATTTTCCCCATAGGCTTCAATACTTTGAAAATATAGCAAGGAACATACCTCTGCTATTTGTGGGCGTGGCCACTTCATATTCCTAGCCCAAATGATATTGCCTAAAGGAACAGCTCTGCCGAATTGGGTTTTAATCCATCTATAAATGACGAAACGCGCCACAAATGTATTTTCCCCATAGGCGTAAATACTTTAAAATGCATTAATGAACCAGAGTTATGGCCCTTGTTTAAGAGTGTGGCCACTTCATCCTTATAGCCCAAATAGATATTGCCAAAATGAACATGTCTGCCAAATTTGGTTTTACCGTAATCAATTGATAAATGACGAAACGTGCCACAAATGTATTTTCCCCATAGGCGTCAATACTTTGAAAATATAGCCAGGGTCATAACTCTGCTATTTGTGGTCAGGGGCCACTTCATCTTCATAGCCTCTATATAGATATTTCCAAAAGGAACATATCTGCAAAATTTGGTTTTAATATGTCAACAAATAGCGAAACGTGCTACAATTGTTGACAGACGACAGACATCTCGCGAGTGTATAAGCTCACCTAGATGAGCTAAAAAATAGGATCCGATGAATCAAAAGAGGAACTAGAAGAATGCAAAAAAGTGCTCTTGAGAATTCAAAACTAAACACTGAGACTAGGAGAAAAATCTCGGGGGAGGAGAAACAGGAGCATGATAACTAGGAGAAAAAGCTTGGGGGAGGAGGAACAGGAGCATGATGACTAGGAGAAAAAGCTCGGGGGAGGAGGAACAGGAGCATGATGACTAGTAGAAAAAGTTCAGGGGAGGAGGGAACAGAAGGAGCGTGATTAATAGGAGAAAAAGCTCAGGGGAGGAGGGAACAGAAGGAGTGTGATGACTAGGAGAAAAAGCTCAGGGGAGGAGGGAACAGAAGGAGCGTGATGACTAGGAGAAAAAGCTCATGGGAGGAGGGGACCATAAGGTGCGTGATGACTAGGAGAAAAAGCTCAGGGGAGGAGGGAACAGAAGGAAAAAACTTGGGGAGGAACAGCAGGAGCGTGATGACTAGGAGAAAAAGCTTGGGCGGCGGAGGAACAGAAGGAGCGCGATAACTAGGCGAAAAAGCTTGGGAGGCGGAGGAACAGGAGCATGATGACTAGGAGAAAAAGCTTGGGAGGTGGAGGAACAGAAGGAGCATGATGACTAGGAGAAAAAGCTTGGGAGGCGGAGGAACAGAAGGAGCATGATGACGAGGAGAAAAAGCTTGGGGGAGGAGGAACAGAAGCAGCGTGATGACTAGGAGAAAAAGCTTGGGGGAGGAGGAACAGAAGGAGCATGATGACTAGAAGAACAAAGCACCGCCTAGCAGGGCTTAATACACCCGTCTTTAATGATTTTTAATTTTCTCATGGAGTATAACTCTGGCAAATATGGACAGATCTCGCCGAAACAAAATCATGACACTGTCACTACGTATATGTTGACTGAAAATCAAATTACATATGTAGGTTCAAGTCTGAAATCTGGCCCGGGAAATTTTTTTTAAATTTTACTCAAGGGGGATAACTCACAAATACGGATGGATCTCACTGAAATAAAATCATGACGCATCGTCTCCACCTAATATGTGCCCTGGAGCAAAAATTTCAAATGTAGGTTTTTGAGATATGGCCCGGACACAAAAAAATTTACGAATTTTACACATTTCAGGGGGGATAACTCTAGCAAATATCGACAGATGTCAACGAAACGAAATCATGACACTTTGTCTCCGTCTACTATGTGCACTGGAGCAAATGTAGATGCAAAAGATTTTGAGATATATCCCGGACATGAAATTTTTGACGCATTTTACACATTTCAGGGGGGATAACTCTAGCAAATATTGACAGATCTCAATGAAACAAAATCATGACACATCGTCTCCGCCTAATATGTGTACTGGAGAGAAAGAATTTCAAATGTAGATTAAGATGTTTTTGAGATACAGCCCGGACGCAAAAATCTGACACATTTTATGCTTTTCAGGGGGGATAACTCTAGCAAATATTGCCAGATCTCAACGAAATGAAATCTTGACACATCGTCTAATATATGCAATGCAGAAAAAAATATCAAATGTAGGTTAAGAAGTTTTTAAGATACGGCCCTGACACGGATTTGCTAACAGACGGACAGACAGACACCATGCGCCATACAGGCATATAAAAAGGTGAGGACTATTCTGAGAAAGAAAACTGAGCTCAGAAGAAATCAAGAATTAATGAAGGGAACTTTAGGAGGAGAATAATGATACTCATATAGCCTGGGCTACTGAAGACAGGAAAACTCACCGGGGAATTTAGACCATCATAGGAAGAAATAAATGGCCCAAGGGCCATAGTACTTACCCAGCTGATGAACTGTAAATATTACATTAATTACCGTATTTCGCTTAATTGAAGCCTAGGCTTCTATTAGGATAAGGTGTTCAATTTCCAATCCAACGTCTCTGAGAAAGGGGGTGGGCTTATATTAGAGTTTTCCCAAAAGTTTTCTAAAACTGATACCACGGAAATTTTCTCCCGTAAAAATTCCCACCGCCTACGCCTATGTTTAATGTATACCTCAAAACATCGCCGGGGAATGCAGGAAATGTCAATTTCCCTTTCTCCGAGATCTAACAATACTCACCATTCTGTTACTTCTGATATACAGCTGGCCTTGACAGCGGCTCTAGGATTATAGACTTAGAAAGCTTTACCGACTCCTGGGAACCGGGTACTCGGCTCCCAACTGCCGAGTACCCGTTTACCATAGAGCTCATATTGTTTGCATAGCCATCAAACAAGAGAAAACTATGGCTTGCCTCCGTGGGGCTGGGAGGCTGGGTCCGTAACAGAATGGTGAGTATTGTTAGATCTCGGAGAAAGGGAAATTGACATTTCCTGCATTCTCCTTCGATCAATACTCACCATTCTGTTACTTCTGATATACACCAGATTTGATCAGTAACCTGGTGGGAAGGGGCATACATACATGCTAATTTTGCCCCTTGGAGAAAGATTTTAGACTTCAAACTTGACTAACGGAGACCTAATAGGACCGTCAAGTTCACGGAACCGAATCACATTCGCGTCACAGCCCCCCCCCCCCCCTTTTTCCTCCTAAGAAAAGGGAGAGAACTAACGAACATGTATCTCGCCTGAAAACACCAATATGCCAAGAGGGTTAACTACTCCCTGCATATCGCTTGTATTAGCCTGGGAATGAGCATGAATATATAAGATGAATGAACATGATACATATACATAATACAAAAAACTCTCACTTGTTGAATTACCTTATGATAACAGGACTTCAGACGTACCGCCTACAACCATTCACCGGTTCGGCCATCAGTGACACAATCTGGTTGACATCCTCTCGCTTGACCATGCCTGCTTTAGGTTCTTTTCTTACCAAAGTGAAAAAAGGGGAAAAGCAGTGTGGTCACTAACTATCGTTTCAAAACAGCTAAAGCGAGTGGATTGGCTGAGTCTGACACATCCCTCATATAGTAATCCGTAAATGAGGACTCACAGTGCCATTGTGCAACGGCCATGATGTCCTCTAACGGAACACCATTGTAAAGGGCGGTCGAGGCGGCTATTCCTCTAACATCGTGTGCCCTTACGCCCTGCACCTGGTGCCCAGTCGCCATCTTGTGAGTAGTCTGAATGCATTCGACCACCCAACGAGAGATAGTATCCATGGATGCGGCGCCATAAGGCTTTTTATGGCAGATCCACAGATGTCTATCGTTCGACCGTAACGAGTCAGTCCGTTTCTTGTACTTAGTCAAAGCACGGACCGGGCACCAGACACTGGCATCACGATCAAACCTGGTTAACTTCGGTATAATGATCGGTTTGCCGGGATATCACAAAGATTGGTTCTTTGACATAAATTCTGCTCTTGGCAGAAGACGCAGACCTTCTCCAGAAACAATAAATTGGTTCCTCTCTGCCGAAAGCGCATGGATCTCACTGCGCCTTCTAGCTGAGGAAGCTGCCAATAGAAAGACCGCCTTTAGAGTCAAATGCTTTAGACTAGCCGAACGCAACGGTTCGAATGGGTGCTTGGCCAGTACATTAAGCACTAAAGATAGACTCCAGGCTGGAATGACTACCGGTTGTCTCGGGCGGAGATTGCTCATTCCCTTCAACATCACGTTTAACTGGGCCACCTCTGGACTATCCCTGTTGGCTAGACAAGGGATAACTGATGCCAAAGCTGACTTGTATCCAGCAATTGTGACGGGAGCTAGTCCTGTAAAGAACAGCTCACAGAGAAAGTCTGCTATTTGCTGAATAGTGGATTGAAAGGTATCAATACCCTTTTCTTCACACCAGTCTGCAAATCTGTTAACCTTGTTGTTATATGACTTGAAGGTTGACCTCCTTCTCGCAGCCGCGATGAAATCAGCAGCCTGTCGAGAAAAGCCTTCCGACGTGGAACGTTGTTTGACAACATCCACGCAGTCAATTTGAACATTTCGGGACGCTCGTGTAGGAAGCGTCCCTTGGCCTGGGAGATTATGTTCGGAATCTCAGGCAACTGCACAGGATTTTCCACCAGCAGATCCAGAAGATCCGTGAACCATGCCCTGCTCGGCCAATACGGCGCTATTAGCAGGACCAGACACGGCTCCTCCCTGACCTTCACCAATACCTTCGGTAGAAGAATGGTGGTTGGATACGCGTACATCCCTCTCCAGCTTATCGCCAGAGCGTCTGTATCGACGGCATTTGGATCTGGAATCGGCGAGACATATGTCATGATTTGAGCATTTTCCTTTGTGGCGAACAAGTCCACGTTGGGTTTGCCCCAATGCTCGAAGATCCGTCGTAGAACTGGAGGGTTGAGGGACCATTCTGTTGGCAAGATTCTCTGTCTGCGAGACAAAGCATCCGCCAGAATGTTCAATCGGCCAGGAATATGAGCTGCTTTCAAAACAACCGAGTAATTCCTGCACCATTGAATCAAGTGCCACACCCTGATGCACAGGGTGGGCGACCTGGTCCCTCCTTGGCGATTTATATATGATACTACTGTCGAATTGTCCGACCGTATCAATATCACCTTGCCCCTGATCATCGGAAGGAACTCTTCCAACGCCAGTTCCACTGCCATCATTTCCAACAGATTGATATGCAGCTGACTCTCCGGGAGAGTCCATGTGCCCGAGACCTGGTGTTCTCCCAGGCAGGCACCCCACCCTTCCAGCGATGCATCCGTGTAAACGGACAGCTGGGGGTGGGGTAGGTGCAGCGAAACCCCTATTAGGAGATTCTGACGCTGTTTCCACCATAGAAGATGCGATATTATCGGCTCCAAAACTGGCACCAGTTTTGACAGGGGTTCTGTTCTCTGTTTCCAGAGACATCAGATACAACTGGATAGGTCTTCGCATTAGAGCAGCGTACGGGATAACCTGCTCCATGGAGACCATCATGCCCAGCATCTGAAGGAACCGCCTCGCCTGAATGTGGTTTCCCACTCGAAAACTCCTGAGGATGGCTAACAGAGACACCACTCTGGGCTCTGATGGGTAAACCCTGCCCTCCTCGAGGTCGAATCGCATCCCCAAATAAACGAAATGTTGAGTGGGCGTCAACTCGGATTTCTCCTCGTTGACTATCCAGCCTAGATCTGAAAGTAACTTCAGAGTCAGAGCAGTATCCACGTTCAACCTGGCTGCCGAGTCTGCCTTGAGCAGCCAGTCGTCTATGTAGGTGTGTAGCGCCACGTTCTCTTTTCTGAGAAACGCTGTCACCGCAAGGACCACTCTTGTGAAAACCCTCGGAGCTGTCGACAGGCCAAACGGGAGAACTGTAAACTCCCATACTTGATTCTGAAACGCAAATCTCAGAAACCTGTGCCAACTCCGATTCATCGGAATGTGGAAATATGCATCTTTCAGATCGATCGATACACACCACATTCCTTTCCTCAATCCCGCCATTACCGATCTCGGCGTTTCCATCTGGAACCGAGGCGTATGGATAAACCAATTTAATGGCCTGAGATTGAGTATGGGTCTCCATCCCCCTGTGCTCTTGGGGACAAGGAACATGTTTGAATAGAAGCCTGGAGTGTTCCGGTTTGCTGGTTTTATTGCTCCCTTCAGAAGCAAACCCGACACTTCCTTTTGAACGGCTTCTAACTTGTCTGGGTCCCTTGGTACGGGTGTCCAGACAGGTGCCAAAGACAGATTTTGTGGCGGAAAGTCCCACGACTCCGGCATGTAACCCTGGGATAACCATCCCAGGACCAGACTGTCTGACGTCACACCTCGCCAGGCCTCGACGAAACGCATGAGCCTTCCACCCACCATAGACGCCTCGACGTCTAACGGGGTTGTCCGGCTCGCAGTCCTCCCCCCCCCTTTCTTAACGAGAGAGAGTGAGAACCATTTCGTTCTAGGCACGACGGGTATAACTGGCACCGCTGTTCCTGTCGCACAGGTGCGGTCCAGGCGGATATGAAGGGAGCTTGCGTACCCTCAGGTACGCTTCGGCCCCTTCTGTCCACCCTTTGAGGCCTTACCCTTACCCTTCCCCTTGCCCTTCCCACCTCTAGGGCGGTCAGGAGCAACATTGGGGAGGGTAGGCGCCTCTACAACCTTCCTGGGTTTCTTCGCCGGCGGCGGCTCCGAGAACCCAGCCGAAACAGACGTCGCAATAGGCCTGGCTTTCGCCTTGCTCTTATGCTTTTTCTGTTTCTTTGAAGGCTGTCCCGTTAGCGGCTTGCCCACAGCCCCTAGTGCGTGCGCTTGCCGCACTAGCTCTAGCTGTAGATTTACCGCTAACCGATTCTGCGCAATACTGGCGGTGTCCTCTAAGATGGCCCGCGCTTGGCCACCAAAGATGCTAGGCCCTGTCAGGGGCGTCCCAAGAAGACGTTCCCTGACTGCCGTAGTCGGACGCATATGGTCAATGACCATTTGCCTCCTGGACTTCGTCACACGCGCTTGCACCCTTGCCAATGCGTCCATTGACAGCACCAAGCCGTCATTAACGCACGATAGCGCCACAGGTGGCACAGGGTGGCCTGCCCCCGCTTCAGCCCACACCGACTGAAGTAGACGATAAGAGTGATTGACAGCGCTCATCGCTGCCCTCACACCCTCATCGCATAGGGCCAGGACTTCTTCCTGGTGTACCTGGGACTTATCCACTAGTGCCGGACCGGGACCACCCGACCCGGCACTCTGGACGCCCAGTACCCATCGGTCATCCTCCGTGACCGACGGGACTACACCATACCTGTCGTATTCACCCCGCGGAATACGACATCTTGCCCGCACCTCCCTGGAGGCCGCAGGGAGCTGACCCTTGGTCATTAGTTGTTTACTATAAATAGCATCCAACAAATCAATGAACCGTGGATCCAGTCCCACTGACTGGATCCGGGCCGCGGGCAAAATCCCCGTCCGTCGGTTGCATCTTCCTCGGCCGTGGCCGAAACCACAGACGGGTCCACTCTGGCTAGCCACGCCAGAGCATCAGACCAATCTACCTCCGAAGAAGATACCCCCGCAAACACGTCACCCGTTGACGTGCTCACGGGTCTGCCAGCCATGGCCTCCCGGCAAGGAGCCACGGCTGACACGCCAGGCACTCCGCTACCACACGGTTCCGCCGCCACCCCATGAAACACTCCGGTCCATGGGGTAGGTCCGCACGGAAAACCGTACGGACCCGTAACCGTCGCGGAACCATAGCCGGACACGGGCGCCAACGGCACCCCATGTCCGGCTGCCGGACCAGGCGAGATAGGTGAGTACCACGCCTGGCCCGGCACACCCGTTCCCCTGACGGCTGGTGACAAACCAAGCCGCGCGGAACCGGTGCACGGTAACGGATTGGCCTCAGCCGCAGGTGGAGCCGCTGACCTGGCTTGCGCCAAACCAGACAAATGGAGGCCGGTTCCGTCCAGGACGGAATCAACCTCCATATTCTCCACCTGCGGCTTCACGGGCCGCAGCAACCTCTCCTCCTCGAACTCATCGTCTTCAGACTCCGAAGAGCCGTCACTAGACGAATAAACCGTGGAGCCATCCTGGCGGACGGCTCCCACACCTGACGGACCGGCCACGGCTACTGGACCACCCGGAGGTGGCCGCAGAGAGACAGAACCCGTCTGGCCGAAGCCAGACGGGACCGCCAGGGGGCCGTACGAGACGGCCCCCTCGGTAACCAGTCCAGAATCCTGTCCGAGGACAGGATCCGTACCAGGCATGGGGAGAAACTGCCCCCCAACCTTTGGTAGCAGGGACGACACCAGCGTGGGCAGAACGCTATGCAGAAAACCCTGCATAGCCGGACCAAACCACGCCGGCGGGTGCCATCTCCGCCACCTCCAGCTGGGGATGTGGAGCACCCCCACCGGCCGAACCGGGCGCTCCACGATTTCCTCTCGGACCGCCTGACCCCGCGTCAGACCCAGCCAAGTCCTTCTGGGCAAGGAACTTAACCATCGTTTCGACGGACCACACTGCACAAACATTACACCTATGATCTATATTACACAGGGCACACCTAAAACAGACATGGTCCTTGAACATTACACGGACAAACTTATGGCAGTCGTCACATGATGGCGGGGCTGGCTTGGCCTATAAAATAAGCACAAACCTACAATAAACAAGCGGAACGAGACACGGATGGAAGGCAGACAATTAATTTTCAAATATTTTGACTCATAAATTAACCGTAACCTCCCCGCACCCCACCCCGCCACGTTACAACAACGATCGCATTGATTATGACGACAAGTACGCGGCGGGCACAACACACCCATAATAGATCCTACAGGATGTGTAACGGCTCCAGGAATCATATCGCATAGCATTCAGGGTATATTTACTAATCAATATAAATTATACTCCTAACGAACGCAGCACGATATGTGAAGAAAACAACAAAATGTATAACAACTGCTGTCTCACACGGTAAAACCGCAGACCACACATCTACTCAAGAATTTTGAAACCACCGATCATTGCAAACCGATCGTGATCGCACGTAAACTTGATCATTCTAAAGTTTCCAGTACCATTTTTAGTACGCAGCACCCAGAACAAGATGCGCGAATTAATGAAAAAATTTTCTTCACATAAACATCCGAGCGACCGGGTGTGACGACACCCGCTCGGATTCTACGGAGAACGACGTCAGCCGATATTCGTGTTAGAAATACCGTAGCAAACACCTATTTTCATATCTGCCGATCGCCTGTTGGGGTTTAAAGAAGGCGATCGTCTGGCATATATCGTTGTTAGCACACGTCCCAGATTCTATGGGGTCAGAAATTGGAACATGCGACACAACGAAATTTAGAGACCTAAGTCTTTTAACTATGGATAATAAAGAACAATACAACCTGGTTGTCTTGGGCGGTATTCTCCATAGTCCTTAGTTATCCTTTCAGAACACACAAACTATCACTGATTAAAGACTTAGATTATTTTAAAACACTAAAATCCTTAATGCAAAAAGCATGTATTGCTCTTGTTGCTATGCAAACAAGAATGAGCTCTATGGTAAACGGGTACTCGGCAGTTGGGAGCCGAGTACCCGGTTCCCAGGAGTCGGTAAAGCTTTCTACGTCTATAATCCTAGAGCCGCTGTCAAGGCCAGCTGTATATCAGAAGTAACAGAATGGTGAGTATTGATCGAAGGAGAAGTGAAATTATTTGATTTGAGCGCCTGAATATTGAGTAACCTTTAACAAGAGGCCCAAGGGGGCCTGTGTCGCTCGCCTGGAACACTGCAATATTGTCAAACTTGTTGGTGGGTGGTTTAGGAGTAGTCTTTTAAATGAGTGTGTGGACATTTTTGGCCAATATTCCAATATGGCTGCCAAACACGCTACGTTTTGATTGATCAACTGCGGCCATGTTTCTGACGTAGCTCCTTCCCTTGAAAAAAGTTTAATGGCACTCAGCGCCTAATCATGTCCCAAATTTTGGCCCAATCCGCTCAGTGGTTCTGGAGTTGTTTTGGGAAAGATGGCTGCCAAACCATTTGGCCAATCAAGTTCCCTTGAACAAACTTGGTGCTGCTCTTGCCCTAGATGATATTTCATGCATTTTGAATTGATCCCCCTAGCGGTTTTGGAGAAGATTTTTAAAGACATTTCTAAAAGCGACCAAAATCCAAGATGGCGCGAGAAGAATACTTTAAATTTCCCATTGCTTTAGTATAGGAGATTTTGGCAGGTAAATGATCCAAGATGGCCGCTATTTATCTGACAGTCTCGAAATGGCAAATTTGAAATCACAATACACAAATACATGTATAAAACCAATTTCGGCCTCAAAATCCATCAAATTAAAAAAATCCAATATGGCCACCAAACACGCTATATATTAATTGGCCCACGGCAGCCAGGTTTGTTGATGGCTCAACTTCTCTTGAACAAAGTTTAATGGCCCTTAGTGCCTCATCATATATCACAAATTTGGACGTTATCGCTTCAGCAGTTGTGGGGAAGAAGTCGTTTTTGCGAAAACGAAGTCATCTAAGATGGCTGCTGAACCACTTGGTCAATCAAGTTCCCTTGAACAAACTTGGGTCAGCTCTTGCCATAGATCATATTTCATGAGGTCTGACATTTCTAACAAGAGGCCCAAGGGGCCTGTATCGCTCACCTGGAGCATTATGCATTTTTGTCACAATTGTTGGTGGGTGGTTTAAGAGTAGTCTTCTAAATGAGTTTGTGGCCTTTTTTGCAAGTCCAATATGGCCGCCAAACACGCTACAATTTGATTGATCCACTGCAGCCATGTTTCTGACTTAGCGCCGTCCCTTGAAAAAAATGGCACTCAGTGCCTAATCATATCTCCCAAATTTCGGCCCAATCCGCTCAGTGGTTCTGGAGTCATTTTGGCAAAAATTAGGTTATCCAAGATGGCTACCAAACCATTTGGCCAATCAAGTTCCCTTGAAACAAACTTGGTGCAGCTCTTGCCCTAGATGATATTTCATGCGTTTTGAATTGATCCCCCAAGCGGTTTTGGAGAAGATTTTTAAAGACATTTTAAAGCGGCCAGTTTTTTTGATGGATCAACTTCTCTTGAACAAACGTTAATGTCCCTTAGTCCATAATCATATATCACAAATTTCAGCCTGATCGCTTCAGCGGTTCTGGGGAAGAAGTCGTTTTTTGCGAAAACGAGGTCATCCAAGATGGCCGTTGAACCATTTAGTCAATCAAGTTCCCGTGAACAAACTTGGGTCAGCTCTTACCATAGATCATATTTCATGAGGTCTGAATTAATCCCTCAAATGGTTTTGGAGAAGATTTTTACAGACATTTCTAAAAATCAACCAAAATCCAAGATGGCCTCCGGCCAAATTGGCTGATCGGCTTCGTTTGAACAAACTTGAATCTCTATGCCTTACGGATGCTTCCTGCCAAATATAATTGAAATCGGCCCAGTAGTTCTCGAAAAGAAGACATTTTAAATTTCCCATTGCTTTAGTATGGGAGCTTTCGGCGGGAAAATGATCCAAGATGGCCGCCAAACCATGTATCCGACAGTTTCGAAAATTGCAAATTTCAAATCAGAATACCCAAAAACCTATATAAAAACAATTTCAGCCTCAAGTTCATCAAATAAAAAAAAACCAATATGGCCGCCAAACATGGTACATGTTGATTGGGCCACGGCGGCCATGTTTTTTTACGGATCAACTTCTCTTGAACAAACTTTACTAGCCCTTAGTCCCTAATCATATCTGCCAAATTTTGGCCTGATCACTTCAGCGGTTCTGGACAAGAAGTAATTTTCGCTAAAACTAGTTCAACCAAGATGGCCGCCAAACCATTTGACCAATCAAGTTCCCCTGAACAAAGTTGGTTGAGCTTTTGCATTGGATCATATTCCATGAGGTTTCCTTCAATCCCTCAATCGGTTTCGGAGAAGATTTTTAAAGCCGTTTCTAAAAATCAGCCAAAATCCAAGATGGCCACCGGCCAAATTGGCCGATCGGCTTCGTTTGGCCAAACTTGGATCCCTATGCCCTAAGGATGCTTCCTGCTAAATATAATTGAAATCGTTCCAGCGGTTCTTGAGAAGAAGTCGTTTAAAGGAAAAGTTGACGGATGGACGACGGACACACGACATAAGCTCACTTGGCCTTTCAGGCCAGGTGAGCTAATAAAGGTTGTTTATACATAAAAATTAATCCACAATTTGATATAAAATGGTGTCGTGAAAAAATATAAGTCATGTGATTTGCCTCCAATTGAATAGCGAGTGTAGGCGAAAACTTGTACGTACTCTAGGGTAGATCAGCATGTGATCAGTTACCCTCCTTTGTGGTGAACAAGTCCACGTTGGGTTTGCCCCAATGCTCGAAGATCCTGTGAAGAACTGGAGGGTTGAGGGACCATTCTGTTGGAAGAATTCTCTGTCTGCGAGACAAAGCATCCGCCAGAATGTTCAATCGCCCAGGAATGTGAGCTGCTTTCAAAACAACTGAGTAATTCCTGCACCCAGAGTTGCCCTTATGTGTCCTTTTGCGCGTATATACGCATAAAAATGGCAGAGGGACACATAAAAATTAACCCTCTGCGTCCCCGAGTGACGCAGTGAAAAAGCGTAACGGAAACTGCGTGTGTTTAATTATCGATTATATTATCATGTGTGTATATTTATTTGTGCATGTTTTTACTTTAAAAAATATACCTAATGTATTGTGTGCTCAATAAAAACGAACTTACTGCGTTGTTTAAGACTGATTTGTTGTATGTTTTCTTGCACAACTCAAAGTTGTTAATGCCCATAAATCAGATTCAACCACCACATTTAATTGTAAACACAATCCCCAAAATCATCTTTAGTATTCCATTTGATCTAATTTTGTATAAATAATGAGTTTACAAGCCCGACGTTAGTCGCCTTGTTTGGCCTACAAATTGCAAAAATACCCACCATGTTTCTATCTGTTGTTCTAAACATCAGTGTGACGTGTCAGTATTTGATTGGATACCAGTGGAATCTCTCTCTAGAGGAACTCACGTTTGAGAAATCCAAGAACATTGGACAGATCACAAAAGTTGTTATCACTAATCTGCTGAATATTTTGAAATTAATTTGCGCATGCCTACTTGCCTAAAGCAGTAACGACTTACAGGCAAAATATTTTTTTCTACTTATCAAAATATCTAAATGGATGAAGGAATATATGGAAGATATCTTTTACATTTGAATGGTCATTTGACGGATTAGCGGCGGTGTCTTTGTATTGCTGTTTGAATAACGGTATCAATACGCACTATAACCCGTCTTTTATTTAGCAATAGCGGCTGCTTGATTGACTGACTGATGGAGTAGGGTTTATAATGTTTAACAATACTCGATCGTTAGGTGTTCCGAATTTCTCAACTAAAAAGCTCATCCCAGCAGCGATGTTCAACGATATTGTCGATCTACAGGTAGGCATACGTTAAAATATTGAATTTTTTCCAAACAGCGTATAGCTCAAAGCTCCCCGATACAAGCGTCCTTATTGGATACACGCTAATAAGTTATCTATACTTCAACCAATCAGCAATCGCGTTACATAGTTACTCCTTATGAATTAGACATATTCAGTTATTGGCTGATATATTTTCACTAATTACGCAGTTTAATCTGATTTATATAGATTATTTTTGATAAATTATTGTTTTGTCTGATCTTAGCCTATGTATTCCACTAAATTTAGTCATTCCAGTTACATTATAAAAAATACGCACGCATTATATCGAAGTAGGTCAAGTCGTCCTTGAGCAAACTCACCCCAGATCCTCGTAATTTTTCAATTCGTCCAAAGTCAAGTTAGGGTTTTATAGAAAAATTAATGCAGTAGTCTTTGGAAATGTTTAATCATACAAGGTTGTAAATGTAGGTTGGTTGGTTTATCAGACAACAAACAAGTACAGTGCTTTAAGTTATTGTTTATTGACATGCAGTTCAAATGTTATTAGTTAAATATACAAGGGCCATTTCAATAGATCAATTTTAGACACCATTGTAGATCACAGAATACATATTTTTGAAAATTTACCACTGGAATGACTGGCACTGTTTAGAGCCAGTCATTCCAGTGTTAAACTTTCAAAAATAGGTATTTTGGTGATTTACAATGGTGGCCAAAAGTGTTAAGTGCTAAAGGTTAATAAACTATGCATAGTTAATATTCTCTATATATACATTAACAGTATTTACACAATGTCATAACTAGTGCTTTCAACATGTTTAATAGTGCTTTATAATTAGATCAATGTGTTGTGTTTATTTTAAGAAAAAAACATAGGACCCCCATATTTTGGATGAGGACTCCATGGGACCCCCAGATTTTAGTGGGACCCCCAAATCTGAGTGTGGGGTCCTTGGACCCCAGAAATCAGATGTTGTGGGCAACACTGCCTGCACCATTGAATCAAGTGCCACACCTTCATACACAGTGTGGGTGACTTGGTCCCGCCTTGGCAATTTATGTATGATACTACTGTCGAGTTGTCCGACCGTATCAATATCACCTTGCCCCCGACTTTTGGAAGAAACTTTTCCAACGCCAGTTCCATTGCCATCATTTCCAACAGATTGATATGCAGCTGGCTCTCTTGGAGAGTCCATGTGCCCGAGACCTGGTGTTCTCCCAGGCAGGCCCCCCCCCCGACCCCTCCAGCGAAGCATCCATGTACACAGACAGCTGGGGGCGGGGTAGGTGCAGTGAAACTCCTACTAGGACATTCCAACGCTTTTTCCACCATACAAGATGCGACATTATTGGCTTCAAAACTGGCAACAGCTTTGACAGGGGTTCTGTTCTCTGTTTCCACAGAGACATCAGATACAACTGGATAGGTCTTCTCATCAGAGCAGCGTACGGGATTACCTGCTCCATGGAGACCATCATGCCCAGCATCTGAAGAAACCGCCTCGTCTGAATGTGGTTTCCCAATCGAACTCTTGAGGATGGCTAACAGGGACACCACTCTGGTCTCTGACGGGTAAACCCTGCCTTCCTCGAGATCGAATCGCATCCCCAAATAAACGATATGTTGAGTGGGTGTCAATTCAGATTTCTCCTTGTTGACTATCCAGTCTAGATCTGAAAGTAACTTCAGAGTCAGAGCAATATCCACTTCTAACCTGGCTGACGTGTCCGCCTTGACAAGCCAATCGTCTATGTAGGTGTGAAGCGCCACGTTCTCTTCTGAGAAACGCTGTCACCACAAGGACCATTCTTGACCGCTGTTCCTATCACACAGGCACGGTCCAGGCAGATATGAAGGGAGCTACCGTACCCTCAGGTACGATCTGGCCTTTCTACCCTTTGAGGATTTACGCTTACCCTTCCCCTTCCCACCTCTTGGGCGATCAGGAGCAACATTGGGGTGGGCAGGAACCTCTACAACCTTCTTCGCCGGAGGCGGCTGTGAAGACCCAGCAGAAGCAGCATTCGCCTTGCTTTTATGCTTCTTCTACTTCTTAGAAGGTTGTCCGGTCAGCGGCTTAGCTACAGCACCTGGTGCGTGCGCCTGTCGCACTAGTTCTAGCTGTAGATTTACAGCCAACCGATTCTGCGCAATATTGGCGGTGTCCTCCAAGATGGCCCGCGCTTGGCCACCAAAGATGCTAGGGCCAGTCAGGGGCGTTCCAAGCAAACACTCCCTAATGGCGGTAGCCGGACGCATATAGTCAAGGACCATCTGCCTCCTGGACTTTGTCACTCGCGCCTGCACCCTTGCCAATGCGTCCATAGACAGCACCAAGCCGTCATTAACGCATGATAGCGCCACAGGTGGCACAGGGTGGCCTGCCCCCGCTTCAGCCCACACCGACTGAAGAAGGCGATAAAAGTGATTCACAGCACTCATAGCTGCTCTCACCCCCTCATCGCATAGGGCCAGGACTTCCTCATGGTGTACTTGGGACTTGTCCACAAGCACCGGTGCAGGGCCACCCGCTCCAGCACTCAGGACTCCAAGTACCCAGCAGTCATCTTCAGTGACCGCTGGAACCACACCATACTTGTCGTATTCCGCACGGGGAATACGACATCTCGCCTGCACCTCCCTGGAGCCCGCAGGGAGCTGGCCCTTGGTCAGGAGTTACTTGCTATAGATAGCATCTAGTAACTCCTTAAACCTTGGATCCAGTCCAATGGACGAGCCGCAGGCAAGACCCCCCCCCCCCCATCCTAATCGATGCAACCGACGGACGAGGTGTATCCTCTTCAGCCATGGCCGAACTCACAGATGGGTCCACCATGACTAGCCAAGCCAGAGCCACGGACCAGTCTGTCTCCGAACAGGACACTCCCATTAATACGTCACCCGTTGACGTATCCACAGTTCTACCATCAACGGCCTCCCGCCTAGGAGCCACCACTTAAGCCAGAAACACTAGTACCGTACGGTTCCGCCACCACCCCATGGAGTTCTCCATTCCATGGAGTAGGCCCGCACGGCTGGGAGGCAGGGTCTGTAATGTAATGGTAAGTATTGTTAGATCTCGGAGAAAGGGAAATTTAAATTTCCTTCATTCTCCTTCGATCAATACTTACCATTACATTACTTCTTGATAACAACAGATTTAGTCAGTAACCTGGTGGGAAGGGGCAAGCCATACAAAGCCTATTCTGCCCGTAGAAAAATAACTTAGACTTAAAGTTGTTACACGGAGACCTAGAAGGACAGACAAGTTTGGGACCAAATCACATTTGCATCACCGCTCCCCTCCCCCTTCTCCAAAAAAGGGAAGAGAACTAATGAACATGCATCTCGCCTGGTAATACAAGAGGGTTAACAGCTCTTGACACACATAAGCCTGGGAATGAGCATGAATATATAAGATGAATGAACATGATATATAAACATAATACAAACAACAGCCCCAAGGGCCTGTGGCGCTCAGCTGGACCATTGCCATTTAAACCATTTGCATATAAATAGACATGATGGATGATTTTCAGAAAATCCAAGATGGCCACCAAAAAATTTACCAATCAAGACTCGTTTAATATGTTGAAGCCTACCATCATAGGATCATTCCACCCAAGTTTTGTTGAAATTGGGTTATTGATTAAAGGAGTACCGTTTTTAAATGGTTCCAGAAAACTTTCAGAAAATCAGAGATTGCTGCCAAAACATTGACCTATCAAAATTCTGAATAGAATTTCTAGAGGCTACGACAATAGAATTCTTGCCCAAGCGATTAATGAGGAGTAGCATTTTATATAAATTCCCATTTATTGGAAAACCCAAGATGGCCACCATCAAAATCAAGCCGTCAAAATTCTGTATACAAGTTCTGAAACGCACGGGCCTAGGGTTCTTCCAGAGTTTGGTTGAAATCGGCCAAGCGGTTAATGAGGAGTAGCCTTTTAACTGATTTCCCAAAATATTCAGAAAATCCAAAATGTCACCTAGAAAAATTGACCTATCAAAATTCGATATGCAACTTCGAAAGCCTACCGCCCTAGGCTCGTTCCAGCCAGTCTGGTTGAAATCGTCCAAGTAGTTAATGAGTAGACAATTTTCAGCCATTTTTAGCTCACCTGGCCTGAAAGGCCAAGTGAGCTTATGTCGTGGTGGCGACCGTCGACTTCTCAAGAACCACTGGGCTGATTTCAATTATATTTGGCAGGAAGCATCCTTATGGCATAGGGATCCAAGTTTGTTCAAATGGAGCCAATCGGGCCGGCGGCCATCGTGGATTTTGACCGATTTTAGGAAACGTCTTTAAAAATCTTCTCCGAAACCACTTGAGGAATCGATTCAAAACTCATGAAATATCATCTACGGAAAGAGGTAAGCCAAGTTTGTTCAAGAAGACTTGATTGACCAAATGGTTCGGTGGCCATCTTGGATGACCTAGTTTTCCCAAAAACGACTTCTCCAGAACCATTGAAGGGATCAGGCGGAAATTTGATAGATATGATCAGGGACTAAGGGCCATTAAAGTTTGTTTAAGGGAAGTTGATCCGTCAAAAAACATGGCCACCGTTGGCCAATCAAAATATAGCGTGTTTGGCCGCCATATTGGATGGATTTTTTTATTTGATGGATTTTGAGGCTGAAATTGGTTCTATATATGGTTTTGGGTATTCTGAGCTCAAATTAGCCATTTTCGAAACTGTCGGATAAACGGTTTGGTGGCCATCTTGGATTATTTTCCCACCAAAGGCGCCCATACTAAAGCAATGGGAAATTTTAAATGTCTTCTTCTGGAGAACTGCTAGGCCGATTTCAAAATTATATTTGGCAGGAAGCTTCCTTAGGGCATAGGGATCCAAGTTTGTTCAAATGAAGCCGATCGGCTAATTTGGCCGGTGACCATCTTGGATTTCGGCCGATTTTAGGAAATGTCTAAAAAAAATTTCTTCTCCGAAATTGCTTGGGGAATCGATTTAAAACTTATGAAACCTCATCTAGGGAAAGACGTAAGACAAGTTTGCCGAAGATGACTTGATTGACAGAATGGTTTGGCGGCCATCTTGGATGACCTATTTTTCTGAGCTTAAATTTAAAATTTTTTCAATTGTTGGATAAACAGTTTGATGGCCATCTTGGATAATTCTCTCGTCAAAAGCTCCCATGCTAAAGCAATGGGAAATTTAAAATGTCTTCTCGAGAACCACTAGGCCGATTTCAATTAGTTTGGCAGGAAGCATCCTTTTTTAGGGATCCAAGTTTGTTCAAATGAACCCGATCAGCCAATTTGCCCGCCGGCCATTTTGGATTTTGGCCGATTTTAGGAAATGTCTAAAAATCTTCCCCGAAACCGCTTGGGAATCTTCATCTAGGCCAAGAGGTAAGCCAAGTTTCTTCAAGAGGACTTGATTGACCAAATGGTTCGGTGACCATCTTGGATGACCTAGTTTTCCCGAAAATGACTCCTCCAGAACCGCTGAAGGGATTAGGCCGAAATTTGGGCGGTATGATTAAGGACTAAGGGCCATTAAAGTTTGTTCAAGGGAAGTTGATCCGTCAAAAAAAACCTGGGCGCCGTGGGCCAATCAAAATATAGCGTGTTTGGCGGCCATATTGCACTTGCAAAAATAAATGTCCACAAACTCATTTAAACGACGACTAAACAACCCACCAACAATTTTGACAAAAATTGATGGCGCTCCAGGTGAGCGACACAGGCCCCTTGGGCCTCTTGATTGGAAAATTCAAGATGGGCACGGAATAAATTGAAAATTCTATATACAAGCCCTGAAGCATAGCACTTTAGGGTCCTTCCAGCCGAGTTTGCTTGAACGTTTGCTTGAACTCGTTCAAGCGGCTAATGAGCCTTTTAACTGATTTCCCAAAATTTCCAGAAAACCCAAGATGGCCGCCAGAAAACTGGACCAATCAAAATTCTGCGTACAAGTTCTGAAATCTACCAGCCTAGTATCCTTCCAGCCAATTCTGTTTGACATTGCTCAAGCAGTTAATGAGGAGTAGCGTTTTAAACATTTTCCAGAAAATTCAAGATGGTTGCTGGAAAAACTGACCAATCAGAATTCTGTACATAAGTTTTGAAGCATACTAGACTAGGGTTCTTCCATCCAAGTTTGAAATCGGCCCAGTGGTTATCAAGGAGTCGACTTTTAAGTGATTTCCGGTACAACGGGCTGTTCCATGGAGAAGGCCGGCACGGAAAACTGTGTGGACCCGTGGCGGTTACGGAACCATGGCCACACACGGGCGCCCACAGCACCCCGTGTGAGGCTGCTGGACCAGGCGAGATAAGTGAGTACCACGCCTGGCCAGCAACACCCGTCACTGTGTCGGTTGTGGCAAACCAACCAGCTCTGGATGGGAGCCCGGTACCGGTGTCGCTTCAACTACAGGCGGAGTGGCTTCCATGGCTTGGGCCAAGCCAAACAAATGGAGGACAGTTCCGTCCAGGACAGAATCCATACACTCCACATGCGGTATCTCAGGCCGCAGCCTCTCCCCTTCGGCCTCCTCATCCTCAGACCCCGAAGAGTCGTCACTGGAAGAAGAGACACTAGAGCCATCTTGGCGGACCGGCTACTGCTACTGGACCTGGAGGTGTCCACAGAGAAGCAGTACCCGCCAGGCCGGAGCCCGATGGGACTGCCAGGGAGACATACAAGATGCCCCCCCCCCCCCCCAGCCAGTCTAGAATTCCAGACACAGAGAGGTTGCGCCAGTCTTTGGTATCCAAGATGACACCAACGTGGGTAGGACGTTATGCAAGAAGCCTTGCATAGCAAGCCCAAACCACACAGGGGGTTCCATCTCTGATCCCTCCAACTGTGGACAAGGTGCGGCCCCAGGGGCCGAAACAGACGCTCCTCGATTTTTATTCCTTCTGGGCAAGGAACTCGACCACCAATTCGACGGGCCGCACTGCACAGACATTACAACGATCATCAACATTACACTTGGAACATCGATAACAGACATGGTCCTTAAACATTTGCTTGACTAATTTGTGGCACTCCGGGCATGATGGCGGAGTAGGCTTGGCTTGAAAACAAGCACAAGGCCTCAATAAGCAAGCAGAACAAAACAGACACGGAAGGTAGACATAATTTTCAAATAGTTTGACAAGAAATTATAAGATTAACCCTCCAGCACCCAACACCTGCAACGTTACAACCAAGATCGCGTAAGCTGGCGACAAGAACGAGATTGGGCCAATAATACACCCATAAATTGATCCTGCAGGATATATAAAATGGAACGAGGAACCGTATCGGATACATTCGCAGTATATTTAAGAATTAATTCCAAAAATATACTATACAAACGAACGACAACCAATACGAGAAGGAACAACATAATGAATTAACACTACTGCTGTAGAACACGGTAAAGCCTCAGAACACACATCTTAATCAAGAATTATGAAATCAACGATTAATGCAAGCAGATCAGGATTGCACGCAAAACTTGACATAATTCAAAAGTTTCTAGTACAAAAACGCATGCAGCTACCAAGAATAAGATGCGCGAATTAATGAAACATTTCCTTCACCAAATAATCCGAGCAGTAAAAGGGTGTGATGCCACCCGCTCGGACCACATGGTTGAACGACGTAAGCCTATTTTAGTGTTAATAAAACGTAGACAAACGCCTAATATTTCATATTACTGCCACTTAAATCCAGAGTAAGAAAAAGGCACAAAAGCACAGAAAAATCACACAGAAAACTAAGAATTTCTCCTGTAGCAAAGAGCTTGTTACTCTTGTTGCTATGCAAATAAGAATGGCGACTCTTGCTGGCGGGTACCCATTTGTTGGGAACCGGGTACCCGGTTCCAGGAGCCGGTAGAGCTTTCCAAATCTGAAGATTCTTAGGGCATGGCTTCAACTAAGCTGTTTATCAATAAGTAATGTACATGTAATGGTAAGTATTGATCGAAGGAGAATGTAAAACGATTAAATAGTCTGACGCAGACCAGATAAAAGATTTATAATTCTGTAGATGCAATATGAATTTGGTTGACTGGCACGTATTATTTTTAACACTCATAGCCGTAGAAAGTCATTGTTGTCAGTGTCGTATGTATTTAGCGCTGATATCAGGAAATTCAAGGCTGGGTACCGGTACCACGCCATTCACATCTGGATGGAAAGTGCATTCATGTATTTACTCGCAGACGTGCATTAATTCCTGTTTTCTGTAGTTTATGTCTGGATAAACCTGCGTTAAAAATTCTAGCGGACGATATTTCATTATGATGGCATAGTTACTATGAACTTGTTTGTATTTCCCCAAATAGCGAGGAGCACCGCAATACGTTGGTACAAGTTTATAACGTCATTGGACTGGTGCAACTATTTAATGGTGTAGCCCTGGTAAAAGGTGCAACAATGCTGATATCACTGACAATGGGCAGACGCATTGTTAAGAATATCGTGGACTTGATTTACCAGAATGCCCTCCAAGCGTGATGCAAAATTACCTTCAAATGTACTATACATGCGTATTTAGGACATTTCGACTATACATATTCACCCTATTTATTTAAGCAATAAATGGTGTCTGCATTCGCTTATAGGCAATGTCTATTTTCATATTATTTCTCCATCCTTTGTCCCCATGCATCGTTTCCACATTGCATGTTTACTCCTTATTACTTTTAATGTGGCTTGGTCCAGCATTTTTTTTATCAATTTTAACTGTATACTCCCGTCTCATATTCTTGTGGGTTCCATATTCTTGCGGCAATCTGATTTTTTTAAATAAATAAAACCAATGCCCCCATACCGTCTGTTTCCTGTGGCGATGCTGTAACCAGGAAGTCAAAGATGCTCGCAAACTTTTTTCAAAAAATGCCCCTCTTATTACTGAGTAAAATAGAAAGCTACAATGTACAAAAACCTGTCGATATTATAAGATACACGCGTATACCCTGCTTCCAAAACTCATCACTAACTGATAAAAACCTAATATATAAAACTTCTATCTGACTGAAATGCATCGTCCGCTAATGTATTTATGTCAGCCACATCAACAAGTCCCATGATTAGAGATTCCGCCTCGCTCCTGGATAATTAGTGTATGAAAAAAATAATATTAGACAGCAATGTCTTACGATCCAATTATGCACGAGTATAAAACAGCATTTTTTACCTTGTTTTGTAGACGTTTCAGGCCACTTTTGAGCTGTACTGCATGAATTAGATAGTACTAGTATGTGTTAATCAAGTAGTTTTTTATAGGTTTTTTTGCACAATTTTGTTGATATAATTTTCTCACGTGTTTCCTGTTTTGTGTTGTTCCATAACTTAGTGGCTGCAAATGATATTCTGTGTTTTCCTATGTCTGTCCGTGTGTATTGTTCATGTAGTTTGTGTCTGCTTCTAGTGTTTTGTTGGTGGATGTTAATATTGTTTATAAAGGGGGCTATAGATTTGGGTAAAGCGTTGTGGTGGAAGTCTTTGACAATAGTTAGCATTTGAGATTTTCCTATGTCGGTGAGTTTAAGTAATTTTTCTGCTCATGTTTTGGCCCTCTGCTGGCCTAGAAAATAGTTTGATGCTCTTTTTTGGAGACTGAATTTTGGATATTCTGTTTTTGTAGGTGTTAGTCCAAACAGCATTGCAGTAAGTGAGGTGCGGGAGGATCAAGGTGCTGTACAGTGTTTAACCGTGTCCTGTGTCATATATGGTTTTAGTCTTTGGATGACACCTATTCCTCTTGCTACTTTTGCAGTAACTGTTTCAATTTGTTTGGCCCAGGTCAAGTTTTTATATAAATATACTCCTAGGAACTTTACATAAGGGGCCTCTTCAATTTCGTTATTGCTAATGTACAATTTTCGAAACATATCATATAGTTTGTTTTATCCACATTTAGTGATAATTTATTTACTGAAAACCAGTTAGTAATTTTTTCCATTTACTTATTTACGTTTTTATATAATGTAACTAGTGAACTACATGTATGTCTTCGTCAGAGCAAAAGGCATTGGTGTCATCAACAAATAGTATTAGTGACATGTGTTTGCATATGACATGTTAGGCAGATAGCATGTAAATTTTGATATGGGGGGGGGGGGGGGGGGGGAAGGAAGTTGGGTTCCAAACTTTATTGCCAGATACTAACAATATTTTACTTTAATTCCCTACAAAACTTATATAAGCAGCAAAAGAATACGTAAAATAATCGATTGATGCATATACTTTTTCACTGGTTGGTATAAGTTTCGTGATTCTGATTGGCCTAAGGAAAGTATAAGTTTTATCTAAATACCGTGTGGTTGGTTTCCCCATCCTACTACATAAATTAACTTCCTAGAAATCTTTGTGGTTGGATTAACCGACATTATATTACGAAAATTGGTAACAAAGTATAATATGACCTCTTACATTAAACGTTCTAGAATGACCTTTTTTGTATCCGCATGAAGGTCATGTGATAAATATTTAATATGAAGAAGCAATAATTGCATAATACACAATCATTACGACGATGATAGGTCAACTTATTTCCTCTTGTTCTTGTTGTGTAAATTCCACCCATCGGCGTTTCCATACAGGCGAACCTCTAAATAAGGCGTGATCGTGATCTTAATTAGCTATGGCGAAACATCCTAAGGACATTATTTTCGCCGCGCATTCGTCAAGTAGCTGGTTTAAACATGTTTTTCCCTCTGATTAATTCGGTAAAGTTTGTAGGATTTGCAGTTTGTTGAACTGCTTAGAAGAACCTGTGATAGTTTGTTCCAATTGAATCCCTTGTCGTACAACGGTACAGGAAATAAAGCTTAATTTAAAGACGTCGGTTCGTGCGTAAATTTGTTTGAAGACACTGTTGTGCATGTTTTTTGGTATTCCGTATTGGATTCTGTAGAATGTCTAATGATATCTTTGCGTGTTGCTGTAGACCGTTGTAGAACAAAATAAGGAGGTTTTGTTTCCTTCTGTCTGACAACGATGGCAGTTTTAGGGTTTCTATTATATTTGTCATTCTGTCTGGTTCGTAGCGATAGTTTGAGTTGATAAATCTAGCTCCACGTTTTTGTACATTTTCTAAGATAAGAATCCGGACATCCCGCCCCGTAACCACATAAAATGTTACAAGACATGGGTTACTTTTCACGAAAGCATTATTAGACAATTGTTCTATCGTTATGGGGGGGGTAAGAGAGACGAATACCCACCGTAAATGTCCTTCTCGCAAGGGCATGGCAGATCTAAATATCATGCCCAGACATTCTTATGGAATTCGGTGGGGGTACGTATCTCGCCCGTCACCGGTCCTATGGAACTAACCATTTTACCTCTCGTTAGGTTTATATACAAGTTGCCCTGTTTTGCACTGCGGTGCGGGAGGTTTGTTCAGTAATAAAAATAATTAATATATGTTTTCGCAGTACTTTCCTACATTGGCTAAAGTGCTAACTACTAAGTGTCCAAGGATACAAGGGTAATGTATGTGACACCACACCCTGGCCATCACCGCTCGGAAACCCCAATAGTTTCCCAGAGTCGGATCAGCCCATGGTGCGGATAGGGACATCCAAACAATTAAGAAGTCACAAGGCTGAGTGGAACATGAAGAGAGACAAAATCTTGGAGTTATGAGTCCTACCGGAGTGCGGGGCTAGATTATCGCACTACCGGAAGAGAAGAATATATTACAGAGTATGTAATGAAGACAGTGTCTCTAATCGTTTTGAACCTATCCTATCGAGCTGAATAGAAAAGGTTAGTCGGTAGCATGCCAGGCTAAACAGAGTTATAGCACGGACAGCGACCTCAGTGAAAAATTGTTGGTGGCGGGAGAAAGTGCTGCATATATAAGTGTTGCTGTATAGTGTTTCCTACGTGCACTGCAGTCCTATATTTTCTATGAATAAGCAAAACATATGAACGGATGGCCACTGGCCACATATATACATAATCTAACCAGAACAATCAATACGGTATCAAATGATCAAGGTATACATATCAGTACAGGTTAACGAACCTACTATAGTGCAGTTAGCAACACATGGAGGAAAATGAGAATAACTATAAACAGATACAGAAATTATAACTAGCGGTCCTAAGACCGTTACGGTTCCTTTTAGTCATCGGGACCGTTCTTACGGATGCAATATAATTAACGAAATACATATAGAGAAATAATTAAACTGAAGTATAGTTACTTGACTACTCGGTAGTCATTCTTAAGTTAGGATACCGTGTTACTGAAATTGATACATCATTCCATAGCTTGACGTGAGATGATGCGTTCTCCGGAAGCTAGAAAGTTCCCGTACGCTGTTTTCCGCAAACAAGAGTCCCGTAAGAACGTTCATGGTGGGAGTGCATCGCTTAGTGCTGTAGGCCTAATAGGATGTCTAACTAGCAGTCAGCAAAAGATACGATAGTACTACTGTGGTGAAGAAAGTTCCCGTACACCGATGGTATGGATGGAAGGTGTAAACAACCCGATCACAAGGGGGGGGGGGGGGGGGGTTGTTAGAGGCAAACGAAGATACAAAACAAAGGTTCATGGTGCTGAAGACGCACCGGGCAGAGTTTACTTGCTGCGGTCGAAAGTTAGAAGAACCCACACGATATTAGTGTGGTGACGGTTGAAATACCACTTTTAGGCGTGGCCGGCAGATCCAGCGAGTCATCCATCAAAGAACATCCTGCCTCTACATCTGTAGAATTACATATTCAGGCCGTAAAGGCCTCACCGCAAATTTGTGTTCCGAAGTAGATATTGATATTCGTGAACAATAATCAGAAGTTCCAAATTACTCCCGTAAGTAGGGAGTTACAAAATTGTTCTTACTGCGGTGGGTTGGTTACTGCTAGCTACGGGAGAAGAACAGAAAACCGAAGTCATATGCGTAATATCTGTTGATCGCAGCTAGTACAAGTCCAACCTGTTCGGCCCCTGGCCGAGGGTACTCTCGATCTCTGGATCGCGTCTCCTTTTATACTCCTCGTGACATCACAGGCGCAGGCTCCAACCAATCATCGTTCGAGCAACAGCCAATCAGCGCGTAGCTAATAATTGCACGGCCGAATGTTCTAGAACATTCTAGAAGTTCTGCGTCCACGTGGTTATGACGTCATGGCAATATTTTGAAGCTAATCAAGATGGGTTTTCCATGGATAACTCAGCCATTTCTTAACCGATTTTGAAATGGTTTACAGATTTTAAAAACCTGTCAAATTCTGATCTTGATTAATGCCAGATTTAACGGAAATAGGTAATCAAAAAGGATTACAGGGTACCATCTCGGTACCCTAAAAGCGCCATCCTATCTTGGTCGTAAACTATGTGCTCTATCAAAAATAGCATCTAGACGCACGCATGCGCATCATGCGTTTTACTGAACTTAGTCGTTTTCGCAATGCTCTCTCTCCCATAGGCCCATATACACTTATGGCTCTACCCAGGGAGGGGCGTGTTCAGGAAACGAATCCAGGATGGGCGGCGCATACCCAGCTTAGCTGGTACGGCTGGTATCCGACTGGTCGATCCGAACTACAGGTCTCACCATAGCCTTGTACAGTTTCAGAAACATTTCCTTCTCCAAGTAGTATAAATGTTCTTCAGATTACACCTAGGACTTTGTTGGCTTTATTCACACAATTAGTTATATGATAGCTGGCTATCAAAAGTTACTCCCAGGTATTTTTCCTCATTGTCCGTGGGTGACTACCCTTTCTTGTCCATTTTCTGACATGGTATAGATGTAGCTATGATTGCCATTCCCAAATGTGCATTATTTTACATTTGCCTACGTTGAACCTCAGCATCCAGGTATTTGACCATTCACATAATTTATTGAGATTCTGTTGGAATTTAGCCCTATCCTCAGCATCAACCATCTTGCTAAATAACTGTGTCATCAGAAAAAATCTGGAAACAGCCATCAACTACATCTAGAAGATCATTTATGAAAATAAGGAATAAGATGGATCTAAGCCTTGTGGGAATCCACTTGTCACACTGGACCAAGGAGACAATTTAGAATTTACTTTCACGTGTTGCTTGCAGTCTCTGAAGAAGTTTGATATCCACAAAAATATCTATCCTTTTATGCCGTTAGCTTTAAGTTTATTACAAATCTTTCATGTGGTACAGTGCCGAAAGATTTACTAAAGTCTCGGTATACTACATCTAGCGCATCTCCGGAGTCTTAAGATTTTCGTCCGCATTTCAGACACCAAGCTGAGAGTACGAGTCAAGTCAGTGAAGTCTGTGGAGTTTGAGACATCAATCGGCTTCCCACAGGGAGATGGTCTATACCCTGTGCTCTTCACCTGTTACCTTGCTGCTGCATTGAAATCTGTGCGGAAAGATTTCACAAGACCAACACACACACACCCTCCCCCCATTGTCCATACTGAGTATGCCACTAGAGATGGAATATGCCTACGATGTGGACTTCATAGACGAAGAAAAGAAACTCCTTGATGAACATCTCCCAATAGCTGCAAGGAAGATAAAAACTTTAAATCTGTTTATGAATGAATCCAAACCAGTTCACCCACATATACCTATCTATAAAGCATGAAACTACAGAAATTGACGATCCACTTCGTTGGGGTAAACCATTGAGGAAAAGTAAAATCCTAGGCTCACTGCTTTGTAGTGCTGCTGACATTTCTGCATGCTGTGTCATGGGGAAGATAGCTTTCCAGTGCTTCTGGAAGCTATGGATTCATAGATCGAAGACGCCCTTGACAAAAAGACTACGTTTATACAACACAACCTGTGTATCCTTGATTCTGTATAACTGTACCAGCTGGGCAGCTCCAAAGGCAGCTCTAGATAAACTTGATGCCTGCCACCACGTGGAATAAGTCTAAACTATCGACATTATATTTATTGTTGATGATCTTGAAAACTTTGATAAAGTCCCTACGCAACCTTCAATATTTCAAGGCCATTAGATTTAGTGATATTAGTTTCATCTTGTAGCCTAACTTCCTAAATTTAGGAACAAGTTTTGTTGTCCTTCGCTGCACATTTTCTACAATTGTTGACTGTCTTTTATATTGGGGTGACCCTATTGTACTACAATATTCTAAAACTGGTCTCACCAAAGTTTTATACAATAATTTGAAAGTGTCTGGCTCTATATAATTATGTTATTGTTCTTTTTATTATTCCTAAGAGCGAATTTGCTATATTTTTGATATGTGTATCAAATGATAGTTTAGTATTATGTACTACCTTGATAGACCATTTAGCCAGGTATGGAAAGATACAACGGTCCACATACTTGGTGTACTATGCTGTTGGAGATGTTCTGATCAGAATCTGCCTACTGCAGACTTGACAAGGTGTTTCCAGTGCTGGGTTTTTTATACTAAGACTTTTACATTGGTCAAATCTGGGAGCTCGTATTGTTGAAGTATGGACTGGATGTACATGAACCAGCTCTGGGAATTCTTTCTCCTTCGATCAATACTTACCATTCTATTACTTCTGATAACAAGCTATCCTGATAGCTGGCTCTAGGAATCTAGACTTAGTAAGCTTTACCGGCTCCTGGAACCGGGTACCCAGTCCCAATAAATGGGTACCCTTCTGCCAGTGAGGCTTATTTCTTGTTTGCATAGCAACAAGAGCACACATGCTTTCTTTGCATTTGGAAATATCTTAGTGAATTTAAAGTTTTCTAAGTAATTTTTCTGTGCCTGTGGTAGCTGTTTTTCGCTTCAAGGATTATTGGATTATCATGGAAGGAGCCATTGAAAATCAGGTCGTATATTTCTATGTTATTCCATAGTTGTAAAAGACTTAGGTCTATAAAACTTTGTCTGTGTTGCATGTTCCAATTTCTGACCCCGAATTTGGGACATGTATTAACAACGAAAAATCCCAGATATGAAATGAGGTGTTGGCTATACAGTGTTTTTAACATGAAAATCGGCTGACGTCGTTCTCCGTATTATCCAAATTTTTATGTGAAGAAAATGTTTCATTAATTCGTGCATCTTGTTCTGGGTGCTGCATACTTTATTTGTACCAGAAAACCTTGGAGTTTTCAAGTTTTTCGTGTTATCACGATCTGTTTGCAATGATCCGTGGTTTCAAAATTCTTGATTAAGATGTGTGCTCTGCGGTTTTACCGTGTTTTACAGAAGTTTGTTTACATTTTGTTTTTTTCTTCACATATTGTTTTGGCCTTCGTTTGAGAGTATAATTTAAAATTTTGTGTTAAATATGCCACAAAAGCTATTCGATATGAATCCTGGTTCCGTTTATACATCCGTCAGGATCAGTATATGGGTGTATTCATGTCCGCATCATTCTCGTTGTCATAATCTATCGATCTTTGCTGTAATGTTGCGGGGTGGGGTACTGGAGGGTTACAATTTATTTATGGTCAAGATATTTGAAAATAATTTGTCTGCCTTCCATTATTGTTTCGTTCCGCTTGCTTATTTTAGGTTTTGTGCTTATTTTATAGGCCAAGCCTACCCCGCCATTTTGCCACAAGTTCGTCAAAGTCATATATAAAGATCATGTCTGTTACCGTTGTTCTCCTTGTAATATCGATAATAGATGTGATATATGTTCAGTGTGGCCGGTCGATATGTTGGTCAAGTTCCTTTCCCAGAAGGACTTGGCAGGGTCTGACGCGGGGTCAGGTGGTTCGAAAGTAAATCGTGGAGCGTCCATTTTGGCCCCTGAGGACACTCCATGTCTGCAACCGGAGGCTTCAGAGATGGCACCTCCGGCGTGGTTTGGACCTGCTATGCAAGGTTTCTTGCATAGCGTCCTTTCTACGCTGGTGTCATCCCTGATGCCAAAAGTTGTAGGGCAGTCTCTTCCCATGGCTGTCTCTCTGCGGCCACCTCTGGGTGGTCCAGTAGTGGTGGCCGGTCCATCAGGCATGGGAGCTGTTCGCCAGAACGTCCCCAGTGACTCCTCATCTAGTGACGACTGTTCAGGGTCTGAAGTTGAGGAGGCCGAGGAGGAGAGATTGCTACGGCCTGAGATGCCATGGGTGGCGAGTGTGGAGGTCGATTCCGTCCTGGATGGAACCGTCCTCCATCTGTCTGGTTTGGCGCAAGTCAAGACAGCCGCTCCAGCCATGGTTGAGGCCACACCGGTACCGGGCACCCATCCAGGGCTGGTTGGTTTGCCAGCAACCGGCATGGGGATGGGTGTTGCTGGCCAGGCTGGATACATGCATATCTCGCCTGGTCCAGCAGCCACACATGGGGTGCCGTTGGCACCCGTGTATGGCCACAGTTCCATAACCGCTATGGGTCTGCACTGTTTTCCATGCGGGCCTACTCCATGGAATGGAGAACTCCATGGGTTGGCAGTGGAACCGTACGGTACCAGTGTTTCTGGCTTACCAGTGGTGGCTCCTAGCCGGGAGGCCTTTACTGGTAGAACCGTGGATACGTCAACAGGTGACGTATTCACGGGAGTGTCCTCAGAGACAGACTGGTCCGTGGCTCTGGCTTGGCTAGTCAGGGTGGACCCATCTGTGGTTTTGGCCACGGCCGAAGAGGATACACCCCGTCTGTCAGTTGCATCGATTAGGATGGGGGTCGAGCTTGCGGCTCGGATCCAGTCCATCGGACTGTATCCAAGGTTTAAGGAGTTACTAAATGCTATCTATAGCAAGCAACTCTTGACCAAGGGCCAGCTCCCTGCGGCCTCCAGGGAGGTGCGGGCGAGATGTTGTATTCCGTGTGCGGAATATGACAAGTATGGTGTGGTTCCAGCGGTCACTGAAGATGACTGCTGGGTACTTGGAGTCCTGAGTGCTGGAGCGGGTGGCCCTGCACTGGTGATTGTGGACAAGTCCCAAGTACACCATGAGGAAGTCCTGGCCCTATGCAATGAGGGGTTGAGAGCAGCTATATGTGCTGTGAATCACTCTTATCACCTTCTTCAGTCGGTGTGGGCTGGCCACCCTGTGACACCTGTGGCACTATCATGCATTAATGACGGCTTGGTGCTGTCTATGGATGCATTGACAAGGGTGCAGGTGCGAGTGATGAAGTCCAGGAGGCAGATGGTCCTTGACCATATGCGTCCAGCTACCACCGTTAGGGAGCATTTGCTTGGATTGCCCCTGACTGGCGCTAGCATCTTTGGTGGTCAAGTGCGGGCCATCTTGGAGGACACCGGAAATATTGCGCAGAATCGGTTGGCTGTAAATCTACAGCTAGAACTAGTGCGACAGGCGCACACAGCAGGGGCTGTAGTCAAGCCACCGACCGGACAACCTTCTTCAAAGAAGCAGATGAAACATAAAAGCAAGGCGAAAGCCAAGCCGAATGCTTCTTCTGCTTCTGCTGGGTCTTCACAGCTGCCTCCGGTGAAGAAGGCTGTAGAGATTCCTGCACACCCCAATGTTGCTCCTGATCACCCAAGAGACGGGAAGGGCAAGGGGAAGAGGAAGGGTAAATCCTCAAAGGGAAGAAAGACACTGATGTCGGTAATGGCAGGATTGAGGAAAGGAATGTGGTGTGTGTCAATCGCTTTAAAAGATGCATATTTCCACATTCCAATGAACAGGAGTTGCCACAGGTTTCTGAGATTCGTGTTTCAGAATCAGGTATGAGATTTTGTAGTCCTCCCATTCGGCCTGTCGACAGCTCCATGGGTCTTCACAAGAGTGCTCCTTGCGGTGACAGCGTTTCTCAGAAGAGAGAACGTGGCACTTCACACCTGCATAGACGATTGGCTTATCAAGGCGGACACGTCAGCCAGGTTAGAAGTGGATACTGCTCTGACTCTGAAGTTACTTTCAGATCTAGGCTGGATAGTCAACAAGGAGAAATCCGAATTGACACCCACTCAACATTTTGTTTATTTGGGGATGCAATTCGATGTCGAGGAAGGCAGGGTTTACCCGTCAGAGCCCAGAGTGGTGTCTCTGTTAGCCATCCTCAAGAGTTTTCGATTGGGAAACCACATTCAGGCGAGACGGTTTCTTCAGATGCTGGGCATGATGGTCTCCATGGAGCAGGTAATCCCGTACACTGCTCTGACGCGAAGACCTATCCTGTTGTATCTGATGTCTCTGTGGAAATAGAGAACAGAACCCCTGTCAAAGCTGGTTCCAGTTTTGAAGCCAATAATGTCGCATCTTGTATGGTGGAAAAAGCATCAGAATCTCCTAGTAGGAGTTTCGCTGCACCTACCCTGCCCCCAGCTGTCCGTGTACACAGATGCTTCACTGGAGGGGTGGGGGTGGGGCCTGCCTGGGAGAACACCAGGTCTCGTGCACATGGACTCGCCAAGAGAGCCAGCTGCATATCAATCTGTTGGAAATGATGGCAGTGGAACTGGCGTTGGAAAAGTTTCTTCCAAAAGTCAGGGGCAAGGTGATATTGATACGGTCGGACAACTCGACAGTAGTATCATACATAAATCGCCAAGGCGGGACCAAGTCACCCACACTGTGTATGAAGGTGTGGCACTTGATTCAATGGTGCAGGAATTACTCGGTTGTTTTGAAAGCAGCTCACATTCCTGGGCGATTGAACATTCTGCCGGATGCTTTGTCTCGCAGACAGAGAATTCTGCCAACAGAATGGGCCCTCAACCCTCCAGTTCTTCACAGGATCTTCGAGCATTGGGGAAAACCCAACGTCGACTTGTTCGCCACAAAGGAAAATGCTCAAATCATGACTTATGTCTCGCCGATTCCAGATCCAAATGCTGTTGATACAGACGCTCTGGCGATAAGCTGGAAAGAGATGCACGCTTATGCGTATCTGCCCACCATTCTTCTGCCGAAGATTTTGGTGAAGATCAGGGAGGAACCGTGCCTGGTCCTGCTAATAGCGCCATATTGGCCAAGCAGGGCGTGGTTCACAGATCTTCTGGATCTGCTGGTGGACAATCCAGTGCAGTTACCCGAGATTCCGAACATAATCTCCCAGGCCAAGGGACGATTCCTACACGAGCATCCCGAAATGTTCAAATTGACTGCGTGGATGTTATCAAACAAGGTTCCACGTCGGAAGGTTTTTCTCGAAAAGCTGCAAAATTCATCGCAGCTGCGAGGAGGTCAACCTTCAAGTCATATAACCACAAGAGTAACAAATTTGCAGACTGGTGTGAAGGAAAGGGTATTGATACCTTTCAATCGACTATTCAGCAAATAGCAGACTCTCTGTGAGCTATTCTATTCAGGATTAACTCCTGTCACAATTGCTGGATACAAGTCAGCTTTGGCATCAGTGGTCCATTGTCTAGCCAACAGGGATAGTCCAGAGGTGGCCCAGTTAAATGTGATGGTGAAGGGAATGAGTAATCTCTGACTGAGACAACCGGTAGTCATTCCAGCCTGGAGTCTATCTTTAGTGCTTAATGTACTGGCCAAGCACCCTTTCGAACCCTTGGGTTCGGCTAGTCTAAAGCATTTGACTCTAAAGGCGGTCTTTCTGTTGGCAGCTTCCTCAGCAAGAAGGCGCAGTGAGATCCATGCGCTTTCAGCAGAGAGTGACTGAGTTATTGTCTCCGGAGAGGGTCTGCGTCTACTGCCTAGAGAAGAGTTTATGTTAAAGAATCAATTTTTGAAATATCCCGGCAAACCGATCATCATACCGAGACTAACTAGGTTTGATTGTGATGCCAGTGTCTGGTGCCCAGTCCGTGCTTTGACTAAGTACAAAAAACAGACAGACTCATTACAGTCGAATGATAGACATCTGTGGATCTGCTATGAAAAGCCTTATGGCGGCGCATCCATGGATTCTATCTCGTTGGGTGGTGGAATGCATCCAAACTACCCACGAGATTGTGACTGGGCACCAGGTGCAATGCGCAACGGCACATGATGTCAGAGGAATAGCCGCCTCGACTGCCCTTTACAATGGTGTTCCATTAGAGGCCATCATGGCTGTTGCACAATGGCACTGTGAGTCCTCATTCATGGATTACTATATGAGGGATGTGTCAGACTCCGCCAATCCACTCGCTTTAGCTGTTTTGAAACAATAGTTAAATGGCCACACTGTTCTGCTCCCTTTTGGTACTTGAAAAAGCAAAAGTTAAGGAACAGCCATGGTCAAGCGAGAAGATTACAACCAAATTGTGTCACGGATGGTCGAACAAGTGCTTGGTTGAAGGCTCCACATCTGAAATCCAATAATCATAAGGTAATTCAAGTTTGAGAGTTTTTTGTATTATGTTTATATATCATGATCATTCATATTATATATTCATGCTCATTCCCAGGCTAATATATGCAAATAGCAGTTAACCCTCTTAGCATATTTGTGTTTCGGGTGAGATGCATGTTCGTGAAAAAAGAGGGCGGGGAGGGGGGAGCCTGTGATGCGAATGTGATTCGGTCCCTTTTAGGTCTCCGTGTGTCAAGTTTAAGTCTAAGATCTTTCTCCAAGGGCAAAAGAAGCAATTGATGGCTTGCCCCTTCCCACCAGGTTACTGTTTAAATCTGGTGTTATCAGAAGTAATAGAATGGTAAGTATTGATCGGAGGAGAATGAAAGAAATTTCAATTTCCCTTTCTCCGAGATCTAACAATACTTACCATTCTATTACGGACCCTGCCTCCCAGCCCCATGGAGGCAAGCCATAGGTATTCTCTTGTTTGGTAGCTATGCAAACAATATGAGCCTCACTGGCAGAAGGGTACCCATTTGTTTGGACCGGGTACCCGGTTCCGGGAGCCTGTAAAGCTTACTAAGTCTAGATTCGTAGAGCCAGCTATCAGGATAGATTGTTATCAGAAGTAATAGAATGGTAAGTATTGTTAGATCTCGGGGAAAGGGAAATTGAAATTCCCTTCACTCTGTTATTCCATTAGACCATTCAGAACATGATTTCCACTTCTAATAATGGAGGGTAAGCGTGTCAGCTGTCTATTATGTAGTTCAGTGGTCTCAGGCTTGGCTCCAACAATTAATAAGACTATGCATTTGACAGTCTGAACTGGTAGAGAAAGTATCTTTCACAACATACTTATGTGGCACGGCTCTATACTGCCCAGATGCTTGTCGGAAAAAGTTAACATTTCCAGTCCATAGAGATGCCTTGCTAACACAGGTTTTATATAGATGTGAACACAGGTTTTATATAGATGTGAACACAGGTTTTAGGGGTAAGCCTATTGGTCCCATTTATGCCAGTACCAGTCATTAAGTAGAAAATCCGCCTTGCAGTAGAGATACGTTCTTCTATGTTTGTGGCGATATCGTTTTTGTGTGTACAGGTCAGGCGTAGATGTGTAGTTTTCAGGATAGCTGGCACTGGTGTATCGTCTAGTGTCCTAGGATCATTTGTTTCAGTTTCACTGAGTACATTAGAGTTCTCTGGGTGGATGTTATATCTTTCTTTGTATGCATATGAGTATGATTGATCAAGCATGAGCTGGAGTTCATGTGTCGAGTTGCTGCATAGTGCAATACCGTCGGCCACAGTAGAACATCCTGTGTATATTGATCCAATGAAGGTTCCTAGTTGTTGGGTTTCTAGCTGTACTTGCAAGTCATTGATGTGTGTCTTACATAAACTGGTTGAAAGTATCCCTTCTTGGCAGATGACCTGTTCGACTTGAAATTATTTGCTTATCACGTCTTTCCTTAGACATTTACTAATAGTCCAGTGTTTAGTTTATCTATTAGCTGCCATAAATGCGGGTCAATATCTTGGTTGGTCCTCACCCAGATCAAGGAGATCATCACCAAGCATCAGCTAACACACAATATAATTCTTGCAGGCTTTGCTAAATTCCATCAGTCAACCATTAAATCTTAGCACACTGCACACAAGTAGTTCAGATCATGACTCATTGTATACCTCTATCAAGGGCAAAATCTTAAGCCAAAACAGTATATGATCCCCCTATAGTAATAGTATAGTAACGAACTGGTCAAAAGTTAACCAGGCAACATAACATGAGCATCTCGGTCTCAAATTAGAAGGTTACAATCTAGACTATGGATCCAAATTCGACATTCATAGAATTTACAACAAGCTCTGCAATACTCTAATTGCCTCGAGTCGAGAGGCCTCTCAAAGCATGGAAGCAGAACGACTGTCCACGAGATCAGCTTCACATAGCTTCAGTTGACCGCAAGTACATAAGGCTGAAGCGCCATCCAGCCCAAAGAACTGCAGCATCCCAAAAAAGAAAGCGAGAACTAAAATGCTTATGTCAGCACATTCATCTAACTGAAATTTATTTTACAAATTAGTGACCTAGTCGATTTAATTACGGTTGGAAACACACCATACACAGAAGAAAATACCCTTGAAGGAGGGCGTGTATATTTCAGCAAGCTTAGCTCCCTGCCAGATACCTTGAAAAAGGATCTGCATACCGCAGAAATGGAGTTTGATGATATTCTGATTAATGAGCACACATGCCATCCCATCAATAACAGAAAGTGAAATCCTGACAGCTATGAGCAAACTTATTATGAAGAAAGCGTCGGACTGCAATGGAATAACTGTTGAACACATTAAGTACAGTGGTCCAATCATCATCAAAGTTCTGGTTGCACTTCTGAATTACAACTTAAAACCATCCCAGAGGAGATGAAGATCGGAATCTTCACCCCAGTCTATAAGAGAAAAGGGGGCCGCATTCAGGCGAGTAATTACAGATACACAGCATCCGTTGCAATTTGGCTTCATTAAAGGCATAGCACCAGCCTACAGTGCCCTTGTCTTGCAAGAAACAGTACTTAAAACTAAACCTAAATGACCGCAGGCGTATATTGCCTTACTGGATGCCAAGGCAGCATTTGACACGGTTAACCACAAGATTCTCTTCAGAAAACTCTTCTTCCTAGGAATAGATCCAACACTGTGGCTCCTGATAACTGCCATTCAGAGGATAGCCATAGCAAAAATCAAGGAAAAACCAACTATCAGAATCAAGGTGTCCGACAATGGGGTGTATTATCAACCGATTTATATAATATAAGGTCTTTATAAACGACCTACTGTACCAAAGTACACAGTCATCACTCAGCGCCACAAACGGGCTGCAGTCTTGTGCTTTACCATCTTGCGCTGATGATGTTCCCATGATTGCACACCACGAGCATAACCTTCAGGCCCTGTTAAGCATTGCTGCAATGTATAGCTCATCTCACACCTATCAGCTACACCCAACCAAAAGTGCTGTTTTGACAACCGACAAACTTAGTACACAGGTCTTCAGAATACACAATGCATTAGTACCAAAGGTGAATGCAACCTCCCATCTCGATATCCAGCACAACAACTCACTGACCAATGCAACACTTACAGTACAGGCAAACATAAAGAAAGCAATGGCTGCTATGTACACACTGTTTGGAGTCAGGCTACACAGCGTTAATGGCTTGAACCCAGCGGCCTGCCTGTCTATAATCGAGACATACGTTATACCTGTCCTGACATTAATTCTTTCCCAGAGTAATATCGAACAGATGGAAGTATTCTACAGAAAGATTCTTAAACAGATCCTGTCACGTCTGGACAGATTATCACACCCTGCATCATATCTACTGTTGTCCGATAGAGCCAAAGATACACTTACAAATTTTCACCCTAATACATAGCATATGTGCAAACGAGCATGCTTTCCTTTTCGATCTCTGCATTCGTCCAGGTTTTCATGAAAGGTCTCGATAATAAGAGTTGGTTTAGCAAAGTCAGAAAACTGCTTGTAGTGGCCTAAGTAATTACAACAAACAAAGCACAAATGAATGGCTAACTGTATATTACTAGTATCATAAACTATTACACGGACGAAGATTAAAACAACAACTGTCAAAGTTTACCTTGATAAAAGAATGGTAACTAACAGCGACCAGCCATTGTTTGAGAGGATACTAGAGTACCAAACAACTGCTGAGAACACTTCTGGCGTGACAACTTCTTTTCTTCCATCTCCCATAGCTATAGTTTGAAAAAATGCAGGTAAAGGTCTGCCAAGTGAAACATTGTTCATTATTGAGACGGATGACACCAACTGTTACCCCTACTGTACCGACTGTAGACTGGCTTCGAAAGTAAACTTAGGCCATGTTGGCGTAGTCAACACATTTACTAAGATCGACAGGTTCGAGTGGTGATCAACACATTATAGTACTCCATTATAAGTGAATGTAACAGGTTCATGGAATGACCTAGATTGAGATTCAGATTCAAGATTCTTTATTTCCATATAGGTAAATAATTTAACAATTCAATACAGGCATCCACCAAAGGGAAGGCCTATGATGCAGTGGACCTTTGACATATAACATTTATAATATTATGTTTATACATGTAACATTTATATACATGTACATGTATATTTTATGTTACAAATGACATAGAGTATGATACAATACATGTATGAATTATGTTTACATTTAAACAAATTACGAGTGGACATGACTTATGACAGCACATTTTATATAAAGGGGAGGGGGGGGGGGTTGAGGGGAGGTGGAGGGAGTGGAGTGACCATCTTACGAAGTATTATTACTATTCAGTGAAATTACGATTATACTCATTATCCCTGTTACGTTTCTAATAATTATTACATGTATACTCCTGCTGAATAACAATGATAGCAACAATAACATTATTATTATTATTATTATTATTATTATTATTATTATTATTATTATGGTCACATTATTATTATCATTATGTTTAATAATAATAATAATAATAATAATAATAATAGGGACCACATTTATACACCATAAAAAATAAATAAAATGTGACTAAAAATTGGTTATTTCATACATTTAAGAATATAGGTAGTGGATTGTAATACAACAGGGCTGCGACTATTCAGGTCGTGGGTTCATATGTCAACCTGCCTTAAAGGACCATCACCTCCTGGATCCAGAAAACGAGTGGCCGCTATAGACAGGTTCCACCGTCTTGGAACATGGCTGCCATGGCCGTGGTTAAACCTTTAACCCGTAAGATTTCAGTATCTTAATTTCAGTCAGGTGCACAGTGAACAGTGAAATCATTGAGTATTTTGCAACTGATTCAATTGTAGTCTGTTACGGTCATAGGCAGCAACAGTGGCAATTCAAATTTGTCCCAAAATAGCCAACAGAACATTCGTTACATTATAGGAAATTAGTCATTAAGGGTTTCTGGTGTGTGTTTTAATAATCTGCCTTCTAGTAGCTCTCAATAATTTGGGTCTTTATGTACTTTTTGAATGACTTTGTTGTAAGAATTTGTGCCTATGTTCGGTGATATGTGATGTGTTGGTCAGAACTTGTTCTTGTGTTGTGAGTATGTATGTCTGTATTGGGTGTAAAAATATTGGATAATAATGTGGGTAAGCTGCCATTGTAGTAGTTTCTTAAAATAGTAAATAATTGGACCTTTCCAATGTCTTCAAGTTTTAGAGTTTTGTTTGTTTCAAAGGTATCTTGGCACTTTGCTGCTTGTGAGAATAGTTTAATAGATTGCCTTTGTAATGATTTTAGTTGAAAAAATTTAGTTTGATGTAGTTTGCTCCCAGATAGGATTGCAATATGTGATGTGCAGAAGTATCAGTGCGCTATATAGAGTTTTTAGAATATTACGTTGGAGATATTATTTGAGTCTGCGCATGATACCGATATTCCTCACTACCGTGGATATGATCATCTCTATATGCTCCTCCCAGCTTGGTTGTTTATCCAAATTGACTCCTAGGAATTTAACATATTCAGTTTCCTGTATTTCTTGATTATCTATGTAAAATTTTGGGAGAGCAAGCTCTTCATTTATTTGGTTATATCTTGGAAATAATAGAAAATTGCTTTTGATGACATTCAGGGATAATTTATTAGCTTTAAACCAATTTATAATTTTTTCTATTTCACTGTTTGTAATTTTGTATAGAGTGTCTATATCTTTATGGTGGCCAAAAACATTGGTATCATCCGCGAATAAAATTAGTGATAGTAGGTTACTGGCATTAGGTAAATCATTCATGTATAATAAAAACAGCAGGGATCCAGGAATTGAACCTTGAGGGACACTGCAGACTAATTTTTTTATTTCCTGAGATAGATCCATTAAATTGCACACATTGTGTCCCATCAGTCAAGTAATTTTGAATCCAATCCAAAGCGATACCTCTTATGCCATAATGTGATAGGTTTTTTAATAATATTGCATAGTCAATGGTGTCAAATGCTTTGGAAAGATCCAAGAATATACCTAGCGTATGTTATTTTTTTTCCAGCGACTTAGAAATTTTCTCTATCATGTCCACAATGGCAAACATGGTGGAGTGTTTCTCTCTGAAACCATACTGAGATTGATAGATGATTGAATTTTTGTTTAAGTAGTTAAAGATTCTATTATAGTATAGCCTTTCCAGATGTTTTGAGAAAAGCATGGGTACTGAGACGGGTATATAGTTTGTAAGGTCAGATGGATCTTTAGCTTTATAAATACACGTGCTATTTTTAAACGAAATGGGAATACACCCTTGGAGAGTGAGAGATTGCAGATGTGATTTAGTGGGGTTAGTATTTCTGTGATACAGTCTTTAAAGATTTTCCATTTAAAATTATCAATACCTGCACTTTTAGTTGAGTTAATTTGCATTAGAATTTTATAGATTCTTATCTTTCTGTTGGGGATAGGAACATTGAGTTTTGGTAGCGCCCTGTCAGATAGTCCTGTATATGAATTTCTGAACTAGCCTGGATTTTTTTCTGATAATTTACGTCCAATGTTAATGAAATACTCATTGAATTTATCTGTTATATCATTTTTGTCTGTTATGATAGTATTATTGCAGATAAACTGTGATGTTTCTGAGTTACTCTTGCTTATTCAATAGTGACTTAATTAATTTCCATATTTCCTTTGTTATTTTTTTGTTCATAAAATTTATAATGGTAATAATTTATTTTAGCTGTCCTAATAATTTGGTTCAGTTTATTTCTTTATTTCTTAAACTGAGTATTAATGTATATTGTCGGGTATTTAATAAACGTTAGATATAGCTTATACTTCTTGTGACAAGCAGCTATCAGTCCTTGTGTTAGTCGGGGTTTAGTAGGATTTTGCTTGAATTTTGTTATTTTTTTAGTGGGAAAGCAGATTCATAGGCATTAGAACATATAGTGTGGAATGTGTTGTAGGCATCTTCACAGAGTTCACAATTAATCACCTGCTTCCAATTTATATTTGACATGATGTTTCTAAATTTTTCAATATTCTCGCTTCTAAAGTCTCTACAGGTTGTTTCCTCTTTTTCAAATGATTTTTGTTAACTTTCTCTCATTCTATGTAGAAAAGTGGTAAATGGTCCAAGCACATGTCTTCCACAAAAATACCTGATTGTGTTTTTGGATTTAAAATGTTATTCGAGAGCATATTATCCATAACAGGAGCTGTGGTTTCCATTATTCTTGTAGGTTTTTGTTATAGTCCAGTAGAAATCAACAGAAATATAGGCTAACCCGGACATTTTGTATAACAGATGATTTTGTGTTCCAAACACTTTTTATGACTGTCCAGAGTCCACACAAGAAATTCTCACAAATTCACACTTGGGGAAACCTGATTTTTAACCCTTTGAAGTTAGGGAACGAAATGTGAAAAATATTTAGCATAAATAGGTAATCTGTTGAGAATTTCATAAAATTAGACCTACTGACAACTGCTAATTGTGTATATGACAACAGATCCCAGTCAAATTACCTGTAAGACATACTAATGTAAATTAAAATCAATCAGTAAAACCTGTCTATAACAACCATATATGATTTGATACATGAGTGTGAATTCCAGAACATGGTACATCAATGTATGGCCAGTTTTTTTAAAGATCTGACGGAGAAAGTTACACATATGGACAGCATGTTGATCGCAACTATGCAGTCAATGATATAAATATTCCTAACGCTATTATTCTTACTATTACAATAATATATAGTCTGGGGTAAATTTAGAAAATGTTATTTGAAGTAAGTTAAGTCGATTCAATTATAAAACGATAAATATATAGAGTCGAAATCACATTGTTCATGCTAATTAATGGTTTAGTACAATTATGTCTGACCCTGCGCAAGAAAAAACATGTGTTGTAGGTTTCCCATGATAGCAGCAGTTCTAGAAAACTTAGTCATAAAGGGCTTTCAACGCTGCTTGACGCTTCAAAGCTTCGTGGAGATGGTATTGATTTGAAACTATCTCCGTCGAACGAACATTATGTACACGATAAATGCTACAAAAATTACACGTTGCTGAGAAATATTGCAAAAGTGCAACATCAAAACAGAAACGATGAAGGAGTGCGACCATCTACCCCTACACTGCGCCCCGAATCTAATCATTATGATTACCATACTCATTGTTTGATATATGCTGAAGAGCTCGACTTTGATGCTGTCCGCCGTCACCCTGAACGGCATTCTCACATAAGCAATATTGAATATGTTAGTAAGGGTAAACTCAGTGTAGTCCAGAGAACCTTGTTAAACGTGTGTGGCAAAAGGCACGATTCGTTAGCGAATGATGTTAAAGCAAGAATACTTTTTGCAGGTGACCTATGTGCTGTTAAAGCCAAATATCATCATCAATGTATGCAAGAATTCATCTCTTGTAGAAACATCAGTTCGTGTGGTGCTTCTGGAAGTAATGCCCGGAACTTTGATGAAATGAATGATGTGGGCTTTAACCGTCTATGCAATTGGCTAACAGCACCAGAACAGCAACAGCGCCAATTCACTTTACACGACCTTCGTACGCAATTGACCACCTACTTGCCAAATGGTGTACCCGCATATAGCATAAAGCACGTCCAGCGTCGTCTGCTCGGCCGATTTTGGAGTGATGTGACAATATCCCAGGTTGAAGGCAAGACAAGCGTGGTCACGTTGACTGATAGAGCATCTTCTATCATACATGAATCATATGCAGCATCAACCAGTGACGAGAGTGATGAAACTATGCGACTTGTTAGACTGGTGGGATCTATGATTAATCAAACAATTAAAGATATTGATCAACCATCAGATGTCACAACTGGCGAAGTATATAATTGAAATGAGCACATCAATGCTACAGCAAGAGACAACAGAGCCAGCTGCAAGAGTATTTGATGGCTGCGCACTTTTGCATCGGATACCATGGCCTACGGTTGGAACAATGGAGACCGTTTGTAGCTCATTCATAGCATCAGTAGTACATTATCAGAGGCTGGATGCGCCCGTATGCGTTATACTTGATCACTATCAAACTGAGACCACAAAAGATCACAAACAGAAGCGACGACGGCATAATCAAGTTGGCGCTCCTGATGTAGCTGTCCAACACAACACACCTGTTCCAGGAAACAAAACTGGATTTCTATCAAACAAACGCAACAAGCAGAATACCATAAATCTGTTGGCAAAACAGATGCAGGTGTTGAGGTGGTACATGCAGTAGATGAAGGCGATGCTGATGTGGTGATTGTAAGGAGAGCATTAGAATTGGCAGGAACTGAAAGAACAACGATAGTTGTTGCTGACGATACAGACATATTGATCTTACTCCTCTATCATGCAAGCACCTCTGCAAATATTTTCCTACAAACAAAGCAACAAAGCTATGCATCAAAGTGGCCACAGCGATCTTAGGCAAGGAATTGTGTATGTGCCTGCCATTCGTCCATAGTATGTCGTGTGTGTATATGGCATGGGCAAAGTAAAGCATATGAAAATGATCCAATCTTCACCAACCCTCAGACAAGATGTACTTGCATTTGGCGACATTTCCAGATCAAAGGCGGATATAATGGTTATTGGTGAAAAGTACATTAAGTCTTTGTATAGTGCTGGATCAAGAAGTCCTGGCTTAGACAATCTCAGATACATGACTGCCATCTCTCCTAAGCATGTACCAGTTGAAAGGATGCCACCCACACGTAGGGCAGCATACTTCCATAGCCTTCGGGTTCATCTCCAAGCAAGCACATGGCTTCACCTAAAAACTGTGTTGAAGATTATGGTTATGCAGTAGAACAAGGATCAGTGACGGCGATAATTACGGACAAGTCAGCAGCGCCTCTGGAGCTACTTCTAAATATAATGTGCCAGTGTAAAAGCAGCACACGTCTGTGTTCCTCGTGTAGTTGCTCCAAGAAAGGCATTCCCTGTAGCATACATTGTAAATGTGAAGGTCACTGCCTTAACAGCTGGAAATTTGAAAGTGAAAATGCATAGACAAATTTCAGCCATTCTGCCTGTTCGCTGTGTTTCACAACAGTCGCTCAGTTTGCATTAAATTTATAGTTTATCAAGTGATTTTGATGATGACATACTTTAAACTGTACAACACTTACCAAAACATGGGTTTTTAGAGTCAAAATACCTATTACCTGGTTATTGGTCATCGCCTTGGCGGCCATTTTGAATTTCTTCCAAAAAACTTTTCCCCATGTGTGAATTTTGGAGAATTTTTCTGGGATGTATTTTGGGCCATACTGAAGTGATTAAAACAAAAATGTGTCTGTTATACAAAATGTCCGGGTCCATGTCAATTTCTACTGTACTATTATGAATGGATTGTATTCAAATGTTCTTAATAAGTTCACAAAGTCTTGAGTAATTTTTTTTTCTTATTTCAGTAGATAGATGTTAAAATCCCCCAGTAGATAAACGGTCTTATTCACTTTTTGTATGGTTTTAAAGCTTTTCTAATAATTCTATGAATTTGTCTTTATCACAATCTGGAGAACTGTAAATGACACCGATAATTGTATATTTTGCTTTTCTGGCTGGTATCTCAATAAAAAGAGATTCAAAAGAGTCTTCCATTTTTGTCAGGTCTTCTCTCTCATAACACTGTACATTGCTTTTTATGTAAATGCCTACACCACCTCCTGCTTGATTTGCTCTGTGATTCTCTAGGAATTTGTAGTTTTGCAGATTAATTAAGCTAAGTGCTGAGTTAGAGTTGATCCACGTCTTAGTAATTCCGATAATATTGAATTCTATAGAACTGTTTTCGATAAAATGGCTTAATTTGTCAAAATGTGCTGGTAGAGATATGATGTTAATTTGCATTGCTGAGAAAGACACAGCCTCGATGTTTTTAATCATTTCATCATTAAATTCAGTCTGTAAAATATATTTACACTCCGTTTGGGGAAGAGTGATAGTTTCATCATCAGTATAGGTTTCAGTGAGTATAAATTCCAGGGATGTATTTAAATTAAATGCATTTATTTTATGGACCTAAAATGTTTAGTAAAAATTCAGTGTTGTTGTCGCGATGAGTGAATGTGAATAAGGTTTTGTTGCAACTAATACACCACCATGGCTCTTCGTTATTTTCTAGTAATTCATAATCTGTGGTCGTTAGCTTTGAGCAAGTTCTATGCACCCAGTCACCACAACAATCACACAGTAATGCTTGCTGATTTACTTTCACTGGTTTATTGCAAGATGAGCATGGGAATTTGGTGGACATATGGGAAAGGGAGTGGAGTTAGGGTGGGATATGGTTAATTAGCTACAGTAAATGCTGCAGTCAGCAGAAAACAGATGACTGCTGAATAATTTCCTCAGTTGGCTGTGCATTATTTTAATTGTATGATTTGTTTTAAGGCTACATGTATAGACATTAAATGTATGAAGATTACATGTAGAGGACATTGATAAATGAGGTGGCAATGAGATAATAGGGTCATGGATTGTATTTCATGCATAAGAAAAATTAATTAAGAACATCTATAGTTATAAATATATCTAGGCTTACCCTAAATGGCCAGTTATCAATGTACACACGATATCAGGTCTTTTCTCTTGGTGATAGACTAAGCATTTAGGGCTCACATACTTCACTACTGCATCTGAAAGATCGTGTTGACCAGAGATAATTTGGTATAGTTTTATGGAATGTGTGGAGCTGATGACAGGATAAATTAATATCATTTAACATACATTACTGGGCGATAAATCAAATGTATCAACTGAAAACAGGATTTAGGTAGATAGTGACAGGGCAGATAAAAAAATACTAGTTAGGCATGATGGGAGTAGTATATTTATATCATATTGCACTGAAACATGTATACAGTGGCCACTTCGTGCAACAATTAACCATTTAATGGTCAATCCGGCCTAGAGTTTCTGTATGGTGACACTTACCTGCAGCAGTAAATATGCCGGGCATTATTCTGGCCCGACTGGCATACATATAAACGACAGAATAGAAAGAAACACACTTTGCTCATAAGAATATTCATTAGAAAAAACCCTGAATTAGACTTTGAAAAACCTGCTTAGGCTTTAGCGTGAAACCTACCCACATGCATACAGATGTCATTTTTCTGGCCCCACTGACATACTGTACAAATGAGCAATTAAAGAATTGCCTAGAAACACATTATAGGACAAACGAATCAAGATACTTTGGTATGGATTTATTTTGTGATGATCGGCAAGGCATAGGAGATTCCATACTAGAATCCACAACATGATTGTCTCCATGACTGGTAGAAGAGTCAGGTGGCATATGAGCCTTGGAATCAGTTGGCGTTATGGGTATGTCTGGAAGACTATCATCACGAGCCATCTCGGCAAGTGAATTGTTAATTGGAGCTCTGTCTTAGGCGTTGAGAGTTTGGTAGGTATTGGAGGAGAAGGTGGAAAACTTTTAGTCATCCGCCTCATCCTCATCAGATATGTCACTATCATGACGTGAGAATGAGTAAAGTACAGGATCATTAAGAACGTTTGACTGTAAGAGGTCTTATGGGGCTGTGATCCAGTAAATTTGTGAATATTAACCCAAACTCCATCGACTGAAACAACCAAATAATGATCACGTGCACGTGACTTATCGCGATCACAAAGTAGATAGACTAAATCACTAACCCCATCCATGGGTGTCGTGGCATGCGGTTTCAATGGCGCTTTCGATTGTTAGCTCACCTGGCCAGAATGGCCAAGTGAGTTTATGCCATGGTGACCGTCTGTCATCTATACGGCGTTCGTCCGTCCGTTCATCAACTTTTTTCTTTAAATGACTTCTCAAGAACCACTGGGCCAATTTCAATTATATTTGACAGGAAGTATCCTTAGGGCATAGGGATCCAAGTTTGTTCAAACGAAGCCGATCGGCCAATTTGGCCGGTGGCCATCTTGAATTTCAGCCGATTTTAGGAAATGTCTTGAAATATGATCTAGGGCAAGAGCTGAACCAAGTTTGTTCAAGGGAACTTGATTGGTCAAATGGTTCTGCGGCCATTTTGGTTGACCTAGTTTTAGCAAAAATGACTTCTCCAGAACTGCTGAAGGGATCGGGCCGAAATTGGGCAGATATAATTAGGGACTAAGGGCCATTAAAGTTAGTTCACGGGAAGTTGATCCGTCAAAAAACATGGCCGCAGTGGGCCAATCAAAATACAGCATGTTTGGCGGCCATATTGGATTTTTTTATTTGATTGATTTTGAGGCTGAAATTGGTTTTATATACATGTTTTGATATTCTGATCACAAATTTGCAATTTCCAAAACTGTCGGATAAATGGTTTGGTGGCCATCTTGGGTAATTTTCCCGCCAAAAGCACCCATACTAAAGCAATGGGAAATTTAAAATGTCTTCTCGAGAACTTCTGGGCCGATTTCAATTATATTTGGCAGGAAGGGTCCTTAGGCTGTAGAGATTCAAGTTTGTTCAAACGAAGCTGATCGGCCAATTTAGCCGGTGGCCATCTTGGATTTTGGCTGATTTTTAGAAACGTCTTTAAAAATCTTCTCCGAAACCGCTTGGTGAATTGAAACAAACACCATGAAATATGATCTAGAGCAAGAGCTGAACAAAGTTTGTTCAAGGGAACTTGATTGGTCCCATGGTTTGGTGGGCATCTTGGTTGACCTAGTTTTAGCGAAAACGACGTCTTCTTCAGAACCGCTGAAGGGATCGGACCGAAATTTAGCAGATATGGTTAGGGAGTAAGGGCCATTAAACTTTGTTCAAGGGAAGTTGATCCGTCAAAAAATATGGCTGCCGTGGGCCAATCAAAATATAGTGTGTTTGGCGACCATATTAGGGTTTTTTTATTTGATGGATTTTGAGGCTGAAATTGGTTTTATATGTGTTTTTAGCTCACCTGGCAAGAAAGGCCAAGTTAGCTTATGCCATGGTGACCGTCTGTCGTCCATCCATCCGTCCGTCGTCCGTCAACTTTTGCTTTAAAACACTACTCCTTAACCAATAGCAGAATCTTAACTGAATTTTGGTCAAAAGATGCTATTGTGTTCAGATCCAGAACTTCAATTTGGAATTTTGATTCATAAATTTTTTGCCTCAAAATCTTAGATTTTATTTTAAAATTTAACGGAAATTGTTCGATTGCTTCTTCTCCTTACCCTTTTGACAGATTTCAATCAAATTTGGCTGAGTGGATCCTATAGTCATAGGTTATAGAACTTCCATTTAGAACTTTGATTCGTAAATATTTTGGGTGAAAAACTTAGATTTTATTAAAAAATTTATCGGAAATTGTCAAATTGCTTCTCCTTAGAATTTTGACCCATTTCAAACAAATTGGACTGAAAGAATCCTCTGGTCATAGGCTCTAGAACATCCATTCTGAATTTTGTTGCATAAATATTTTGAGTGAAAATCCTAGATTTTATTATAAATTTACCGGAAATTGTCAAATTGCTTCTTCTCCTTAGCATTTTGACCAATTTTAACCAAATTGGGCTGAAAGAATCCTATGGTCATAGGCTCTAGAACATGCATTCAGAAATTTGATTCGTAAATATTTGGGGTGAAAATCCTAGATTTTATTAAAAATTTACCGGAAATTGTCAAAACACTGCTTTTCCTTAGCAGGAATGTTTCACATATTTAAAATTTTTTTGGCTAGAGTGACCCTATCAAGGTAGACTAGAATTTCTATTCAGAATTTTGATTGGTAAATTTTTGGGGTGGCCATCTTGGATTTCCCGAAAATTATAAATGCAAATGGTTCAAATGCTAATGGTCCAGGTGAGTGGCACAGGCCCTTGGGCCTCTTGTTTGTATTCTGATCTCAAATTTGCAATTTTAAAAACTGTCGGATAAACGGTTTGGCGGTCATCTTGGATCATTTTCCCGCAAAAAGCTCCCATACTAAAGCAATGGAAAATTTAAAATGTCTTCTAGAACTGCTGGGTCGATTTCAATTATATTTGGCAGGAAGCATCCTTAGGTTGTAGAGATTCAAGTTCGTTCAAACGAAGCCAATCAGCCAATTTGTCCGTCAGGTCTAAAAATCTGCCAAAACTGAGCGATTGATTCAAAAGTCATAAAATATCATTTAGGGCACGAGCTGAACCAAGTTTGTTCAAGGGAACTTGATTTGCCAAATGGTTGGGCGGCCATCTTAGATGGCCTGGAGCCACTGCACGGATTGGGCCGGAATTTTGGAGATATGATATTGATGACTAAGGGCCATTAAAGTTTGTTCAAGAGAAGTTGATACATAAAGAAACATGGCCGCTCAACTCATTAGAGTTTTACTTATTGTTAATGACCATTCTAGTTGAGATGCCTATGGTCCAGGTGAGTGATACAGGCCCCCTTGGGCCTCTTGTGATACACAAATGTGCCTTTTGAAGAATTCACCTTGAAAGGTCCAATATTTTGGATGAAAATGGGATTTTTAATGCAAAAACTCACAATTTTTAGCTCACCTGGCCCGAAGGGCCAAGTGAGTTTATGCCATGAAGACCGTCGTCTGTCCATCATCCATCCATCCATCCATCATCTGTTCATCGTCCGTCAACTTGTACTTTAAAACACTACTCTTCATTAACCACTAGGGCGATTTCAACCAAATGTGGCTGGAAGGGCCCTATGGGTATAGGCTCCAGAACTACCATTCAAAATTTTGATTCATCAATTTTTTGGGTGAAAATTTTAGATTTTATTAAAAATTTACCGGACATTGTCAAAATGATTCTTACCATTCTGAGCGATTTCAACCAAATGTGGCTGGAAGGGCCCTATGGGTATAGGCTCCAGAACAACCATTCAGAATTTTGATTCATCAATTTTTGGGGTAAAAATCTGAGATTATATGAAAAATGTACCGGGAATTATCAAATTGCTTCTTCTCCTTACCATCTTGACCAAATAAGGCTGAAAGGATCATATGGCCATAGTATCTAAAACTTCCATTCAGAATTTTGATTCGTCAATTTTTTGCATGAAAATCTGAGATTTTATGAAAAATGTACCAGAGATTGTCAAAACGATGTGTCTCCTTAGTTGCTTGACATATTTCATCCAAATTTGGCTAGAGTGACCCTATCAAGGTAGACTAGAATTTATATTCAGAATTTTAATTGGTCAATTTTTTGGGTGGCTATCTTGGATTTTCCCAAAATTATCCATCATATCTATTTAAATGCAAATGGTTAAAATGCTAAAGGTCCAGGTGAGCGTCACAAGCCCTTGGGCCTCTTGTTCACTATACTCATGATTTTGTATGCGGTGCTCATGTTGGTGTAGAATGGCATGTTGATCCAATACAGGTAATTGTTCGTTTGTAATTTGATCCCTACGGGTCCACAAGTCACAGGCTGAAAGTCCATTATTGAAAATACACGAGTCTAGATGGGCAATAACTACCGCGAAAGTGAGAGGAGAAACAGGGCTTCCCTCATGTTCATGTCGCAATAGTTCATTTTCTCCCTCTTGTACACCTTTTCCACCACCAAATTTTTGTTGATGTTTTTAGTAAGACACCAGGTCCATCTAAAGGGCAGATATACATCTATATATAGGCAGCTCTATACATGAATGGAACGATAGCATCACATAGAGATTCTCTCCACTCATCCATGAGAGGGATGAAGCAGTCTCCCGCATTACAAATATCAGCAGTCGTTGACGTTTAATAACATCTGCAGGATAGGATATACCCACAACATCTGGTGGATTGGTAGTCAACTGGCGTATTAACAATTTAAGGATCTTTTTCAATGACGAGCAAAGGTGACAGCTGTTGCTGATAGCACTGTCCATGTCCAGTGCATACAAGTACCGATTTGTGACTTGAGTCGGTAGCATGTGGGATGGTCATGTTTGGTCTGAAGTGTTGTTAATAAACCATTGAGAGCTTGGTGAGGAATCACAATGTACTCACAACTGAGGGCAACACAATCTTACGTTTTACGGTCCAATGGAATGGTGACACTGCCCACCAGATGTTGGACAGTTGCTTGTTTTTTGATTGAATGATATACGGGCTGAAATGCTTAGCAGCTGCAGTGATACTTAGAGCCTCTATTTCACATGGAAGCCACATCACTTGACTTTTTCGAAGTTTGGCACTGAAAAAGCCAGTAAGGCGTGGTCTACCGTCACATACGATGTAGTGTGTGGCATCGATACCGTTACTTTTCATGGATCCGTCTGTGACAATCCATATATTGTCATCTGGGTGCGGTAGCATGATCATTTTGTTAGCCGAGAGAGACTTTTGGGCATTAGAAAATGATCAGACCACTTTTACCTGTGATTGGTGTCCAGCTATTACATCCTCCAAGGAGCCAACATTGTTCCGCAGTTAGGGATGACACGAGCCAACACTTTGTATGCTCCTATAAATAACCACATTGCACGGACTGTGCCAGGACTGAGGCATGATGCAAAAGTAGCAATAAGCTTGTGATAGTCTTTGGTGCGATGATTGTTTTCTGTGGAGACAGCTTTATATCAGACTTCTGAAATGCTGTAAGAATATGCCTCCAGCTGTGCAGGAGCTGCTGAGGTGAGTCACTACTGCAATATAGATCGTCTGCAAGTTTAGCCACTACACCTTCTTGAAGTAAATCACCGAGGACACGACTCATAGTCATCTAGTGTGGTTTCAGAGCCTGACCTTTCCATCGCTGTCTGAGCATACACATGGACACCACAAAATGGTGTCACTGCCGCAGTACATTTATGTCTTTGACTCCTTCGAAAGAGGAATTTTGGTAGAATGTTCTATTTGGGACTCGTATCTTTGTACCCACCCTAGATGTAATATGTGGAGATGTGTATATCTCATATGAGTCCCAGATGTAGCACGACAGGAAACTGTGCGAGGTTCTAATGCTAAGGCGTTACTTTCAGAGATATCTGTTGGTAACTCGATCTCGATGGAATCACCTGGCCAAATAGTGCTAGATTCTGGAGCTCGTAGCACATGACGATTTAGCAAGTTTTGACTGATGCAAAGGAAATCGACGCTGACTGCTAGATTTCGCTGTACGCATCACCCATGTCTCTTCTGTCACTTTTAACTCAAGTAGCGAATCAAGCACCTGCAAAATTTTTGGGTTTGATGGATGCCAACATCTTTGATCGCAGTTCGGTTCCATACCTCTGTGTTTCACTAGGTGTGGTAAGTTTTTGTCAACAAGACGCAACCACATTAGCACAACCAGATTTTCTAAAGAGGGGGTGGGAAACAATTCTTCATCTTCATCAGGTTTATCATCATGGTGTGTGATGTTTCTGTCTTTTTGTAAGAGATTATCTTGAGCGAACGCAATGAGGCGCTTCTATATGGTCTTCAGGACGCTCATCTGTCTCGAGCTGTATGTCCGAGAAATCGATAAAATGGGCACCTGTCGACTGAAAACCATACTGAGTTCTGGTTGCCTGTCAAATAAAGTCTATGGATGTGGAGTTTTTGATGATGGTACTACGTAAAGTTACTGGACCATAATTGGCGATTTGTCCCAGCACAGGTTCTAATATAGTCACTTTCTGATGGGCAGTAATGTGTTGTTCATCTGGGAATATTATTATCGTCATCACTAAATGTACAGATAGGACCCGTTTTCATTTGCTTTTCTGAAATGGCATCCTTCACTTAAAGCTTGGCAAAGTTCTTATCTAAAGATATGTTGTACTGCAAGTTCTGTTTCCAACTCTCGAATGAATTGACTTTCAATTTTTAGCACCACTTCTTCGGTGCACATGCAGAGGCCATAATGCAATAATACAGTCTATGGCTAACCACACACTTGTTCACGTGAGAACCGGCAGACAAATGTCTTTTGGCTCGAGGTGTGAGCTTTTATCCTAACACTGCCAGTATTGGCATAAGTTATTGCAACAAACAAACCACAAACGAATGGCTAACTGTGTATTACTATAATATTATAAACTATTACACGGACGAAAATTAAAACAACAGCTGTCAAAGTTGGCCTATGTCAAAGAACGGTAACTAACAGCGAGCAGGCAGTGTTCGAGAGGTTACTAGAGTAGTCTAAATATGGCAGAATGACAACTTCCACATTTTGGTGGTACTGCCACATGTTTGTGTATTGTTCATAATTATCACTTGTCAGCCTGTTTCATTACTTTTATCATGAAAAACTATGATATCTGATCTACACAGCCAGAATTTGTAAAACATTTATTTTACAAGCCAACCATGCATCTATACTAGTCCCAGTCATGCCAATCATTCAGGTGACGACGAGTATACATGTAGGTATTAGCCAGAATTACCAGAACCACATCAATGATAATTGGCAATAATCACTTCCATGATATGAAGAATACTCCCATTGCACAGGGACTCCTGTCTGGTCCGGTAATTTGCATCTTATATATTACCATCCACTACACTATTATCGTATTCGGTCTTCAGCCAACATCCCACAATTCATTGCTCCCACCACAGTTTAACGTGAACCAGAACACTGTTCCTGGTACAGGTTCCTGTTCAACGGTAAACAGTAGGGTGGTATGTATGATGTCGGTTGTTGAACTGAATAGGAGTCCCTAAGGCCCCTTGTTATTACTTAACTTTATTATTTTGAATACTTAAATGACTTAGAACCTACTACACGGTATCGACACACCTCACTGCTATTGTGTCCCTTAAGCCTAATCCATATTATCATTACTACTATATAGTGTGGATATATATATATATATATATATATATATATATATATATATATATATATATATATATATATATATATATATATATATATACACCTGTGCAAAAGTTAAGCACCACCCTATTTTTACGCACATGCGAGGGTATATTCATGTGCTATGAAGAAAGCAATAGCATAAACATTTATGTACCCATCCATCTTAGTGCAAGAGGTAATAATGCAACTAGAGGAATGCTGATTATGATGGTGGGGAAACACTGTATGTTTTTGTTTGAACTTGAAAACGAGGCCTGAATATGGTTACGTTGACACAACTGACAACTATTGCCCTACAGTTGACACACGTGGCTAGATTGTCATTAATGGTGTCTGAAAACGAAGTTTAACATCTGTGCACGAGTTTGAGACTGTCATTATTAATACCGGGTATATCCACCTTGTGCCTGGATGACGGCCTGGACACGACGTCTCATGCTGGTCACCAACCGACTGATACGCCATTGTGGTATTCGTTGCCATTCAAGATGGAGTGCGTCTGTTAATTCCTGTAGGTTCTGCACAGGAGGATCCCTCCTTCTCACCATGTTTCCCAGAATGTCCCAGATATGCTCAATAGGGTTCATGTCAGGGCTCCTTGCTGGCCATGGTAGGGTTTCGATGGCATTCTGGCGGAGGTATTCATGCACAGCTCTAGCACGATGTGGTCGGGCGTTGTCATCCATGAATATAGGGTGGGTTCCAGGTGCATGATTTACAAAATGAGGGACCACAACTCTATCCAGTATGGAATCTTGATATCTTTGTCCATTTAGTGTTCCCGGTATAGTCAACAGATCCAGCTTACAATCAAATGAGATGCACCCCCATATCATAACGGAACCTCCACCAAATGGAACTTCTTCCATGATGTTACGTTGGTCGTATGCCGTGCGTCTGGACCTCCATACACGAGTTCGACCATCTGTGGCATGAAGCAGGAACCGACTTTCATCGGACCAGTGTACCCGTCTCCAGGATCTCATGTTCCAGTGTCTTCTTTCGTTGCACCACCTCAGACGCTCCTCTTTGTGATGTGCAGTGAGGAGAGGACGTCTGACAGGTCTCTTAGCTTTCATGCCAGCAGCATACAGTCTCCTTTTGATGGTAGACATTGACACTCTATTGCGCGTTTCCCATTGCTGGCTGAGCACTCTGCTGTTGGTGAATGGAGATCTCCTAACAAGGCGTACTAGGGCTCGATCATCACGGGCAGTAGTCTTCTTCGGTCTTCCAGATCTAGGCCTGTCCTTCACCTCGTTAGTTTGCCCATGTTTTGCAATCAAACGACTGATTACAGTATGGTTAATGTTCAGCTGTCTGCCAATCTCTCTGCATGACATACCAGTGGTATGCATGCCTATGATTTGCCATTTCACACGATCACTTAACCTTCGTCTTGCCATAGCGGTTCACAATCAAGAGCTAATTCTCTCTGTACAAATAAACCACGGTCATGAACACAAAATTCCTAATCTTGTCGCCTAAATCTGTATGTAATGTTCTACACCTCAAACTGGACTTTTACATAACTGAACACGTGTGCTGTTTCCCGCCACGCACGGACATCAAGCGGCGTGAAGTCATGCATGCATGTGCATTTCGTACTTGGAATTATGTCAGCTAACGCGGGGACAAAAAGTATGGCAGCCTAGTTGTACCATCATGTTTCTACGTTCTATTGTTTTTGCTGGTGCTTAACTTTTGCACAGGTATATATATATATATATATATATATATATATATATATATATATATATATATATATATATATATATATATATATATATGTCAAATGCGTTTGCTAGTGTCCCATAGAAGATTCCTTTCAAAACTTAAAGCATATGGTGTCAGAGGGTTAAAATAAACAAACCTAACTCGGACTGGCAAATTGTAGCCAGGGGAGCACCTCAAGACAGTGTCCTGGGACCTGTTCTATTCCTGATCTATATAAATGGTCTACCAGATAACCTAAACAATAATTGCAAGATGTTCGCTGATGACACAAAAGTGTTTGGCAATCCTTTGTTATCAGATCTGCAAAAGGCTATTGACAATGCTTACAATTGGGCTGAAGATTGGAAACTTACTTTTAGTCCAGAAAGTATACATATTCTTCGATTAGGTACAAACAATGCTGGCATGCAATACAACACATCAGGCAATAGCATAAGCTCCCCAACTATGTCCACTGCTTTGGGGATTTACATTGGCAGGAAACTCATTTGATACACATGTAAATAATATCGTTAAAAAGAAAATTCTCTTTTGGGTCTAATCAAACGAAATATAACCAGACACATTCAATTTACTGATCACTTGTAAGACGTGTCTTGGAATATTGTAATGCTGTATGGTACAGAGAAGGGAAACAAAACTCATACCAAAACTAAGAAATCAAAGCTATGAAATTAGATTATGATCACTAAACCTAATGTCCTTAAAGTACCGCAAGTTCACGGGACATAATTGAAATCTTCACGATCATTAAAGATAAGTACAACATTAATAGTGCAGCCCTTTTTCAAGAACCTTACACAAATGTAACACGAGGTCACTCATACAAGTTAAGAGTAGACCAATGTAACAATATTATTAGAAAATACTTTTTTTACCAAAAGAATAGTGGATCGCTGGAATTCTGTCCACCACATTGTTGACACAAAAGATTGCAAGGCTTTTAAACATAGATTAGATACAAGTTTAGACCAAATGCTGTACGATTTTGACTAACACCAGAACCAGTATGACTAAGAATAAAATCACCATAGAGGAAGTTACACATTATACAACAGGACATAAGAAGCCTAATGTTTAAGTCTGATGATGATGATACCAATGCCTACAAGTTACGGAGAAAAACTGGAATGCTGGGAGTCCAGATGAGGAATTACAACTTGAAAGATTGTGCCTAGATACTGACACCGGGACAGTGCCAGCCATGCTGAAAGCAATAGTGCCATAAAATACAGACACGAAGGACTGTTTTCTTAGTGAGTGGCACAATTGTTCTTCAACCTTCTCCAATGTGTCTTGTTCACTGCGAGCATCCTAAGCTCCTTCAGGTTCTTTCCTTTTTTTAGTGACCCTAGATTTCGTTCTTGGAGGTTTGATCTCAAAACACTTAGTAAATTGATGTTGTGGCATCCTTTACCCTCCTGATACCTGTTGGCACATATTCAAACCACTAGTAAATTGATGTTGTGGCATCCTTTACACTTCTGATACCTGTTGGCACATACTGCTGCAAATTATAGTGCTTTCTGAAGAGGCATATTTTCTGGAAGAATATGTCCAAACATAGACCATCACTGTTGGGCTACTCATGCAGATAGTGACTCTGTTTTACACAGTTTGTAGATTGCATGCTGCATTTGATATTAGACTGTGTAGCTAACGATGATTTGTAATGATTTGCAGATGTTTGCGATGACCTGCATCAAGTTTGTGTGCAAGAGTGCTTTTGGAGCTGCCCAGCTGTTGCGATTGTATAACATGGAAACACATGTAGCATGACTTTCATGGGAATTTGTGTGTCACGAATCCACAACTTCCAAAAGGACTGGAAGGCGATATGTCCTGTTACACAGCGAGTTCCAATGTCGGTAGAGTTGCAACGGATGGAACCCAAGATTCTGCTCTTCCTCTACTTCTGAGTTCCCCTATGACGGGTACTGTCATCATTCATTTCTGTGGTATCGTATATGTAAAGTAGTTTATTCAAGTGAAGTTGGTGCATTAAATGGCATTTTCCAATTATTTTGGACATATTTATTCATGGTCAATATGTGTAAACTAGTCACTGTATACACTACATTATCTATGGACATGCTACAGTCGCTATGGATACACTACAGTCGCTATGGATACACTACAGTCACTGGATGCATTACAGTCGCTATAGATACGCTACTGTTGCTATGGATACACTACAGTCACTAAAGTTGTTATGGATACACTACCATCACTACAGTCACCATGGATACATTACAGTCACTATGGATACACTACAGCCACTGCAGTTGCTATGGACACATTACAGTCACTATGAATATATTCCAGGTGACTTGGATGTACTACAGTTGCTACGGATACACTACAGTCACTATGGATACACTACAGACACAACAGTCGCTATGGATACACTGTAGCTTGAGAATAGTCGTACTAGGCGTCGCAGCAGAGGGAAGTTAAAAAAATGTATTTACAATTAAAAACATGATGTTGCTAATTATGTATTAGCGTAGCCTCACAGATTGGACCTTCAGCTTGAAGGTGTCCAGGTCTGAACTCTCGACGACGTCAGCAGGCAGTGAATTCCACAATCTGATTGTATCTGGATAGAATGATTTTTGGAAGCTAGTCAGTCTGCTGTGTGGTACTAAAAAGTTGTTTTTGTTAGCCTTCCTCGTAGCTGACTTAACTGGGTGAAGTTGATCGCTTGAGATGTCAATCAGGTCATTGGCAATCCTGTACATCATGGTGACAGAGAGATTGTGCATGCATGCCCTTGACTATTATATCTAACAAATCTGTGGATAAGGGGATAGTACCAGGCAAGTGGAAGACAGCCAACATCACAGCAATCTACAAAAAGGGGGCCAAATCTGACCCTGGAAATTACAGACCAGTAAGCCTGACAAGTGTATTGCGTAAATTAATGGAAAAGCTGGTGCGATCAGAAATAATAGAGCATATGAAGAGAAACAAATTCTTCAGCAAAAGACAATTTGGTTTTATCGAAGGAAGATCAACAGCACTGCAGCTACTAAATGTACTGGATGAATCGACAAAAGTGGTGGACAAAGGGGGACAAATAGATGCCATGTATATGGACTTTATGAAGGCATTCGATACCATCCCACATAGGCGACTCATCAGCAAGTTGAGAAAATATGGTCTAAGTGAACGTATAATACTATGGGTCCAGGACTTTCTTTCAAATAGAAAGCAATGCGTCGTGGTCAACGGACATGTTTCAGAAAACCACCCAGTAACAAGTGAGATCCCACAAGGCAGTGTGTTAGGGCCTATACTGTTTGTGATATACATTAATGATCTCCCTGACTTTTTAAGATCTACATGTTATCTCTTCGCAGATGATACAAAAATCTACAAGAAAATCAGATGCAAGGAAGATGAAATTGAGTTGCAAGAGGATCTGGACTCCCTCCAGGAGTGGTCAAACATATGGCTATTGAGATTCTACCCAAACAAATGCAAAGTATTGACGGTAGAGAGCAAGGGAGGAAAACACCCTGTTGAGAAGAGCTACCACCTTTACAAGCAAGATGGGATGCTAGTAAATCTTGAGAATGCACAACAAGAAAAGGACATTGGGGTCACGGTAGACATGAACTTAACCTTCTCAAGCCACATTCGAACCCAAATTAACAAGGCAAACAGCATTATGGCGCTAATTAGAAGAACATTCACTTACTTAGATGAGGAAATGTTTAAGCAATTGTTCCAGGCCCTGGTGAGACCGCACCTAAAGTATGCAGTATGTGTGTGGAGCCCTCATCTGAAAAAGGATGTAGTTTTAATAGAAAATCTACTACGGCGAGCATCAAACCAAGTCCCAGCAACATGAGCTATATAGATAGGCTGAAGAGACTGAAAATGCCCACAATGCGGTACAGAAGGATGAGAGGAGACATGATTGAGGTCTATAAACTCACCCATGAGATACATGATCCTGAAGCTTCTGAGGGGCTGCTGATATTGGCAGAGAGTAGAGGCACAAGAGGCCATAGCTGGCGACTGGCCAAGCACCATAGTAGAACGCATATTAGGAAGAACGGATATTAGGAAATATATGTTCACAAATAGAGTGTTAGAAAGTTGGACTAGCTTGCCTAGCGCCATAGTAAATTGTAAATCTGTCTGCCTTTGAAGTGGCCGTGGATAAATTTTGGGAACAACAAGCCATTTGATTTCACGTCCGAATATCGGATGCCGGGAAGTCAGGAACATGGAAAATTTTAATGGAAGAAGATGCAGACATAGAGGCTGAACAGCTGCCTGAGTCCTCAGAAATATCCTAAGAAGTGACTGGATTTAGCACGGTGTTCTTCAAGCGTTGGGATTTCTAGCTCCTGGAGCATTGCAGTGACATTGCTGTACCGGCTGTAGTCAGAGGTGTAGCCAGGTTTTCACATCAGGGGGAGTGAGGTCTAAAAAGGCGCCACCACACTTGAGCGAGGACTAAAAAGGCGCCACACTGCATACCAATTAGGCATCGGAATCTGCTTAAATTTATTTAATAAAGAGGAACTAGCATCCCAGCGTCACCAATTATTTTATTCTACTTAGAAAGTAGCGTGTATTCTACTATTCTTTGTCTTGATGTAGCGTAATTAAAACAAAAAGTCTCAACATAGCGATGAACAAGCATGACAAGAAGACATTAACAACATTGTAAATTCAAATAGTTCTAATTTTCAATGTAGATTAACTTGTTAAATGTGGCTTGGGAGTTGGGACGTCCAGAAACTTGTATGTGTGATGGACATGATTTAGGTGCCAGATTTTGGAAAATTCTCTCAGCTCCCCCTGCTCTCCCCCCCCCCCCCCCCTGGCTACACTACTGGCTGTGGTCATTCTTGATGAAGCGGGCTGATTTCCTCTGAACTGCTTCCAGTTTGTCAATGTTAGTCTGGCAATGCGGATCCTATATTATCGATGCGCATTCGACCATGGGTCTCACCAATGTGGTGTGGCACTTTCATTGGGCAGGGACGGATATTATGCTGGAGGAATGACCTTGTGCGATCAGCTTTCTTCGCAGTCGAATTAATGTGTTCATTCCATGAGAGTTTCTTGTGGATGGACAATCCAAGGTATTTGGCGCTATCTGTACTCTCTCTAGTGGCTGGTCATGGATCGAGTAAGTGAATGTTATGAATAACTTCCACATATCTTTCATTACAGATCCATGCTTGTATATTCCACGATTTGCACATAAGCTGCAGTTTGGTGAGAAGACACATGAAGTGTCTATGACTGCGCTGCGGCTTGTTCAGAGAATGAAGCGTGATTGGATGCACATGGGCCGGCGACCATCAGGACTCTGTGGAGCTGGTAAGTAAACTGTCAGTCATGTTGATCATCTGCACTCTGTAACACTACAATCTATTTATGTTATTCTAGCCTCTAAGTGATGATTTCAAGTTAAATTTGATTAGTCTTAATACACAGGGTACAGTTCTTGTGCACAGATAAATAGAGTTATTGCATCAAGTCTGGGATATTTAGGAATTTCTTTGAGATCATCTGACCATGATGACTGTCCAGGGGTCATCTGTCTGTTTGTCATAACTTTTACTTTAGACATCTTTTAAACGTCTTTATCAAAGATCACTGAGCTAATTATGTTTAATTAAATTTTGCCTGAATCCTTAGGGCAGAGGTCAAAGATTGTTCAAACAAAGCAAATTATCCACACGTTTTTCGAAGAAATGTGGTGGTTATGCCATTCTGCCTGTGTGTGTGCATGTGTGTGTGCGTGCGTGCGTGCGTATGTGTGCGTGCGTGGGGGGTAATTGATTGTAGCACAACTCTTCCGAAACCATTGGATGGAATTCAACCAACTTATGTATGTGAGTTATCCATATAATTGGAGAGTGCAAGAGGACATTTACATTTGCCTCGGCCCCCTTCTGAGTTGAGGGTGTGGTCAAATAGTCAAGAAATTGATTGTAAAGCAACTCCTCCGAAACCATTGGATGGAATTGAAGCAAATGGTGTATTTAGTTACCCGTGTGATTGCGGAGGACACCAATATTTTTATATCCAGTAAAAAAGTGGCGAGTTATTATGTGATGTCCCCATCCGGGTGGGGTGGTGGTGGTTGGGTGGGGAGGTTGAGGGAGCAGTTGCCCAGATGGGCGGCAGAGTGGTTGGTTTCCAGATGATAACTCTTACAATTCGCTTTGAGAACTTCATAGGGTAGTGGGACCAGGTCTGAGGAATAAACATATCGAAAGTGACGATGATCCGAAATCCAACATGTCCATCTTGAAAAAATATTTTTTTAGATTAGAAATGTGTTACCGTTTATCAGATCATGTTGAAGCGTCATAGGGTGGTTAGACTAGGTCTGGGGAAGAAGCCTCAAAATTTACAATGAAGCCTATCAAAATTTACAGCGATCCAAAATCCAAGATGGTCACCAGATACCGGATGATAACTCTATTACCGTTTATCAAATCACTTTGAAACTTCATAGGGTGGTTGGACTAGCTCTGGAGAATAAACCTATCGAAATCGACCGGGATCCTAAATCCAAGATGGCCACCAGCCATTGACGGCCATCTAGAATATTGATTTCTGAACGATAACGCCATTTCTGTTTAGAGAATTAACTTCATTGAATGACTGGACTAGCTTTGAGGAAGAAATTTATTGAAATTGTAGGTGATCTGATATGGCTACCAGCCACCTGTGGGTATCTTGAAAACTTCCAGACGATAACTCCATGACTGTTTGGCGGATTGCGTTGAAACTCCATAGGATGCCTGTTCTATATCTGAGCAAGAAATCGCTATTTTCTAAAAGCTCTCATTGATTTATCATCATGGCGGGGTATTATGTGCCGTTTGCAGAGCTCTTGTATTAGTGGTACGGTTGATCGCCTCCTTGGTCAATAATGATAAGGACCATTGATCTATGGCAAAAGTCATGCTTGTGTTGATTCCGGGGGTGCACGCTGATATGCCTGTCCATTCTGTCCCGTTGCACCGTATATTCCTGATGCGCTGGATGGCTGGTTAGCATCGGTTGTTCTCGGGGTTACGGATCTTGTCTCGTGCCTCTCCGGAAAATACAAAGACTGACTTCTAGAGCCGGTGGAACAATAACGTTCCAGTGGGGCCGTGCGACCATTGCCGCCAAGATTGAATCACACTGTCTCGTCCCGGCTGTTCATGTCACCGGTATGGCGGTCCATTACTCAATTTGGGAGTCTAGACATAATTAAAATAGTACTATAACAAACAATGGTACTCGTGTGCTAGTATGAGAGAGAAAATATAGTACCTAGAACTGAGTTGGTGTCTTGTTTAATGCGGGCTCGTCAGAGGTACCTCACTAACCCTTATATATCTGTGAGGTATCCCTGCAAGGTCACTTGGGTGGTTTAATATAAACCATTATACCCCTTACAAAATATTATTTGCGAGAGGAAAGTGCCTCGCGTGGGCCTCCGTTACAGGAAAATGCATTCAACGCCGAAGCGGAGGAAGAGAGCTGGCAAAAAGGGCCACTTTCTTATTCAAACATATGCTAAGTGTGTAGTGTGTAGTGTGTAGTGTGAGTCAACCTAGTGAAACTGTATGCAATCATGATACATGCTGTATTACGTGAAGGTGGGGTAGATGATTTCCGTAGAATTCAACACCGTCACCTTATGTAGGTTAAAGATACTGTATTAGTAGTCGCCGCTTTATTTATGCCGTGCTTCTGCTAATTCCTAAACTAACATTTAGTTGTTAAGTCCATGTCCAGGTTTTGGCCACAAATGGCAGGGATTTCCACCTATCTTTAATAGATAGCCTGACTGGCGAAGATGCTCGGTGTCCGTATGGTCACCCTACGGAAGACCCCCCCCCCCCCTCAGAGAGGCAGCGCACAGACATGTTACAATCTGTCAGCTTCAGAATCATATAATGATCCCGTTACCAATCATACTGCAACCACATACAACATTACTAGGACAAGTCATAGTTACATTAGCATCTATAAAACAGAAATATGTTTATAGTGGGGAATCAGAGACGGATATCCAACTGTAGTGACTTCCATGAGGACGTGGTGGGTTCCAAGAGGCGCACCCAGTCACTTTAAAGAGTTAGATGGAGATCCACATCCGGTCCATCACCTGCGTGATGGGGTCTAACATTTGCCTGACTAGGGTTACGTTAAGATGCCCAGAGATGTACTGCTGGCCAGTTAAAATAATATAATGTTTTCGCAGTGCTTCCTACTTTGGCATAGATATCTAAGCTAACCGGTATCCGAAGATACTGAGGGGGTGTTTGTAAAATCGACGCTGGTTTTCACTGCTCGGAAACCCCAATAGTTTCCGGAGTCAGATCATACCAATGTGGTGATGGGAGGTCCAGACAATTCATAAGCCTTGCGGCTGGAGGAGCGTAGAGAGAGACAATCACTCATATATTAATAAGAAAGCCCTAAGGTAATTGGCCAATTTTACACAACCTTGCCAGTATGCGGTGTTACATATCTGCTACACCTGGAAAAGAGGCTTACACAAATGACTCCTACAGAGTGGTTGTCCCTAACTACTTTTAAACCTATCCTATCGAGCTAGAATAGCCAGGTTTAGTCAATCACATGTCAGGCTCGCATAATGAGAACATGAACAGTGACCTCAGTGAAAAAGTATTGCTGGGGGGAAAAAGGTGGTGCAATTGTATTGTTGCTGTATAGTGTGTCCTAGCATACTGCGGTCCTAGTATTTTATATAAAATAAACAAAACAAGTAACTAGGATGGCTACTGCCATATACATAGCTAACTATCACAGATTTGACAATAATAATTACGGTTACCCGACCTTGCGGTGCTTGTTAGTCATCAGCACGAAACAAGGATAATATATACAGTATAAAGGATAAACTATAAAATGTGGTCTCAGACGACCGGTAGGTACCTGTTAGTCATCAGTACCTGTAAATAAACAAATGAATACAATACTGTTGAATGAGTACCTATTAGTCATCGGTACGGAAAAAATTCATAGATCACTGTGGATGCTGCGTCACAGATGAGGAACGCGCGGTGGCACAATTCTGGAGTTGCTGGGAAGTTTACTCAGGCGAACGTTTGATGCGGCTCGTTCTCAGGGATGGTGCAGATGAATGATTGCGGATGCGGATGTCTACTAGATAGTCATACTAGGTTACATATAAATTAAGCAGAGTGTTAGAAAGTTCCGTCTTTCGGAAGTTGAAAGGTGCCCCGTATTAATAAAGGGCTATATAAATTTATATAAAATGCATGTGCATCTTCTGTGTGCAAAATACATGCAAAATACATGCTGCACTGCATAGCTCGTGCGAAGCACCAGGCAATGTCCCACTAGACCGTGGTCAAAACTTTAAATATTACCACGACATATTTCGCGGAATTTGTTCACCACTTTTTTTAACGTGGTTTGGCAGATCTGACGAGTTGTCCACCAAGAATCACCACTCGTTCTACAGACTATGAGTTATTACATCTGGGCCACAATGGCCCATCCACTGGAAGGCTCCTCTGAAGTGGTGAAAGTAAGGGTCTCTTCTTTTATTTCATTAGTTGCCCCCAGATGGCCATCCGAGGGCTTACAAAAACTTAAACTGCGGATGCGGCAATTGCTGGCCAGAGACTAAGAACTGAAATCCGAGAGGCACTGTTGGTAAGGTAACCACAGTCAGTAAGCAGTTACCCGCGTCTCGTACTGCTCTTGCCACACAACCTACCACTTGTTCTCTCTCGTCAAAGTGTGGTCTCAATTCCTGATTCTGCGCTCCTTTTATAGTACTCGTGACATCATAGGCAGGATGCTCAGCCAATCAGCGGGCGATCTGTAGCCAATCAGCATGCAGACTGAACGAGCGAGGACGTTATCACATAATGGACATCCTTCCCATTCATTTAGTACATACACGTGTTTACGACGTCTTCAATATTTTGGTCAGATTTTAAAAAGGTTTTAGAATCCTCTTTTCATTCCGGTCCTGATAGGTACCAAGAACGATGAGGATGATACAGTTTAAAGCAATTACATGTACCTACTCGGTACAGTTTAGGATACATTCTCTCCCAACACTGACACATGTTATCAGGGAAGCTATGAGGCGCGCATGCGCGTCACTCGATCTCATGGACTTAGTCATTTTTAGAAACCTTATATGACTTAGACACACGTACTATCCTACTAAGGGGGTGGGGGGGGGTGCCTGGAATGTACCCGGAATGGTCAGCCCATACCCAGCTGAGCTGGGACGGTCCATACCTGTCCGGCCGATCTGTGCTACACCTACTTGATCGACTAATGGTGCTTGTTGTGCATTAATTCTTCTTCTTCTTTTCGATCACTGGTATCATACTTGGAGAGCCGTTCTCAAGATGAAATCTGTGGTTTTCTGCAGTTCTTCCACAGGCCCATACAGCTTTTCAAGAAAAGAGGTTGACAAAGGCCAGATCTCTTCTCTCAGCAGCTGATACGTACTACAACATTGAAGTATGTGCTCTGTGGTCTGTTCTGCTTCTCCACAAGGACATGCGGGCGATGTCGTAAGGTGGAACCGCCTGTACATGTGTTGGTTTAGTCTGTTATGTCCAGTTCTGAGACGAAAAATGGTCACTTGCTCTGGCCTCGAGAGATGATGGTAGGCATCTTCTGATTGAGGTGTTCTATAGAGTGACTTGATGATAGACTTCATCTCTGTATGTGTAACCATGTTTTCTGTCTGATTCTCTTCTGCACCCACCTTTGCCATCTTGTCTGCTTCCTCATTTCCTTGGACTCCACAGTGTGAGGGGATCCACTGCAATGCTATCCGAAAGCATTTGATGGTTTGTAGTGCTTCTTCAAGTTGTGGCAGCTTACCTTTGGTGATAGCCTCAAGGACGGAGCGGGCATCAGATAAAAAGACAATCTGTGCAATAGGGTCTGCTGTTCTGCTGATGGTATTAGCTGCATGGACCAGTGCTTCGACTTCAGCTCTGTAGTTTGTGCAGTGTTTGCCTGTCGGTATTGCAGCTGACTCATGTTGTCCGTTTGGATACTGTATGTGCAGTCCGACACCTCCGCTCCTAATTGCATCTTTGGCTGATCCATCTGTGTAGATCCTTATCCATGTCTCCTGAGGGTACATTTCTTCCAGCATGGCTAAGGTCGGGGCCTTCTTGCTCACATCACTTGTGTTCATCTTTGGTTGTGAGATGAGGTACTGTGGTGCGAATAGCTTTGCTCTCTAGTTTGTTTTCCCAGGGTGGATTAAGATTCTGTACGTGGCAGTCGTTGTGTACTCCTCGGTGCACCAGGGTATGAGGTCATCTGCATAGAGGGTTGCTTGGATCCCATTGGGCAGCTCTGCTACAATCTCATTAATGAAGAGTATGAACAGAGTTGGTGATAATACTCCGCCTTGTGGTACCCCTTGTCTCAGCAATACATTCTGTCCAGATTGTCCATCCACCAGCACCCTAGCTCTGCGATTGTGTAGGTATGACTTGGTCCATCGGAACATGTTGCCACCAATGCCTGTGCGCCGGAGCTTCACGAGGAGGCCATCCTTCTACACCTTGTCAAATGCCTTCTGCAGATCGATAAAGGCAGCTAGCATCACCTTCTTGGCTTGAAAAGTGTCCTCTATGACCTGTGCAAGATGTGTTGCTGTATCTTCTGAAGCCAGCCTGCTCTGAAACTATAGCACTTCAGAGGAAACACCAAGAGATGTTGCCTGCACAAATAGAAGACCCAAACCACACCCTTGATCCTCCAAGCATGGATCTCCGCTGGTTGACGATGCGCTCCATGGTCTTGCATATGCAGCTTGTAAGACTGATAGGACGGTAGCTCAGCACTTTCGTCTTGTTCTTCCCTTTTTTCAGAATAGGAGTCATTCTGGCTTCATTCCAGCACTGAGGAACCTCTCCATTGGTCCAACTGAGATTAAAGATATCTAGCAACTTGCGGAGAGATGCATTACCAAGGTGTTGGATCATTTCATTCGTAATGCCATCTGGCCCGGGAGATTTCTTCTTCTTCAATTGGTGGATAGACTTCTTCAGTTCTGCTAAACTAATGTCAACTTTCATTGCATGATGAGTGTTGGTGTCTGTTCTTTCCTTTTGCTCTTTTCTAACCTCTTTTTGACGCATTCGTGGTATAGAAATGTTGCTTTCTTTTGCATATGCCTTCGCAAAGGCATCTGCAGCCATCTTTCCTGACAGTATTTGTCCATCTTCTTCAAGAGTAATCTTCTCTCCCCAGACACCCTCATCATTCAGTCCTTTAGTCAGTCTCCATAGCTTTGTTGTGTCTCTCTCTAAATTAAACCCTGCTGTCTTTCCCCTCCAGCTTCTTCTTTTGGCCTCCAGCTTGGTCTTTAGATATCTGGCTTTAGTTTGTTGTGGTGTGAAGTGGTTTTCATGACAGGGATTACCCGCTGCATCTTCTCTGGCCTTGTCTAGTTTATCATGTGCTGCTTGCAGTTCTGTTGTCCAGTAGGGGCGGTAGTTTTTCCTGAACCCTCAAGGAATCACTTAATTGAGGATACTTGAATTAAATTCCTTGACCGCATTGTTGATGTTTCTCCCTTCTACTGCTATATTTTGTGTAAGCTCATTGGAACGAATGCGAACAGACTCCAATTTGCCTTTTTGTAGTTCCACCTTGGATGTTGAGGTGAACTTGTTGAAATACTTCCAGAAAGAGAGAGGAGGACTGGGCGGTGGTCGCTTCCTCTAACTGCGATCCGACCACTCTACTGAGGTTTCTGTGAATGTCTTCTGTACAAAATGCCAAGTCCGGCATTGTTGTCGAGTGCCACCGGCCTAGAAGGTAGGCTGATCTGTGAGATCGTTGACAAGTAAAAGGTGCTTTTCACCTGACCATGCTTCAATGTCTTCTCGTTTATCAAGTGTTCTGTATCCCCAGCCCTGAGACTGGCTATTAAAGTCTCCCGCAATGAGGAAGTGGCAGTCCAGGACCTGGATTGTGTCAAGTGAGAGATTCTTGTCATTAGGGCAGTAATAATTGACAATGTCAATCACAGAGTTGCTGGTTGTTACCTTGATCTTGATATATTCTGCCTCTTCCATAAAGGTTTTGATCTGGCTGGCGTTTGGGAGGTAGGGTAAGTATACGCTTGAAGTGAAATAAACAAAATCACAGATTTCTTTTTTCACGAGAGTTGATACTTACCTCCCAAACATGGACCCGGCCTCTCGGCCCCACAGAGGCTCGGTCTTCAAGCATGTTATTGTACTGGACATCCTGTCTGATCTATTATTGTACCTTTGTCTAGCCATCTTGACTGACCTATTATTGTACCTTTCTCTGGCCATCCTGATTGACCAATTATTGTACCTTTGTCTGGCCAACCTGACTGACCTATTATTGTACCTTTGTCTGGCCATCCTGACTGACCTATTATTGTACCTTTGTCTGGCCATCCTGACTGACCTATTATTGTACCTATTATTGTACCTTTGTCTGGCCATCCTGACTGACCTATTATTGTACCCTTGTCTGGCCATCCTGACTGACCTATTGTTGTACCTTTGTCTGGTCATCCTGACTGACCTATTATTGTACCTTTGTCTGGACATCCTGACTGACCTATTATTGTACCTTTGTCTGGCCATCCTGACTGACCTATTATTGTACCTTTGTCTGGCCATCCTGACTGACCTATTATTGTACATTTGTGTGGCCATCCTGACTGACCTATTATTGTACCTTTCTCTGGCCATCCTGACTGACCTATTATTGTACCTTTGTCTGGCCATCCTGACTGGCCTATTATTGTACCTTTGTCTGGCCATCCTGACTGGCCTATTATTGTACCTTTCTCTGGCCATCCTGACTGACCTATTATTGTACCTTTGTCTGGCCATCCTGACTGACCTATTATTGTACCTTTGTCTGGCCATCCTGACTGACCTATTATTGTACATTTGTGTGGCCATCCTGACTGACCTATTATTGTACCTTTCTCTGGCCATCCTGACTGACCTATTATTGTACCTTTGTCTGGCCATCCTGACTGGCCTATTATTGTACCTTTGTCTGGCCATCCTGACTGACCTATTATTGTACCTTTGTCTGGCCATCCTGACTGGCCTATTATTGTACCGGTGTCTGGCCATATCCTGACTGATCTATTATTGTACCTTTGTCTGGCCATCCTGACTGACCTGTTATTGTACCTTTGTCTGGCCATCCTGACAGACCTATTATTGTACCTTTGTCTGGCCATCCTGACTGACCTATTATTGTGCCTTTGTCTGGCCATCCTGATTGACCTATTATTGTACCTTTGTTTGACCATCCTGACTGACCTATTATTGTACTGGACATCCTGTCTGATCTATTATTGTACCTTTGTCTAGCCATCTTGACTGACCTATTATTGTATCTTTGTCTGGCCATCATGACCGACCTATTATTGTGCCTTTGTCTGGCCATCCTGACTGACCTATTATTGTACTGGACATCCTGTCTGATCTATAATTGTACCTTTGTCTAGCCATCTTGACTGACCTATTATTGTACCTTTGTCTGGCCATCCTGATGACCTATTATTGTACCTTTCTCTGGCCATCCTGATTGACCTATTATTGTCCTTTGTCTGGCCATCCTGACTGACCTATTATTGTACCTTTGTCTGGCCATCCTGACTGACCTATTATTGTACCTTTGTCTGGCCATCCTGACTGACCTATTATTGTACCTATTATTGTACCGTTGTCTGGCCATCCTGACTGACCTATTATTGTACCTTTGCCTGGCCATCCTGACTGACCTATTATTGTACCTTTGTCTGGCCATCCTGACTAACCTATTATTGTACCTTTGTCTGGCCATCCTGACTAACCTATTATTGTACCTTTTTCTGGCCATCCTGACTGACCTATTATTGTACCTTTGTCTGGCCATCCTGATTGACCTATTATTGTACCTTTGTCTGGTCATCCTGACTGACCTATTATTGTACCTTTGTCTGGCCATCCTGACTGACCTATTATTGTGGCAATCTTGGATTTTCCAGAAACGATCCATCATATCTATTTAAATGCAAATGGTTCAAATGCTAATGGTCCAGGTGAGCGCCACAGGCCCCTGGGCCTCTTGTTGTACCTTTGTCTGGACATTCTAACTGACCTATTATTGTACCTTTGTTTGGCCATCCTGACTGACCTATTATTGTACCTTTGTTTGGCCATCCTGACTGACCTATTATTGTACCTTTGTTTGGCCATCCTGACTGACCTATTATTGTACCTTTATTTGGCCATCCTGACTGACCTATTACTGTACCTTTGTCTGGCCATCCTGACTGACCTATTATTGTACCTTTGTCTGGCCATCCTGACTAACCTATTATTGTACCTTTTTGTGGCCATCCTGACTGACCTATTATTGTACCTTTGTCTGGCCATCCTGACTGACCTATTATTGTACCTTTGTCTGGCCATCCTGACTAACCTATTATTGTACCTTTGTCTGGCCATCCTGACTGACCTATTATTGTACCTTTCTCTGGCCATCCTGACTGACCTATTATTGTACTGGACATCCTGTCTGATCTATTATTGTACCTTTGTCTGGCCATCCTGACTGACTTATTATTGTACCTTTCTCGAGGCTTGCACGATTGTCCGATATTATCGAAAATGTTGATTTTTTTTTTCAGCCACAATTCTTTACGATGTGATTTTGAAAAAAATTGAAATATCGCCAATATCACGTGATTTGTATATTTTCACAAAGACGATATGAAATGCCGAATTTTTGGATTAATTTTCATGTAATAAACGATGATTTTAACAGAGTACGCAATATTTAGGTTGTCCAACATAATTATTTCACTCCCGCAATGATGAATATGGTATACATTAAGCCACGGGGTAAGGCGGCAAGAAATTATTAATTGTGTCCTATTTTCTTGTTATTAATGTTCGGGTCTTAGTTTAAGCATCTTGGCGACTGAATTTCAAATTTTTCTTGAAATTTACCAATTAGAAGTCAACCGGATAAAACTGATATGAAAACTCAGATTGAAACCGATATGTCTACATAAGCCAAACCGTGCAGACCAACTCAACTCAAGACCAATTCAGCCCCTGTGAATTCATATACCTTAAAATAGGCTATGCGATATATCGAAATATCGCAATTTTTTTCACCACAATATTACGCGATACCTCCTAAGAAAATATCATGCAAGCCTACCTTTCTCTGGCCATCCTGACTGACCTATTATTGTACCTTTGTCTGGTCATCCTGACTGACCTATTATTGTACCTTTGTCTGGCCATCCTGACTGACCTATTATTGTGGCAATCTTGGATTTTCCAGAAATGATCCATCATATCTATTTAAATGCAAATGGTTCAAATGCTAATCGTCCAGGTGAGCGCCACAGGCCCTTGGGCCTCTTGTTGTACCTTTGTCTGGACATTGTAACTGACCTATTATTGTACCTTTGTTTGGCCATCCTGACTGACCTATTATTGTACCTTTGTTTGGCCATCCTGACTGACCTATTACTGTACCTTTGTCTGGCCATCCTGACTGACCTATTATTGTACCTTTGTTTGGCCATCCTGACTGACCTATTATTGTACCTTTGTCTGGCAATCCTGACTGACCTATTATTGTACCTTTTTCTGGCCATCCTAATTGATCTGTTATTGTACCTTTGTCTGGCCATCCTGACTGACCTATTATTGTACCTTTGTCTGGCCATCCTGACTGACCCATTATTGTACCTTTGTCTGGCCATCCTGACTGACCTATTATTGTACCTTTGTCTGGCCATCCTGACTGACCTATTATTGTACCTTTGTCTGGCCATCCTGACTGACCTATTATTGTACCTTTGTCTGGCCATCCTGACTGACCTATTATTGTACTGGACATCCTGACTGACCTATTATTGTATCTTTACCTGGACATCCTGACTGACCTATTATTGTACTGGACATCCTGACGGACCTATTAGTGTATCTTTACCTGGACATCCTGACTGACCTATTATTGTACTGGACATCCTGACTGACCTATTATTGTACCTTTCTCTGGACATTCTGACTGAGCCTATCCATGATTCTTGCTTGAAAATCGCTGAGAATTGTTGTGTTTTGAGCTCATCTGGACCGAATGAGCTTATACCACGACCACTGTCCATCATCCATTCATCAGTCAGCCGTCAACTTTTTCTTTAAACAACTTCTCAAGAACCACTGGGCCGATTTCAATTACATTTGGGAGCAAGCATCCTTAGGGCATAGAGACCCAAGTTTGTTCAAATAAAGCGCATCGGTCAATTTGGCCAGTGGCCATCTTGAATTTATTTTTTTTCGAAACGCCCTTTAAAAATCTCTGAAAATCACCTGGGGGATTGATTCATAACTCAGGAAATATCATTTAGGGCAACAGCTGAACCAAGTTTGTTCAAGGGAGCTTTATAGGCCAATGCTTTGGCAGCCATCTTGTATGACCGAGTTTTCGCGAAAACAACTCCAGAACCGCTGAACAGATCGGGCCGACGTTTGAGGGATATGATTATGGTAGGTACTAAGGGCCATGTAGGTTTGTTCAAGGGAAGTTGATACATAAAAAATATGGCCACCATGGACCAATCAAAATGTAGCGTGTTTGGTGGCTATATTTAATTTTTTTATTTAATGGATTTTGAAACTGAAATTGGTTTAAATAGATTTTTGGGTATGCTGATTTAAAATTTGCCACTGTTCAAAATTGTCTGATAAATGGTTTGGCAACCATCTTGGATATTTCCCTATCAAAAGCTCTAATAGTAAGGCAATGAAAAATTTAAAATGTCTAATAGTAAGGCAATGAAAAATTTAAAATGTCTTCTCTGGAACCTCATGAGCGATGTTATCCAAATTTTGTAGGACGCATCCTACTTGCCAAAACCTTGGTTCTAATTATAGGGGATGTGGCCTTTCTAGTTGAAATGCCTGTGTTCTCTTGGGCCACTTGTTAGATGACATCGGTTCTAATAATCTACTGTAAGGATTCTTATCAAACTTTGTATTAGAGGTTGACCTTGGTGGTCAAAGGAAGTGACATGATTTGGGTGTTGGGGGAATCAAAGGTCAAGGTTACAGACCAAATTACAAAGATTAGTTTTTTGTATAATGATTCAAGTTTTATTGAAGGAATGTGTGTCAAACCTGGCATGCAGGTTGCAATTAGTGACCTGAATAAGGTGTATTATTCTAGGGGGGGGGGGGGGCAAAAGGCCAAGATCAATAATAGATGCAATTTAAAAAATGTACAATAATTCAAGTTTTACTAAGGAGATCATTACCAAACTTGGCTTGGTGTCTGCCTCAGCAGGTCAAATCGCTAATTAAGATAATTTTGCGTGTGGATAATAATTCCAGTCTTTCCAAAGGGATCCATTTCATACTGAGCATGTATGTTGCCTTTGGCTTCCCAATCTTATGTGTAGAAATCTGATTGGCTGATAGACTATGTGAGCGACTTTTTCATTATGATATTACCTGATTATGCATTAAAGCCTAATGGAATATAGGATTGATTTATACAAAGTTACCTTAATTCATGATTTACATTTCACTCAGCTAGGCGAATGTCTAGGTCTCAAAATAATTTGTTGGAGGTGTGGTGGCCCAACAGTATCTCCCAGACTCATTCTAACCGCCGTATTACCACTTACGTGTGTCTTTCAACATTGCTCGTGGCCTCATGTATGCACAACTTGTGTCTTTCAGCGTTGCTCGTGGCTGCACGTATACATGATTTCTGTCGGACTCTCTGGGATATCCTAAAGGTGGTGAAAGTATGCGAAAACACGCTCAGGAAACGGTTAGTACATCTGATGCAATAATGACAACAGTAGAAACCAAAAATATCTTATATTGGCATGCTTAAAGTGGAACAGTCATGCTAAAATAGTCAATGCTTAATCACCATCAGTAATACAGTGATTTCTGTTTTTGGTAGGACTTACAAGCCCGGGCATTGATTCAGTAAGCATCACCCACACAACGTGTGTGTGCGTGCGTGTGTGTATGAGGGTATCCTCTGTGTGCAGTGTGAGCGTATCATTCTCTGTGTGTAGTGCGGGGTGAGGGTGTCATCTCTGTGTGTGGTGTGAGGGTGTCATCTCTGTGTGTGGTGTGATGGTGTCATCTCTGTGTCTGTATCATTGTGTGTGTGTGTGTGTGTGTGTGTGTGTGTGTGTGTGTGTGTGTGTGTGTGTGTGTGTGTGTGTGTGTGTGTGTGTGTGTGTGTGTGTGTGTGTGTGTGTGTGTGTGTGTGTGTGTGTGTGTGTGTGTGTGTGTGTGTGTGTGTGTGTGTGTGTGTGTGTGTGTGTGTGTGTGTGTGTGTGTGTGTGTGTGTGTGTGTGTGTGTGTGTGTGTGTGTGTGTGTGTGTGTGTGAGGGCATCATCTCTGTATGTGGCGTGAGGGTATCATCACTGTGTGTTCGGTGTGAGGGTATCCTCTGTGTGTGCATTGTGAGCGTATTATCAGTGTGTGCAGTGTGAGGGTATTCTCTGTGTGCAGTGTGAGGTATCCTCTGTGTGCATGGTGTGAGGGTATCCTATGTGTGTATGGTGTGAGGGTATTATATGTGTGTGAGGGTACCTTCTGTGTGTGCGGTGTGAGGGTATTCTCTATGTGTGCGATGTGAGGTTATCCTCTGTGTGAGGGTATTCTGTGTGTGTAGTGTGAGGGTATTCTCTGTGTGTGTGGCATGATGGTATCCTCTGTGTGTGAGGGTATTCTATGTGTGAGCAGGGTGAGGGTATCCTCTGTGTGGGAGGGTATTTTGTGTGTGTGTAGTGTGAGGGTATTCTCTGTGTGTGCAGTGTGAGGGTATTCTCTGTGTGTGACCGTATTCTCTGTGAGCAGTGTGAGGGTATCCTCTGTGTGTGTAGTTTGAGGGTATTCTGTGTGTGCGGTGTGAGGGTATTCTCTGTGTGTGAGGGTATTCTTTGTGTGAGAGATGTGAGGGTATCCTCTGTGTGTGAGGGTATTCTCTGTGTGTGCGGTGTGAGGGTAACCTCTGTATGTGCGGTGTAAGGGTATTTCTTATAAAACCAATGGTAAAACATTCAGCCAGTATATCTTGTATTACTTTCAGCTATTTAGATCATGTATATGTTAAAATCACTTTTGGAGTTAAGTACATGGCATACGCCATACGTCTAGGTCTAAAAGCTTCAGGGGTCAGGCAGCTTGCCAACAAGGCTCCTCGGTCTCATGTTATTATACCCCTACAAAATAGGGTTAATATAGCAATCACTTTGTGCATGTGTGTATCAGTGTGTGCATCTGTCTGTCCATGCGTGTATCAGTGTGTGCATCTGTCTGTCCATGCGTGTATCAGTGTGTGCATCCGTCTGTCCATGCGTGTATCAGTGTGTGCATCTGTCTGTCCATGCGTGTATCAGTGTGTGCATCTGTCTGTCCATGCGTGTATCAGTGTGTGCATCCATGTCTGTCCATGCGTGTATCAGTGTGTGCATCTGTCTGTCCATGCGTGTATCAGTGTGTGCATCCATCTGCCCATGCGTGTATCAGTGTGTGCATCTGTCTGCCCATGCATGTATCAGTGTGTGCATCTGTCTGCCCATGCATGTATCAGTGTGTGCATCTGTCTTCCCATTCGTGTATCAGTGTGTGCATCCGTCTGTCCATGTGTGTATCAGTGTGTGCATCTGTCTGTCCATGCGTGTATCAGTGTGTGCATCTGTCTGTCCATGCGTGTATCAGTGTGTGCATCCATCTGTCCATGCATGTATCAGTGTGTGCATCCATCTGTCCATGCATGTATCAGTGTGTGCATCTGTCTGTCCATGCATGTATCAGTGTGTGCATCTGTCTGTCCATGCATGTATCAGTGTGTGCATCTGTCTGTCCATGCGTGTATCAGTGTGTGCATCTGTCTGCCCATGCATGTATCAGTGTGTGCATCCGTCTGTCCATGCGTGTATCAGTGTGTGCATCTGTCTGCCCATGCGTGTATCAGTGTGTGCATCTGTCTGTCCATGCGTGTATCAGTGTGTGCATCCATCTGTCCATGCGTGTATCAGTGTGTGCATCTGTCTGTCCATGCGTGTATCAGTGTGTGCATCTGTCTGTCCATGCGTGTATCAGTGTGTGCATCTGTCTGTCCATGCGTGTATCAGTGTGTGCATCTGTCTGTCCATGCGTGTATCAGTGTGTGCATCCGTCAGCCCATGCATGTATCTGTGTGTGCATCTGTCTGTCCATGCGTGTATCAGTGTGTGCATCTGTCTGTCCATGCGTGTATCAGTGTGTGCATCTGTCTGTCCATGCGTGTATCAGTGTGTGCATCTGTCTGTCCATGCGTGTATCAGTGTGTGCATCTGTCTGTCCATGCGTGTATCAGTGTGTGCATCTGTCTGCCCATTCGTGTATCAGTGTGTGCATCCATCTGTCCATGTGTGTATCAGTGTGTGCATCTGTCTGTCCATGCGGTTATCAGTGTGTGCATCTGTCTGTCCATGCATGTATCAGTGTGTGCATCTGTCTGTCCATGCATGTATCAGTGTGTGCATCTGTCTGTCCATGCATGTATCAGTGTGTGCATCTGTCTGTCCATGCGTGTATCAGTGTGTGCATCTGTCTGTCCATGCGTGTATCAGTGTGTGCATCTGTCTGTCCATGCGTGTATCAGTGTGTGCATCTGTCTGTCCATGCGTGTATCAGTGTGTGCATCTGTCTGTCCATGCGTGTATCAGTGTGTGCATCTGTCTGTCCATGCGTGTATCAGTGTGTGCATCTGTCTGTCCATGCGTGTATCAGTGTGTGCATCTGTCTGTCCATGCGTGTATCAGTGTGTGCATCTGTCTGTCCATGCGTGTATCAGTGTGTGCATCTGTCTGTCCATGCGTGTATCAGTGTGTGCATCTGTCTGTCCATGCGTGTATCAGTGTGTGCATCTGTCTGTCCATGCGTGTATCAGTGTGTGCATCTGTCTGTCCATGCGTGTATCAGGGTGTGCATCTGTCTCTCCATGCGTGTATCAGTGTGTGCATCTGTCTCTCCATGCGTGTATCAGTGTGTGCATCCGTCAGCCCATGCATGTATCTGTGTGTGCATCTGTCTGTCCATGCGTGTATCAGTGTGTGCATCCGTCTGCCCATGCGTGTATCAGTGTGTGCATCTGTCTGTCCATGCATGTATCAGTGTGTGCATCTGTCTCTCCATGCGTGTATCAGTGTGTGCATCCGTCCGTCCATGTTTGTATCAGTGTGTGCATCTGTCTGTCCATGCGGTTATCAGTGTGTGCATCCATCTGTCCATGCATGTATCAGTGTGTGCATCCGTCTGTCCATGTATGTATCAGTGTGTGCATCCGTGTGTCCATGTGTGTATCAGTGTGTGCATCCGTCTGTCCATGCGTGTATCAGTGTGTGCATCCGTCTGCCCATGCGTGTATCAGTGTGTGCATTTGTCTCTCCATGCAGGTGTAAGTGTGTGCATCTGTCTGTCCATGCGTGTATCAGTGTGTGCATCCATCTGTCCATGCATGTATCAGTGTGTGCATCCATCTGTCCATGCATGTATCAGTGTGTGCATCTGTCTGTCCATGCGTGTATCAGTGTGTGCATCCGTCTGTCCATGCGTGTATCAGTGTGTGCATCTGTCTGTCCATGCGGTTATCAGTGTGTGCATCTGTCTATCCATGCATGTATCCGTGTGTGCATCCATCTGTCCATGCATGTATCAGTGTGTGCATCCGCCTGTCCATGCATGTATCGGTGTGTGCATCCGTCTGTCCATGTGTGTATCCAGTGTTGCCCACAACAACTGATTTTTGGGGGTCCCAAGGACCCCACACCCTCAGATTTGGGGGTCCCACTGTAAAATCTGGGGGTCCCATGGGGTCCTCATCTGAAATATGGGGGTCCCATGTTTTTTTCTTAAAATAAACACAACACATTGATCTAATTATAAAGCACTTTATTAAGCATGTTGAAAACAGTGCCAGTCATTCCAGTGGTAAATTTTCAAAAATATGTATTCTGTGATCTACAATGGTGGCTAAAATTGATCTATTGAAGTGGCCCTTGTATATTTAACTAATAACATTTGAACTGCATGTCAATACACAATAACTTAAAGCACTGTACTTGTTTGTTGTCTGATAAACCAACCAACCTACATTGACAACCTTGTATGATTAACATTTCCAAAGACCACGACATTAGTAATTAGCAAAGACCACTGCATTAATTTTTCTATTAAACCCTAACTTGGCTTTGGACGAATTGAAAAATTACGAGAGCAGGGGCAAGTTTGCTCAAGGACTACTTGACCTACTTCGATATAACGCGCGCGTATTTTTTATAATTTAACTGGAATGACCAAATATAGTGGAATACATAGGTTAAGAGCAGACAAAACAATAATTTATCAAACATAATCTGTATAAATCAGATTAAACCGCGTAATTAGTGAAAATATATCAGCTAATAACTGGATATGTCTAATTCATAGGGAGTAACTATGTAACGCGATTGTTGATTGGTTGAAGCATAGATAACGCATTAGCGTGTATCCAATAAGGACGCTTGTATCGGAGAGCGTTGAGCTACACGCTGTTTGGAAAAAAATCAATATTTTAACGCATACCTACCCGTAGATCGATGAACATCGCTGCTGGGATGAGCTTTTTAGTTGAGAAATTGGGAACACCTAACGCTCGAGTATTGCTAAACATTATAAAACACTAATCCATCAGTCAATCAATCAGCCGCTATTGCTAAATAAAAGACGGCTTATAGCGCGTATTGATACCGTTATTCAAACAGCAATACAAAGACATCGCCGCTAATCCGTCAAATGACCATTCAAATGTAAAAGATATCACAATGTCTTCCATATATTCCTTCATCCATTTAGATATTTTGATAAGTAAATAGAAAAAAGTATTTTGCCTGTAAGTCGTTGCTGCGTTAGGCAAGTAGGCATGCGCAAATTAATTTCAAAATATTCAGCAGATTAGTGATAACAACTTTGTAATCTGTCCAATGTTCTGATCTGTGAAAGGGTTAAGATGCCCAGACACGTTTGTATACGCTTGATCAGTTGTATTGGATTTCTCAAGCGTGAGTTCCTCTAGAGGGCGATTCCGCTGTTATCCAATCAAATACTGACACGTCATACTGACGATTAGCACAACAGACATAAACATGGTGGGTATTTTTGCAATTTGTAGGCCAAACAAGGCGACTAACAGCGGGCGTGTAAACTCATTACTTATAAAAAAATTACATCAAATGGAATACTAAGGACGATTTGGGGATTGTGTTTACAATTAAATGTGGTGGTTGAACCTAATTTATGGGCATTAACAACTTTGAGTTGTACAAGAAAACATACAACAAATCATAGTCTTAAACAACGCAGTAAGTTCGTTTTTATTGAACACACAATACATTAGGTATATTTTTTAAAGTAAAAACATGCACAAATAAATATATACACACGATAATATAATCGATAATTAAGCACACACCAAAGTTACCAGTTTCCGTTACACTTTTTCACTGCGTCCCTCGTGCGTCCTCGGGGACGCAGAGGGTTAATTTGTATGCGTCCCTCTGCCATTTTTATGCGTATATACGCGCAAAAGGACGCATAAGGGCAACTCTGTGTGTATCAGTGTGTTCATCCGTCTGTCCATGCGTGTATCAGTGTGTGCATCCGTCTGCCCATGCATGTATCAGTGTGTGCATCTGTCTCTCCATGCAGGTGTAAGTGTGTGAATCTGTCTGTCCATGCGTGTATCAGTGTGTGCATCTGTCTGCCCATGCATGTTTCAGTGTGTGCATCTGTCTGCCCATGCGTTTATCAGTGTGTGCATCCGTCTGTCCATGCGTGTATCAGTGTGTACATCTGTCTGCCCATGCATGTATCAGTGTGTACGTCCATCTGTCCATGCGTGTATCAGTGTGTGCATCTGTCTGCCCATGCATGTATCAGTGTGTGCATGTGTCTGCCCATGCATGTATCAGTGTGTGCATCTGTCTGCCCATTCGTGTATCAGTGTGTGCATCCGTCTGTCCATGTGTGTATCAGTGTGTGTATCTGTCTGTCCATGCGGTTATCAGTGTGTGCATCTGTCTGTCCATGCATGTATCAGTGTGTGCATCCATCTGTCCATGCATGTATCAGTGTGTGCATCCATCTGTCCATGCATGTATCAGTGTGTGCATCTGTCTGTCCATGCATGTATCAGTGTGTGCAACTGTCTGTCCATGCATGTATCAGTATGTGCATCTGTCTGTCCATGCGTGTATCAGTGTGTGCATCTGTCTGCCCATGCGTTTATCAGTGTGTGCATCCATCTGCCCATGCGTGTATCAGTGTGTGCATCCGTCTGCCCATGCATGTATCAGTGTGTGCATCCGTCTGTCCATGCGTGTATCAGTGTGTGCATCTGTCTGCCCATGCGTGTATCAGTGTGTGCATCTGTCTGTCCATGCATGTATCAGTGTGTGCATCTGTCTGTCCATGCGTGTATCAGTATGTGCATCTCTGTCCATGCGTGTATCAGTGTGTGCATCCATCTGTCCATGCGTGTATCAGTGTGTACATCTGTCTGTCCATGCATGTATCAGTGTGTGCATCTGTCTACCCATGCATGTATCAGTGTGTGCATCTGTCTGTCCATGCGTGTATCAGTGTGTTCATCTGTCTGCCCATGCATGTTTTTAGTGTGTGCATCCGTCTGTCCATGCGTGTATCAGTGTGTGCATCTGTCTGTCCATGCGTGTATCAGTGTGTGCATCTGTCTGTCCATGCGTGTATCAGTGTATGCATCTGTCTGTCCATGCGTGTATCAGTGTGTGCATCTGTCTGTCCATGCGTGTATCAGTATGTGCATCTGTCTGTCCATGCGTGTATCAGTGTGTGCATCTGTCTGTCCATGCGTGTATCAGTGTATGCATCTGTCTGTCCATGCGTGTATCAGTGTGTGCATCTGTCTGTCCATGCGTGTATCAGTGTGTGCATCCATCTGCCCATGCGTGTATCAGTGTGTGCATCTGTCTGCCCATGCATGTATCAGTGTGTGCATCTGTCTGCCCATGCATGTATCAGTGTGTGCATCTGTCTGTCCATGCGTGTATCAGTGTGTGCATCCGTCTGTCCATGTGTGTATCAGTGTGTGCATCTGTCTGTCCATGCGGTTATCAGTGTGTGCATCTGTCTGTCCATGCATGTATCAGTGTGTGCATCCATCTGTCCATGCATGTATCAGTGTGTGCATCCATCTGTCCATGCATGTATCAGTGTGTGCATCTGTCTGTCCATGCATGTATCAGTGTGTGCAACTGTCTGTCCATGCATGTATCAGTATGTGCATCTGTCTGTCCATGCGTGTATCAGTGTGTGCATCTGTCTGCCCATGCGTTTATCAGTGTGTGCATCCATCTGCCCATGCATGTATCAGTGTGTGCATCCGTCTGCCCATGCATGTATCAGTGTGTGCATCCGTCTGTCCATGCGTGTATCAGTATGTTGTCCATGCGTGTATCAGTATGTGCATCTGTCTGTCCATGCGTGTATCAGTGTGTGCATCTGTCTGTCCATGCGTGTATCAGTGTGTGCATCCATCTGTCCATGCGTGTATCAGTGTGTGCATCTGTCTGTCCATGCGTGTATCAGTGTGTGCATCTGTCTGTCCGTGCATGTATCAGTGTGTGCATCTGTCTACCCATACATGTATCAGTGTGTGCATCCATCTATCCATGCGTGTATCAGTGTGTGCATCTGACTGCCCATGCGTGTATCAGTGTGTGCATCTGTCTGCCCATGCGTTTATCAGTGTGTGCATCTGTCTGTCCATGCGTGTATCAGTGTGTGCATCTGTCTGCCCATGCGTGTTTTTAGTGTGTGCATCCGTCTGTCCATGCGTGTATCAGTGTGTGCATCTGTCTCTCCATGCAGGTGTAAGTGTGTGCATCTGTCTGTCCATGCGTGTATCAGTGTGTGCATCTGTCTGTCCATGCGTGTATCAGTGTATGCATCTGTCTGTCCATGCATGTATCAGTGTGTGCATCTGTCTGTCCATGCGTGTATCAGTATTGCATCTGTCTGTCCATGCGTGTATCAGTGTGTGCATCTGTCTGTCCATGCGTGTATCAGTGTGTGCATCTGTCTGTCCATGCGTGTATCAGTGTGTGCATCTGTCTGTCCATGCGTGTATCAGTGTGTGCATCTGTCTGTCCATGCATGTATCAGTGTGTGCATCTGTCTGCCCATATATACACACGATAATATAATCGATAATTAAGCACACACCAAAGTTACCAGTTTCCGTTACACCGTTTCACTGCGTCCCTCGTGCATCCTCGGGGACACAGAGGGTTAATTTGTATGCGTCCCTCTGCCATTTTTATGCGTATATACGCGCAAAAGGACGCATAAGGGCAACTCTGTGTGTATCAGTGTGTGCATCCGTCTGTCCATGCGTGTATCAGTGTGTGCATCCGTCTGCCCATGCATGTATCAGTGTGTGCATCTGTCTCTCCATGCAGGTGTAAGTGTGTGCATCTGTCTGTCCATGCATGTATCAGTGTGTGCATCTGTCTGCCCATGCATGTTTCAGTGTGTGCATCTGTCTGCCCATGCATGTATCAGGGTGTGCATCTGTCTGTCCATGCGTGTATCAGTGTATGCATCTGTCTGTCCATGCGTGTATCAGTGTGTGCATCTGTCTGTCCATGCGTGTATCAGTATGTGCATCTGTCTGTCCATGCGTGTATCAGTGTGTGCATCTGTCTGTCCATGCGTGTATCAGTGTGTGCATCTGTCTGTCCATGTGTGTATCAGTGTGTGCATCTGTCTGTCCATGCGTGTATCAGTGCATGCATGTGTCTGTCCATGCGTGTATCAGTGTGTGCATCTGTCTGTCCATGCATGTATCAGTGTGTGCATCTGTCTGTCCATGCGTGTATCAGTGTGTGCATCCATCTGTCCATGCGTGTATCAGTGTGTGCATCTGTCTGTCCATGCATGTATCAGTGTGTGCATCTGTCTGTCCGTGCATGTATCAGTGTGTGCATCTGTCTGCCCATATATACACACGATAATATAATCGATAATTAAGCAAACACCAACGTTACCAGTTTCCGTTACACTTTTTCACTGCGTCCCTCGTGCGTCCTCGGGGACGCAGAGGGTTAATTTGTATGCGTCCCTCTGCCATTTTTATGCGTATATACGCGCAAAAGGACGCATAAGGGCAACTCTGTGTGTATCAGTGTGCATCCGTCTGTCCATGCGTGTATCAGTGTGTGCATCCGTCTGCCCATGCATGTATCAGTGTGTGCATCTGTCTGTCCATGCATGTATCAGTGTGTGCATCTGTCTGTCCATGCGTGTATCAGTGTGTGCATCTGTCTGTCCGTGCATGTATCAGTGTGTGCATCTGTCTACCCATGCATGTATCAGTGTGTGCATCCCATCTATCCATGCGTGTATCAGTGTGTGCATCTGTCTGCCCATGCGTGTATCAGTGTGTGCATCTGTCTGTCCATGCATGTATCAGTGTGTGCATCTGTCTGTCCATGCGTGTATCAGTATGTGCATCTCTGTCCATGCGTGTATCAGTGTGTGCATCCATCTGTCCATGCATGTATCAGTGTGTACATCTGTCTGTCCATGCATGTATCAGTGTGTGCATCTGTCTACCCATGCATGTATCAGTGTGTGCATCTGTCTGTCCATGTGTGTATCAGTGTGTGCATCTGTCTGCCCATGCATGTTTTTAGTGTGTGCATCCGTCTGTCCATGCGTGTATCAGTGTGTGCATCTGTCTGTCCATGCGTGTATCAGTGTGTGCATCTGTCTGTCCATGCGTGTATCAGTGTATGCATCTGTCTGTCCATGCGTGTATCAGTGTGTGCATCTGTCTGTCCATGCGTGTATCAGTATGTGCATCTGTCTGTCCATGCGTGTATCAGTGTGTGCATCTGTCTGTCCATGCGTGTATCAGTGTGTGCATCCATCTGTCCATGCGTGTATCAGTGTGTGCATCTGTCTGTCCATGCGTGTATCAGTGTGTGCATCTGTCTGTCCATGCGTGTATCAGTATGTGCATCTGTCTGTCCATGCGTGTATCAGTGTGTGCATCTGTCTGTCCATGCGTGTATCAGTGTGTGCATCCATCTGTCCATGCGTGTATCTGTGTGTGCATCTGTCTGTCCATGCGTGTATCAGTGTGTGCATCCATCTGCCCATGCGTGTATCAGTGTGTGCATCTGTCTGCCCATGCATGTATCAGTGTGTGCATCTGTCTGCCCATGCATGTATCAGTGTGTGCATCTGTCTGCCCATTCGTGTATCAGTGTGTGCATCCGTCTGTCCATGTGTGTATCAGTGTGTGCATCTGTCTGTCCATGCGGTTATCAGTGTGTGCATCTGTCTGTCCATGCATGTATCAGTGTGTGCATCCATCTGTCCATGCATGTATCAGTGTGTGCATCCATCTGTCCATGCATGTATCAGTGTGTGCATCCGTCTGTCCATGCGTGTATCAGTATGTTGTCCATGCGTGTATCAGTATGTGCATCTGTCTGTCCATGCGTGTATCAGTGTGTGCATCTGTCTGTCCATGCGTGTATCAGTGTGTGCATCCATCTGTCCATGCGTGTATCAGTGTGTGCATCTGTCTGTCCATGCGTGTATCAGTGTGTGCATCTGTCTGTCCGTGCATGTATCAGTGTGTGCATCTGTCTACCCATACATGTATCAGTATGTGCATCCACCTATCCATGCGTGTATCAGTGTGTGCATCTGTCTGCCCATGCGTGTATCAGTGTGTGCATCTGTCTGCCCATGCGTTTATCAGTGTGTGCATCTGTCTGTCCATGCGTGTATCAGTGTGTGCATCTGTCTGCCCATACGTGTTTTTAGTGTGTGCATCCGTCTGTCCATGCGTGTATCAGTGTGTGCATCTGTCTCTCCATGCAGGTGTAAGTGTGTGCATCTGTCTGTCCATGCGTGTATCAGTGTGTGCATCTGTCTGTCCATGCGTGTATCAGTGTATGCATCTGTCTGTCCATGCATGTATCAGTGTGTGCATCTGTCTGTCCATGCGTGTATCAGTATTGCATCTGTCTGTCCATGCGTGTATCAGTGTGTGCATCTGTCTGTCCATGCGTGTATCAGTGTGTGCATCTGTCTGTCCATGCGTGTATCAGTGTGTGCATCTGTCTGTCCGTGCATGTATCAGTGTGTGCATCTGTCTGCCCATATATACACACGATAATATAATCGATAATTAAGCACACACCAAAGTTACCAGTTTCCGTTACACCGTTTCCCTGCGTCCCTCGTGCATCCTCGGGGACACAGAGGGTTAATTTGTATGCGTCCCTCTGCCATTTTTATGCGTATATACGCGCAAAAGGACGCATAAGGGCAACTCTGTGTGTATCAGTGTGTGCATCCGTCTGTCCATGCGTGTATCAGTGTGTGCATCCGTCTGCCCATGCATGTATCAGTGTGTGCATCTGTCTCTCCATGCAGGTGTAAGTGTGTGCATCTGTCTGTCCATGCATGTATCAGTGTGTGCATCTGTCTGCCCATGCATGTTTCAGTGTGTGCATCTGTCTGCCCATGCATGTATCAGGGTGTGCATCTGTCTGTCCATGCGTGTATCAGTGTATGCATCTGTCTGTCCATGCGTGTATCAGTGTGTGCATCTGTCTGTCCATGCGTGTATCAGTATGTGCATCTGTCTGTCCATGCGTGTATCAGTGTGTGCATCTGTCTGTCCATGCGTGTATCAGTGTGTGCATCCGTCTGTCCATGCGTGTATCAGTGTGTGCATCTGTCTGTCCATGTGTGTATCAGTGTGTGCATCTGTCTGTCCATGCGTGTATCAGTGCATGCATGTGTCTGTCCATGCGTGTATCAGTGTGTGCATCTGTCTGTCCATGCATGTATCAGTGTGTGCATCTGTCTGTCCATGCGTGTATCAGTGTGTGCATCCATCTGTCCATGCGTGTATCAGTGTGTGCATCTGTCTGTCCATGCATGTATCAGTGTGTGCATCTGTCTGTCCGTGCATGTATCAGTGTGTGCATCTGTCTGCCCATATATACACACGATAATATAATCGATAATTAAGCAAACACCAACGTTACCAGTTTCCGTTACACTTTTTCACTGCGTCCCTCGTGCGTCCTCGGGGACGCAGAGGGTTAATTTGTATGCGTCCCTCTGCCATTTTTATGCGTATATACGCGCAAAAGGACGCATAAGGGCAACTCTGTGTGTATCAGTGTGCATCCGTCTGTCCATGCGTGTATCAGTGTGTGCATCCGTCTGCCCATGCATGTATCAGTGTGTGCATCTGTCTGTCCATGCATGTATCAGTGTGTGCATCTGTCTGTCCATGCGTGTATCAGTGTGTGCATCTGTCTGTCCGTGCATGTATCAGTGTGTGCATCTGTCTACCCATGCATGTATCAGTGTGTGCATCCCATCTATCCATGCGTGTATCAGTGTGTGCATCTGTCTGCCCATGCGTGTATCAGTGTGTGCATCTGTCTGTCCATGCATGTATCAGTGTGTGCATCTGTCTGTCCATGCGTGTATCAGTGTGTGCATCCATCTGTCCATGCGTGTATCAGTGTGTACATCTGTCTGTCCATGCATGTATCAGTGTGTGCATCTGTCTACCCATGCATGTATCAGTGTGTGCATCTGTCTGTCCATGTGTGTATCAGTGTGTGCATCTGTCTGCCCATGCATGTTTTTAGTGTGTGCATCCGTCTGTCCATGCGTGTATCAGTGTGTGCATCTGTCTGTCCATGCGTGTATCAGTGTGTGCATCTGTCTGTCCATGCGTGTATCAGTGTATGCATCTGTCTGTCCATGCGTGTATCAGTGTGTGCATCTGTCTGTCCATGCGTGTATCAGTATGTGCATCTGTCTGTCCATGCGTGTATCAGTGTGTGCATCTGTCTGTCCATGCGTGTATCAGTGTGTGCATCCATCTGTCCATGCGTGTATCAGTGTGTGCATCTGTCTGTCCATGCGTGTATCAGTGTATGCATCTGTCTGTCCATGCGTGTATCAGTGTGTGCATCTGTCTGTCCATGCGTGTATCAGTATGTGCATCTGTCTGTCCATGCGTGTATCAGTGTGTGCATCTGTCTGTCCATGCGTGTATCAGTGTGTGCATCCGTCTGTCCATGTGTGTATCAGTGTGTGCATCTGTCTGTCCATGCGGTTATCAGTGTGTGCATCTGTCTGTCCATGCATGTATCAGTGTGTGCATCCATCTGTCCATGCATGTATCAGTGTGTGCATCCATCTGTCCATGCATGTATCAGTGTGTGCATCTGTCTGTCCATGCATGTATCAGTGTGTGCAACTGTCTGTCCATGCATGTATCAGTATGTGCATCTGTCTGTCCATGCGTGTATCAGTGTGTGCATCTGTCTGCCCATGCGTTTATCAGTGTGTGCATCCATCTGCCCATGCATGTATCAGTGTGTGCATCCGTCTGCCCATGCATGTATCAGTGTGTGCATCCGTCTGTCCATGCGTGTATCAGTATGTTGTCCATGCGTGTATCAGTATGTGCATCTGTCTGTCCATGCGTGTATCAGTGTGTGCATCTGTCTGTCCATGCGTGTATCAGTGTGTGCATCCATCTGTCCATGCGTGTATCAGTGTGTGCATCTGTCTGTCCATGCGTGTATCAGTGTGTGCATCTGTCTGTCCGTGCATGTATCAGTGTGTGCATCTGTCTACCCATACATGTATCAGTATGTGCATCCACCTATCCATGCGTGTATCAGTGTGTGCATCTGTCTGCCCATGCGTGTATCAGTGTGTGCATCTGTCTGCCCATGCGTTTATCAGTGTGTGCATCTGTCTGTCCATGCGTGTATCAGTGTGTGCATCTGTCTGCCCATACGTGTTTTTAGTGTGTGCATCCGTCTGTCCATGCGTGTATCAGTGTGTGCATCTGTCTCTCCATGCAGGTGTAAGTGTGTGCATCTGTCTGTCCATGCGTGTATCAGTGTGTGCATCTGTCTGTCCATGCGTGTATCAGTGTATGCATCTGTCTGTCCATGCATGTATCAGTGTGTGCATCTGTCTGTCCATGCGTGTATCAGTATTGCATCTGTCTGTCCATGCGTGTATCAGTGTGTGCATCTGTCTGTCCATGCGTGTATCAGTGTGTGCATCTGTCTGTCCATGCGTGTATCAGTGTGTGCATCTGTCTGTCCGTGCATGTATCAGTGTGTGCATCTGTCTGCCCATATATACACACGATAATATAATCGATAATTAAGCACACACCAAAGTTACCAGTTTCCGTTACACCGTTTCACTGCGTCCCTCGTGCATCCTCGGGGACACAGAGGGTTAATTTGTATGCGTCCCTCTGCCATTTTTATGCGTATATACGCGCAAAAGGACGCATAAGGGCAACTCTGTGTGTATCAGTGTGTGCATCCGTCTGTCCATGCGTGTATCAGTGTGTGCATCCGTCTGCCCATGCATGTATCAGTGTGTGCATCTGTCTCTCCATGCAGGTGTAAGTGTGTGCATCTGTCTGTCCATGCATGTATCAGTGTGTGCATCTGTCTGCCCATGCATGTTTCAGTGTGTGCATCTGTCTGCCCATGCATGTATCAGGGTGTGCATCTGTCTGTCCATGCGTGTATCAGTGTATGCATCTGTCTGTCCATGCGTGTATCAGTGTGTGCATCTGTCTGTCCATGCGTGTATCAGTATGTGCATCTGTCTGTCCATGCGTGTATCAGTGTGTGCATCTGTCTGTCCATGCGTGTATCAGTGTGTGCATCCGTCTGTCCATGCGTGTATCAGTGTGTGCATCTGTCTGTCCATGTGTGTATCAGTGTGTGCATCTGTCTGTCCATGCGTGTATCAGTGCATGCATGTGTCTGTCCATGCGTGTATCAGTGTGTGCATCTGTCTGTCCATGCATGTATCAGTGTGTGCATCTGTCTGTCCATGCGTGTATCAGTGTGTGCATCCATCTGTCCATGCGTGTATCAGTGTGTGCATCTGTCTGTCCATGCATGTATCAGTGTGTGCATCTGTCTGTCCGTGCATGTATCAGTGTGTGCATCTGTCTGCCCATATATACACACGATAATATAATCGATAATTAAGCAAACACCAACGTTACCAGTTTCCGTTACACTTTTTCACTGCGTCCCTCGTGCGTCCTCGGGGACGCAGAGGGTTAATTTGTATGCGTCCCTCTGCCATTTTTATGCATATATACGCGCAAAAGGACGCATAAGGGCAACTCTGTGTGTATCAGTGTGCATCCGTCTGTCCATGCGTGTATCAGTGTGTGCATCCGTCTGCCCATGCATGTATCAGTGTGTGCATCTGTCTGTCCATGCATGTATCAGTGTGTGCATCTGTCTGTCCATGCGTGTATCAGTGTGTGCATCTGTCTGTCCGTGCATGTATCAGTGTGTGCATCTGTCTACCCATGCATGTATCAGTGTGTGCATCCCATCTATCCATGCGTGTATCAGTGTGTGCATCTGTCTGCCCATGCGTGTATCAGTGTGTGCATCTGTCTGTCCATGCATGTATCAGTGTGTGCATCTGTCTGTCCATGCGTGTATCAGTATGTGCATCTCTGTCCATGCGTGTATCAGTGTGTGCATCCATCTGTCCATGCGTGTATCAGTGTGTACATCTGTCTGTCCATGCATGTATCAGTGTGTGCATCTGTCTACCCATGCATGTATCAGTGTGTGCATCTGTCTGTCCATGTGTGTATCAGTGTGTGCATCTGTCTGCCCATGCATGTTTTTAGTGTGTGCATCCGTCTCCATGCGTGTATCAGTGTGTGCATCTGTCTGTCCATGCGTGTATCAGTGTGTGCATCTGTCTGTCCATGCGTGTATCAGTGTATGCATCTGTCTGTCCATGCGTGTATCAGTGTGTGCATCTGTCTGTCCATGCGTGTATCAGTATGTGCATCTGTCTGTCCATGCGTGTATCAGTGTGTGCATCTGTCTGTCCATGCGTGTATCAGTGTGTGCATCCATCTGTCCATGCGTGTATCTGTGTGTGCATCTGTCTGTCCATGCGTGTATCAGTGTGTGCATCCATCTGCCCATGCGTGTATCAGTGTGTGCATCTGTCTGCCCATGCATGTATCAGTGTGTGCATCTGTCTGCCCATGCATGTATCAGTGTGTGCATCTGTCTGCCCATTCGTGTATCAGTGTGTGCATCCGTCTGTCCATGTGTGTATCAGTGTGTGCATCTGTCTGTCCATGCGGTTATCAGTGTGTGCATCTGTCTGTCCATGCATGTATCAGTGTGTGCATCCATCTGTCCATGCATGTATCAGTGTGTGCATCCATCTGTCCATGCATGTATCAGTGTGTGCATCTGTCTGTCCATGCATGTATCAGTGTGTGCAACTGTCTGTCCATGCATGTATCAGTATGTGCATCTGTCTGTCCATGCGTGTATCAGTGTGTGCATCTGTCTGCCCATGCGTTTATCAGTGTGTGCATCCATCTGCCCATGCATGTATCAGTGTGTGCATCCGTCTGCCCATGCATGTATCAGTGTGTGCATCCGTCTGTCCATGCGTGTATCAGTATGTTGTCCATGCGTGTATCAGTATGTGCATCTGTCTGTCCATGCGTGTATCAGTGTGTGCATCTGTCTGTCCATGCGTGTATCAGTGTGTGCATCCATCTGTCCATGCGTGTATCAGTGTGTGCATCTGTCTGTCCATGCGTGTATCAGTGTGTGCATCTGTCTGTCCGTGCATGTATCAGTGTGTGCATCTGTCTACCCATACATGTATCAGTATGTGCATCCACCTATCCATGCGTGTATCAGTGTGTGCATCTGTCTGCCCATGCGTTTATCAGTGTGTGCATCTGTCTGTCCATGCGTGTATCAGTGTGTGCATCTGTCTGCCCATACGTGTTTTTAGTGTGTGCATCCGTCTGTCCATGCGTGTATCAGTGTGTGCATCTGTCTCTCCATGCAGGTGTAAGTGTGTGCATCTGTCTGTCCATGCGTGTATCAGTGTGTGCATCTGTCTGTCCATGCGTGTATCAGTATTGCATCTGTCTGTCCATGCGTGTATCAGTGTGTGCATCTGTCTGTCCATGCGTGTATCAGTGTGTGCATCTGTCTGTCCATGCGTGTATCAGTGTGTGCATCTGTCTGTCCGTGCATGTATCAGTGTGTGCATCTGTCTGCCCATATATACACACGATAATATAATCGATAATTAAGCACACACCAAAGTTACCAGTTTCCGTTACACCGTTTCACTGCGTCCCTCGTGCATCCTCGGGGACACAGAGGGTTAATTTGTATGCGTCCCTCTGCCATTTTTATGCGTATATACGCGCAAAAGGATGCATAAGGGCAACTCTGTGTGTATCAGTGTGTGCATCCGTCTGTCCATGCGTGTATCAGTGTGTGCATCCGTCTGCCCATGCATGTATCAGTGTGTGCATCTGTCTCTCCATGCAGGTGTAAGTGTGTGCATCTGTCTGTCCATGCATGTATCAGTGTGTGCATCTGTCTGCCCATGCATGTTTCAGTGTGTGCATCTGTCTGCCCATGCGTGTATCAGTATGTGCATCTGTCTGTCCATGCGTGTATCAGTGTGTGCATCTGTCTGCCCATGCGTTTATCAGTGTGTGCATCCATCTGCCCATGCATGTATCAGTGTGTGCATCCGTCTGCCCATGCATGTATCAGTGTGTGCATCCGTCTGTCCATGCGTGTATCAGTATGTTGTCCATGCGTGTATCAGTATGTGCATCTGTCTGTCCATGCGTGTATCAGTGTGTGCATCTGTCTGTCCATGCGTGTATCAGTGTGTGCATCCATCTGTCCATGCGTGTATCAGTGTGTGCATCTGTCTGTCCATGCGTGTATCAGTGTGTGCATCTGTCTGTCCGTGCATGTATCAGTGTGTGCATCTGTCTACCCATACATGTATCAGTATGTGCATCCACCTATCCATGCGTGTATCAGTGTGTGCATCTGTCTGCCCATGCGTGTATCAGTGTGTGCATCTGTCTGCCCATGCGTTTATCAGTGTGTGCATCTGTCTGTCCATGCGTGTATCAGTGTGTGCATCTGTCTGCCCATACGTGTTTTTAGTGTGTGCATCCGTCTGTCCATGCGTGTATCAGTGTGTGCATCTGTCTCTCCATGCAGGTGTAAGTGTGTGCATCTGTCTGTCCATGCGTGTATCAGTGTGTGCATCTGTCTGTCCATGCGTGTATCAGTGTATGCATCTGTCTGTCCATGCATGTATCAGTGTGTGCATCTGTCTGTCCATGCGTGTATCAGTATTGCATCTGTCTGTCCATGCGTGTATCAGTGTGTGCATCTGTCTGTCCATGCGTGTATCAGTGTGTGCATCTGTCTGTCCATGCGTGTATCAGTGTGTGCATCTGTCTGTCCGTGCATGTATCAGTGTGTGCATCTGTCTGCCCATATATACACACGATAATATAATCGATAATTAAGCACACACCAAAGTTACCAGTTTCCGTTACACCGTTTCACTGCGTCCCTCGTGCATCCTCGGGGACACAGAGGGTTAATTTGTATGCGTCCCTCTGCCATTTTTATGCGTATATACGCGCAAAAGGACGCATAAGGGCAACTCTGTGTGTATCAGTGTGTGCATCCATCTGTCCATGCGTGTATCAGTGTGTGCATCCGTCTGCCCATGCATGTATCAGTGTGTGCATCTGTCTCTCCATGCAGGTGTAAGTGTGTGCATCTGTCTGTCCATGCATGTATCAGTGTGTGCATCTGTCTGCCCATGCATGTTTCAGTGTGTGCATCTGTCTGCCCATGCATGTATCAGGGTGTGCATCTGTCTGTCCATGCGTGTATCAGTGTATGCATCTGTCTGTCCATGCGTGTATCAGTGTGTGCATCTGTCTGTCCATGCGTGTATCAGTATGTGCATCTGTCTGTCCATGCGTGTATCAGTGTGTGCATCTGTCTGTCCATGCGTGTATCAGTGTGTGCATCCGTCTGTCCATGCGTGTATCAGTGTGTGCATCTGTCTGTCCATGTGTGTATCAGTGTGTGCATCTGTCTGTCCATGCGTGTATCAGTGCATGCATGTGTCTGTCCATGCGTGTATCAGTGTGTGCATCTGTCTGTCCATGCATGTATCAGTGTGTGCATCTGTCTGTCCATGCGTGTATCAGTGTGTGCATCCATCTGTCCATGCGTGTATCAGTGTGTGCATCTGTCTGTCCATGCATGTATCAGTGTGTGCATCTGTCTGTCCGTGCATGTATCAGTGTGTGCATCTGTCTGCCCATATATACACACGATAATATAATCGATAATTAAGCAAACACCAACGTTACCAGTTTCCGTTACACTTTTTCACTGCGTCCCTCGTGCGTCCTCGGGGACGCAGAGGGTTAATTTGTATGCGTCCCTCTGCCATTTTTATGCATATATACGCGCAAAAGGACGCATAAGGGCAACTCTGTGTGTATCAGTGTGCATCCGTCTGTCCATGCGTGTATCAGTGTGTGCATCCGTCTGCCCATGCATGTATCAGTGTGTGCATCTGTCTGTCCATGCATGTATCAGTGTGTGCATCTGTCTGTCCATGCGTGTATCAGTGTGTGCATCTGTCTGTCCGTGCATGTATCAGTGTGTGCATCTGTCTACCCATGCATGTATCAGTGTGTGCATCCCATCTATCCATGCGTGTATCAGTGTGTGCATCTGTCTGCCCATGCGTGTATCAGTGTGTGCATCTGTCTGTCCATGCATGTATCAGTGTGTGCATCTGTCTGTCCATGCGTGTATCAGTATGTGCATCTCTGTCCATGCGTGTATCAGTGTGTGCATCCATCTGTCCATGCGTGTATCAGTGTGTACATCTGTCTGTCCATGCATGTATCAGTGTGTGCATCTGTCTACCCATGCATGTATCAGTGTGTGCATCTGTCTGTCCATGTGTGTATCAGTGTGTGCATCTGTCTGCCCATGCATGTTTTTAGTGTGTGCATCCGTCTCCATGCGTGTATCAGTGTGTGCATCTGTCTGTCCATGCGTGTATCAGTGTGTGCATCTGTCTGTCCATGCGTGTATCAGTGTATGCATCTGTCTGTCCATGCGTGTATCAGTGTGTGCATCTGTCTGTCCATGCGTGTATCAGTATGTGCATCTGTCTGTCCATGCGTGTATCAGTGTGTGCATCTGTCTGTCCATGCGTGTATCAGTGTGTGCATCCATCTGTCCATGCGTGTATCTGTGTGTGCATCTGTCTGTCCATGCGTGTATCAGTGTGTGCATCCATCTGCCCATGCGTGTATCAGTGTGTGCATCTGTCTGCCCATGCATGTATCAGTGTGTGCATCTGTCTGCCCATGCATGTATCAGTGTGTGCATCTGTCTGCCCATTCGTGTATCAGTGTGTGCATCCGTCTGTCCATGTGTGTATCAGTGTGTGCATCTGTCTGTCCATGCGGTTATCAGTGTGTGCATCTGTCTGTCCATGCATGTATCAGTGTGTGCATCCATCTGTCCATGCATGTATCAGTGTGTGCATCCATCTGTCCATGCATGTATCAGTGTGTGCATCTGTCTGTCCATGCATGTATCAGTGTGTGCAACTGTCTGTCCATGCATGTATCAGTATGTGCATCTGTCTGTCCATGCGTGTATCAGTGTGTGCATCTGTCTGCCCATGCGTTTATCAGTGTGTGCATCCATCTGCCCATGCATGTATCAGTGTGTGCATCCGTCTGCCCATGCATGTATCAGTGTGTGCATCCGTCTGTCCATGCGTGTATCAGTATGTTGTCCATGCGTGTATCAGTATGTGCATCTGTCTGTCCATGCGTGTATCAGTGTGTGCATCTGTCTGTCCATGCGTGTATCAGTGTGTGCATCCATCTGTCCATGCGTGTATCAGTGTGTGCATCTGTCTGTCCATGCGTGTATCAGTGTGTGCATCTGTCTGTCCGTGCATGTATCAGTGTGTGCATCTGTCTACCCATACATGTATCAGTATGTGCATCCACCTATCCATGCGTGTATCAGTGTGTGCATCTGTCTGCCCATGCGTTTATCAGTGTGTGCATCTGTCTGTCCATGCGTGTATCAGTGTGTGCATCTGTCTGCCCATACGTGTTTTTAGTGTGTGCATCCGTCTGTCCATGCGTGTATCAGTGTGTGCATCTGTCTCTCCATGCAGGTGTAAGTGTGTGCATCTGTCTGTCCATGCGTGTATCAGTGTGTGCATCTGTCTGTCCATGCGTGTATCAGTATTGCATCTGTCTGTCCATGCGTGTATCAGTGTGTGCATCTGTCTGTCCATGCGTGTATCAGTGTGTGCATCTGTCTGTCCATGCGTGTATCAGTGTGTGCATCTGTCTGTCCGTGCATGTATCAGTGTGTGCATCTGTCTGCCCATATATACACACGATAATATAATCGATAATTAAGCACACACCAAAGTTACCAGTTTCCGTTACACCGTTTCACTGCGTCCCTCGTGCATCCTCGGGGACACAGAGGGTTAATTTGTATGCGTCCCTCTGCCATTTTTATGCGTATATACGCGCAAAAGGATGCATAAGGGCAACTCTGTGTGTATCAGTGTGTGCATCCGTCTGTCCATGCGTGTATCAGTGTGTGCATCCGTCTGCCCATGCATGTATCAGTGTGTGCATCTGTCTCTCCATGCAGGTGTAAGTGTGTGCATCTGTCTGTCCATGCATGTATCAGTGTGTGCATCTGTCTGCCCATGCATGTTTCAGTGTGTGCATCTGTCTGCCCATGCGTGTATCAGTATGTGCATCTGTCTGTCCATGCGTGTATCAGTGTGTGCATCTGTCTGCCCATGCGTTTATCAGTGTGTGCATCCATCTGCCCATGCATGTATCAGTGTGTGCATCCGTCTGCCCATGCATGTATCAGTGTGTGCATCCGTCTGTCCATGCGTGTATCAGTATGTTGTCCATGCGTGTATCAGTATGTGCATCTGTCTGTCCATGCGTGTATCAGTGTGTGCATCTGTCTGTCCATGCGTGTATCAGTGTGTGCATCCATCTGTCCATGCGTGTATCAGTGTGTGCATCTGTCTGTCCATGCGTGTATCAGTGTGTGCATCTGTCTGTCCGTGCATGTATCAGTGTGTGCATCTGTCTACCCATACATGTATCAGTATGTGCATCCACCTATCCATGCGTGTATCAGTGTGTGCATCTGTCTGCCCATGCGTGTATCAGTGTGTGCATCTGTCTGCCCATGCGTTTATCAGTGTGTGCATCTGTCTGTCCATGCGTGTATCAGTGTGTGCATCTGTCTGCCCATACGTGTTTTTAGTGTGTGCATCCGTCTGTCCATGCGTGTATCAGTGTGTGCATCTGTCTCTCCATGCAGGTGTAAGTGTGTGCATCTGTCTGTCCATGCGTGTATCAGTGTGTGCATCTGTCTGTCCATGCGTGTATCAGTGTATGCATCTGTCTGTCCATGCATGTATCAGTGTGTGCATCTGTCTGTCCATGCGTGTATCAGTATTGCATCTGTCTGTCCATGCGTGTATCAGTGTGTGCATCTGTCTGTCCATGCGTGTATCAGTGTGTGCATCTGTCTGTCCATGCGTGTATCAGTGTGTGCATCTGTCTGTCCGTGCATGTATCAGTGTGTGCATCTGTCTGCCCATATATACACACGATAATATAATCGATAATTAAGCACACACCAAAGTTACCAGTTTCCGTTACACCGTTTCACTGCGTCCCTCGTGCATCCTCGGGGACACAGAGGGTTAATTTGTATGCGTCCCTCTGCCATTTTTATGCGTATATACGCGCAAAAGGACGCATAAGGGCAACTCTGTGTGTATCAGTGTGTGCATCCATCTGTCCATGCGTGTATCAGTGTGTGCATCCGTCTGCCCATGCATGTATCAGTGTGTGCATCTGTCTCTCCATGCAGGTGTAAGTGTGTGCATCTGTCTGTCCATGCATGTATCAGTGTGTGCATCTGTCTGCCCATGCATGTTTCAGTGTGTGCATCTGTCTGCCCATGCATGTATCAGGGTGTGCATCTGTCTGTCCATGCGTGTATCAGTGTATGCATCTGTCTGTCCATGCGTGTATCAGTGTGTGCATCTGTCTGTCCATGCGTGTATCAGTATGTGCATCTGTCTGTCCATGCGTGTATCAGTGTGTGCATCTGTCTGTCCATGCGTGTATCAGTGTGTGCATCCGTCTGTCCATGCGTGTATCAGTGTGTGCATCTGTCTGTCCATGTGTGTATCAGTGTGTGCATCTGTCTGTCCATGCGTGTATCAGTGCATGCATGTGTCTGTCCATGCGTGTATCAGTGTGTGCATCTGTCTGTCCATGCATGTATCAGTGTGTGCATCTGTCTGTCCATGCGTGTATCAGTGTGTGCATCCATCTGTCCATGCGTGTATCAGTGTGTGCATCTGTCTGTCCATGCATGTATCAGTGTGTGCATCTGTCTGTCCGTGCATGTATCAGTGTGTGCATCTGTCTGCCCATATATACACACGATAATATAATCGATAATTAAGCAAACACCAACGTTACCAGTTTCCGTTACACTTTTTCACTGCGTCCCTCGTGCGTCCTCGGGGACGCAGAGGGTTAATTTGTATGCGTCCCTCTGCCATTTTTATGCATATATACGCGCAAAAGGACGCATAAGGGCAACTCTGTGTGTATCAGTGTGCATCCGTCTGTCCATGCGTGTATCAGTGTGTGCATCCGTCTGCCCATGCATGTATCAGTGTGTGCATCTGTCTGTCCATGCATGTATCAGTGTGTGCATCTGTCTGTCCATGCGTGTATCAGTGTGTGCATCTGTCTGTCCGTGCATGTATCAGTGTGTGCATCTGTCTACCCATGCATGTATCAGTGTGTGCATCCCATCTATCCATGCGTGTATCAGTGTGTGCATCTGTCTGCCCATGCGTGTATCAGTGTGTGCATCTGTCTGTCCATGCATGTATCAGTGTGTGCATCTGTCTGTCCATGCGTGTATCAGTATGTGCATCTCTGTCCATGCGTGTATCAGTGTGTGCATCCATCTGTCCATGCGTGTATCAGTGTGTACATCTGTCTGTCCATGCATGTATCAGTGTGTGCATCTGTCTACCCATGCATGTATCAGTGTGTGCATCTGTCTGTCCATGTGTGTATCAGTGTGTGCATCTGTCTGCCCATGCATGTTTTTAGTGTGTGCATCCGTCTCCATGCGTGTATCAGTGTGTGCATCTGTCTGTCCATGCGTGTATCAGTGTGTGCATCTGTCTGTCCATGCGTGTATCAGTGTATGCATCTGTCTGTCCATGCGTGTATCAGTGTGTGCATCTGTCTGTCCATGCGTGTATCAGTATGTGCATCTGTCTGTCCATGCGTGTATCAGTGTGTGCATCTGTCTGTCCATGCGTGTATCAGTGTGTGCATCCATCTGTCCATGCGTGTATCTGTGTGTGCATCTGTCTGTCCATGCGTGTATCAGTGTGTGCATCCATCTGCCCATGCGTGTATCAGTGTGTGCATCTGTCTGCCCATGCATGTATCAGTGTGTGCATCTGTCTGCCCATGCATGTATCAGTGTGTGCATCTGTCTGCCCATTCGTGTATCAGTGTGTGCATCCGTCTGTCCATGTGTGTATCAGTGTGTGCATCTGTCTGTCCATGCGGTTATCAGTGTGTGCATCTGTCTGTCCATGCATGTATCAGTGTGTGCATCCATCTGTCCATGCATGTATCAGTGTGTGCATCCATCTGTCCATGCATGTATCAGTGTGTGCATCTGTCTGTCCATGCATGTATCAGTGTGTGCAACTGTCTGTCCATGCATGTATCAGTATGTGCATCTGTCTGTCCATGCGTGTATCAGTGTGTGCATCTGTCTGCCCATGCGTTTATCAGTGTGTGCATCCATCTGCCCATGCATGTATCAGTGTGTGCATCCGTCTGCCCATGCATGTATCAGTGTGTGCATCCGTCTGTCCATGCGTGTATCAGTATGTTGTCCATGCGTGTATCAGTATGTGCATCTGTCTGTCCATGCGTGTATCAGTGTGTGCATCTGTCTGTCCATGCGTGTATCAGTGTGTGCATCCATCTGTCCATGCGTGTATCAGTGTGTGCATCTGTCTGTCCATGCGTGTATCAGTGTGTGCATCTGTCTGTCCGTGCATGTATCAGTGTGTGCATCTGTCTACCCATACATGTATCAGTATGTGCATCCACCTATCCATGCGTGTATCAGTGTGTGCATCTGTCTGCCCATGCGTTTATCAGTGTGTGCATCTGTCTGTCCATGCGTGTATCAGTGTGTGCATCTGTCTGCCCATACGTGTTTTTAGTGTGTGCATCCGTCTGTCCATGCGTGTATCAGTGTGTGCATCTGTCTCTCCATGCAGGTGTAAGTGTGTGCATCTGTCTGTCCATGCGTGTATCAGTGTGTGCATCTGTCTGTCCATGCGTGTATCAGTGTATGCATCTGTCTGTCCATGCATGTATCAGTGTGTGCATCTGTCTGTCCATGCGTGTATCAGTATTGCATCTGTCTGTCCATGCGTGTATCAGTGTGTGCATCTGTCTGTCCATGCGTGTATCAGTGTGTGCATCTGTCTGTCCATGCGTGTATCAGTATTGCATCTGTCTGTCCATGCGTGTATCAGTGTGTGCATCTGTCTGTCCATGCGTGTATCAGTGTGTGCATCTGTCTGTCCATGCGTGTATCAGTGTGTGCATCTGTCTGTCCATGCGTGTATCAGTGTGTGCATCTGTCTGTCCATGCATGTATCAGTGTGTGCATCTGTCTGCCCATATATACACACGATAATATAATCGATAATTAAGCACACACCAAAGTTACCAGTTTCCGTTACACCGTTTCACTGCGTCCCTCGTGCATCCTCGGGGACACAGAGGGTTAATTTGTATGCGTCCCTCTGCCATTTTTATGCGTATATACGCGCAAAAGGACGCATAAGGGCAACTCTGTGTGTATCAGTGTGTGCATCCGTCTGTCCATGCGTGTATCAGTGTGTGCATCCGTCTGCCCATGCATGTATCAGTGTGTGCATCTGTCTCTCCATGCAGGTGTAAGTGTGTGCATCTGTCTGTCCATGCATGTATCAGTGTGTGCATCTGTCTGCCCATGCATGTTTCAGTGTGTGCATCTGTCTGCCCATGCATGTATCAGGGTGTGCATCTGTCTGTCCATGCGTGTATCAGTGTATGCATCTGTCTGTCCATGCGTGTATCAGTGTGTGCATCTGTCTGTCCATGCGTGTATCAGTATGTGCATCTGTCTGTCCATGCGTGTATCAGTGTGTGCATCTGTCTGTCCATGCGTGTATCAGTGTGTGCATCTGTCTGTCCATGTGTGTATCAGTGTGTGCATCTGTCTGCCCATTCGTGTATCAGTGTGTGCATCCGTCTGTCCATGTGTGTATCAGTGTGTGCATCTGTCTGTCCATGCGGTTATCAGTGTGTGCATCTGTCTGTCCATGCATGTATCAGTGTGTGCATCCATCTGTCCATGCATGTATCAGTGTGTGCATCCATCTGTCCATGCATGTATCAGTGTGTGCATCTGTCTGTCCATGCATGTATCAGTGTGTGCAACTGTCTGTCCATGCATGTATCAGTATGTGCATCTGTCTGTCCATGCGTGTATCAGTGTGTGCATCTGTCTGCCCATGCGTTTATCAGTGTGTGCATCCATCTGCCCATGCATGTATCAGTGTGTGCATCCGTCTGCCCATGCATGTATCAGTGTGTGCATCCGTCTGTCCATGCGTGTATCAGTATGTTGTCCATGCGTGTATCAGTATGTGCATCTGTCTGTCCATGCGTGTATCAGTGTGTGCATCTGTCTGTCCATGCGTGTATCAGTGTGTGCATCCATCTGTCCATGCGTGTATCAGTGTGTGCATCTGTCTGTCCATGCGTGTATCAGTGTGTGCATCTGTCTGTCCGTGCATGTATCAGTGTGTGCATCTGTCTACCCATACATGTATCAGTATGTGCATCCACCTATCCATGCGTGTATCAGTGTGTGCATCTGTCTGCCCATGCGTTTATCAGTGTGTGCATCTGTCTGTCCATGCGTGTATCAGTGTGTGCATCTGTCTGCCCATACGTGTTTTTAGTGTGTGCATCCGTCTGTCCATGCGTGTATCAGTGTGTGCATCTGTCTCTCCATGCAGGTGTAAGTGTGTGCATCTGTCTGTCCATGCGTGTATCAGTGTGTGCATCTGTCTGTCCATGCGTGTATCAGTGTATGCATCTGTCTGTCCATGCATGTATCAGTGTGTGCATCTGTCTGTCCATGCGTGTATCAGTATTGCATCTGTCTGTCCATGCGTGTATCAGTGTGTGCATCTGTCTGTCCATGCGTGTATCAGTGTGTGCATCTGTCTGTCCATGCGTGTATCAGTATTGCATCTGTCTGTCCATGCGTGTATCAGTGTGTGCATCTGTCTGTCCATGCGTGTATCAGTGTGTGCATCTGTCTGTCCATGCGTGTATCAGTGTGTGCATCTGTCTGTCCATGCGTGTATCAGTGTGTGCATCTGTCTGTCCATGCATGTATCAGTGTGTGCATCTGTCTGCCCATATATACACACGATAATATAATCGATAATTAAGCACACACCAAAGTTACCAGTTTCCGTTACACCGTTTCACTGCGTCCCTCGTGCATCCTCGGGGACACAGAGGGTTAATTTGTATGCGTCCCTCTGCCATTTTTATGCGTATATACGCGCAAAAGGACGCATAAGGGCAACTCTGTGTGTATCAGTGTGTGCATCCGTCTGTCCATGCGTGTATCAGTGTGTGCATCCGTCTGCCCATGCATGTATCAGTGTGTGCATCTGTCTCTCCATGCAGGTGTAAGTGTGTGCATCTGTCTGTCCATGCATGTATCAGTGTGTGCATCTGTCTGCCCATGCATGTTTCAGTGTGTGCATCTGTCTGCCCATGCATGTATCAGGGTGTGCATCTGTCTGTCCATGCGTGTATCAGTGTATGCATCTGTCTGTCCATGCGTGTATCAGTGTGTGCATCTGTCTGTCCATGCGTGTATCAGTATGTGCATCTGTCTGTCCATGCGTGTATCAGTGTGTGCATCTGTCTGTCCATGCGTGTATCAGTGTGTGCATCTGTCTGTCCATGTGTGTATCAGTGTGTGCATCTGTCTGTCCATGCGTGTATCAGTGCATGCATGTGTCTGTCCATGCGTGTATCAGTGTGTGCATCTGTCTGTCCATGCATGTATCAGTGTGTGCATCTGTCTGTCCATGCGTGTATCAGTGTGTGCATCCATCTGTCCATGCGTGTATCAGTGTGTGCATCTGTCTGTCCATGCATGTATCAGTGTGTGCATCTGTCTGTCCGTGCATGTATCAGTGTGTGCATCTGTCTGCCCATATATACACACGATAATATAATCGATAATTAAGCAAACACCAACGTTACCAGTTTCCGTTACACTTTTTCACTGCGTCCCTCGTGCGTCCTCGGGGACGCAGAGGGTTAATTTGTATGCGTCCCTCTGCCATTTTTATGCGTATATACGCGCAAAAGGACGCATAAGGGCAACTCTGTGTGTATCAGTGTGCATCCGTCTGTCCATGCGTGTATCAGTGTGTGCATCCGTCTGCCCATGCATGTATCAGTGTGTGCATCTGTCTGTCCATGCATGTATCAGTGTGTGCATCTGTCTGTCCATGCGTGTATCAGTGTGTGCATCTGTCTGTCCGTGCATGTATCAGTGTGTGCATCTGTCTACCCATGCATGTATCAGTGTGTGCATCCCATCTATCCATGCGTGTATCAGTGTGTGCATCTGTCTGCCCATGCGTGTATCAGTGTGTGCATCTGTCTGTCCATGCATGTATCAGTGTGTGCATCTGTCTGTCCATGCGTGTATCAGTATGTGCATCTCTGTCCATGCGTGTATCAGTGTGTGCATCCATCTGTCCATGCGTGTATCAGTGTGTACATCTGTCTGTCCATGCATGTATCAGTGTGTGCATCTGTCTACCCATGCATGTATCAGTGTGTGCATCTGTCTGTCCATGTGTGTATCAGTGTGTGCATCTGTCTGCCCATGCATGTTTTTAGTGTGTGCATCCGTCTGTCCATGCGTGTATCAGTGTGTGCATCTGTCTGTCCATGCGTGTATCAGTGTGTGCATCTGTCTGTCCATGCGTGTATCAGTGTATGCATCTGTCTGTCCATGCGTGTATCAGTGTGTGCATCTGTCTGTCCATGCGTGTATCAGTATGTGCATCTGTCTGTCCATGCGTGTATCAGTGTGTGCATCTGTCTGTCCATGCGTGTATCAGTGTGTGCATCCATCTGTCCATGCGTGTATCAGTGTGTGCATCTGTCTGTCCATGCGTGTATCAGTGTATGCATCTGTCTGTCCATGCGTGTATCAGTGTGTGCATCTGTCTGTCCATGCGTGTATCAGTATGTGCATCTGTCTGTCCATGCGTGTATCAGTGTGTGCATCTGTCTGTCCATGCGTGTATCAGTGTGTGCATCCATCTGTCCATGCGTGTATCTGTGTGTGCATCTGTCTGTCCATGCGTGTATCAGTGTGTGCATCCATCTGCCCATGCGTGTATCAGTGTGTGCATCTGTCTGCCCATGCATGTATCAGTGTGTGCATCTGTCTGCCCATGCATGTATCAGTGTGTGCATCTGTCTGCCCATTCGTGTATCAGTGTGTGCATCCGTCTGTCCATGTGTGTATCAGTGTGTGCATCTGTCTGTCCATGCGGTTATCAGTGTGTGCATCTGTCTGTCCATGCATGTATCAGTGTGTGCATCCATCTGTCCATGCATGTATCAGTGTGTGCATCCATCTGTCCATGCATGTATCAGTGTGTGCATCCGTCTGTCCATGCGTGTATCAGTATGTTGTCCATGCGTGTATCAGTATGTGCATCTGTCTGTCCATGCGTGTATCAGTGTGTGCATCTGTCTGTCCATGCGTGTATCAGTGTGTGCATCCATCTGTCCATGCGTGTATCAGTGTGTGCATCTGTCTGTCCATGCGTGTATCAGTGTGTGCATCTGTCTGTCCGTGCATGTATCAGTGTGTGCATCTGTCTACCCATACATGTATCAGTATGTGCATCCACCTATCCATGCGTGTATCAGTGTGTGCATCTGTCTGCCCATGCGTGTATCAGTGTGTGCATCTGTCTGCCCATGCGTTTATCAGTGTGTGCATCTGTCTGTCCATGCGTGTATCAGTGTGTGCATCTGTCTGCCCATACGTGTTTTTAGTGTGTGCATCCGTCTGTCCATGCGTGTATCAGTGTGTGCATCTGTCTCTCCATGCAGGTGTAAGTGTGTGCATCTGTCTGTCCATGCGTGTATCAGTGTGTGCATCTGTCTGTCCATGCGTGTATCAGTGTATGCATCTGTCTGTCCATGCATGTATCAGTGTGTGCATCTGTCTGTCCATGCGTGTATCAGTATTGCATCTGTCTGTCCATGCGTGTATCAGTGTGTGCATCTGTCTGTCCATGCGTGTATCAGTGTGTGCATCTGTCTGTCCATGCGTGTATCAGTGTGTGCATCTGTCTGTCCGTGCATGTATCAGTGTGTGCATCTGTCTGCCCATATATACACACGATAATATAATCGATAATTAAGCACACACCAAAGTTACCAGTTTCCGTTACACCGTTTCCCTGCGTCCCTCGTGCATCCTCGGGGACACAGAGGGTTAATTTGTATGCGTCCCTCTGCCATTTTTATGCGTATATACGCGCAAAAGGACGCATAAGGGCAACTCTGTGTGTATCAGTGTGTGCATCCGTCTGTCCATGCGTGTATCAGTGTGTGCATCCGTCTGCCCATGCATGTATCAGTGTGTGCATCTGTCTCTCCATGCAGGTGTAAGTGTGTGCATCTGTCTGTCCATGCATGTATCAGTGTGTGCATCTGTCTGCCCATGCATGTTTCAGTGTGTGCATCTGTCTGCCCATGCATGTATCAGGGTGTGCATCTGTCTGTCCATGCGTGTATCAGTGTATGCATCTGTCTGTCCATGCGTGTATCAGTGTGTGCATCTGTCTGTCCATGCGTGTATCAGTATGTGCATCTGTCTGTCCATGCGTGTATCAGTGTGTGCATCTGTCTGTCCATGCGTGTATCAGTGTGTGCATCCGTCTGTCCATGCGTGTATCAGTGTGTGCATCTGTCTGTCCATGTGTGTATCAGTGTGTGCATCTGTCTGTCCATGCGTGTATCAGTGCATGCATGTGTCTGTCCATGCGTGTATCAGTGTGTGCATCTGTCTGTCCATGCATGTATCAGTGTGTGCATCTGTCTGTCCATGCGTGTATCAGTGTGTGCATCCATCTGTCCATGCGTGTATCAGTGTGTGCATCTGTCTGTCCATGCATGTATCAGTGTGTGCATCTGTCTGTCCGTGCATGTATCAGTGTGTGCATCTGTCTGCCCATATATACACACGATAATATAATCGATAATTAAGCAAACACCAACGTTACCAGTTTCCGTTACACTTTTTCACTGCGTCCCTCGTGCGTCCTCGGGGACGCAGAGGGTTAATTTGTATGCGTCCCTCTGCCATTTTTATGCGTATATACGCGCAAAAGGACGCATAAGGGCAACTCTGTGTGTATCAGTGTGCATCCGTCTGTCCATGCGTGTATCAGTGTGTGCATCCGTCTGCCCATGCATGTATCAGTGTGTGCATCTGTCTGTCCATGCATGTATCAGTGTGTGCATCTGTCTGTCCATGCGTGTATCAGTGTGTGCATCTGTCTGTCCGTGCATGTATCAGTGTGTGCATCTGTCTACCCATGCATGTATCAGTGTGTGCATCCCATCTATCCATGCGTGTATCAGTGTGTGCATCTGTCTGCCCATGCGTGTATCAGTGTGTGCATCTGTCTGTCCATGCATGTATCAGTGTGTGCATCTGTCTGTCCATGCGTGTATCAGTATGTGCATCTCTGTCCATGCGTGTATCAGTGTGTGCATCCATCTGTCCATGCGTGTATCAGTGTGTACATCTGTCTGTCCATGCATGTATCAGTGTGTGCATCTGTCTACCCATGCATGTATCAGTGTGTGCATCTGTCTGTCCATGTGTGTATCAGTGTGTGCATCTGTCTGCCCATGCATGTTTTTAGTGTGTGCATCCGTCTGTCCATGCGTGTATCAGTGTGTGCATCTGTCTGTCCATGCGTGTATCAGTGTGTGCATCTGTCTGTCCATGCGTGTATCAGTGTATGCATCTGTCTGTCCATGCGTGTATCAGTGTGTGCATCTGTCTGTCCATGCGTGTATCAGTATGTGCATCTGTCTGTCCATGCGTGTATCAGTGTGTGCATCTGTCTGTCCATGCGTGTATCAGTGTGTGCATCCATCTGTCCATGCGTGTATCAGTGTGTGCATCTGTCTGTCCATGCGTGTATCAGTGTATGCATCTGTCTGTCCATGCGTGTATCAGTGTGTGCATCTGTCTGTCCATGCGTGTATCAGTATGTGCATCTGTCTGTCCATGCGTGTATCAGTGTGTGCATCTGTCTGTCCATGCGTGTATCAGTGTGTGCATCCATCTGTCCATGCGTGTATCTGTGTGTGCATCTGTCTGTCCATGCGTGTATCAGTGTGTGCATCCATCTGCCCATGCGTGTATCAGTGTGTGCATCTGTCTGCCCATGCATGTATCAGTGTGTGCATCTGTCTGCCCATGCATGTATCAGTGTGTGCATCTGTCTGCCCATTCGTGTATCAGTGTGTGCATCCGTCTGTCCATGTGTGTATCAGTGTGTGCATCTGTCTGTCCATGCGGTTATCAGTGTGTGCATCTGTCTGTCCATGCATGTATCAGTGTGTGCATCCATCTGTCCATGCATGTATCAGTGTGTGCATCCATCTGTCCATGCATGTATCAGTGTGTGCATCTGTCTGTCCATGCATGTATCAGTGTGTGCAACTGTCTGTCCATGCATGTATCAGTATGTGCATCTGTCTGTCCATGCGTGTATCAGTGTGTGCATCTGTCTGCCCATGCGTTTATCAGTGTGTGCATCCATCTGCCCATGCATGTATCAGTGTGTGCATCCGTCTGCCCATGCATGTATCAGTGTGTGCATCCGTCTGTCCATGCGTGTATCAGTATGTTGTCCATGCGTGTATCAGTATGTGCATCTGTCTGTCCATGCGTGTATCAGTGTGTGCATCTGTCTGTCCATGCGTGTATCAGTGTGTGCATCCATCTGTCCATGCGTGTATCAGTGTGTGCATCTGTCTGTCCATGCGTGTATCAGTGTGTGCATCTGTCTGTCCGTGCATGTATCAGTGTGTGCATCTGTCTACCCATACATGTATCAGTATGTGCATCCACCTATCCATGCGTGTATCAGTGTGTGCATCTGTCTGCCCATGCGTGTATCAGTGTGTGCATCTGTCTGCCCATGCGTTTATCAGTGTGTGCATCTGTCTGTCCATGCGTGTATCAGTGTGTGCATCTGTCTGCCCATACGTGTTTTTAGTGTGTGCATCCGTCTGTCCATGCGTGTATCAGTGTGTGCATCTGTCTCTCCATGCAGGTGTAAGTGTGTGCATCTGTCTGTCCATGCGTGTATCAGTGTGTGCATCTGTCTGTCCATGCGTGTATCAGTGTATGCATCTGTCTGTCCATGCATGTATCAGTGTGTGCATCTGTCTGTCCATGCGTGTATCAGTATTGCATCTGTCTGTCCATGCGTGTATCAGTGTGTGCATCTGTCTGTCCATGCGTGTATCAGTGTGTGCATCTGTCTGTCCATGCGTGTATCAGTGTGTGCATCTGTCTGTCCGTGCATGTATCAGTGTGTGCATCTGTCTGCCCATATATACACACGATAATATAATCGATAATTAAGCACACACCAAAGTTACCAGTTTCCGTTACACCGTTTCACTGCGTCCCTCGTGCATCCTCGGGGACACAGAGGGTTAATTTGTATGCGTCCCTCTGCCATTTTTATGCGTATATACGCGCAAAAGGACGCATAAGGGCAACTCTGTGTGTATCAGTGTGTGCATCCGTCTGTCCATGCGTGTATCAGTGTGTGCATCCGTCTGCCCATGCATGTATCAGTGTGTGCATCTGTCTCTCCATGCAGGTGTAAGTGTGTGCATCTGTCTGTCCATGCATGTATCAGTGTGTGCATCTGTCTGCCCATGCATGTTTCAGTGTGTGCATCTGTCTGCCCATGCATGTATCAGGGTGTGCATCTGTCTGTCCATGCGTGTATCAGTGTATGCATCTGTCTGTCCATGCGTGTATCAGTGTGTGCATCTGTCTGTCCATGCGTGTATCAGTATGTGCATCTGTCTGTCCATGCGTGTATCAGTGTGTGCATCTGTCTGTCCATGCGTGTATCAGTGTGTGCATCCGTCTGTCCATGCGTGTATCAGTGTGTGCATCTGTCTGTCCATGTGTGTATCAGTGTGTGCATCTGTCTGTCCATGCGTGTATCAGTGCATGCATGTGTCTGTCCATGCGTGTATCAGTGTGTGCATCTGTCTGTCCATGCATGTATCAGTGTGTGCATCTGTCTGTCCATGCGTGTATCAGTGTGTGCATCCATCTGTCCATGCGTGTATCAGTGTGTGCATCTGTCTGTCCATGCATGTATCAGTGTGTGCATCTGTCTGTCCGTGCATGTATCAGTGTGTGCATCTGTCTGCCCATATATACACACGATAATATAATCGATAATTAAGCAAACACCAACGTTACCAGTTTCCGTTACACTTTTTCACTGCGTCCCTCGTGCGTCCTCGGGGACGCAGAGGGTTAATTTGTATGCGTCCCTCTGCCATTTTTATGCATATATACGCGCAAAAGGACGCATAAGGGCAACTCTGTGTGTATCAGTGTGCATCCGTCTGTCCATGCGTGTATCAGTGTGTGCATCCGTCTGCCCATGCATGTATCAGTGTGTGCATCTGTCTGTCCATGCATGTATCAGTGTGTGCATCTGTCTGTCCATGCGTGTATCAGTGTGTGCATCTGTCTGTCCGTGCATGTATCAGTGTGTGCATCTGTCTACCCATGCATGTATCAGTGTGTGCATCCCATCTATCCATGCGTGTATCAGTGTGTGCATCTGTCTGCCCATGCGTGTATCAGTGTGTGCATCTGTCTGTCCATGCATGTATCAGTGTGTGCATCTGTCTGTCCATGCGTGTATCAGTATGTGCATCTCTGTCCATGCGTGTATCAGTGTGTGCATCCATCTGTCCATGCGTGTATCAGTGTGTACATCTGTCTGTCCATGCATGTATCAGTGTGTGCATCTGTCTACCCATGCATGTATCAGTGTGTGCATCTGTCTGTCCATGTGTGTATCAGTGTGTGCATCTGTCTGCCCATGCATGTTTTTAGTGTGTGCATCCGTCTCCATGCGTGTATCAGTGTGTGCATCTGTCTGTCCATGCGTGTATCAGTGTGTGCATCTGTCTGTCCATGCGTGTATCAGTGTATGCATCTGTCTGTCCATGCGTGTATCAGTGTGTGCATCTGTCTGTCCATGCGTGTATCAGTATGTGCATCTGTCTGTCCATGCGTGTATCAGTGTGTGCATCTGTCTGTCCATGCGTGTATCAGTGTGTGCATCCATCTGTCCATGCGTGTATCTGTGTGTGCATCTGTCTGTCCATGCGTGTATCAGTGTGTGCATCCATCTGCCCATGCGTGTATCAGTGTGTGCATCTGTCTGCCCATGCATGTATCAGTGTGTGCATCTGTCTGCCCATGCATGTATCAGTGTGTGCATCTGTCTGCCCATTCGTGTATCAGTGTGTGCATCCGTCTGTCCATGTGTGTATCAGTGTGTGCATCTGTCTGTCCATGCGGTTATCAGTGTGTGCATCTGTCTGTCCATGCATGTATCAGTGTGTGCATCCATCTGTCCATGCATGTATCAGTGTGTGCATCCATCTGTCCATGCATGTATCAGTGTGTGCATCTGTCTGTCCATGCATGTATCAGTGTGTGCAACTGTCTGTCCATGCATGTATCAGTATGTGCATCTGTCTGTCCATGCGTGTATCAGTGTGTGCATCTGTCTGCCCATGCGTTTATCAGTGTGTGCATCCATCTGCCCATGCATGTATCAGTGTGTGCATCCGTCTGCCCATGCATGTATCAGTGTGTGCATCCGTCTGTCCATGCGTGTATCAGTATGTTGTCCATGCGTGTATCAGTATGTGCATCTGTCTGTCCATGCGTGTATCAGTGTGTGCATCTGTCTGTCCATGCGTGTATCAGTGTGTGCATCCATCTGTCCATGCGTGTATCAGTGTGTGCATCTGTCTGTCCATGCGTGTATCAGTGTGTGCATCTGTCTGTCCGTGCATGTATCAGTGTGTGCATCTGTCTACCCATACATGTATCAGTATGTGCATCCACCTATCCATGCGTGTATCAGTGTGTGCATCTGTCTGCCCATGCGTTTATCAGTGTGTGCATCTGTCTGTCCATGCGTGTATCAGTGTGTGCATCTGTCTGCCCATACGTGTTTTTAGTGTGTGCATCCGTCTGTCCATGCGTGTATCAGTGTGTGCATCTGTCTCTCCATGCAGGTGTAAGTGTGTGCATCTGTCTGTCCATGCGTGTATCAGTGTGTGCATCTGTCTGTCCATGCGTGTATCAGTATTGCATCTGTCTGTCCATGCGTGTATCAGTGTGTGCATCTGTCTGTCCATGCGTGTATCAGTGTGTGCATCTGTCTGTCCATGCGTGTATCAGTGTGTGCATCTGTCTGTCCGTGCATGTATCAGTGTGTGCATCTGTCTGCCCATATATACACACGATAATATAATCGATAATTAAGCACACACCAAAGTTACCAGTTTCCGTTACACCGTTTCACTGCGTCCCTCGTGCATCCTCGGGGACACAGAGGGTTAATTTGTATGCGTCCCTCTGCCATTTTTATGCGTATATACGCGCAAAAGGATGCATAAGGGCAACTCTGTGTGTATCAGTGTGTGCATCCGTCTGTCCATGCGTGTATCAGTGTGTGCATCCGTCTGCCCATGCATGTATCAGTGTGTGCATCTGTCTCTCCATGCAGGTGTAAGTGTGTGCATCTGTCTGTCCATGCATGTATCAGTGTGTGCATCTGTCTGCCCATGCATGTTTCAGTGTGTGCATCTGTCTGCCCATGCGTGTATCAGTATGTGCATCTGTCTGTCCATGCGTGTATCAGTGTGTGCATCTGTCTGCCCATGCGTTTATCAGTGTGTGCATCCATCTGCCCATGCATGTATCAGTGTGTGCATCCGTCTGCCCATGCATGTATCAGTGTGTGCATCCGTCTGTCCATGCGTGTATCAGTATGTTGTCCATGCGTGTATCAGTATGTGCATCTGTCTGTCCATGCGTGTATCAGTGTGTGCATCTGTCTGTCCATGCGTGTATCAGTGTGTGCATCCATCTGTCCATGCGTGTATCAGTGTGTGCATCTGTCTGTCCATGCGTGTATCAGTGTGTGCATCTGTCTGTCCGTGCATGTATCAGTGTGTGCATCTGTCTACCCATACATGTATCAGTATGTGCATCCACCTATCCATGCGTGTATCAGTGTGTGCATCTGTCTGCCCATGCGTGTATCAGTGTGTGCATCTGTCTGCCCATGCGTTTATCAGTGTGTGCATCTGTCTGTCCATGCGTGTATCAGTGTGTGCATCTGTCTGCCCATACGTGTTTTTAGTGTGTGCATCCGTCTGTCCATGCGTGTATCAGTGTGTGCATCTGTCTCTCCATGCAGGTGTAAGTGTGTGCATCTGTCTGTCCATGCGTGTATCAGTGTGTACATCTGTCTGTCCATGCATGTATCAGTGTGTGCATCTGTCTACCCATGCATGTATCAGTGTGTGCATCTGTCTGTCCATGTGTGTATCAGTGTGTGCATCTGTCTGCCCATGCATGTTTTTAGTGTGTGCATCCGTCTCCATGCGTGTATCAGTGTGTGCATCTGTCTGTCCATGCGTGTATCAGTGTGTGCATCTGTCTGTCCATGCGTGTATCAGTGTATGCATCTGTCTGTCCATGCGTGTATCAGTGTGTGCATCTGTCTGTCCATGCGTGTATCAGTATGTGCATCTGTCTGTCCATGCGTGTATCAGTGTGTGCATCTGTCTGTCCATGCGTGTATCAGTGTGTGCATCCATCTGTCCATGCGTGTATCTGTGTGTGCATCTGTCTGTCCATGCGTGTATCAGTGTGTGCATCCATCTGCCCATGCGTGTATCAGTGTGTGCATCTGTCTGCCCATGCATGTATCAGTGTGTGCATCTGTCTGCCCATGCATGTATCAGTGTGTGCATCTGTCTGCCCATTCGTGTATCAGTGTGTGCATCCGTCTGTCCATGTGTGTATCAGTGTGTGCATCTGTCTGTCCATGCGGTTATCAGTGTGTGCATCTGTCTGTCCATGCATGTATCAGTGTGTGCATCCATCTGTCCATGCATGTATCAGTGTGTGCATCCATCTGTCCATGCATGTATCAGTGTGTGCATCTGTCTGTCCATGCATGTATCAGTGTGTGCAACTGTCTGTCCATGCATGTATCAGTATGTGCATCTGTCTGTCCATGCGTGTATCAGTGTGTGCATCTGTCTGCCCATGCGTTTATCAGTGTGTGCATCCATCTGCCATGCATGTATCAGTGTGTGCATCCGTCTGCCCATGCATGTATCAGTGTGTGCATCCGTCTGTCCATGCGTGTATCAGTATGTTGTCCATGCGTGTATCAGTATGTGCATCTGTCTGTCCATGCGTGTATCAGTGTGTGCATCTGTCTGTCCATGCGTGTATCAGTGTGTGCATCCATCTGTCCATGCGTGTATCAGTGTGTGCATCTGTCTGTCCATGCGTGTATCAGTGTGTGCATCTGTCTGTCCGTGCATGTATCAGTGTGTGCATCTGTCTACCCATACATGTATCAGTATGTGCATCCACCTATCCATGCGTGTATCAGTGTGTGCATCTGTCTGCCCATGCGTTTATCAGTGTGTGCATCTGTCTGTCCATGCGTGTATCAGTGTGTGCATCTGTCTGCCCATACGTGTTTTTAGTGTGTGCATCCGTCTGTCCATGCGTGTATCAGTGTGTGCATCTGTCTCTCCATGCAGGTGTAAGTGTGTGCATCTGTCTGTCCATGCGTGTATCAGTGTGTGCATCTGTCTGTCCATGCGTGTATCAGTATTGCATCTGTCTGTCCATGCGTGTATCAGTGTGTGCATCTGTCTGTCCATGCGTGTATCAGTGTGTGCATCTGTCTGTCCATGCGTGTATCAGTGTGTGCATCTGTCTGTCCGTGCATGTATCAGTGTGTGCATCTGTCTGCCCATATATACACACGATAATATAATCGATAATTAAGCACACACCAAAGTTACCAGTTTCCGTTACACCGTTTCACTGCGTCCCTCGTGCATCCTCGGGGACACAGAGGGTTAATTTGTATGCGTCCCTCTGCCATTTTTATGCGTATATACGCGCAAAAGGATGCATAAGGGCAACTCTGTGTGTATCAGTGTGTGCATCCGTCTGTCCATGCGTGTATCAGTGTGTGCATCCGTCTGCCCATGCATGTATCAGTGTGTGCATCTGTCTCTCCATGCAGGTGTAAGTGTGTGCATCTGTCTGTCCATGCATGTATCAGTGTGTGCATCTGTCTGCCCATGCATGTTTCAGTGTGTGCATCTGTCTGCCCATGCGTGTATCAGTATGTGCATCTGTCTGTCCATGCGTGTATCAGTGTGTGCATCTGTCTGCCCATGCGTTTATCAGTGTGTGCATCCATCTGCCCATGCATGTATCAGTGTGTGCATCCGTCTGCCCATGCATGTATCAGTGTGTGCATCCGTCTGTCCATGCGTGTATCAGTATGTTGTCCATGCGTGTATCAGTATGTGCATCTGTCTGTCCATGCGTGTATCAGTGTGTGCATCTGTCTGTCCATGCGTGTATCAGTGTGTGCATCCATCTGTCCATGCGTGTATCAGTGTGTGCATCTGTCTGTCCATGCGTGTATCAGTGTGTGCATCTGTCTGTCCGTGCATGTATCAGTGTGTGCATCTGTCTACCCATACATGTATCAGTATGTGCATCCACCTATCCATGCGTGTATCAGTGTGTGCATCTGTCTGCCCATGCGTGTATCAGTGTGTGCATCTGTCTGCCCATGCGTTTATCAGTGTGTGCATCTGTCTGTCCATGCGTGTATCAGTGTGTGCATCTGTCTGCCCATACGTGTTTTTAGTGTGTGCATCCGTCTGTCCATGCGTGTATCAGTGTGTGCATCTGTCTCTCCATGCAGGTGTAAGTGTGTGCATCTGTCTGTCCATGCGTGTATCAGTGTGTGCATCTGTCTGTCCATGCGTGTATCAGTGTATGCATCTGTCTGTCCATGCATGTATCAGTGTGTGCATCTGTCTGTCCATGCGTGTATCAGTATTGCATCTGTCTGTCCATGCGTGTATCAGTGTGTGCATCTGTCTGTCCATGCGTGTATCAGTGTGTGCATCTGTCTGTCCATGCGTGTATCAGTGTGTGCATCTGTCTGTCCGTGCATGTATCAGTGTGTGCATCTGTCTGCCCATATATACACACGATAATATAATCGATAATTAAGCACACACCAAAGTTACCAGTTTCCGTTACACCGTTTCACTGCGTCCCTCGTGCATCCTCGGGGACACAGAGGGTTAATTTGTATGCGTCCCTCTGCCATTTTTATGCGTATATACGCGCAAAAGGACGCATAAGGGCAACTCTGTGTGTATCAGTGTGTGCATCCATCTGTCCATGCGTGTATCAGTGTGTGCATCCGTCTGCCCATGCATGTATCAGTGTGTGCATCTGTCTCTCCATGCAGGTGTAAGTGTGTGCATCTGTCTGTCCATGCATGTATCAGTGTGTGCATCTGTCTGCCCATGCATGTTTCAGTGTGTGCATCTGTCTGCCCATGCATGTATCAGGGTGTGCATCTGTCTGTCCCTGCGTGTATCAGTGTATGCATCTGTCTGTCCATGCGTGTATCAGTGTGTGCATCTGTCTGTCCATGCGTGTATCAGTATGTGCATCTGTCTGTCCATGCGTGTATCAGTGTGTGCATCTGTCTGTCCATGCGTGTATCAGTGTGTGCATCCGTCTGTCCATGCGTGTATCAGTGTGTGCATCTGTCTGTCCATGTGTGTATCAGTGTGTGCATCTGTCTGTCCATGCGTGTATCAGTGCATGCATGTGTCTGTCCATGCGTGTATCAGTGTGTGCATCTGTCTGTCCATGCATGTATCAGTGTGTGCATCTGTCTGTCCATGCGTGTATCAGTGTGTGCATCCATCTGTCCATGCGTGTATCAGTGTGTGCATCTGTCTGTCCATGCATGTATCAGTGTGTGCATCTGTCTGTCCGTGCATGTATCAGTGTGTGCATCTGTCTGCCCATATATACACACGATAATATAATCGATAATTAAGCAAACACCAACGTTACCAGTTTCCGTTACACTTTTTCACTGCGTCCCTCGTGCGTCCTCGGGGACGCAGAGGGTTAATTTGTATGCGTCCCTCTGCCATTTTTATGCATATATACGCGCAAAAGGACGCATAAGGGCAACTCTGTGTGTATCAGTGTGCATCCGTCTGTCCATGCGTGTATCAGTGTGTGCATCCGTCTGCCCATGCATGTATCAGTGTGTGCATCTGTCTGTCCATGCATGTATCAGTGTGTGCATCTGTCTGTCCATGCGTGTATCAGTGTGTGCATCTGTCTGTCCGTGCATGTATCAGTGTGTGCATCTGTCTACCCATGCATGTATCAGTGTGTGCATCCCATCTATCCATGCGTGTATCAGTGTGTGCATCTGTCTGCCCATGCGTGTATCAGTGTGTGCATCTGTCTGTCCATGCATGTATCAGTGTGTGCATCTGTCTGTCCATGCGTGTATCAGTATGTGCATCTCTGTCCATGCGTGTATCAGTGTGTGCATCCATCTGTCCATGCGTGTATCAGTGTGTACATCTGTCTGTCCATGCATGTATCAGTGTGTGCATCTGTCTACCCATGCATGTATCAGTGTGTGCATCTGTCTGTCCATGTGTGTATCAGTGTGTGCATCTGTCTGCCCATGCATGTTTTTAGTGTGTGCATCCGTCTCCATGCGTGTATCAGTGTGTGCATCTGTCTGTCCATGCGTGTATCAGTGTGTGCATCTGTCTGTCCATGCGTGTATCAGTGTATGCATCTGTCTGTCCATGCGTGTATCAGTGTGTGCATCTGTCTGTCCATGCGTGTATCAGTATGTGCATCTGTCTGTCCATGCGTGTATCAGTGTGTGCATCTGTCTGTCCATGCGTGTATCAGTGTGTGCATCCATCTGTCCATGCGTGTATCTGTGTGTGCATCTGTCTGTCCATGCGTGTATCAGTGTGTGCATCCATCTGCCCATGCGTGTATCAGTGTGTGCATCTGTCTGCCCATGCATGTATCAGTGTGTGCATCTGTCTGCCCATGCATGTATCAGTGTGTGCATCTGTCTGCCCATTCGTGTATCAGTGTGTGCATCCGTCTGTCCATGTGTGTATCAGTGTGTGCATCTGTCTGTCCATGCGGTTATCAGTGTGTGCATCTGTCTGTCCATGCATGTATCAGTGTGTGCATCCATCTGTCCATGCATGTATCAGTGTGTGCATCCATCTGTCCATGCATGTATCAGTGTGTGCATCTGTCTGTCCATGCATGTATCAGTGTGTGCAACTGTCTGTCCATGCATGTATCAGTATGTGCATCTGTCTGTCCATGCGTGTATCAGTGTGTGCATCTGTCTGCCCATGCGTTTATCAGTGTGTGCATCCATCTGCCCATGCATGTATCAGTGTGTGCATCCGTCTGCCCATGCATGTATCAGTGTGTGCATCCGTCTGTCCATGCGTGTATCAGTATGTTGTCCATGCGTGTATCAGTATGTGCATCTGTCTGTCCATGCGTGTATCAGTGTGTGCATCTGTCTGTCCATGCGTGTATCAGTGTGTGCATCCATCTGTCCATGCGTGTATCAGTGTGTGCATCTGTCTGTCCATGCGTGTATCAGTGTGTGCATCTGTCTGTCCGTGCATGTATCAGTGTGTGCATCTGTCTACCCATACATGTATCAGTATGTGCATCCACCTATCCATGCGTGTATCAGTGTGTGCATCTGTCTGCCCATGCGTTTATCAGTGTGTGCATCTGTCTGTCCATGCGTGTATCAGTGTGTGCATCTGTCTGCCCATACGTGTTTTTAGTGTGTGCATCCGTCTGTCCATGCGTGTATCAGTGTGTGCATCTGTCTCTCCATGCAGGTGTAAGTGTGTGCATCTGTCTGTCCATGCGTGTATCAGTGTGTGCATCTGTCTGTCCATGCGTGTATCAGTGTATGCATCTGTCTGTCCATGCATGTATCAGTGTGTGCATCTGTCTGTCCATGCGTGTATCAGTATTGCATCTGTCTGTCCATGCGTGTATCAGTGTGTGCATCTGTCTGTCCATGCGTGTATCAGTGTGTGCATCTGTCTGTCCATGCGTGTATCAGTGTGTGCATCTGTCTGTCCGTGCATGTATCAGTGTGTGCATCTGTCTGCCCATATATACACACGATAATATAATCGATAATTAAGCACACACCAAAGTTACCAGTTTCCGTTACACCGTTTCACTGCGTCCATCGTGCATCCTCGGGGACACGGAGGGTTAATTTGTATGCGTCCCTCTGCCATTTTTATGCGTATATACGCGCAAAAGGATGCATAAGGGCAACTCTGTGTGTATCAGTGTGTGCATCCGTCTGTCCATGCGTGTATCAGTGTGTGCATCCGTCTGCCCATGCATGTATCAGTGTGTGCATCTGTCTCTCCATGCAGGTGTAAGTGTGTGCATCTGTCTGTCCATGCATGTATCAGTGTGTGCATCTGTCTGCCCATGCATGTTTCAGTGTGTGCATCTGTCTGCCCATGCGTGTATCAGTGTGTGCATCTGTCTGTCCATGCGTGTATCAGTGTATGCATCTGTCTGTCCATGCGTGTATCAGTGTGTGCATCTGTCTGTCCATGCGTGTATCAGTATGTGCATCTGTCTGTCCATGCGTGTATCAGTGTGTGCATCTGTCTGTCCATGCGTGTATCAGTGTGTGCATCCGTCTGTCCATGCGTGTATCAGTGTGTGCATCTGTCTGTCCATGTGTGTATCAGTGTGTGCATCTGTCTGTCCATGCGTGTATCAGTGTATGCATCTGTCTGTCCATGCGTGTATCAGTGTGTGCATCTGTCTGTCCATGCGTGTATCAGTGTGTGCATCTGTCTGTCCATGCATGTATCAGTGTGTGCATCCGTCTGTCCATGCGTGTATCAGTGTGTGCATCTGTCTCTCCATGCAGGTGTAAGTGTGTGCATCTGTCTGTCCATGCGTGTATCAGTGTGTGCATCTGTCTGTCCGTGCATGTATCAGTGTGTGCATCTGTCTGCCCATATATACACACGATAATATAATCGATAATTAAGCACACACCAAAGTTACCAGTTTCCGTTACACCGTTTCACTGCGTCCCTCGTGCATCCTCGGGGACACAGAGGGTTAATTTGTATGCGTCCCTCTGCCATTTTTATGCGTATATACGCGCAAAAGGACGCATAAGGGCAACTCTGTGTGTATCAGTGTGTGCATCCATCTGTCCATGCGTGTATCAGTGTGTGCATCCGTCTGCCCATGCATGTATCAGTGTGTGCATCTGTCTCTCCATGCAGGTGTAAGTGTGTGCATCTGTCTGTCCATGCATGTATCAGTGTGTGCATCTGTCTGCCCATGCATGTTTCAGTGTGTGCATCTGTCTGCCCATGCATGTATCAGGGTGTGCATCTGTCTGTCCATGCGTGTATCAGTGTATGCATCTGTCTGTCCATGCGTGTATCAGTGTGTGCATCTGTCTGTCCATGCGTGTATCAGTATGTGCATCTGTCTGTCCATGCGTGTATCAGTGTGTGCATCTGTCTGTCCATGCGTGTATCAGTGTGTGCATCCGTCTGTCCATGCGTGTATCAGTGTGTGCATCTGTCTGTCCATGTGTGTATCAGTGTGTGCATCTGTCTGTCCATGCGTGTATCAGTGCATGCATGTGTCTGTCCATGCGTGTATCAGTGTGTGCATCTGTCTGTCCATGCATGTATCAGTGTGTGCATCTGTCTGTCCATGCGTGTATCAGTGTGTGCATCCATCTGTCCATGCGTGTATCAGTGTGTGCATCTGTCTGTCCATGCATGTATCAGTGTGTGCATCTGTCTGTCCGTGCATGTATCAGTGTGTGCATCTGTCTGCCCATATATACACACGATAATATAATCGATAATTAAGCAAACACCAACGTTACCAGTTTCCGTTACACTTTTTCACTGCGTCCCTCGTGCGTCCTCGGGGACGCAGAGGGTTAATTTGTATGCGTCCCTCTGCCATTTTTATGCATATATACGCGCAAAAGGACGCATAAGGGCAACTCTGTGTGTATCAGTGTGCATCCGTCTGTCCATGCGTGTATCAGTGTGTGCATCCGTCTGCCCATGCATGTATCAGTGTGTGCATCTGTCTGTCCATGCATGTATCAGTGTGTGCATCTGTCTGTCCATGCGTGTATCAGTGTGTGCATCTGTCTGTCCGTGCATGTATCAGTGTGTGCATCTGTCTACCCATGCATGTATCAGTGTGTGCATCCCATCTATCCATGCGTGTATCAGTGTGTGCATCTGTCTGCCCATGCGTGTATCAGTGTGTGCATCTGTCTGTCCATGCATGTATCAGTGTGTGCATCTGTCTGTCCATGCGTGTATCAGTATGTGCATCTCTGTCCATGCGTGTATCAGTGTGTGCATCCATCTGTCCATGCGTGTATCAGTGTGTACATCTGTCTGTCCATGCATGTATCAGTGTGTGCATCTGTCTACCCATGCATGTATCAGTGTGTGCATCTGTCTGTCCATGTGTGTATCAGTGTGTGCATCTGTCTGCCCATGCATGTTTTTAGTGTGTGCATCCGTCTCCATGCGTGTATCAGTGTGTGCATCTGTCTGTCCATGCGTGTATCAGTGTGTGCATCTGTCTGTCCATGCGTGTATCAGTGTATGCATCTGTCTGTCCATGCGTGTATCAGTGTGTGCATCTGTCTGTCCATGCGTGTATCAGTATGTGCATCTGTCTGTCCATGCGTGTATCAGTGTGTGCATCTGTCTGTCCATGCGTGTATCAGTGTGTGCATCCATCTGTCCATGCGTGTATCTGTGTGTGCATCTGTCTGTCCATGCGTGTATCAGTGTGTGCATCCATCTGCCCATGCGTGTATCAGTGTGTGCATCTGTCTGCCCATGCATGTATCAGTGTGTGCATCTGTCTGCCCATGCATGTATCAGTGTGTGCATCTGTCTGCCCATTCGTGTATCAGTGTGTGCATCCGTCTGTCCATGTGTGTATCAGTGTGTGCATCTGTCTGTCCATGCGGTTATCAGTGTGTGCATCTGTCTGTCCATGCATGTATCAGTGTGTGCATCCATCTGTCCATGCATGTATCAGTGTGTGCATCCATCTGTCCATGCATGTATCAGTGTGTGCATCTGTCTGTCCATGCATGTATCAGTGTGTGCAACTGTCTGTCCATGCATGTATCAGTATGTGCATCTGTCTGTCCATGCGTGTATCAGTGTGTGCATCTGTCTGCCCATGCGTTTATCAGTGTGTGCATCCATCTGCCCATGCATGTATCAGTGTGTGCATCCGTCTGCCCATGCATGTATCAGTGTGTGCATCCGTCTGTCCATGCGTGTATCAGTATGTTGTCCATGCGTGTATCAGTATGTGCATCTGTCTGTCCATGCGTGTATCAGTGTGTGCATCTGTCTGTCCATGCGTGTATCAGTGTGTGCATCCATCTGTCCATGCGTGTATCAGTGTGTGCATCTGTCTGTCCATGCGTGTATCAGTGTGTGCATCTGTCTGTCCGTGCATGTATCAGTGTGTGCATCTGTCTACCCATACATGTATCAGTATGTGCATCCACCTATCCATGCGTGTATCAGTGTGTGCATCTGTCTGCCCATGCGTTTATCAGTGTGTGCATCTGTCTGTCCATGCGTGTATCAGTGTGTGCATCTGTCTGCCCATACGTGTTTTTAGTGTGTGCATCCGTCTGTCCATGCGTGTATCAGTGTGTGCATCTGTCTCTCCATGCAGGTGTAAGTGTGTGCATCTGTCTGTCCATGCGTGTATCAGTGTGTGCATCTGTCTGTCCATGCGTGTATCAGTGTATGCATCTGTCTGTCCATGCATGTATCAGTGTGTGCATCTGTCTGTCCATGCGTGTATCAGTATTGCATCTGTCTGTCCATGCGTGTATCAGTGTGTGCATCTGTCTGTCCATGCGTGTATCAGTGTGTGCATCTGTCTGTCCATGCGTGTATCAGTGTGTGCATCTGTCTGTCCGTGCATGTATCAGTGTGTGCATCTGTCTGCCCATATATACACACGATAATATAATCGATAATTAAGCACACACCAAAGTTACCAGTTTCCGTTACACCGTTTCACTGCGTCCCTCGTGCATCCTCGGGGACACGGAGGGTTAATTTGTATGCGTCCCTCTGCCATTTTTATGCGTATATACGCGCAAAAGGATGCATAAGGGCAACTCTATGTGTATCAGTGTGTGCATCCGTCTGTCCATGCGTGTATCAGTGTGTGCATCCGTCTGCCCATGCATGTATCAGTGTGTGCATCTGTCTCTCCATGCAGGTGTAAGTGTGTGCATCTGTCTGTCCATGCATGTATCAGTGTGTGCATCTGTCTGCCCATGCATGTTTCAGTGTGTGCATCTGTCTGCCCATGCGTGTATCAGTGTGTGCATCTGTCTGTCCATGCGTGTATCAGTGTATGCATCTGTCTGTCCATGCGTGTATCAGTGTGTGCATCTGTCTGTCCATGCGTGTATCAGTATGTGCATCTGTCTGTCCATGCGTGTATCAGTGTGTGCATCTGTCTGTCCATGCGTGTATCAGTGTGTGCATCCGTCTGTCCATGCGTGTATCAGTGTGTGCATCTGTCTGTCCATGTGTGTATCAGTGTGTGCATCTGTCTGTCCATGCGTGTATCAGTGTATGCATCTGTCTGTCCATGCGTGTATCAGTGTGTGCATCTGTCTGTCCATGCGTGTATCAGTGTGTGCATCTGTCTGTCCATGCATGTATCAGTGTGTGCATCTGTCTGTCCATGCGTGTATCAGTGTGTGCATCCATCTGTCCATGCGTGTATCAGTGTGTGCATCTGTCTGTCCATGCGTGTATCAGTGTGTGCATCTGTCTGTCCGTGCATGTATCAGTGTGTGCATCTGTCTGCCCATATATACACACGATAATATAATCGATAATTAAGCAAACACCAACGTTACCAGTTTCCGTTACACTTTTTCACTGCGTCCCTCGTGCGTCCTCGGGGACGCAGAGGGTTAATTTGTATGCGTCCCTCTGCCATTTTTATGCGTATATACGCGCAAAAGGACGCATAAGGGCAACTCTGTGTGTATCAGTGTGCATCCGTCTGTCCATGCGTGTATCAGTGTGTGCATCCGTCTGCCCATGCATGTATCAGTGTGTGCATCTGTCTGTCCATGCATGTATCAGTGTGTGCATCTGTCTGTCCATGCGTGTATCAGTGTGTGCATCTGTCTGTCCGTGCATGTATCAGTGTGTGCATCTGTCTACCCATGCATGTATCAGTGTGTGCATCCCATCTATCCATGCGTGTATCAGTGTGTGCATCTGTCTGCCCATGCGTGTATCAGTGTGTGCATCTGTCTGCCCATGCGTTTATCAGTGTGTGCATCCATCTGCCCATGCATGTATCAGTGTGTGCATCTGTCTGCCCATGCATGTATCAGTGTGTGCATCCGTCTGTCCATGCGTGTATCAGTGTGTGCATCCGTCTGTCCATGCGTGTATCAGTGTGTGCATCTGTCTGTCCATGCGTGTATCAGTGTGTGCATCTGTCTGTCCATGCGTGTATCAGTGTGTGCATCTGTCTGCCCATGCGTGTTTTTAGTGTGTGCATCCGTCTGTCCATGCGTGCATCAGTGTGTGCATCTGTCTGTCCATGCGTGTATCAGTGTGTGCATCTGTCTGTCCATGCATGTATCAGTGTATGCATCTGTCTGTCCATGCGTGTATCAGTGTGTGCATCTGTCTGTCCATGCGTGTATCAGTATGTGCATCTGTCTGTCCATTCGTGTATCAGTGTGTGCATCTGTCTGTCCATGCGTGTATCAGTGTGTGCATCCATCTGTCCATACGTGTATCAGTGTGTGCATCTGTCTGTCCATGCGTGTATCAGTGTGTGCATCTGTCTGTCCGTGCATGTATCAGTGTGTGCATCTGTCTACCCATGCATGTATCAGTGTGTGCATCCATCTATCCATGCGTGTATCAGTGTGTGCATCTGTCTGCCTATGCGTGTATCGGTGTGTGCATCCGTCTGTCCATGCATGTATCAGTGTGTGCATCTGTCTGCCCATGCATGTATCAGTGTGTGCATCTGTCTGTCCATGCGTGTATCAGTGTGTGCATCTATCTGTCCATGCGTGTATCAGTGTGTGCATCTGTCTGTCCATGCATGTATCAGTGTGTGCATCTGTCTGCCCATGCTTGTATCCGTTCCTGATCTTTTGTCCAGATCATATTTTCAAGAGCTTTTCATATATAGTAACCAAACTTGGTATATGAAGGCATCATGCCATAAAGGTGGGTCATGTATCAGAAGTAGGTCAGTATGACCTATTTTTCATGGGTCACTGAACATAGAGTATTGTTTTTGGGGTTTTTGCATGCAGTAACCAAACTTGGTATATGGATGTATCGTGGCCTAAAGGTGTGCCATGTATAAAAAGTAGGTCAACCTGACATACTTTTCACGATTCACGTATGATGATACAAAATTCTTGTCTAGGCTTTAGTTTTCTGAGTCCTTTGTATACATTAACAAAACTTGGTGTATGGATGAATTCATTGCAATGGCAATGACACAACTATGTCAGTATTTAGATCATCTGATAGCAATCTACAGTTTTGATGTGGATGATGCTACTGAGTTAGAACAAGAATATCGCGACGAGACTGCTCAAGCAAACACGTAGTCACGACCAGTTTCAAATCGGCATGAGGGGATTACCCACAGGCTCTTCCAGCTGCATTGACAAAACTCACTTGGCAGAACGCTAAAGTGCCTACCATCTGCACCATGGCAGACTCTGGCATGTTCAAAGGTGAAACAGAGGATCTGGTGCTGCCTCGGCTGCAGGCAACCATGTCCAGAACTTTCTACACCATAGAAGTGGCAGACAGACTCAATTTCCTCACGTGGTTGAAATCGGTCGTAGATGTTTTTCCGCAGAGTCGCGTTTGGGATTGTACTTAGGCTCGTCTCGGAAGTGGGCCCACTTGGCATTTAATATCAAGGCTGTCTGCGAGGCAACCACTACAGGTATGAGCAGTAGTAGAATCAGCATCCTATACATGGGGAGTTAAACTGAACAGAGTGAAACCATCGAGATAAATCTGCATCAGATCGATCCCGTTACTGGGTTCAGAGGTGATCTTCATGCCTTGAGAGGCGGGTGCTAGCAGCTTCATTTTGCCATTAGGCAGGATCCACAGCTCTAGCACTATATCGGTGTTCAGCGGACTAATGAGCCGGACTTGCCCAAGTAGCTTTACAGCGGTCTTCGACTTGGAGGCATGTGACACACCCTCAACCCGTAAAACACTCTTCTGGATGTTAATGGCTGCCCCTGACTCAAACGGACAACGCAACAGGAGCTTTCCACCAGTGACCCCAACCTTATCACCTACTCCAATTAGGGTTGTACCCTCTCCTATATAGGTTAGAAATGATGATCCATGGTTGAACAGCTTTCACACCTTACCATCCTTCTTCACAACAGTAGAGAGGGGCGTGACCTCCAGGTCAATAACTGCTGGAGGTCTATATAGTGCAACCACGTTCGCCAGTTACCACCATCTCGAGCGCGATACCACACCGCATTCTTTTCGAAGACTATCTGCATCTGTTTTGCCAGGGTCAATACCACACCGTCATGTGACATTGGTGAGGCATGCTTCACAGTCGGCTCTATGACATGGAAGCTGAGGTCAGCGTCCAAGGTGTTAACATCCTCAACCTTGTCTTCTGACTGTTGTATCAGGGGGTAGATGATGAACTTCTTCTTTGGGAAGTCGTAGTGGAATACAATCTTGCTACCATCCATGTTGCGACTCAGATGCTCCTTGGAGACATCTTTTAGGTCAGTCAACAGCTTTACGTCATCTCCACCGACGGAATGGATTGAGAACGTCTTGGAGTCTGCTCTCTATTGTAGGACGAACGATTTGCGATCGCTTTCTTTAACCTTGACAGCATCAACGTCGTACACATCCACGAGATCAGCTAGACCGGTCGAGTGAGCAAATATGGGCTCCATTGTATATAGGGGGGTTTAAGCGGACTGTATATCCATGCTGATTGTCTGATTGCTACACCAATGGGGACAATGTTATCAGACCATCTCTAGTCGGTAGACGTGTGGTTCAGTATCGGATAGAATGGGTTCTCTTCAAGGTAGCTCAGCATTATACCACGTACATACATGTCGATGTGTTACATCCACTGCCAGGAAGTACCTACCACACCTCACTGACTGAAGTAGGGTTAGACGTGATAGAATATCTGCCAGGAGCCAACAACAAACTGTGGAAATCGATCAGCCCCAATATGTTCACCCATGCAAATCACCTGTTTGACAGCTCCACCATTAATCTTTATGCCAGCATGGCTGGTCTGTCAGATGCCCAATTAGAGCTTACACTGCTGCTACTTATTGACCCATCATTGTGATATCATACCAGCCCTATCAGGCATTCGCCGAGATGATGGCGAGCGAGATAAAGGAGCCAACTCAACCACACACCTCCGGGATGGTAGATATAAGGGTACAGGAAATGCTTTGTCGACGAGAAGGCGATCGAGTACAGCGGGTGAGCTGGTATGAACAGAATGCCAGAGAGGCAAGGAGACGAAGGGACTACAACTCTGTTCAAGAATATGAGAGCCTCATCCAGCAGGAGGCGGGGCCACAGTAGGGCCAAACTTGTATAAAGTGTGATGAGTCTATAGAAGTCATACAATGGGAAGAGGAGAGGGTGCAGGAGTATAAAGCCAAGAAAGCCAGCCAATGGCGGACGTACTACCAGGCGTACAAGATGAAGTTTCAGATGTCATGGCTGCGCAAGCTACTCGCCCCTGACATTGTGATGGGTGTTTGAGAGAGGTATATCTGCACACCAATAAGCTGGTTCGGTTCACCAGGCTCTCCAAGATGTATCCCACAATGACTCATTGACAGATCCTACAGGTAATGGTACAAGTTTAAGACCTAGGTATACCATGGCTAAATCGGAGTGGCGAAAGCAGCCTGAACTATATCCCACCTTAGCACTTGAGGAGCGTGGTACAGTACATGGCTGGTGACTCCAGCAGATTGACACCATCAGACAGAATCTTGTTCATGAGACAGAAAAGTACAGCAAAACACGCAGACGATATAAAACAGCCTACAACAGTCTAGCACGCACAACCACAGCTACGGGTGTGATTGGATCCAGCCCTGGTGTGGCCGCTGTTGCCACCCTCACTACAGGGGTGGGTGCTATCATCGCTATCCGGCTGGGTGGAGTAACCCTTGCCGCTACTGTCCTGACCACCGGCTTGGCAGTTGGACAGCGTCAGATCACCAGGAAGCTGGAGAAGCATGCTAAGTATGTAACACTAGTACAGACCGGCCTACGGGCTATCGACGAGTCTGTCAGCAAAGCTCTCGAGGATGGGCAGGTTAATGATGAAGGGTACCACTATATATTGAAGCTCCAAACCCTTTACCGCACAGAGAAACCCAAAGTGCGCCAGCAATACCTCAAAGGCTCCAGCGGGCAGGGGATCATGGAGGAGCTAAAAAACAAGATGCTGCAGAGAGGACGTGTCAAAGATCTCTATGGTGTCAAATAGTATGTTGTGTCCGCAACAGTTTTAAGATGACTACTATAGATGGCTTTCCCGACAACCCTCACGACAATAGACCAGAGCCAACCGCCCCTCCTGGGTACACTCTGGACTGGCCATCTACATAGTCTGCTGGATGATATTTCAGATCTAACCCCGCTCTCCATTAGGGTCGATGGGCGGTCCTGCATCAGCTTCTCCATCAATCCACGACCACTGACCAACGTCAGTCACCATCAAGGATGCGAAGAAAGCTCACACCTGGATGGCAGGCCCATTTCTCTCGTTCTGGAACCAACAGCTAACTTTGCCGTCTGGGCCGCCACGACAGGATGTTGCACCGGCGCAGGTTTGCTGCACTCCTATTCTGTTACCCCAAAGCTGTGCTCATTGCCAGCTGTCTCAGATTCCATGTGTACTACACGGTGAGACGAATCCTCCATGAGCTGGTCGCAAGCCTGCCTGATACGAATGATTTCAATCCACAGATCAACAGCTACAGCCTCTCAGCAGTCAGTAGACTCCGGCGAGAGTTCAACAGCCACTCAGATTATCGGTGGCATGGCGGTGACAACAATGGTCTGGGCATTATGTATGGTGACCCGAGACGAGACTATTCGGGCTTCCCCTATCAAATGGCCCAAAAAATCGGTCGTCGGAAGACAGCAACGTTCTCATTCGATCCAGACTCAGAGCCCAGAGCGAGGGTGCAGAATATGCACATCACCTGAATCAGGCAAGACCGCCCAGATGCCTGGAAATACTTTGTCCCACACACAACCTCAGGACTTAACCAGCGTCGAGTAAAAATATAAATCCCGCTTCCGCTTATAGCCTCCCTTTGTAGGAGGAGTTTAGGCCATTACCCGAGTAGCGCAAGGACACTAATATTAGTACCCGGGGAGATACTGCGCAATCCATATACATAGGATGGTAGCTTTGAGTAACTACGATAGTAACGGCGTAACCTCCTCCTATAGTGCAGTTTATAGTTGCTTTCAAAATGTATGATACAACAATCTGGAATGCTGTTGCGTTATTTTCTTTAATTAGGCAGGACAACCTAATCAAAAACGAAAAATTAGTACACAGCCTGAAATTGCTGAAAGAATTTTAAAAAATTATGTTCAGTGATTATTGCCTAACAGTCTGCAACTAAGTATATACTTGGTATTTTACGACAGACTCGGGGTCTGCAGCGAAAGAAACAAAATTATATGGAGATTCGACGGAGTAACTGGCTGATTTTCTCAATGACAAAGGTGTTACCTTGCTATTGTTAGCTGCTTTACCATAGAGCTTTGTGTTTTGATTAGGACTTAGGATTAGTAAACACATGTGTGAAGCGATCAAGAGAGCCCAATAGCCAAAACGCAGAACTTACAGGCGCTAATGGAGAAGCTGCTAGCACTGCTCTACTGACTGACCCACTTGTTCTAGTCATCTGCAGTGGACCAAAAGACAGTCACCTACCTCAGCGACATCACAAGGTGCATCCGTCACACCAAGATCACTGTCTTCTTCCACTTTCAGAAGTACACCCGTGAGATCTTGCTAGATATCCGCCACAATGCTCAGTTGCTGTACTTCAGCACGAAGTGTGGGCGTGCTTTGCTGGAAACCATATATGACAGCCTGACCCACAAGGAGACCAAACGGGACTTTGTCGCGGGAGTACAGAGGGTAGCTAAACGGTACCAATTCATCTTCAGCAACAAGGAGACAGGTGAGCTGTCACACTTCAAGCCTGCTATGGAGAAAGCAGAAAACTTCAGCTACAAGCTGGATCCTGCCAGGAAGCTAAAGCGAAAACTAAAGCAGCATTAGCCAGGAAGCTGAGCCAACAGTAGTAGCGGTGGGATGCTTTTTCAGGGTCGAGGAACTTCATGAGAAGCTTGAGGAACTTCTTCAGAAGCTTGAGGAACTTCGTCAGAAGCTTGAGGAATTTCGTCAGAAGCTTGAGGAACTTCTTCAGAAGCTTGAGGAACTTCATCAGAAGCTTCATCCATAGACTCCCCTGCCTGAGGATCAGATAGGTGTTTCTGAAACTCTATCCACTGAGGATCAGATGCCACGTCACTATTCTTCTGAAAGTTCTCACGGAAGACCCACTTCAGCCACGCTTTACTGGCATCTGACTTGTGAGCAGGTTTGATGAGGTAGTCTAGGTAGTTCTCAGGGAACTTTATAAATACGTCCAGATTACTCGCCAGCCGCTCGCACCCTCTTTCGTTGAAGATGTGCTCAATGGCCTCCTTCCGGCCCTCGGCCCGCTCCTGAGTACCAGTGGCATGCCCAGCCTCATGGCCCTCAGTCACAGCTGTACTGATCTCCTCTCGGAAGTAATCTGTGGCTCCAGCCTGTAGAGCATCCAACATCCGGTGTTCATCATCAGTGTGGATGTCGAATACACCAGCCCACTTCGCTACCATTAGGAGATTTTTGGTCAACCCTAGCCTTTTGAAGAGCAAGAATGACAGGACTCTTGGTTGTTTTGAAGGGTAGGCTGTGTGACTTGCCCTGGGCACTGTCAAGCTTCTAGTAGAGCAGCCGAGTCAATAATTCCTTCGTACTATGGGCCAGTGTGGTCTCTATGTCAGTCAGTATCTCCACAACAGACAGAGGCGGGACCTTGGCTCGCTCGTGGATAATGTTGATGTCACGAAGTAGTCGTCAGACCCTGTCAATCAGCCAAAGAGTGGAGGACTGTACTGGTTTCTTCCTGGAGGGTGATATAAGTTTCTTCTGCCGACCGAAGACGAGCTCGTGAAGTAGTACTTTATACATCGCCGTTTAAAACCTGTATATACTTAGATGTTAAACATGCAGCAGTATGTACAGCATCCAGATGGGGCAGTTGAACCTGCAACCTCGCACCACACTGATCCTCGGAAGGACTGTCTGACAGTCATTCGACCTAGTATCCATGATACGAACCCTCTATCCACGGCGGGAAAGTACATTGACTTTGCTATCTCGGGACAGATCCATGAGATTAGGCGCATGACGCTCAAGTTCAAGCTCAAGAGCACAGCGGCGAAGGAGGTAGAGCTCCCACAGGTGGTGAGCAGGTGGGAGATTATGCAGAGCAACAACACCCTGGACACCGCCTATGTGAACGATGAGTACCGGGTCCTGGCTCCGCTGAATCGTAAACCAGACTATGTGAAGGGGAAAGGGTACTATGCCGTCGGATGTAATGAAGGCTTCACAGAATTCGACTTACAACCAGACATAGAAACACCTGTTGCGGTGCCACTCTTCTCCCTCCTCGAGAACACACACGTGAACCTGGCCTTGATGCAGGACAAGCTGTTCCCCCAGGTCTGGGCCACTCCTAGTGTATTCATCCAAGGACTCCCTGGAGAATTTTTGTGGAAAAGCATCACCCTACCATCCTCGATGGGGTGAATTCGATAGGTATGGGTATACCGGAGGTAGAACGTGTTCCGTACAGTCTGGATCTTCTCCATGATCTGACCTGTAATGTCTCCTAGCCCTCTGAAGAATGTCCAGCGTTCTGTTAGCCATCCTCTCTCCTCTGTCTCCCTCTCACCCAGGCACTGATTGAGAATCTGCTCACCTTCTCGTCTCATACTCTGGGCTAAGGGTTCAGATCTAGGCCCCCCCCCCCTCATCAGCTGCCTAGTGATTCACTGTAGAGGAGGGAGGCGCTCTAATGGATGGTTTGCCATCCGAGTTGCTACAGCTTTGGCTCGTAAGCGGGCAGTCGTCTCCTCATCCAACTGACGAAGCTCACGGAGCCACTGTGCTTTCTTATGAGGGTTCTATGGATCACCTCTGGTGATCGCTGGGAACCTCCCCGTCTGTTGTGCTCGGGAGAGTCGCTTTTGCAACTCCTCGGCACGGTCCTGTCCAATCATCTGGAGCAGGTCGGCTATGTTGGCCTTAGAGTAACCTCTAAGCTGTGATACAATAACCATGATGGCGAACCTTATAGCAACTGAGAATGTGTGTCTCTAAATGGGTATTCGGACCATCCCATTCATGTCTAGCAAGCCCTAGATGGGCCCTGGCATGTATTTGTGTGGCCCATGTCTCAAATCCCTATGCCTCAGGAATTGGGAGTGCGGTGGGAGCCACAAATCGCCGATCAGTTACCTGTGGAGGGTGGTGGTATCATTTTGACTCTGACCCTATTACTAGTCTTAATATTTGCACGCTGTCATCAGCCAAGGTGAGCATTATCACCCTTGGACCTTTTATTCATTTCATCTGGTTTGTCATTTCACAGTGAGGGGAGGAAGTGGGAGTGTTTGTCATTTCACATTGAGGGTTTGGGCGGGGGGGGGGGGGGGGGGAATAATGTGTATGTTTGTCATTTCACAGGAAGGGGAGGGAATGTGAGTGTGTTTGTCATTTCACATTGAGGGGAGGGAGTGCGTGTGTGTTTGTCATTTCACATGGAGGGGTTGGGGAGGAGGTTTGTAGTGGGACTGCATTTGTCATTTCACTGGGTGGGGAGGGAGTGCGAGTGTTTGAGTGGGATATTAATGTTTATTTGTGTGACCTCATCAGATTAGCAGAGTTCAGCAATACGCCTTCGAGTCAGCTGACTATAGATGAGTTTCAGAGAATAGACCTCGAGGATGAGCAGGATCCCCCAGCATTCAGTGAGGCCAAGCGGAAAGCCAAACTTGCCCATCTAGAACATAGTAATTTCTCGAACTTAACAGACGAAGTCTCTCAACTACAGCTTGAAATAGAGAAGTCACTCGAGGCCAGCAGACCAAAAGGAGGTGTGTGGTCATCATATACCAGTAAGTGTCAATCCAAGAATGTAGCTATCTCTTAGGGGAACACGATAGTGTCTCCTGTGGCAATAGCGTAATATATAGTGCATAACAAATTGCTGTTACATCATATGTTGTCAGGTTTCATCATATGTTGCAATGTTACATCATATGTTGTAATGTTTGAAGATGTCTTGGTGTCTGGAGTACAGACCGTACATTGGTAATGATGTGAACCATCATCAAACAGTTGAATAGGACTGGGAAAAATATGAAGGTGGATGCCACCCTCAATTTTGAATTTGACGGTCATTTGCAAGGTAAAAAAGGTCAAAACAAGGTCATAATGACTATTGTGAGGTTTTTTATGGTGTATACCACATTTACCAGATATATGTAGACAAAAACCAAATCAAATGTCATTTAATGCACCACGCATCTGTAATTAACAGATAAACATTATTGCACATAAATTTATGGCATAATGTAATAGTACACCAGCCAAACAGGGAAAAGAGCTGTAGAAAAAAATGTTATCGACATTTTTTGTTAATACTAATGCATACATGCTAGATCAGTCAGTCATAGGATGAGGAAAATGATGTGGGTGGATTCCACCATCAATTTTGAATTTAAATGTCATTTGGGACATGAATGGTGTGGAGTAATTTCAGAAAGTATCAATTAAAGTAAATATAAAACCGATTTTCCACCAGGGTTGGGGTCGAGTACAGACAACTGTACTGAGGCTGACTAAGAGTACTTTGGCAAAGTAATTGAGGCTGAGTACAAGTATTTAGCAATTGTACTGAGGCTGAGTACGAGTACATTGTAAATGTACTTGAGTACGAGTACAAGTACATGTTAATACCAAAGTGTCATCCAAGGTGCCTATGGGGGTTATGGTGGAGAACAGCCATACTATAACATTACCCTGTGCTTGCAATATGGGGTGAAGTTGCTGCGAATTCCATAAATATACATGTAGATATAAAATACAGCTTCTGTAGTGGTGTGCGCCTCTATTTATTTACTAAACAAAGGTACCTTGTTGAATATTTTGTAATTAGACTGAACAGTGTTACTACCATGGGCGGCATTAGCTCCCAGCCAAATTAGTGTCAAACCATTTCACAGAATATTTACTAATGCTTTTACTGATACAGAGAAAATGACAAATTAATTACAAGAAATAACCATAATAAGGAAAAATTAGTTACCTCTCCGGGATGTAGAAATTGTTTCAGTGTAGCTTTCATGACCATCTCAGTCACTTCTTCAGCACTAACTTATTCCTTATTAGTCCCCTACCGGTAAAACCGGGGGGACTATAGGGTTGCACTCCGTCTGTCTGTCCGTCCGTCCGTCCATCTGTCACAGTTGGTTTTCCGCACTTTTTTTCGCAGTCCTTCAAGGTATTCAACTGAGAATTGGTTTATTGCTTTGGTATGAGAAGTTACAGACCAAGTTCGAGTTTCAGGCGTATACGTCAATTTTTTATGGAGTTATGCCCCCTTTCGAGTTAAGAAATACGAAATGATATCAGCTTTCCGCACGTTTTTTCGCACTCCTTCAAGATACTTAAACGAAAATCAGTGCATCGCTTTAGTATAAGGAGTTACAGAGCAAGTTCGAGTTTCAGACATTTTCGTCAATTTTTCATGGGGTTATGCCCCCCCCCCCCCTTTCGTCTTATGCAATACAAAAGATATTAGTTTTCCGCACTTTTTTCCGCAGTCTTTCAAGATATTACACTGAGAATTGCTACATTGCTTTGTTATGAGAAGTTACAGACCAAGTTCGAGTTTCAGGTGTATGCATAAATTTTTGATGGAATTATGCCCCCTTTCGACCTATGAAATACGAAAAATATTAGGTTTCGGCCCTTTTTCTCGCAGTCTTTCAAGATATTCAACTGAGAATTGGTACATTACTTTATTTTGAGAAACTACAGACAAAGTTCGGGTTTCAGGCGTTTGGGTAATTTTTTGATGGAGTTATTTCCCCTTTCGACTTATGATACCTTACCACAGCACAGCAATTCAGTTGAGCTAGCTGGCAATTTTGGACAGTTTTTCACTGAAAAAAATCGAACTCATTCGTGAAAACATTTTGAGACATCCAGATTATTCAGTACAGATACTGAACGATGTACCAGTATCAGAATGTCCTCTGATAGAGTTTCGACCAGCTTCCATCAGTGAGGTGTCAACACTAATCAGGAAATCACCACAAAAGTCCTGTATTCTAGACCCAATACCCACACACTTGGTTAAAGACTGTATCGCCGACCTTGCACCAGTCATTACAAATATGATAAATATGTACATGGAGAGTGGCTCTGTGCCTACTATCTTTAAATCAGCAAACGTGATACCACTGCTCAAAAAAACATCTCTGGACTCTAACCTTCTTAACAACTACCGACCGGTATCGAATCTAACATATCTATCAAAACTGTTAGAAAAGTGATTGCAGAACGACTTCAGAATCACCTAGAAGTAAATAACCTACGTGAGTTGTACCAAAGTGCCTACCGCAAGCTTCATAGCACAGAGACGGCTTTACTACGCGTGCAGAACGATATCTTATGTTCTATGGACAATCGTATGTGTGTGCTATTAACACTCCTAGACCTATAGATAGCCTTCGATACGATAGATCATACAACTATGCTATCACGACTAGCAGAACTGGGCATATCTGGTACATCACTGAGTTGGTTCAAATCCTATTTAACATGTCGCTATCAAGCTATGAAGCTAGGTCATCTCAGTATGAGTTGCTCTCTGGTGTGCCGCAGGGGTCTGTGCTCGGGCCTATATTATTCACTATCTACACGGCACCACTGGGACGACTTCTAGACGCACGTGGAATGAGCTATCACTTCTATGCCGATGATACTCAGCTGTATCTAGCTTTTCACACACCCAACCAATTGAATGCCCGGGAAATTCTGGAGGACTGTATTCGCGATGTGAAACTTTGGATGTTAAACAACCTTTTGCAACTCAACGAGAAAAAGACAGAAATACTTATGATCGCTTCCCGTCACTTGAGACCAAAAATAGAAATTGAATCGGTTCATATCGGTGGCGCCAACATTCCTTTTAGTGTTAATGCAAGAAATATTGGCGTAGTCTTTGCCAATACTATGTCTATGGAAAGCCATGTGACGTCGATCTGTAAATCTATATTTCTGAACACTCGCAACATCGGTAAAATTAGGAAATTGCTATACTATAATGCAGTCAATACCCTCGTCCACGCAACCATTACATCAAGGCTGGACAATTGCAATTCTCTTCTCACAGGCATATCATCGCAGTTACAACATCTCCAACGAGCACAAAATACGGCAGCCCGGTTAATAACCAGAACAAAAGTGCATGAACACATTCGACCAGTCCTCAAAGAGCTACACTGGCTGCCAGTGGAACAACAAATCGAATTTAAGGTCGCACTTTTCGTGTTCAAATGCCTAAATGACTTAGCCCCACCGTATTTATCATCATTCATAACTAGACGAATAGCACCGAGAGCACTAAGATCGAGTGAACAGCTACTCTGCGTAGTACCCAATTCCAATCTTGTCATTGGAGAGCATGCTTTCTCCATAGCTGGACCAAAACTTTGGAACGACCTTCCATCCAACATTCAAAACAGCAACAATGTTGAGGCTTTCCAAACTCTTCTAAAAACCCATTTGTTCCAAAAAGCATATTTCACTATTTTAAATTAGCTTTAACTTTTGTAAAGCGCCTTTGGGCAGTTAATTCTGGAATTGGCGCTATATAAATGCATACATACATACATACATACATACATACATACATACATACATACATACATACATACATACATGAAATACAAACATATCTGCTTTCAAGACCTTTTCCTTCTCCTTCACCATATATAACTAAGACTTGGTTTATTGCTATGTTATTAGAAGTTATAGATCAAGTTCGAGCTTCAGCTGCTTTTGACAATTTTTAATGAAATTTTTGACTGTCAATCTCTAAAGATTTATATCACCAGGTAGGGGACATGTATTGCAAAGCAATACTTACAGAGTGCTTGTTATGAATCATCCTGGGATCGGGACCAACTTTTTCGGAAATAAGAAATAACCAGTTGAATATTTTTAAAATAATTGGGTTGGCAGTTGCTCCTAACTTAGGCAGAAATTACTTCCAGTCAAATTATTTTCAAAATATTTAACAGAATATTTACTTCATAAAGAATTCCTGGCATGAGTCCTATGAATGTATGGGATAAGGCTTCATCAGTGAACGGTTTAAATTAGAAATAATTTATTTCAGATAAATCATGTAGTAATGTTGAATATTTTGAAATTTATTTAACTGATAAACATTACTGCTGATGGCAGCATTCCCTTCCAGTCAAATTATTTTCGAAATTTTCAACATTGAACTTTATACTTTAAATAGTTTATGTAATATTAACATTGATCAATCCTTTAACCCTCAAATTTCTTCAAGAAAGTTTCAATTTTCTCATAGAAATTGACAATTTAAAGATTACATTTGTATCTCTGGAAATTTACCACTGGAAGTACTGGCTTTATTATCGAGCCAGTTATTCCAGTGTTAAATTTTCATAAATCGTCTTCTCTTGGTCTCCAAATTGACATTTTCCAAGACCACTGCAGAAGGCATTTTCACTGGATTTGAGTGTTAAAAGGTTAAGAGTTGGGAGGTCTATAAAGCCTGAAATAATGGGCTTTGTCTAATTTCATTATCAGGACTAGTGTGGATGAATGGTATCTTATCAGTAGGCATATAATTGCCCACACCAGATATTTGTTGACATAAAGGCTTGTGCTATTGCTCAAGCTCTGTTCTAATCAGCCCTACATCTCTCAACACTTTCAATGATAAATGATCAGAAATGACAATTTTTATGCTGCTAAAAAAGATTCTATTGAACATTTTGAAAGTTATTTGGTGGTAGGTCTTGCTGCTTTAAGCAGCAATTATGGTTTCCAGACAAATTATTAAATGTACCTGTATGACTGCCTTGAAAGGTAAATAAAGATGGTTTTAATAGTGCATGGGTTAAAATGCTTTACTTGTTTAATTTTATTTCCTATTAGCATACATACAACAATTGTCCATTTCAACACAAACATCCAGAATTTAAATTCCAAACCCAATTAACACCTAAGTTTTTTAATATTTTGAAATTAATTTGGCTAGAAGCAGTTGCTGGCTCAAGCAGCAATGGATTTTAGTTAATTTATGTTTAAAATATTCAACGGTTTCCTGTATGACAGCCTTGAAATTTAGATAAAAAGTTTTCATTAGTGTCATTAGTCAAATGCTTGTTATCTTATTCCCTATAAGCGTACCTACTACAGCAATTTCACTTTTCCAGGCAAACATCCAGCATTTAAATTTTAAAACTTAAAAACAAATCACTACATGTATGAAAACATTACAAGGCAGATTAATTGCAAAATCTTGAGCAGATAGCACCAAGTCAGTCAAATTATTTTCAAATATTTACTAGATTTCTCTCAGAGAACCAATGCTTGGAATTTTGAATGAAAAGAATAAAGTACGCATATAATTTTTATGTAGAAAATGGATAAGTACTCAGCATGTACTCTTAAGTACTCAAAAGTACAAGTACAGAGTATGTACTCGAGTACAAGTACTTTGAAAATGTACTGAGGCTGAGTACAAAGTACATGTACTCATAAAAATGCACGAGTACTGAGTACATGCAAGTATTTGAAAATCTGTACTCGAGTACTGTGTACATGATTACTGTGTACATGAGTACTGTGTACATGAGTACTTTGGCCCCAACCCTGTTTTCCACACATGTGTTTTCTGGAGCTTTGCACTTTGAATTTACACGTGAATGTGTGTAATCAATCAATACAAAAGTGTGATTTCATATATGACATGGATCTCGTATCTATCATTAATCGCAAGAGACAACATAGAGACATTAATTACCAATGCTGCTTCTTCTGCCAGAGCAGAGCAGGCGACTTACGCACAGTATCAGCAGATGGAAAAGCCAGGGTGATGACTGTTGGTAACCAGCGAAGAAAGCTTGGTGATACCAGCTACATAGATGTGTTAGAAAGACTTATGATCATATTGGAGGAAGCTTTTAATAAACTAAGTCATATGGCACAAAGCCTGCAAAACCTGCTCCGAAACCAAGTTATGCAGATTAAGGAAGCAACACTAGGTATCAGCATCTGCATCAAGTAGTGCCAACGCCGATATTGCTCAGTTCTTATCCGAATTCATCATGAAAATGGGTAAAGATCTACCAGAACAATACGAGCTGGTAATAGGAGGTGGATTCTCACATGTTACAGATGCGAGATCAACAAGAAGAGACGATGTCAGACTACATGGAAATAATGCAGAGGCAGTCACCAGGCTGATACTCCATTCATGTGAGGCAGTCAGTGAAGGATACAAGAGAGACAGATGTCATGTTGCTTCTATTGCACTTTATAGCCAACAAAATAGCTGAAGTGTGGATGTTTTCGGGAACGGCAAATAACAGGAAATGCTATCCAATACATGCAATATATGAGAGACTTGACCAACCTGTGAGGGATAACCTACTCAGCTTCTATGTGCTAACGGGTTGTGATACAACCTCACAATTAAGTGGCAATGGGAAAAAGTCCTGCTGGAAGGCTTTCCAGAAGCAACCACTCCTTGTCAATGGAATTGGTCATGACGGAGAACTCCCACTGATTGAACAGTTTGTGTGTAACCTGTATGGCATACCCGCGCAGCAACATGTAGATTTGGCCAGGTTCCAACTCTTTGATAAGGCCAAAATGTGCCATGCGATGTTACCCCTAACCAGAATGCCCTGGAACTTCACACCACATGCGCCAGCCGCTAGGCGAATATCTGGCTACAAGCAGACCAGGAAGATATAATTATATCATTACCAATCCACACGTCAGCCTGGAAGGAGTCGGGTTGTCTTGAAGGTGTCTAGACAGCACTCTCCCTATTCCTGATGCCTGTCTGTTTGTGACCTGTGGATGTAAATCAAAGTGCAGGAGAGCCCAATGCACTTGCTTCAAAAAGAACTTTAAATGCACTTATGCATGTGGATCTGAAGCGATCGACTGCTGCAATCCAGATGGCCAATAGACTCATGTACATATTGTATATACATTTCAGACACGTTTTACCTTTATGCTGTAATGACTGTACAGTGATAACATAATTACAAATTAAGCTACTGTATTTCGGGAAAGGGTACTTTTTGTTAGTTGATGCCATACATTTATGTGTAATTTAAAATGTGTACCTGTTAATTACAGATGCTTGGGGCATTAAATGATATTTAATTTATCCTTTTAAAGATACATTTTGTAAACATGGTATATAATGTGATGAAAAATCATACAATTATCGTTGTGACATTGTTTTGTCCGTGTGACCTTACAAATGACTTTCAAATTCAAAATTGAGTGTGTCATCCACCCCTACATTTTTTTCCAATCCTATGAGGGAATGATCTAACATGGATGCCAGGCATTAACAAAAAATGTTGTTAAAAACTTTTCTAGAGCTCTTTGTCATATTTGGTTGGTGTACTATTAGTTATTATCGAGGACTATGTGAAACGGAGGATGGTCCAATGTAACAATTCAAATGGCATCTGCCGATGGGTGGACCCCAAGAATTAGAAGAATGTTAAAGTTTTAAAAAAAATTTCAGAGACTCAACAGGGTTTAGGACCAGGTTTCTAATTTAGTTTTGCATCGCAGAAAATCATGATTTCTAATCAAATCAAGATATATATGAAAATATTAAAAAATTGTACAGTTACAGATCATCCTTGCTTATCCTCATTATCTTCATCGTGTGAGGCACTGACAGCCCATCATCCCTAATTATCTCCCTCATGTGAAACACCGACAGACATCATCCCTCATTATCTCCCTCATGTGAGACATTGACAGCATCATCCCTCATTATCTCCCTCATGTGATACACTGACAGCATCATCCCTCATTATCTCCCTCATGTGAGACACTGACAGCATCATCCCTCATCTCCCTCATGTGACACACTGACAGCATCATCCCTCATTATCTCCCTCATATGAGACACTGACAGCATCATCCCTCATCTCCCTCATGCGATACACTGACAGCATCATCCCTCATTATCTCCCTCATGTGAGATACTGACAGCATCATCCCTCATTATCTCCCTCATGTGATACACTGACAACATCATCCCTCATTATCTCCCTCATGTGATACACTGACAGCATCATCCCTCATTATCTCCCTCATGTGAGATACTGACAGCATTATCCCTCATTATCTCCCTCATGTGATACACTGACAGCATCATCCCTCATTATCTCCCTCATGTGATACATTGACAGCATCATCCCTCATTATCTCCCTCATTTGTTACATTGACAGCATCATCCCTCATTATCTTCCTCATGTGATACATTGACAGCATCATTCTTCTATCTCCCTCATGTGAAACAGCGACAGAGCATCATCCCTCATTATCTCCATCATCCCTCTTTGTCTCCCTCATGTGAGACATTGACAGCATCATACCTCATTATCTCCCTCATGTGAAACAGCGACAGAGCATCATCCCTCATTATCTCCCTCATGTGAGACACTGACAGCATCATCCCTCTTTGTCTCCCTCATGTGAGACATTGACAGCATCATACCTCATTATCTCCCTCATGTGAGACACTGACAGCAACATCCCTCATTATCTCCCTCATATGAGACATTGACAGCATCATACCTCATTATCTCCCTCATGTGAGACACTGACAGCATCATCCCTCATATGAGACACTGACAGCATCATACCTCATTGTCTCCCTCATATGAGACACTGATAGCGTCATACCTCATTATCTCCCTCATGTGAGACACTGACAGCATCATCCCTCATTATCTCCCTCATATGAGACACTGACAGCGTCATACCTCATTGTCTCCCTCATGTGAGCCATTGACAGCATCATCTGTCATTATCGCCCTCGTGTGAGACACTGATAGCATCATCCCTCATTATCTCCCTCATGTGAGACACTGACAGAATCAAAATTATTAAATGGGACCTCCGAGAACACTGCACATGTACATGGGTGATGGAAATCATAAGGATAAGCAAGGTTGATTGCCAGAATTGGTTGAAGACCATTGTCATCATTCAATTCATATTCATAATTCAATGGATTCACTACAACACTGGAATTAGTTGCTGTATTTGCCCAATAATGGCACTGGAAGTAGGCATACTTATGGTGTAGCTTGATGCTACTTGATGTTGGTACCAATTTTTCAAAGTTGTTCTTAATGTTTTTCCAATTACACTGATAATACCAAAGTTGGTTAAAACTACTTAGATTATTATGATCAAGAGCATTGCGTTTATTTCCATGTTATGTGATAGCTCTGCTTTTCCAAAGTCTCTAAGTAGATTTTTGCCTTCGATTAATACTTACCCTTATATTACCTATTGAGTAACAGCTCTACAAAAGCTGTGCCCTAACAATCTTCAGATTTAGAAAGCTCTACCGGCTCCTGGAACCGGGTACCCGCCCCAACAAATGGGTACCCGCCACCATAAGCCGACATTCTTGTTTGCATAGCAACAAGGACAACAAGCTCTTTTGCTCAGGATAACTTTTCTAGAGTTTTCTGTGGTTAATTTTCTGTGCTTCTGTGCCTTTTCTTCCTCTGGATTATAATTGGATTATAATGGAGAGCGCGACCGAACCTCGGGTCATATATTGCTATTATTTATCTAGTTATATTGAGACTTATGTCTCTGAAATTTCATGTGTGTTGTATATCAGTGGGCAGTAATATGAAATATTAGGTGTTTGTCTACGTTTTTTTAACACTAAAATCTGCTTACATCGTTCAACCGTGTGGTCCAAGCAGGTGACGTCACACCCTTTTACTGCTTGGATTATTTGGTGAAGAAAATGTTTTATTAATTCGCACATCTTATTCTTGGTAGCTGCATGTGTTTTGTACCAGAAACTTTTGAATTATGTCCAGTTTTGTGTGTAATCTCGATGTGTTTGCATTTATCGATGATTTAAAAATTCTTGATTAAGATGTGTGTTCTGCGGCTTTACCATGTTCTACAGCAGTAGTGTTAATTCATTATATTGTTCCTTCTCATATCGTTTGTCGTTCATTTGTGTAGTATAATTTCAGAATTGATTCTTAAATATAGTGCGAATATATCCAATACAGTTCCTGGTTCCGTTTATACATCCTGCAGGATCAATTTATGGGGGGTATTATTGGCGCGTTCTTGTTGCCAGCTTACGCGATCTTGGTTGTAACATTGCGGGTGTTGGGTGCTGGAGGGTTAATCTTATAATTTATTGTCAAACTATTTGAAAATTATATGTCCGCCTTCTGTTCTGTTTCATTCCACTTGCTTATTGAGGCCTTGTGCTTTGAAGCCAAGCCTACCCAGCCATCATGCCCGGAGTGCCGCAAATACGTAAAGCAAATGTTCAAGGACCATGTCTGTTAATGATGCGCAAAGTGTAATGTAGATGACCGTTACGATAATTGTGCAGTGTGGCCCATCGAAGTGATTGTCGAGTTCCTTGCCCAGAAGGACTTGGCGGAGTTTGACGCGGGGGTCAGGTGGCTTGAAAAGAAAAGTAGGAGCGTTGGAGGGATCAGAGATGGCAGCCCCTGCGTGGTTTGGGCCCGCTATGCAAGGCTTCTTGCATAGTGTCCTACCCATGCTGGTGTCATCTTTGATTCTAAAGACAGTGGGCCAGCCTCTCAATGTCTGGTATGGACCCTGGACAGGGTTCTGGACTGGCTACCGGTGGTGCCATCTTGTATGATTGAGGAAAGGAATGTGGTGTGTGTCAATCGATCTGAAAGATGCATATTTCCATATTCCAATGAACAGGGGTTGTCACAGGTTTCTGAAATTTGTTTTCAGAACCGTGTTTGGGAGTTTGTAGTCTTACCAATTGGCTTGTCGACAGCCCCAAGGGTTTTCACCAGAGTGGTCCTAGCGGTGACAGCATTTCTCAGAAGAGAGAACGTGTTGCTTCACACCTATATAGACGATTGGCTTATCAAGCCAGGTTAGAAGTGGATACTGCATTGACTCTGTGAGTTACTTTCAAATCTAGGCTGGATAGTCAACAAGGAGAAATCCGAGTTGACTCCCACTCAACACTTCATTTATTTGGGGATGCGATTCGATCTCCGGGAAGGCAGGGTTTACCCATCAGAGCCCAGAGTGATGTCTGTTAGCCATCATCAAGAGTTTTCGATTAGGAAACTAGATTCAGGTGAGGAGTGTTTTTCAGATGCTGGGCATGATGGTCTCCATGGAGCAGCTAATCCCGTACACTGCTCTGATGCGAAGACCTATCCAGTTGTATCTGATGTTTCTGTGGAAACAGAGAACAGAACCCCTGTCAAAGCAGCTACCAGTTTTGGAGCCAATAATGTCGCATCTTGTATGGTGGAAGGAGCATCAGAATCTCCTAGTAGGAGTTTCGCTTCACCTATCCCACCCGCAGCGGTCCGTGTACACGGATGCATCGCTGGAGGGATGGGGGGTGCCTGTCTGGGAGAACACCAGGCACATAGAGAGTCAGCTGCATATCAATATGTTAGAAATGATGGCAGTGGAACTGGCACTGGAGAAATTTCTTCCAGAAGTCAGGGGCAAGGTGATATTGATATGGTCAGACAAATCGACAGTAGTATCATACATAAATCGCCAAGGAGTGACCAAGTCACACACTGTGTATGAAAGTGTGGCACTTGATTCAATGGTGCAGGAATTGCTCAGTTGTTTTGAAAGCAGATCACATTCCTAGGCGATTGAACATTCTGGCGGATGCTTTGTCTCGCAGACAGAGGATTCTGCCGACAGAATGGTCTCTCAACCCTCCAGTTATACAAAGGATCTTCAAGCATTGGGGCAAAGCCAACATGGATTTGTTCGCTGCAAAAGGAAAATGCTCAAATCATGACTTGTCTCGCTGATTCCAGATCCAAATGCCGTCTGTTAATCTGTGATCACGAGTGTTTTAAGTTTCGTTTCAGAATATTCTGAGGTGGATCTGCATTTTTGTTTTAACCGGATAACTTCCGCCGGAGATTTTGACAGATCGTGGAAATAGATTTTGCACCAATATCTTGGTCTTCGAGAGTGATTCTCATGCGCAAAAAGGATTCAGTCGGCACTTTGTATAGTCACCTTGTCAAGAAGACATCTTGCGAATTGAGATCAGCTCGTCTTGAGGACGGAACATCAGGTATTATGGTTGAAATGCACAGAACAAGTGAGCGCTCACAGACCATCGGCACAAAGTACAAAGACAACAGATATTCAAATGTGTAGAACACCAAATCAAAGTAAGTGTCATTCAATTTACATGGTAGCAGGGCGAAATATATCTTCAAAATGGCACAGTTACAAAGTACCACCTAAATTTGATAAGAAATCAACATATGAAACATGGCGAAATTAAATTTATATGTGGAAGTTAGTAACCGATTTAGAGACCAAAAGCAAGCCTTAGCTGTAACATTATCACTGTTTGGAAAAGCGAGAGAAACTGCTTTGGTGCTTGAAGCTGAGGATCTGAATCAAGAAAATGGAATGGAAACGTTGTTAGCTGCTTTAGATATTGTGTATAAAAAAGATGTTATTGATAGCACTTATGAGGCTTATACAAACTTTGACAGTATCTGAAAGTGATGCTATGCGCTAAAAAATAAGCCAAATAATGTGGATAGCCACTCAAACTAGACCAGATGCTATGTTTGATGCTAGTCTATTAGCTTCATCTTTGAATCAAGCTATGGTGAAAGATATCATGGAAATACATAAAGTCATTAAGAAAATCAAGTCTGATAATGTTATCTTGAAATAGCAGTATTTAGGAGATAGTGATTCATTAAAACTATTGGTCTTTAGTGACGCTTCATTAGGCAGTCTTCCAGATGGAGGTAGTCAAGGAGGTTATATAATATTTCTGGTAGGTAACAATGGTAATTTTTCATTATTAACATGGCAATCAAAGAAGGTTAGAAGAGTGGTACATAGTACTCTTGCTGCAGAAGCTTTGGCTATGTCAGAGGCAGTTGATGAAGCTGTATTTTTGGCATATCTGTACACAGAAATTACTTTTGGAAACGCATGTCCAAATCTGTTACCTTTAGAATGCATAACAGATAATCACTCATAGCATCAGACAGTTCATTCAACTAATCATGTGTCAGAAAAACGCTTAAGAATTGAAATAAGTGTAATCAAAGAATTGATAAATTCTGGACAAATAAGTGCATTAAATTGAAGTCCTTCCAAAACTCAAGTTGCAGACTGTCTCTTCTTCTTTTCATTCGCTGATCATACCGCCAGTCCTGTAAGTGACTATCGACATGATCATAAGTGTTAAGTGCGTGGATCCATGGTTTATTAGAGTGCGCCGTGCGGGTTGGAACCTCTGTCTTCAGCACTCGAGGTTTCTGTCAGGGTTACCTCACCCTTACCTCCTTTAGTCGCCTCTTACGACACGCAGAGGATACGGAAGGTGTATTCTAAGCCCCACCTACAGGGCAAAGAAAGGGTAATTTTCTGTAGTGCTTTTAGCTTTACTAGAGAAAGGCTCTTTAAATTGTTAGGTCCATTGAATGTACAGGTGTAAATATGTAATATATTAAAACAAGACTGGATTTGTTGTTAGAAATTCTCTAATCTGGTTGACAATTGTGCTATCAATGGTGCTGAAAGTCGTTGATGGTTAGGGCAGCAACGGCTTCCAGTCTTTATGGTTTCAAATATTTTAGCGTAATTGCCACTTGTACAAATTTAAAGAGTGCATTTTGGCTGTTGTGAATTGAATAATTATCGATTTGCCTAAATTTTACGCTGAACTGTAGATCATAATAATAGCGCTAATCAGGTACATTCAACATTATGGCGTGTTCAAAATTATTCAACTTTAAGCCATATTTTGACGCGACTCTGTTTGCGTTAAAGCAGGCCATTTTGCCGTTTCAATGATGATACGATGTTGCTGCCATTATTTTTATAAATTATTAGTAATAATTTAGCAACATATGGGCATCATGTTATTGTTGTATGATCATTCATCAACATGGGGTATTTGGCCGTATTGAGCGTGTGGTTAAATCTTCTACGCTTGAATAATTCCCTCGCTCGATCACGGTGGCAGTATAGGGGCAGTACAGTGAATTGAAATTTGGTCATCAAATCCGTGAAGTAAGCGGTAGTTTGTAGGAATTTGGTTGCTGAATTACGTTGACATTTAAAGATAATTTTTCCCGTTTATTGATTTTTTAAATCATCTGGGCTGGTGATCTTGGATTTTGGGCATGAGCGTGTCTGTCTTTAAAATACGAGCCCGGTCTCGCAGTATTCTGCTTTACATAAGATGTACGCTAATATACTATTCCAATCACGGCAGCGTGTTTCTTTTGATAGTCAATGTTTCAGAATATGGTTGCTCTTTCCCATAGCAACATCAAACAGCAACATTGTATACAGGAAATTATGGCCATTTTGTTTGGGCGATGTGACAAATTATGCATTTTGTAAATGTTGCAATGTATTAGAATCTGCATTCCTGTCAATTTAGCGTTGGCAGATTTTCCATTTACATAACCCTATTAGCATATTACAGTCGGGTGCTTTTGCACTCCGTACCAATGCCTAATCTATTGTTATGTTAATGTTTAAACGGGTGGGCCATCACAATGGTAATGTTTAAACCAGCAATCTTTTGATATGGTAATCTAACAATCTATTCACCTATTGTTATGTTAAAAATGAGCACTTTTTGCCAAGGATTTTCTACATGGGTGTCTGGATTTTTGGTGCATGCAACATTTTTCGGGTATAAATTCCAGGTAAAAATTGGTCTCTGGGTCCGACCTTGAATTGCCCTAGCTGGTGTAGGGCGCTGAACTCAGCGTAGTCTCTTAGTTGTTGTTGGACTAGTCCAAATTTCTGTCAGTTTGCTTAATACTTAGGTTTCTAATACGCGAGTACGTTATTCAGATAAAGTGTACATTGAGATATAATGTCTGTGATTTGAGTAGTGTAGTATTCCATGTTGAGCTTTGGGCTCCACGAGGGATCTTTAATTTTGCTGTTTAGCATGTAATGAGTCTTAATTCGAGTGCTCGCATACTATATCATTTTTGGTTTATGGTTAGAAACTGGCACCGATGAGGACCGGCATTTCAACCGATTGACGACTTTATAAGCCACTGTGGCTTACTTCTAAAGAACAGGAGCTGTGTATAGTGTAAGTCTTAGGGCTTAGTTAATAATATTCCCACTATCTAATTAACCACTTACTTGATTAAATTCTAGAGTTCCTGTTTTTCTTTAAAATTAAGGACATGTCCTCCAGTAGTTGATATTATTCTGACTTATGGATTTCTGAAACTACCTATTTAAGTCTGTAGCCATTTATATACCCGATTCCCCAAATTGTCTGTCCAGGTGACCATGATATTAGGTAAATCCAGTGCACTCCATGTTTGAGATCTCATAGTGGTAATAGTTGCTATTTCATATCACATATCATTCCTGTCGGCTACCCCTAGCAACCACTGTCGATACTTGTACTATCTCTGATTTACTGTCTTGACAATGTGTAAAACTTGTTTCAAAGCCAGAAAATCATGAAATTGTAAACATAGCTTCGCCAGAACCAAATAAAACTGCTGGTTCTTTTTACAGATGAGAGCAAATTTTCATTAAAACTGGTATCTGCCAACTTCTATTTCATGTAAGTCGACATCTGACCAGTTATCATTTAACTGTGGCTTTGTATGTACTTGTAACCTTAATTCAGTATAAATGATCAGTTAACATTCAGTTCTCTTAGCAGTTAATAACTTGGGAACCTATTGCCATTACAACTGTTTCATGGCTTATATCATTTAAGTGAATCTTTGTAACCTTAATTCAGTATAAATGATCAGTTAACATTCAGTTCCCGTAGCAGTTAATAACTTGGAAACCTATTGACATTACAACTGTTTCATGGCTTATATCATTTGATTGAATCATTGTAAGTTTAATTAGACACAAATGATTGGATAATTGTCTTAGCAGTTATAATACTTGGGAACTATTCATACTTACAACTGATTACCAGCATAATGCCATCCATTTAATTTTAAGTTATCAAGTTCTGAAATAGGGCTTTTGTCAAACGCATTTCTTCCGTATTAAAAGAGCATAGATTATAGCAGTTATTGAATTTCATTCACACTTACATTAGGAGTTAATCTTATGACCTGTCCTTAAGCCGTAGGTGTTAAACACTGAGCTATGCTAGGGTCAGGTCTTTATTAATTGCATTTCTACCTTGTCAGTGAATAATCCAAGCTTGTATTTAATTATTCTTTGTGAAAGGAAATTATTAAGCCCCCACTACTGTGAATTGCCACTTCACTTTGGCTTTAATTTCCTGAAGCAATTTATGGCCTGTTCTTAACATTACAGTGTTACTGTCACTGATCGTACCTGAGTTCAGATCATTAACGAGTTAGCAACTTGTTGAATAGTAGTTTTTCTACACTGTTTGGATTCCTAGGATCCATAATACAACTGTGGTAATCCAAGGTAAAACCACTTAATGATTAATTATCTGGCTTTAAGATAGAATCTTGTATTTCATACAGTCTAGAATTGGCATTTGTTAATAGGCAGGATCCTGTCTTAGGCCACATAAGTTATCACACATAGGCATTCTAAAATATACATTGTAGAGTAGATCCAAAATGGCGGAATATTCGCTAACAAACACTGTCCCCAGTGCATTAGAGCACCTTAGTGATGATGCATTTGTGCATCCTAGTACACACACACCATTAGGAATTGAGATGCCACCTCAACACAGCATCTCAGAATCACATGTGCCCTTTCAAGATGGAGTCACTATATACGCTAAGGATCACTTTGAAGATGGGTATGACACTGATTACAGCAATGACGGCTGGAGTACTAATGAGGAAGATGCAAATTCAAATATTAGTTCTTTGGAAGGTTTCCAGGTTAGTCACACTAGTGGAGCTATTTTTCCTTCCAGTGAATTTTCTGTTCCTCCTTGTGTAAATATGTCTACCCCTTTGGTTGACACTCTTTCTCAGGTTGCTTCAGGACAGCAGCCGGATGTCTCTTTTATGGACACCGCGGTGCCGAACCACTGTGAGTCTTCTGGTTATCCAGAGCCTCCCGGTGGTTCCTCTTCCCAGTCTCCTGTAGTGAGCGTGAGTGAGTTATACAGGATGAGGGAACATGTGGATGGATTAATTAACCGACTGTGTGATAGTCACGTGGAAAATACAGTTCCGAAGCCAAATTTGGGCTTGAATACAAATTTTTGTTTTCATTTACAGGATCGCCCTATACCGCGCCTTCAAACAGCTTTTACGCGAGAGAAGCAGTCTTTGAATCTGCATTCAGAGAATGTAAAACCAAAGAATGCTTCCCATATAATGGCTATACGACCACCACCCAGTTTTTCCCAATTAAATCGACCCCAGATTCCAACTCTGAACCACCACCAAAACTCGCTACATTATGTACTATTTCAAAAGACGTTTAAAAAAAGATAGGGAATTTGTTAATGTGTGATCGCGAGTGTTTTAAGTTTCTTTTCAGAATATTTTGAGGAGTATCGGCATTTTCATCTTAACCGGATAACTTCTGCGGGAGATTTTGCCAGATCGTGGAAATAGATTTTGCACGAATATTTTGGTCTTCGAGAGTGATTCTCGTGGACAAAAAGGATACAGTCAGCACTTTTTCTATAGTCACCTTGTCGAGAAGACATCTTACGAATTGAGATCAGCTCGTCTTGAGGACGGAACATCAGATATTATCGTTGAAATGCACAGAACAAGAGGCGCTCACACACCATCGCCATCAGAAAGTATGAAGACAACAGATATACAAACGTGTAGAACACCAAATCAAAGTAAGTGATATTCAATTTGCACTGTCTATACAGACGCTCTGGCAATAAGCTGGAGAGTGATGTACATGTACACATACCCACCACCACACTTCTACCAAAGGTCTTGGTGAAGATCAGGGAGGAGCAGTGCCTGGTCCTGCTAATAGCACCATTTGGCCCAGCAGGGCATGGTTCATGGATCGTCTGGATCTGCTGGTGGACAATTCAGTGCAGCTGCCTGAGATTCCGAACATAATCTCCCAGGCCACGAACGGCCCGAGATGTTCAAATTGACTGCGTAGATGTTATCAAACAACGTTCCATGTTGGAATGCTTTTCTCAACAGGCTGCGAGTTTCATCGCAGGCGCGAGAAGGAGGTCAACCTTCAAGTCATATAACCACAAGGATAACAAATTTGCAGAATGGTGTGAAGGAAAGGATATTTATCCCTTTCAATCCACTATTCCGCAAATAGCAGACTTTCCAGTCTGAGGTTTATCTTTGGTGCTTAATGTGCTAGCCAACCACCCTTTCGAACCTTTGGGTTCGGCTAGTCTAAAGCATCTTACTCTAAATGCGGCCATTCTATTGGCAGCTTCCTCAGCAAGGAGGCGCAGTGAGATCCATTCACTTTCAGCAGAGAGGGATTGATTTATTGTCTCTGGAGAGGGTCTGCGACTGCTGCCAAGAGCAGAATTTATGTCAAAGAATCAATCTTTGAAATATCCCGGCAAACCGATCATTGTACCAAAGCTAACTAGGTTTGATCATGATACCAGTGCCTGGTGTCCAGTCCGTGCTTTGACCAAGTACAAAAAATGGACAGACTCTACGGTCAAATAATAGACATCTGTGGATCTGCCATAAGAAGCCATATGGCGCCGCATCCATGGATTCTATCTCTCGTTGGGTAGTCGAATGCATTCAGACTACCCACAAGATTGCGACTGGGCACCAGGTGCAATGTGCTAGGGCTCACGATGTTAGAGGAATAGACGCCTCGACCGACCTATTCAATGGTGTCCCGTTAGAGGACATCATAGCCATTGCACCATGGCACTGTGAGTCCTCTTTCAAGGATTACTATATGAGGGACATGTCAGACTCAGCCAATCCACTCACTTTAGCTGTTTTGAAACGATAGTCTAGTGGCCACACTGTTCATCTCCTTTTGGTAACTTCGAAAAAGCAGAAGTAGTAAGAATAGACATGATCAGGCGAGAGAAGTTCAATCCGTTATGTCACGTTTGGTCCAAAGTATGATGGTTGGTGGCATTTCGTCTAGAATCCGAAATTCATGAGGTAATTCAAGTTTGACTGTTTTTTGTATTATGTTTATATATCATGTTCATTCATCTTATATATTCATGCTCATTCCCAGGCTTATGTGTGGTCAAGAGCTGTTAACCCTCTTGGCACACTTGTGTTTCAGGCGAGATGCATGTTCGTTAGTTCTCTTCCCTTTTTGGAGAAAGGGGGTGGAGGATGTGGGTTGGTTTGCGGTGATGTTAATGTGATTCGGTCCCAAACTTGTCGGCCCTTCTAGGTCTCTGTGTGACAAGTTTAAGTCTACGTTCTTTCTCTAGCAGCAAAAGAGGCTTTTGTATGGCTTGCTTCCCACCAGGTTACTGACTATTGATCGAAGGAGAATGAAGGAAATTTCAATTTCCCTTTCTCCGAGATCTAACAATACTAACAATACTTACCATTACATTATGGACCCTGGCTCCCAGCCCCACGGAGGCAAGCCATGAGTTGTTTCTTGTTTGGTAGCTATGCAAACAATATGTCAGCTTTTGGTAGCCGGTACCTGTTTGTTGTGGCCAGGTACCCGGTTCCAGGACCAAGTAGAGCTTTCTAAATCTGAGGATTCTTAGGGCACAGCTTCTGTAGAGCTGTTATTCAATAAGTAATGTAATGGTAAGTATTGTTAGATCTCGGAGAAAGGGAAATTGAAATTTCCTTCATACTCCTGCTATTTCAACTTCCATAGTACAGGAAGTTGCCACTTTGCTACTTATGTCGTAACCACTAAGTGCATGCTCAGCTGCAATAATGTCTGTCATGTTGTCCATTAGCTCTGCTGCTAGATCATAGATTGTGTCTGCTCTTATGGTGTTGAAATGTCCACAAAACATTCATAGCTCATCTAAACCACATTGCTTCCAGCTCTTCTGAAAATGATACAGAAGACAAACAATTGCGTCTGTATCTGGGTAAGCGACTATAATTCTCCTGAATGAACCCAAGCGCACTACATGTTTGATGTGGAACAGTAATCAGTCATCCGCTCACATCGACGTGAAGGAACACCATCAACTCCATGTACATTATTCATGTCTCCATCATGGGATCCACCAAGATAAATGAGAATATCTCATTTTGATTCTGGACTTTTGTGACCGGCGGTCTTTTGTGACCAACAGTCACAAAAGTCCAGAATCCCCCCCCCCCATCCCCCCCCCCCCCGATGAAGAATCTTTCTTACTTTGCTGTCATTTGATGTCCAAAGACATTCAATTGCCATGGTAAGTGGTGTGTCATTTGGACAGATAAAAACATCTATAGGGTCAATGATATGCCTTCTGATCCTTTCATACTCTTTGATACCATTTGGCTGATAAATGTCAAATCGTATATCCGTATGTTTACATTGGGATGTCATATTCACAAATGTTTTCCATTGATAATCAGCCATATCACCAAATATTTTAAATTTCAGCTGCTTAACAGGGTCTTCGAGGATATGCCATAAAGTCAATAATAATAGCAGTATCGTGAGAGTCATTGAAGAAGGATACTCTCTGTGGAGATTTCTTCTTCAACTTCTTTTCGATCTCACGGACTAGCTCAGACTTTGGCCATCTCTGCAAAATGCCATCATTTGTTAGATAAAGTGAAGTTGATGTTAACTCATGTGTCATAAGATTATGCAATGGCATATCCCCTGGCTCTGCAAATGTTGATATCATGGAAGGCTTGAGTAGTTTCTTTTTGCATGTTGACGGTGTCTTTCTTTGACCTTTTAAGTTATCAATTATCTTTTGGTATTAGATCAAAAAGTTCCTTGTCTTTGTCCTTGAATCTTGTAACTTGTAACAGATCATAACCTCCTTTGTAGGGAACCACATTAACATGTGTAAGTCTGTCCTATTACAGCAAAATCTTGGTAGGCTTGTTCACATGCTCTAAACAATTAATGATGAACTGGCACTTTTCAGCTCCATCTTCTTGTTACAAAACTTCTCATTGTTCCATCTCCAGATGGATCGAATGGGTTACCCCTTTCAAGGATGTAGGTCACCATCTGCTGGATGAATTCCTCTTCACGCTTAGTTGTGATGGTGGAAAACTCGTGATGCTAGGAGTACTCATCCTCATGATGTGAATCACATGTGATGAATGAAACTTGACAGCTTAACCTTTTCATGGCTCCTCATGATCTTACTCACGTTAGTGACGAATGAAACTTGACAGCTTAACCTTTTCATGGCACCTCATGATCTAAATCACGTTAGTGACGAATGAAACTGGACAGCTTAACCTTTTCAAGGCTCCTCATGATCTAAATCACATTAGTGACGAATGAAACATGACAGCTTAACCTTTTCATGGCACCTTATGATCTAAATCACGTTAGTGACGAATAAAACCTGACAGCTCAACGTTTTCATGGCTCCTTATGATCTAAATCATGTTAGTGACGAATGAAACTTGACAGCTTAACCTTTTCATGGCTCACTAAATCATGGGTCAAAATGTTTACATTTCCAATCATCTGAAAGACCAAATAGTCACTTTGAATTAAGATCAAACCTGATTTAGAGACGACCTTTGTATGTCATGTTAGTAATAAGCTGTTATTTCACTGTGTATTTGTTAGCGAGCGCAGCAGCTGAAGCTGGTTGTGAGAGCACACAGATTGCTGATGATTCTCTCGGAGACGAGATAGATGTAAACCTATGTGATGATGAATCTATAATATTTCCATTCACTGACAAAGAGTCCGAACAGACACAAGCTGCAGCTCAGAGGTAAGGCAACATTAATACAAACAAACCATCATTATTTATTGTGTCTTTGTTACAAACAACGAATCTCTATATTCCATGTTTGTATTACAAAGACTGAATATTCAATTTTCACTTACCTCCCTAATACGCTTTGATATTTCTAAATTTCGACCTAGCTACAGTAATACCCAAAGTTTAACAGAAGCTTCCAAGAATAGACAGGAATGAAAGTTGACAGTTCGGTGGATGTGGGCCGACTGTCACTTCCTCTTTCTAGATTATTGACCGCCCATGCATCAACGCCTTATTCCCTCTGCTAAGCTTTTTGCATTTGCTACCTATAAATTCATCTTTTGAGAGTAGTCTGTTAGCCATCTAAGGATGTCTGTTCAAGTGAAATCTTCTGAGACCACTTCCAGACCTAGTCATCAGTTGATTTCAATTACATATTAAATATTAAATTTTTTACCGCGTTTTCACAAAACATAACCCGTTTCCGGGACTCGCGCTAGACACATCTGTGTAAGTGGTCTAAATGTCTTCACATGTTTGGAATGCCTATACACACTTTATTTTTGTGTTCATGGGTACTTATGCTGTTGTTTGTTCACCTGTGGTTAGCTTCTCTCTTCCCCCCCCCCCCTTGTCTTCGTCTCATGTCTTACAGAAATCTGACCTGTGGTCCCTTACTTAAGTGTGATGTGTGCAGTCTGTGGGTGGGTGGGAGGTGGGTAGTCTAAATTTAATGACTTTGTCGAGTTACAGGCAAGGGAGCATGCAACGGAGGAGAAGAAGATGTTGGAGAAGTCCAAGATTGAGAAGACCAAACATGGTAATTTTGGTAAGAAGTGGAAAACCTCCATGTCCTCAGACATGGAGGCGTTGAGCATGGAAATAATGGGGAAAATGAGGAAGACGATAAAGGACCTGGTTCCGGAGATGCTTCACGGCATTCTCCCCAAGCCAGGTGCTTTGTCATCTCCCTCATTTGCTCCAGTGCAGAATCTTCCCGCCTCGGGATCGTCCTTACTTAGGGGTTTGCCAGTTTTCGATCATGATCCAGATGCGACCCTTGATGGGACCCTTATGCACTGCCGCTTTGCGGAGTACAAACACAGCATTGCGAGACACAGAGGAGTCATCGAGAGAAGCCATCTTGGCTTTGTCTCATGTCTCCTGGCTACTACAGGGGTTTGTAGCAGCATCTGTGTCACGGCATCCCAGCCCCTTCTCAGTCCAGAGAGCTATCCAGGATGGAATAAACCTGGCCCTGGACTGTATGACGCAGTATGTCAGCTATAGTTTCCGGGCGAGATGCACGTTTGCGTTGGGTAGCTTGTGTCCATCCCAGAACCTGTACAATAGGCATTTAAGGATGCCTATGGTAGGTCCTGGTGTCTTCGAGGGTGAAGGTTGCAGGTACCTCCAGAAAACGGTGACTGGTGAATAACCAGAGGGCACTACGGGAATGGTTTGAGGTTCGCCGTGGAGCGTGCGTTTACGCTGTGCTGTGCCCCCTGCTTTCCGTCTCCTGCAGGCCCGAGTTGGTGGTGCCAGAGTCAAAGGCCAACCACCTTTGCAGTGTAGGCCACGCCAGCATGGGGTTTGGGATGGGGGGGGGGGGGGGTGGTATGACAGCAGGCAGTAACCAGCACAGCGAAGTGCACGTGCTGCAGGCAGGGGTGTGCGAGGATCTGGTCGTGGGAATCAGGCCTGAACGTCCGGTTCTCACCAGGGCCACTCCAGTGTCGCTAGTGTGACCAGGGATGGTCCCACTCTTGCCATCATAATTGGTTCACCTTTGTAACCAAGCTGGTCCAGTGGGGCCGCCTGGCCTTCCACTTGCAAAAGTGGGAGCGGTTAACCCAGGACAGCTTAGTCTTGTGATGGCTTTCAGCCGTATACCATCCCGACTGGATATCTCATCCACCATCACAACTGTCTCTGGTCACAGTCTGGACTCAAATACCAAGAAATCCAGATCAACGGTTGTGCATCGAGGAAGAAATAAATTCCCTCATGCTAAAAGGAGCAATTCAACTGGCACAAAGTTGTCCGGGCTTCAACTGTTTTCCTAGTGACAAAAAAGGGTGGAGACCAATTCTCACCCTCAAACCGCTAAACAAATACATAGACATGTCAAATTTCAAGATGGAAACAAGATCTGTATTAGCGGGTTTGGAGATGGGAATGGGGATGGTGTCCATAGACTTGAAGGATGCATATTTCCATTGCAAGGAGTTTTCGTCTGTTCCTGAGATTTGCATTTCAGGGATGCCAATGGGAATTCAAAGTTCTTCCATTTGGAATCTCGACGGCTCCTCGGGTTTTCAGCAGGGTGCTATCACAACATTCCTCTGCAGGAGACACATAGCGGTCCACACATACATAGGCGATTGGCTGTTAAAAGCACACAAGTCTATCAGCAAATCTGGAAATAGTTTTGAAAACATTGACAAGTATGTAGTCTTAATACTTTAATGAAGGGCATGGGTAATCTAAGACCAAGAAATCCACCCGTGATCCTGTCTTGGAGTTTATCTCTAGTGCTCCAGGTACTAGCTGATAAACCCTTTGAACCACTAAGTTCCATTTCAATGAAATTGTTAACACGTAAGACAGTTTTTCTTATTGTAGCAGCCTCGGCAAGGTGGAGAAGCAAAATTCACGCTCTCGGCCGATGCAGACCATTTTGTGGTTACAGGGGAAGGCCTTAGGCTTCTACCAAGGGTTAATTTCATGGCTAAGAATCAGTCATTGAAATATCCGGGTCAACTTATTATTTTACCTGCCTTGACTAGATATGATCCTAATTCAAAGGCCGGGTGTCCGGTCCATGCATTGAATCATTATAAACAGCGGACTCAGGAATGGCGGACGGACTCCAGCTCTATGGCTATCTGATATTGAACCCCATGGCAGGGCGTCCAAGGATACCGTTTCCAGGTGGATTGTGGAGCATATCCAGTACTGCCACAAGACCGCCATGGGTAAACAAGTTGACATGGCCAAGGCTCACAGTTTTCACTTCAAGAGTATAGTTACCTTCCTAACACTATGGTATTTCCTAAATAGCGATCTTGAATAACTCAGATTTGAAAAGAAAGGTGCCCCTACTGGGCAGGGAGTCAGTTGACAGTCCGGTGGGTGCCAGCCCCAACCTCGCGCATGCGCAGACTGACACGTCCTCATTCTTGACTATTGGCCAATACATATGCTGGAATAAATTCTTTGTGGAGCTTATTTTTGCATTTACTCAATTAAAATCATGTATTAGAGGTGAATTAGAGATGTCTGATCAAGCAAAATCACCTGAGGATGTACCTGGGCCAAGCCATCAGGTGAATTACATTTTTGTCATTGTTACACATTGTTAGCTCACCTGGACTGAAAGGCCAAGTGTACTTATGCCATGGCGACCGTCCGTCATCCGTCCATCAACTTTTCCTTTAAATGACTTCTTCTCAACAACGCCTGGGTCAATTTCAATTATATTTAGCAGGAAGCAGCCTTAGGCCGTAGGGATCCAAATTTGTTCAAACCAAGCCGACGGCCATCTTGGGTTTTGGCCAATTTTAGGAAACATCTTTAAAAATCTCCGAAACCACTTGGGGAATCGATTCAAAGCTCACGAAACATCATCTAGGGCAAGAGGTAAGCCAAGTTTGTTCAATAGGACTTGATTGACCAAATGGTTCAGTGGCCATCTTAGATGACCTAGTTTTCCTAAAAACGACTTCTCCAGAACCGCTAAAGGGATCAGGCCATGGGGGATTTGATTAGGGACTAAGGGCCATTAAAGTTTGTTCAAAGGTAATTGATCCATCAAAAAGCATGGCCACCGTGTTTGGCGGCCATATTGGATCTTTTATTTGATGGATAATCTTATTATTTTGAGGCCGAAATTGGGTTTATATATGTATGTGGGTATTCTGATTTCATATTTGCCATTTTTGAAACTGTTGGATAAACGGTTTGGCAGCTGTCTTGGATCTTTTTCCTCCACAAAACTTGCATACTAAAGCAATGGGAAATTTAAAATGTCTTCTCGAGAACCTCTGGACCGATTTTAAGTATATTTAGTAGGAAGCATTCTTAGGGCATAGAGGTCCATGTTTGTTCAAACAAAGCCAATCGGCCAATTTGGTTGGTGGCCATCTTGGATTTTGGTTGATTTTTAGAAATGTTTTTAAAAATCTCCGAAACCACTTGGGGGATCAATTCAAAACGCATGAAATATCATCTAGGGCAAGAGCTGCACCAAGTTTGTTCAAGGGAACTTGATTGGCCAAATGGTTTGGCGCCATCTTTGATAACCTATTTTTTTGCCAAAACAACTTCAGAACCACTGAATGGATTTAGACAAAATCTGGGAGATATGATTAGGCACTGAGTGGCTTTAAAGTTTGTTCAAGGGAAGAATCTACATCAGAAACATGGCCGCAGTGGACCAATCAAAATGTAGCATGATTGGCAGCCATATTGGACTTGCAAATATGTCAAGAAACTCATTTAAAAGACTACTAAGCCACAATTATGACAACACTGCCTAGTGCTCCAGGTGAGTGATGCAGGCCCCTTGGGCCTCTTGTTACGTGTTTCCGTGATGCACGTTAGACGCCTAAAAAACTGGTCAAATATTTATTTGAAACAAAAAAAACCAAACAACACAAATCAATAAGTTTGAGAAGTTCCGCGCCCATAAAAAATTAGAAGAAACGCGTAAAGATGAAAATCTCGGCAAGATCGACACAGACAGGTGGGTTCTTAACCTCAGTAGCCATAATATCACTGAAAATGAGCGCAACATTCTTTCCAGAGGGTTAAATTTTGTGGTTTCCTCCAACTCCATCCCTGTCAAAGAAATTATTGCCTGCACTGAGAGCGCTTGTCAACATTTTGTTAACTCACAGGCAGACAGCCTTAGAAGCGAAGTGACAAAAACCGTCACTAAATTTAACAAAAGACCAAATAGGGGAAGCAACATTACAATTGACGAACGTAGGGCTTTACAACATCTGAAACACAATGACTCCATCCAAATTTTGCCAGCCGACAAGGGGAGATGCACAGTGATAAAGATGACTACCAAGACAAAATCAGTGCCCTTCTTTCAGACCACCACACATACTCCAAATTATCTTCTGACCCAACCAACCAGTACAAAAACCGCCTGCTAAAACTTCTCAAAGACTGGAAAAGCCAGAACATCATTGACCAATCCCTATACTTCAAACTCTACCCCGGAACTGCCATTGTCCCAAGATTCTATGGACTCCCCATAATCCACAAGACCAACATTCCTCCTAGACCCATCGTTGCCAGCATTGGATGCATCACATCTCAAGCCTCGAAATATCTCACACATATCCTGAAATCACTAGTTGGCCACTCAGGGCACCACATCAAAAACAGCAAAGATTTTGACACCAAAATTCAGTCTCTTGAAGTCCCACCCACACACAAATTAGTTTCCTTCGATGTATCTTCACTCTTCACCAGCATCCCAGTGGACAAGGCTCTTCCAGTCATCCAGAGAGTTCTGGACCTAGACCCCTCATTGAAAGACCGGACAAGCCTCTCTCCAACCCGGATTATCGGCCTCTTGAAGATCGTGTTAGAGACCACCTATTTTGTCCAGAATGGCTACTTCTACCACCAAATTCATGTAGTAGCTATGGGCTCCTCAGTGTCGCCAGTGATCGCAAACCTTTATATGGAATTCTTCGAGCAACAAGCACTTAGCACAGCCACAGACCCCCCCCCCCCAAATTTCTGGTACCAATATGTGGATGACACTTTCACATGCCTGCACCTCTACAACATCCAACCTTTCACTGATCACCTCAGCAGCATCGACCAATGCATCCAATTCACCAGCGAAGTCGAAGAAGATGGCCAGATTGCCTTCCTGGATGTCTTGGTACATGTCAGTGATTCCGGAACCACCAAACTTACCGTGTACAGAAAACCCACACACACAGATCAATATCTAAAGTTTCACTCTAATCACCATTTGGAACCCAAAAGGTCAGTCATCAGAACTCTATTTCACCGCGCAGACTCCATCATCACAGAAACATCAGACAAAAAAGAAGAACATCATCACATCCAACAGTCGCTCCTAGCTAATGGTTACACTTCGTGGATGAGAAAACCACCTCCCCAACCTCGTAATAAACCACCAGATGTCGAAAAACTTCCACTAGCCGTACATCCAAGGCTTATCAGAATACCTTGGCAGACTCTCCAGAGAACACCACATCAAAACCTACCACAAGCCTGTCAACACCTTAAGATCACAACTAGTAAGACCAAAAGATAAACTGACCACAGATGAACGCTCTGGCGCCATCTACAAGATCGAATGTGACCAATGTGAGGAGACATACATAGGCGAAACCAAAAAGCCTCTCAGCACCAGAGTCAAAGAACATCTTAAAATCAATTCCAACTCAGCTGTGGCAGAGCATACAGAATCCACTGGCCACGTCATATCCGCCAGCAGTGCCTCAGTCATCAACATTGAAACCAACTTATTCAAATGGAAGGTTAAAGAGGCCATAGAAATCTACAAGCATCAACCAACCATGAACAGAGATGGGGCTACCGTATACCAGCAGTCTACCAGTCCATGCTGTCACGTGACTCCACAAGAACTGACCAGAGTGACGTTGCCAGCGACCATCAGTTCGTGCTGAAGAAGTGACCGAGATGGTCACGAAAGCTACACTCAAACAATTTCTACATCCCGGAGAAGTAACTAATTTTTCCTTATTATGGTCAAATATTGTTTTAGCCCTGTAAAATTCTAATCTCTCTGTTTTTGTGTCCACAGGTTCCTGTCATGAAGTTTGGTCACATGAAAGCGGGTTTGTCTCCACCATTTCCCTGGGAAAAAAATGTTAGGACAAAAAGTCAATGCCCAGAGTGATATAGGCTCTCATAAGAAAGAGCTTGTCATTCTGCCCCGTGGTCCCATTAATATGGTGGAGAGGCATGGTCTTATGCCTGCTAAATATGCAGATACTCTAGTTGTGATATATGGCACTCTAAAACATTTGAAAATATTACAATATTTCTGCTGCCAATTTTTCCTGCTGTTTTGTCTGAATGATTAGCTTAGGCTATTTATTTATTCAGTCTATAGATTGTGCTCTTGTTAGCTCACCGTCCGTCGTCTGTCAACTTTTGCTTTAAAACACTACTCATTAACCGCTTGACCGATTTCAACCAAATTTGGCCGGAAGGACCCTATGGCGTAGGCTCCAGACATTCCATTCAGAATTTTGATTCATCAATTTTTTGGGTGAAAATCTTAGATATTATGAAAAATGTACCGGAAATTGTCTAATTGCTTCTTACCATTCTGAGCGATTTCAACCAAATTTGGCTGCAAGAATCCTATGGTGATGCGCTCTAGAACTTCCATACAGAATTTCGATTCATCAATTTTTTGGGTCAAAATCTTAGATTTTATGGAAAATTTACCAGAAATAGTCACAATTCTACTCCTCCATAGTTGCTTGACATATTTCAACAAAATTTTGGTTGGATTGATTCTATGGTGGTAGGCTCCAGAACTTCCATTCAGAATTTTGACTCATCAATTTTTGGGGTGAAAATCTTTAATTTTATGAAAAATGGACCGGAAATTATCAAATTGCTTCTCCTTACCATTCTGAGCGATTTCAACCAAATTTGGCTAAAAGGATCCTGTGGCAATGGGCTTTAGACCTTCCATACAGAATTTTGATTCATCAATTTTTTAGGTGAAAATCGTACATTTTATTAAAGATTTACCAAAAATTGTCAAATTGCTTCTTACTACTTTGTGCAATTTCAACCAAACTTGGTTTCATCATAGGTGCCACAATTTCCTTTCAGAATTTTGATTGATAGATTTTTCCTGGGAATTTTTTTTTTCCATCTTGTTTAATGTAAAGAATCATGTATATTTAAATGCAAATGCTTCAAATGCTAATGGTCCAGGAAAGCGGCACAGGTGCTTTGAATACAATTCGTCTTTACACCTTGATATATAATAGGCCGCTGGCTTCAATGGTTTTTGGAAATATGACATAATCAGCCATTGTTGTTATTATTATTAAGACTTCATTTTGTCCAGGCTGATCTTTCCTAGCAACTGTCCCGTTATGGCCCATTAGTTGTTACTCCTCTTTATTTGGTTTTGAGTTTGCCAACAATATTAAAGAACTAAAAACTAATTGTCTTCGTCTTATGGCCTTTTCAGAAATCTGGTTGTATTACCTGCGGTCGCTTTCTCAAAACGAAGTTTGCTCCAATTACGGGAAGTAATTCTGGGCCTAGAACATTTTGTTCAGGGCACGATAGTTCTAGTTCGATCAGACAATTCAACAGTAGTGACTTGCATAAACCGCCATGGCCTAACGAAGTCGCCCAGTCTCTATGATGACATGGAAGCTGCTTTGCCGGTGCCTAGATCACATGATCTAGGCACCGGCAAAGCAGCTTCCATGTCACCTTGAAAGCACCTCATATTCCAGGAAGGCTAAATCTGCTAGGAGACTCATTGAGCCTAAGGATGATTCCAAACATTTAAAAAAAATCAGACGGGAGGAGTGCCAAGTGCTTCTGATCGCCCCAAATTGGCCACGCAAATCATGGTATACGGATCTGCTGGACCTTCTGGTCTGCAATCCGGTTCCTCTGCCTCTGATGGACAATATTATCTTCCAGGGCAAGTTCCTTCACAGCAATCCATTAATGTTCCAATTGACTGCATGGATGTTATCAGGGAATTCGCAAATAAGGAGGGCTTTTCTGGCCAAGCAGCCATGTTTATGGCAAAAGCCAGAAGGGGATCAACCTCCAGAGCATATGGTTATAAAATCAACAGATTTGCAGAATGGTGCTCAAAAAGATGTATTAATCCAATATTAATCCAATGGATTCATCTATTCAGGTAGTAGCCGATTTCCTCTGTCACCTGAATGATGCCTATAGCCTCAAGCCTAACTCTATTGCTGGCTATAAGTCAGCTTTAATGTCTGCTATCCCTTGCTTGGCTAATAGGACAAGTGACAAAGTAAGTACATTAAATACTTTAATTAAAGGCATGGTAATCTAAGACCGAGAAATCCACCAGCGATTCCGTCTTAGAGTTTATCTCTAGTTCTTCAAGCTCTAGCTGATAAACCCTTTGAACAACTAAGTTCCATTTCAATGAAATTGTTGACACTTAAAACTATTTTTAATTGCTGCAGCCTCAGCAAGGCGGAGAAGCGAAATTCATGCCTTATCCGCCAAGGCTGACCATTATGTGGTTACACAGGAAGGCCTTGGGCTTCTACCTGTGATAAATTTCATGGCTAAAAATCAGTCTTTGTAATACCCAGGTCAACCTATTATTTTACCAGCTTTAACTAGATATAATCCTACTTCAAAAGCTTTGTGTCCTGTTCATGCATTAAACCCGTACAAACCACATACACAAGAATGGCGGATGGACCCATCATCGTTATGGTTGTCGTATATTGAACCCCATGGCCGGGCGTCAAAAGACACTATTTCAAGGTGGATTGTGGAATGCGTCCAGTTTTGCCACAAATCCGCCACTGGTAAACAAGTTAACATGGCCAGGGCTCACAGTGTCTGTGGTGTTGTGTCTTCCACTGCCATGTTTAATGGGGTTCAGGTGGATGACATTAGGTCGGTAGCCCAGTGGCACTGTAAGTCAAGTTTTACCGACCATTATCTCTGTGACACCTCTGATCCTCTCGCCTTATTGATTTAAAAAAAATGAACAGGTGTATATAGATGATAAGGTTTTCACGCTGTTTAGAAACAGCACATTTTAGTAATGGAAACAACCACTTATCCATGCTACATTTTTCTTCACCATTGGGAAGTTAATGTCCACGGCAAAAGAATTTCAAGGTCAGTCTTGTTTAAGTATTGTTTTCGTTATGTTATTGTCATGTGACTTTATCTAATGTGGTGATGGTTTGTGTTTTATGTGGTTCATTTCTTGAGAGTATACGAAAATGAAGCCCATTTGGCCGATGTCCTGTAGTACATTAGCACCTGTACTTAGAGAGCGTATGGGACATTGAGGTCATAGCTCCTCCTTTTCCCAAAGGAGGGGTTGAGGGGAGCGCATCTGACATACGGTCATTACTCTCAGCCATCAGTTGTGTTATCTGATGTTCAAATGATTTCCTGATTGTGTTTAACAATTTTCAGATGTTTGTGCTTCATATGCAAAAAAGCGCTTTGGATGAGCTGGTCTTTGGACCTCGCCTCCCTCCCACCAAATTCACTTACAAATTCTGGGAATATCATAGTGTTAGGGAGGTAATTATACTCTTGAAGTAAAATAAACGGAATCACGGATTTCATTTTTTACGAGAGTTGATACTTACCTCCCAGGCACGGACCCGACCTCTCCGTCTGACAGAGGCTCGGTCTGCAGGCTCATTAGTTGCATTTGTTGGCCAATAGATAGTCAAGTCAAGGACGTGTCAGTCTGCGCATGCGTGAGGTTGGGGATGGCATCTGCCGGACTGTCAACTGACTCCCTGCCCAGTAGGGGCACCTTTCTTTTAAAATCTGAGTTATATTGAGTGAAGGTTGATATTTTAGGAAATATCATAGTGTTAGGAATCTGTGAATTTGTTTAGTCCGCGGCATAGTGGCTTCCACCACACTGTTTAACGGGGTCCCGGTGTATGACATTATGTCGGTAGCCCAGTGGCATTGTGAGTCTAGTTTCACCGACCATTACCTCTGTGATATGACTAATTCTCTCGCCTTATCGATTTTGAAAAGATAAACGGGTGTAAATATTGTATATAAGTCCCTCAGAATTCTCACATTACCATTAAGTAAGTGAGACAACCACTGTTCGATGGTGTGCCGTTCTTCAGCAGCACGAATTCGGGTCATCAACAGTTTACGGTCAGTCGTATGTTGTGGTCTTGTTTTTTGTATATACTAATTTGGTGATGGTTCGTGTTTTTATATGTGGTTCGCATTCAAGAGTGTACGAATTGAAACCATTCATTATTGCGATGTCCTTTAGTGCTCAGGCACTAGTATGTAGAGAGCATTTAGGACATTGAACCCATTCATTATTGCGATGTCTTTTAGTACTCGGGCACTAGTATGTAGAGAGCGATTAGGACATTGAAACCATTCATTATTGTGATGTCCTTTAGTACTCAGGCACTAGTATGTAGAGAGCATTTATGACATTGAGATCAATGCTCCTTCACGAAAAGAAAAGGGGAGCATACGTCTTATGACGGTCATTATCGATTTTTCATCACCTGTGTTATCCGATGCGCGAATAATTTCCTGAGTGTGTTTCGTACTCAACTTCAGATATTTGTGTCATTATGCAAAAGAGCTTGGCTCTTCCAGGGATGAGCTGGTCATGTGACCTCGGCTCCCTCCTGCCAGATTAACTTTAGAATTCTAGCAATATCAAAGTAGGGAGGTAAGTATACTCATGAAGTGAAATAAACGAAATCAAGGATTTCTTTTTTCACGAGTTAGTGGTTACTTACCATTTTTATTCGAGGAAAGGATGCTAGCTTGTATTGGACGCAGGCTAAATTTTGGCCCAAACCCTCCCCAAAAATCCTTATCCTCATAGAAAGGACGCATAGAGAAATTGAAATCCATTCTCTAAAATGGTTAAAACTCATACAACCTACCACGAAAATTGAACACAATTTCCATACACATGCTTACCGCCGTACCACTATATTTAATGTACGCCTACAAAAATATCGTGAAAGTTAAATTATTAATGGAACCGCATAAATATCGCGTATCTTCAATAAAGATCATTTATTATATCAAAATCAATGCTACTTTTGACATAAATTATTTCTGAGAAAATATAGAAATCATGTGACATTAGGGATGGGGGAAGATCACCAGTTGTGTTTACTAGATTTCTTCTAATATCTGTCATTCTCTATTTTCATTGGTTTGTACGGGAGAATATATCCACAGAACAGAGAAATTCTCTTCAGAAAAATTTAATAAGTGAACAGTGTTTTCTCTCATATTTTGCATTAATATTGTAATGCCGACCAACATTAAGTGATCCAAAATGGAATCAAGATGTGCGACAAAAATTGCTTGAAAGTCCGAGAATTAAAATGAGATAAAACACTTTATGTTGGCGACCTGCTGGCTCTTGCGATTGGAGTCACTGTGTTCTCGCAGGATATTATACGCTAATGGGAGTTGTATATGGTATGGACTAGGCCTTATTTGGACTAGGGGTACATTGTTGAAAGCATATGTTGACCTTGGATCTCCAGATTTGGAAGAAATATTGATTGAATATGTAAACTTACTTTGTGCTAAGTTTCAAAATATTCTTCCCAATAGCTTTCAACTATAATGAATATGATGATCCCTTAATCAATGATTTGGATCATCAATTAGGTGGACCACTCTACCAAGTTTATCACCGTACCTGAGGAAGATTGTCAAAATAAACCAAAGCGCAACAAGCAATGTTAACAAATGCCTGTTTTGGGAATTTTTCTTAAAAAGTCAAAGATTATACCACGGAAATTGAACTAAATGTTACCCTAGACAATTCGCGCTGCCTGACAACTATGTTTATGTATTCTCCAAAAACACCAAGTGGAAGTGAAATTAGTAAATTGGTGTCAAGAAAAGATACGTGTATAAATCACGTGATTCGCCTCCAAACGCAAAAGATCTTTATTCTAATTAGGGCGAGTACTCGGATCTAAATATTCTGGACTCGGAAATTGCTATATATCATCATTGCGCGATAGGAACTGAATGTTCCCGTACCCGTTTGATAACCCATTCCCATTAGCGCATAAGATCACACAGCACCTCCACTCACAAAAGAGCCAGATAACCAACTCCCGTTAGCGCGTAAGATCACACAGTGCCTCCAAACACAAAAGAGTCATTACAACTAGTGACCATCTGAATATTCCCATACCCGTTTGATAACCAACTTCTGTTAACGCATAAGACTACACATTGCCTCCAATCGCAAAAGAGCCAGAAAACCAACTCCTGTTAATGCATAAGATCACACAGCGCCTCAAAACGCAAAAGAGCCATTACATTCCGTTTCTGTCACATGATTTCTATGTTTTCAAGGAGACATTTTATGTCAAAATTATATTGATTTTGATGTAATAAACGATATTTATTGAAAATACACAATATTTAGGCGGTCCTATTTAATAATTTCTCTTCCACCATGATAATTTTAGTCATACATTAAACATAGTGCGGAGTGTTGGTAATTTTTTATACCAATTTTTGATTTTTTAAAGGTACGTTTTTTCTAAACTTAACAGGGTCTTATACTTGAATACAAGAGTTTTTTTAGCAGATTTAGGTCAAATTTGGGACAGCGTCCTATATTCGAGGGCGGCCTTTAGAAGACTATATCAAGACTATATCGATTTTTTAAATCTCTTTATTTTATTTGTCAAGTTTTAATTTTGAATAATTGTTGTGTCCAGCTTAATGTTAATCCTATGGTTAAGGGTTTTTTTAATGACATTTGCTGGATTGCACCCACAAGGGGTCCTCAGATTTTTAAAAACCTTCACAGATGTGTTCTATACCATGCTTAGGACTTGTCCATATGAAAAAGAATTTGCTTTTCAAATTTAAAAAAAAAAATTTTTTTTATCTTTGAACTTTAATTGTATTAGGGCTGTTTTGTATCCAATTTATACTCATAATGTTTTGTTTAAGCTTTTTTAAAATGACATTTGTACCCACAAGGGCTCATCCAATTTGAATAAAACTTCAGAGATGTGTTCTATGCGATGTTAAAAATATATTGATTTTCAAAACCTTTCCATATTTTTTCGCCATTTGAACTTTGATAATTTTATGGCTGATTTGCATCCAGGTTATATGTATTATGCTGTGGTTAAGGATTTTTCAAATGACAATTTAATCAGCATAGACTTGCTTTTGAAACTTGAAACCTTGGAGATGATTATACATATGGGCAAGGATGTGCATGACACTCGGAATTTTGGCATGACCCCCCCCCCCCCCCTTGCCCAGTAATTATCAATTGTAATGCAACTCCTCCTGGACCATTTCTGATAGAAACTTTAAACTTTAAGGATGACTGCACATATGGACAGGGATGTGAATGGCACTTTTGGAATTTTGGTGGGAAATGTGTGGTAAAAAATAAAAAAATTCCAAATATGTCATGTCGCATATCATTTTCAAGCCAATGATAAGTAGTCTACAGTACAAGGAATTATTTTGATCTTGAGTCAAACTAGTAGGTAGGGGGGGGGGGGGCCAAAAGGTCAAAAGTGGGCACCAATCGATTGTAATGTAATTCCTCCTAGACCATTTCAGAAATAAACTTGAAACTTTCAGTATGATTACACATATGGACAGGGATGTGCATGACACTTTTGAATTTTGTTATCTTGGGGTCTGTTGGAAAACAATCAAATTTATCCAAAGGTGGTCATGTCACATATCATTTTCAAGCTAATGATGAGTAGCCTACAGTATAAGTGGGAGGGGTTGGGGTCAAAAGTGGGCACCAATTGATTGTAATGTAACTCCTAGACCATTTCACATTCAAATATGTATTATGCTGATTGTTTTTGAAAATGTTTCTTTTTTCAAACCATGAACTTTGCTTATGTTTGGACCATTTGCCTTTTGGTTAGCCCCAGGGTGCCAGTTGTCATTACAATGAGTAATGACTTCAGGTTACTCCTTGGCAGAAAGGCTTTATTGACAGTCTCCAAGCATAGCTATGCTTGCCCGATGGGTAATACCGTGGGTGTTTTGAATCAGCATGTTGATTGTCAAATTTCAAAATGAGATTATCCTGTAGTCCATCATATCCTGTGATGTACAATTAATATACAGTACAGGTAAGCAGGACTCGGTACTCTCAAGTCAAGAATGGACCTGAGGAAGCTAAGGATTTCGGCTGATGACAAGACACAGTGGGCAAAAGTGAAGAACGACTGATTGCAGCTGTAGGATGTTTGTACTACTACAGCCGCAGAATACAGTAATCATACATACATACGTAGAAATTGAAGCCGCACGTTGCCAGTGCGTCAATAAAATAAAAATACATATACTGCCAGAGCCGTGCTGGAGTCAGAGTACAATAGGCGTAAAAAAAAAAGGAGAAAAAAAAGCCTAGGATTGAATCGTGGCAGATGCATCCACAGATAGTCCCATATGAATCGTCAGTGTGTCAGTATATCAGACATGTGAAAACTGGTCGGCCAAACCTAGACTTTTAGTCTTGGTGCGGTGGTCCAGTGGAAAGATGTCTGGTTGCTGATGCTATGCGGAGTTGCAGAATGGCGGTTCGATCCCCCGACCGGGAGATGGTGATCAACAAATTAAACTAATGGGTGCATGACTGTCGGCTAAGTAAGCACATAGAAATTGAAGCCGCACGTTGCCGGTGCGTCAATAAAAAATAACAACATATACTGCCAGAGCCATGCTGGAGTCAGAGTACAATAGGTGTAAAAAGCCTAGGATTGAATCGTGGCAGGTGCAAACACAGATAGTCACATATGAATCGTCAGTGTGTCAGTATATCAGACATGTGAAAGCTGGTCGGCCAAACCTTGCCTTATAGTCTTGGCGCAGTGGGCCAGTGGAAAGATGTCTGGTTGCTGATGCTATGAGGAGTTGCAGAATGGCGGTTCGATACCCCGACCGGGAGATGGTGATCAACAAATTAAACTAATGGGTGGATGACTGTCGGCTAAGTTAGTACATGGAAATTGAAGCCGCACGTTGCCAGTGCGTCAATAAAATAAAAATACATATACTGCCAGAGCCGTGCTGGAGTCAGAGTACAATAGGCGTAAAAAGCCTAGGATTGAATCGTGGCAGATGTATCCACAGATAGTCCCATATGAATCATCAGTGTGTCAGTATATCAGACATGTGAAAACTGGTCGGCCAAACCTAGACTTTTAGTCTTGGCGCGGTGGTCCAGTGGAAAGATGTCTGGTTGCTGATGCTATGCGGAGTTGCAGAATGGCGGTTCGATCACCCGACCGGGAGATGGTGATCAACAAATTAAACTAATGGGTGCATGACTGTCGGCTAAGTTAGCACATGGAAATTGAAGCCGCACGTTGCCAGTGCATCAATAAAATAAAAATACATACATACATACACACACACAGGTAAGCTATTTGCAGGGAGGGACAGGGAAAAGGTGGCGTGGGGAAGGAAGAGTGTACCAAATACAAATCCCATCCTTAGACCCCCACATATAAGATTTGTCAAACGGATACGGATCAGACCTAAAGTACAATACTTAGTTCCTAACGTGCAATAATAATATATAGTATTCAGAGTTACGGGTCCGAGTACTCGCTCTAATTAAAACCAATCTTTTGTGATTGGGGGCGAAACCCGAGTTTTGTTAGCTTACTAAAATACTAAGCCACTCAATTCACTGTTTGCTATAAGTCACCTGACTTAGATATCTCAGAAAATTTTAACCTATTCATTCTCATTCCATTGGGTAGTCTTGATAGTATTTCTTTAACTCTAAAGCAGTCATTGCTCTAGGGAACCGGTTCCTCTATTCCTATAGAGAACATAAATGATTCCATGAGCATGCGCACTTATGCTACTATGCATGCGACCGAGTTCAAGCCTTCATTAATTAATTTTCTGTGTTACAAGAAACACCTAACTTTTATCTCAACAAATCCTATTCATTCCATAATCTTGTGGAGCTACATCCACATTTGATTTTTCATGAATGTCACAGAACTTGCAGTCTTTGTCGAACAAGTCATGTACTTTATGTAAAACGGTTATAATTTACGTGGATATGAAACCGGAGTTTTTGTGACTACAAAGAAAATGGCGTCGTCAATCAGCTTCGCGATACAATTAATCAAGGTGAAGTCAAAATCTCTGATCCTATTTTAGCCACAGAGGCTCGTTCCTACATAAGGTATACCATATACCGGTTTAGAACATCTCCTACGTAAGGTATCCTACATGACATATGTAACATACCGGTTGGGAAGTTCTTGGATCAATTATAAGTTTTGACTAGGTACGTATTTCCGAGCATCATTCTTTCCTACATAAGATATACTACATACCGGTTTGGATCGAATCCTACATAAGGTATCCTACATAACTATGTAATATACCGGTTGGGAAGTTATTGGATCTATTAAGAATGTGACAGTGGTGCAAACAGGCGTGGTGGACTGGATGAACACCACAAGGATACACCACGATCATCCCCTGAAGAAAAGTGAGTGGTCCTTCTAAGGACCGTTACTGACCAACTAACATGAAACTCGCAATTACTTCATGATGATCAGTCATGTCAGTCATATTACAATAAAGACAAGACCATCATATTAATTCTCGATTCAGTCTTCGCTTTAAATTGGCGCCATTTTTGCAGGCCAATTTAACATTAGTAGCAATGGGCCATGAAACATTTTTACCTTTTATTTAATATCTTGCAAAAATTACTCAAGATTTTATGTTTTCTAATACCGGGCGGGGTTATTCGATACAAGTCTTTTTTATGGCCTTAGTTTCATGAAAAATGTAAACATTGCGTTGCTATGGGATATCCTCTTTAGTGTGTCGTAAATTGGCAAATGGCGGACGATCTCGGAATGCCCTGATGTTCAAAATTATGATACTGATTTGAATCCTCGTAATCACATAACCCTCTTTTGTTAGATAGGCTATTAAGCCTGTGTCAGATTATCGGGTTCACTTGATTTGTAAATCTAGCGAGAAACTTGCGTTCACTTGATTTCTAAATCTGGCAAGAAAATTTATGATATATATTACTGGTTATATTGTAATGTAAGTGACCAACATAAAATGATCCAAAACGTAATGTGATGTTCGAGAAAAACTGCTTTAACACCAGATAATTAAACTGGGTAGCCCACTTCTAATGTTAGCGAGCCAGCTAGTGGCAAAGTAAATCTCCGTTTGGAGGCGCTGACGAGAAGCGTAGATCACATTGCCGAATTTCCGATTCCAGGATAACTATATCCGAGTACTCGCTCAAGATACTTCATTAAAATTTGCTTTAACCTAATCTGATCAGATAATGTCACGTGATTTATATATCATGTAATTATCACATGATTTTGATTTATATATTTTAAAAGACGACATTTATGTCACGTTAGGATTAATTTTGATGGAAAAAACTATCTTTATTAAAGGATATGCAATATTTAGGCTGTTCAATTTAATAATTTCACTTCTGCGAATGATGTTTTGAGGTACACATTAAGCATAGTCACGAGGTGACAAGATTTGTGCAGGGGAGTTTTTGTGGTATGTTCAGACGTTAAGATATGTTTAAAAATTCAGAGGAAAATAAGTTTTATCCTTGTATATAGTGCGCGCAAATTTTTTAGAACGAGTAAATTGAGCATAAATGTGTGGCCTATTTATGGGTTTTATAAGTAAATATGCCACTCCAATATTTGCTGGTACTCATTCAGATTCAACTTATTTCAGTTGCAATTTATGACTAATAACTTTGAGAGTTAAATGGTTAATATTTTGATAGTAAACACTACAAACTTTGATGACCAAGTTTTACTATATCAGAGATGTGTGTCGATCTCAGTGTTTTAGGAGCAAGCATAGCCTTTGGATCAGGAAAGTTCTTGACTATCAGACCCTTTTATTAGCCCTAAGATGGGTTTTTTCCTATTTAATGTATAATCTAATCTCACCATTTTGGAAAATCTTTCTGCGGGTACTTAACTTGGGCAAAATTGGAGATATAGAGCACGTACCCAGGCTATGATGGATTATTCTATTGGCTCTCAATCGATTAATTGTTATAGTAAAATATAACATTCTGCTTGCAAATGAACTATTACTTATGGAAATCATCTAAAAGTCTACCAGAAGAGGGGGAGAACTAACCTAGTTAGAACAAATTTCTCTCTAAAGGGTGTGCAAACTGTGAAATGTTTTGTGTGAACATGTTGTTTGAAGATGGTTTAGGTAGGCTTTGGCATAGTCAAGAGGCAATGCATGACTACACCGTACACGCAACCCATAACCAGAAGTGACGGCACAGGCATGGAGATAAATGAAGAACATAAGGCCTAATTGTCCTGTGCTCAGTATTATTACCTAGATTATAGCTCTCAATTTTTATGGTATAGCAACTGATTATAATTAAACTTCTGGTTTAGGTATGCCAAATCAATTCACTTCTATTCTTTTGCTGGTATTGTTTATGTTTCTAAATCATGTTTGACAATTTAAATGCCCTATTTCAGGGGCTCTTATTTTTAATTCTTTAATTCTTTATTAGTTGCTCTTAGTGCAATGGCTGAACAATCCAATTATCCTCATCCTTCGAAACCTTGTGTACACCCAACTCTTCGCATTTATCCAGGAATAATTTTATTTTTTCTTATGATCCTAGCAGTTCTTTTGTCATTTTGATTTCACTAGATTTCGTTTTGCTCCTGAATCTTCTCATGTATTAGTCTCTTCCTATCAGCCTCCATCTTTCGACCGATTCTCTCAAAAAATTGGAATCAATCATCTTTCAATTCTCCTAATATCAATCTGCAAATAAGTGCATCAGTCTTTATTATTTTAATTGTGAATAGTGCTTTGCTATCTTTTAGTATCATATCTGGCCTGATTTATTTTTCACATAGTTTTTCAGTCTTTCTTTTCTATCAGTAGGATCCCTCGCCATGATGAAGCATATTTATGGGTGAATGTAAGCTTGTCACAATAAAGTTAGTCTACATAAGGTATCTCCTCTAATGTTTTTGTCTTATCAAGATTTACACTGCTCCTTTCTCGAGTTCAGTAGAAATTTTGATCTTTTTATTTGTCTAGTGATATGTCTATCTCTGTTATTTTCATATGGAGCTGTTTTCTCTGCCTTATCTATTCAAGCCTATTTTTATTCTTCTAAATTCTAACTTTCCCAGGCATTATTAAATAAATTCCTCAAGGGGGCCTAACCAAGATGATTGGGTCATTGCCTTCGCATGGATTGTGGAATATGGTTTTTTCCTTTCACCCTTCTGTGTAGTTTCAGTCTTTTGTCCGTACCCATCATTGATCTGCTCACAGGTTTGATGGACTTCTTTCCTGTTTAATCATCTGGTAAAGATATTAACAATTGGGCTCATATCATACTAGCTTTGTTTTAAAATTAGATTTTGCAGGTTTATTCTGGTCCTAGCTGTCATGCTTAAGCGCTTCTATATAATCTCTTCTCCATGAGGGGTGGGGATGGGTATAGCTAGCCTCATGCATGTCTTGGGTAGCAGATTTCCTACATATAAGGTACAATCAACGTAGTCATTGAATCCCCCTTTTTTCTATCAAAGCATGTTGGTCTCCTCTGACATTAGTCCTGCTTCTGTTCCTGATCAATAATTTTCTGCTCTTCAAGTAGGATACAGTGGAGGAATGGCAGAATCCAAAGATTTTAAGGATTATGAGGTACAGGCAGATCATCTTTTATAGGGTCTCGGCTCTTATCTTCAACTCATATATTTATCCTTTTCTGACAACTTCCAAAAAATTTACACTTCATGTCCTTATGATTTAATACTAATTCTGTTGTATATTTTGGAATTATTTTGTCTGGAACCCATGGCTGCTTTGATGCTGTTTGAAACAAATATGACTTACAGTCAAATCGTTTTATAATATTCAACTCTTTTCCTGATATGTTGTCTCAGAAATGGAGTTCATCGATGAAAGGAATAATATGGACATGGAGTCATTTTGGCCAGTCATCACTGGTCTCGTCAAGGATAAGGGACAGTGTTTTCTGATATTTCCATATATACAGAATTGATCCTAACTGGATCTGGGTTCTTTTAATTACATCATGGCCAGTCTGGGATTCCTCTGGCTTGGAAGGTTCCTTAATTGTGTTAAAATTTGGGCCGAATGGCGTCAGTTTTGTGTACGAAGGTCAAGTCTGGTAATTCAGAATTTTGTCTCACCACGACCGCATACACTGCATTTTCATTCACTGGGTGTCATCGGTACCAATTCACCAGTTTATCTATCTGCAGGTCCTTTTTGATGTCTTTGACACATCATTCAAGAGACGTGTTTGGGGGAGGGGATCGCTATAGAATTTCCTCTCGTTCTTGTGTCTATGGAATCAGATAAAGTAGTATTACTACTCTCTTCCTTTTCAGGAACTAGAACAGGAACTAATACGCTAGTATTCCTCTTCAATGCTCTGGAATATTGGAGAATGAAGAGATATTGTCTCTTTCACAAGCCACCTATCTGCTCATGCAGTCATTTCTATAGTAGCGACTTTCATCAACAAGCAGGGCAGTTGAGGTTATCATATTTTGTCTGGAGTCTTGGTCTTCCTCCTACGGTGGAGATGTCAGGAAATCTTTCAGCAGCTCACATTCCAGGTAGAATGATTTTCCTTGTAGGTCATTTATTGCATCCCATTAAGTTTCTACTCAGTATAGTGTCCAGATCTGATGTTCATATTCTTCCTCCAGGCTAGGCTCTGGCGGTAGATGCTCTGGCCCAGTCATAGACTTCACATTTTGTTTAAATATCTTCAATTTAACTTTCTAGTACCAATTGTCTTTAAGAACTTTTGTCAGCGGTTTCTAGTACAATTGTCTTTAAGAACTTTTGTCAGCAGAATGTATTATCCCTTTAATCACTCCTGCTTGGCCCAATGAGAGTTATTCAGCGGATCTCAAAGTCCTCTGTGGAAATCCAAAGCGTCTTCCCAATTTTGCGGATTTTCTATCTCGTTTAACAGCAGCTTTCATTTCATCATTCCACAAATCTTCAATATGTATATATGGTATTTTCCAAGAGACCTGTTTTTCAAAAATTGATTTTTTTTTTTGTCTGAACTTTAGTATTCTTAATCAATTCAAACTATCTGTTACAGAGTATATTTAAGGTTTTCAAATGGTTGTAAGAACAACACATTATCACGTCCGATTCTGCATCCCATCATCAAGTCATAGATTCATGGGATATTTTTTGATGACTTAAAATCTCTGTATGCTGGGGTGGTGTTATCGTTTTCACTAGCATCTATCCTTCTTTATTTTCTAGAAGCCGGTTTGAGAGTTTTCACATCAAGAATATACTTACCTCCCTAATACTTTTGATATTGCTAAATATCGGCGTTCACTCAATAAACACTCAGAATAAAAACAGTTAGGTGCCCCTACTGGGCAGGTAGACAGAGGGTAGTCCGGCGGATGCCAGCCCCACCACCGCGCATGCGCCGACTACTACTTCCTCTTTGCTAATTTATTGGCAGGGAGACACATGTTTTGTGCTTTGCAGACCTTTCAAGTGTTCAACGCGACTTAATAGGCTTTGAGAGTGATTTATATTAGATTGTTTTCACCCTGAAGATGTCAGAGAATGTGGTTTCGCCAGAGGAGGGCGCCGGATCTCTATATCAGGTGATTTCTAACATATTCTAGCGAGTTTTTACCCGGTGTAATGTGTTTCCGGGACTCGCGTTTACCGTGATAAGCGCCTGATTTAGTTGTTTTATTTCAACATGGTGCTATATAAGACTAATCTCTCTCTGTGTTTATGTCCACAGGTCTGTGTGAGGATATGTAATGGTCATCACAGCATCTGAGGTTTGGTTTCTCTCCACCAAGGTTCCATTTCCTACTAATACTGTTAGGTTATCTAACCAAGATTTTATGTCCAGTGAATCGGAGGCCTAGTATAAAGGTCTTCTCACTTTGCCCTCTTGATCCAATCCCTTCCCCTATGAGGTGGAGAGAGTTAAGAGGCGTAGTCTTGGTGGAGTGCTCCAGTTCATCACGTTGGATGGTTTGTTTATACAAGGTATCAGGTATCTAAGTAATGATATGAGGTGGAGTTAATTATGTAAACAAAATTAACTGTTATGCCATGGTTATCATTGTAGTATCTGATGGTTGTGTAGTGTGATTAACCATTCTATCATGTTCTGGTTATGTATACAATTCGTCCGCACACCTTGATTATTGGTTCGGATCGATTTATTTCTGTCCTGGGATCATGACGTCATAATCAGCCTTGCTATTATTAATATTCAATGTTTTGACCAAAGCTGGTTTTGCTCAATTATTGATCTTTATGATCTTTTCCCTCTCTTTTATTTTGGTTTTGAGTTTCTAACCTTAACAAAATTACTCATGGTCCTCGTCCTTTGTCCTGTTTCAGAGACCTGGTTGTCCGTCTTGTGGTCGGTTTTTGAAAGATCGTTTCGTGCCTCACCTTTGCTTTGGTTGCAGTCCCTGTGGACCATTGCTTAAATGTGATGTATGCAAGCATTAGGGGGGGCGAATTAATGTCTGACTTTTTGTCGTTGCAGGCTAAGGACAAGGTAGTGGAGGAGGAGAGGAAGACGAAAAGAGAGGGTCTTGGTAAGAAGGGTAAGAGGAAGGCCTCGTCCGCGGTGGACATGGAGGCCTTCCGGACCGAAATGTTGGGAGAGATGAAGAGGACGATAAAGGATTTGGTTCCAGAGTTGCTACGTGGCATGCTTCCTGGACCAAATCCTTTGTCGTCCGCGGCGTCTGCTTCCGGGCAGGAAATCCCTGCCTCTGAATCTCCTTTCCGTAAGCCGGTTCCGTTGTTCGATGATTCAGAGGTGGCCCCGGTGATGGGGGCGATCCATGACCCTGGCAGCAGGCTTGGTGCCGCGCCGAGGGGTCGTGGACGGCTGTCGCTGGAACCCGTGGGCTGCTTATCAGTCCAGGGGTATCCGCACGCCGCGGGTGCCAGTACCTCCTATGGCACCTTTCCTGGCCAGTCCGGGTTAGCTCTCTTTGCTGACCCGGAGTCTAATCTTTCTGGCCAGGAGGAGGAAGAGGATTTCCTGTTATGGTCGCCTTCTGGAGACGTGACCATGGAGTATGACATCTGTGCACCCCTCGCGGGGAATACAGGCGACATGTTTCACATCAAGAGTATACTTACCTCCCTAATACTTTTGATATTGCTAAATATTGGCTTTCACTCAATAAACACTCAGATTAAAACAGTTAGGTGCCCCTACTGGGCAGGGAGTCAGAGCGTAGTCTGGCGGATGCCAGCCCCACCACCGCGCATGCGCAGACTAGCACTTCCTCTTTGCTAATTTATTGGCTAAGAGACTACACATGCTTTTGTGCTGGTGCTTTTTGTGACTCATTTATAAGCGATTTTGACACAATTCTGAACTGTTGTTACCTGAGAAAGATGGCAGAAAGAGTAACTTCGCCACAGGAGGGCCTTGGACCTTTAAATCAGGTGACTTCTAGTAAAATTAGCGAGTTTTGTCCCGTTGTAATGTGTTTCCGGGACTAGCGCTAAACGTGATAAGCGCCTTGATTAGTTGGTTTATTTCAACTAGGTGCTATATAAGACTAATCTCTCTTTGTGTTTATGTCCACAGGTCTGTGTGAAGAAATATTATGGACATGACATCAGCAGAGGGTTTGTGTCTCTCCACCATGGTTCCATTTCCTACTAATACTGTTAGGTTATCTAACCAAAAATTCTATGTCCAGTGAGTTGGAGGCCTATTATAAAGGTCTTCTCACTTTGCCCTCTTGATCCAATTCCTTCCCCTAGAGGTGGAGAGAGTTAAGAGGCGGTCAGTGGTGGAGTGCTCCAGTTCATCAGGTTGGATGGTTTGTCTAGACAAGGTGTCAGGTATCTAATTATTGATATGAGGTGATGTTAATTATTTAGAGGAAAGGGAGATAATTAACTTTATTTGCCATTGTTATCAGTATATATCTGATGCTTGTATAGTCGAAATGTCCATTCTGTACATGTTCTGGTTAGAGATACAATTCGTCCTTGCACTGGGATGTTTGTTGGGGATCGATTTTTTCCTGTCATAGGATTAATGACGTCATAATCAGCCTTGCTCTTTATTTAAAATTAAAGTTGTCCGAAGCTGGTTTTCTGATAAATTATGATCTTTATGATCATTTTCCTTCTCTTGAGTTGGTGAGTTTCTAAGCTTAACTAGTTTGCTCATACTCCTCGTCCTTTGCCCTTTTTCAGAGACCTGGTTGTGCGTCCTGTGGACGATTTTTGAGGGATAAGTTTGGCCCTCATCTCTGTTTTCAGTGTAGCCCCTGTGGTCCCTTGCTTAATTGCGAGATATGTAAGCACTGGGGGGGCGAGTTAATGTCCGAATTCTTGTGCTTGCAGGCGAAGGACAAGGTGGAGGAGGAGAAGAAGAAGCAGAAGAAAGAGGGTGTAAGTAAGAAGGGTAAGAGGAAGGCCTCGTCCGCGGTGGATATGGAGGCCTTCCGGACCGAGATGTTGGGAGAGATGAGGAGGACAATCAAGGATTTGGTTCCAGAGTTGCTTCGTGGCATGCTTCCTGGACCAAATCCTTTATTGACCTCATCATCTGCTTCGGAGCAGGTAATCCCCACCTCTGAATCAACGTTCCTTAGTACGCTTCCGTTGTTTGAAGATTCAGAGGTGGCCCCATTAGAGGGGGCGTTCCACGGCCCTGGCAGCAGGCTTATTGCCGCGCCCAATAGGGACCGTGGACGGTCGTCGCTGGAACCCGCGGGCTGCTTATCAGTCCAGGGGTATCCGCACACCGCGGGTGCCAGTACCTCGTACGGCACCTTCCCTGGCCAGTCCGGGTTAGCTCTCCTTGCTGACCCGGAGTCTAATCTCTCTGGCCAGGAGGATGAGGATTACCTGTTGGGGTCGCCGTCTGAAGACGTGGACATGGATTATGACGTCTGTGCACCCCTCGCGGGGAATACAGGCGCCTTTTTCCATGGTTCTACTCTCCCAGGGGTAGAATCCACGGTTCAGACTGTGGCCCTGGGCGCTGAAGGCCAGCGGTACCGCATACCTCGGCTTGCCGAGAGTGTCGCTGGTGCTGGCCGGGGCCGTGGTGGGGCGGTATATGCCCCGCGCTCTACCACGGCGCCTGCTCCTGGTCAAACCAGTGATATTAGCATGCCGGTATTGTCAGGCCCGCATGTTCTCCCTGGCTTGCCAGGCATAGCAGCGTACCCGCCGTCAAGCTCTGTTGCTTGCGCTCTGGAGGAAGACGAAGGCCCCCGTCTTGTAGAGCGCTCGCAGCTAGCCACCGAGGAGGATTGGTCTGACGCTTGCCAGTGGTTGGTAAGTGTTAGACCAGATCTGCCCGTGGAGCAGTCGGCTAGCCAGCGTGAGCACAGGCCGTGGTTAGCTGGTAAGCCTGCTGCTAACGCTATGCCTTCTCTGCCGCTGCAGAGCATGTCGTTGACATGTTCGAGGCGGCGGAGACGTCCATTAAGTCGAGTGGACGTCTCGCTAAGGCCCCGCGCGAGGTGGCCAGGCGTTGTCGCATCGTGCCCCTGGACTACCAGCGGTACGGTGTGGTACCGAAGCCGAGCGTGGATGACCGCGCGGCTTTGGGTGAGGATGCGCGGCCAGGCTCCCGTTCTGACACGGGAGTCTTGTGTTCGAACGCGTTGCGTTCAGCAAATGCCGCGTTGCGTGATGCGGAGGAGAGTGGGAGGGCTTCGATTGCCGCTTTGTCCCACGTCTCCCAGCTGTTACAAGGGGTAGTAACAGCATCCGCATCGCGCCAGCCAAGTCCGGTCACAGTCCAGCGAGCCATCCAGGATGGTATCAACCTGGCTCTGGACTGTATGACGCGGGCGGTGACCAGGAGTGTCCGGGCAAGGCGCACTTTTGCCTTGGATAATCTGTGCCCGTCCCAGGACCTCTACAATAGGCTACTACGTACGCCTATGACAGGTCCTGGTCTCTTTGGAGGTGAGGGGTGTAGGCACCTCCAGGAGACGGTTACTCTGGTCAATAACCAGAGGGCGCTGCGCGAGCAGTTTGAGGTGCTTCGTCGTGCCAACGTTCGCGCCGCACCCCCTGCGTATCGTCCCCTGCAGGCTCGAGGTGGTAGTGGCCAGGTCAGAGGCCAACCACCATCGCAGCGCCGGCCTCGGCCGCGTGCGATTCGGCCAGCAGCGAGGGGGGCGCAGGCTCCTCAGGCGCAGTCAGCCAGGCAGCCGCCCGCGCACCGAGGTGCGCGCGGTGCTGGTCGTGGCGCGCGAGGATCTGGGCGGGGTAATCGTTCCTGATGGGACAGTTACCGCGGTGAGAACCGCGCCGGTGTTTCGGGCAGAGGAGACAGTGCCGCTCTTGCACTCCTTATGTCCACCTCTATCCCTAGGTGGACCGGTGGGAGGCCGGCTAGCCGACCACATGCAAGAGTGGGAACGGTTAACTCAGGACCGTTTAGTCTTGCGATGGCTTTCAGTCGGATATCATCCCGATTGGATGACAGGCCCGCCATCGCGACTGTCTCTAGTGCCGATCTGGACTCCAAATCCGAGAGATCCAGATCAAAGGTTGTGTATCGAGGAGGAAATAAATTCCCTCATACAAAAAGAAGCTATTCAGCCGGCACAGAGGTGTCCGGGCTTCTATTCAACCGTGTTCTTAGTAACAAAAAACACCGGATGGTGGAGACCAATTCTCAACCTCAAGCCGTTGAACAAGTTCATAGAGACGCCCAGTTTCAAAATGGAGACTGTGCGCTCGGTGTTGGCGGGGTTAGAGAGGGGAATGTGGACAGCTTCAATAGATTTGAAGGATGCTTATTTCCACATCCCCATAGCGAGGAGTTTCCGTCGCTTCCTGAGGTTTACATTCCAGGGCAGACAGTGGGAATTCAGGGTGCTACCCTTCGGAATTTCCACGGCTCCTCGGGTTTTCACCCGTGTGGTTCTTGCGATCACCGCATACCTCCGCAGGAGAAGCATAGCAGTCCACACGTACATAGACACCCAGGAAAGTTCATCGGCCAATCTGGAGATTGTTTTGAAGACTCTCACAGACTTGGGCTGAATAATCAATTTCCAAAAATCAGAGCTGACTCCATCCCAGAAGTTTGTTTACCTGGGGATGTTCTTCGATCTAGAGATAGGATATGTTTATCCTACTTAGGAGAGAGTTCAGAAACTCATCTCAGTAATTCAATCAGTGTGCGACAGTCGTCATGTCCTGGCACGGGTTTACTTGAGAATGCTGGGGTTGATGGTTTCATTAGAACCGGTCATTCCTCAGGCCGCCTTACGCAGGCGGCCGATCCAGTTATTTGTCATGACACAATGGACCCAGAGTACAGGTTCGCTGGACTCGAACGTGTCAGTGTTGGCGCCTCTGATTCACCACCTGCAATGGTGGTTGAACACGGAGAATCTCTTGGTGGGGGTTATGCTAACCCCTCCCCACCCTCAGGTGACTGTGTATACAGATGCATCGATGGAGGGCTGGGGAGCTTGCCTGGAAGAATCCACGATATCAGGGCTTTGGAATCTGGAACAGTCAAGGGAACATATCAATCTACTGGAGCTAAGAGCAGTAGTCCTGGGCCTGGAACATTTCTTACAGAAAGTTCAGGGCAAGATTGTTCTTATTCATTCCGAGAACTCAACAGTTGTGACTTACATAAACCGCCAGGGTGGAACGAAGTCGCCCAGTCTCTGTATGATGACATGGAGACTGCTTTGTTGGTGCCTGGATCACAGGATTACCTTGAAAGCAGTTCATATTCCGGGAAGGTTAAATCTGCTAGCAGACTCATTGAGCCGAAGGATGAGTGTTTTACCGATGGAATGGCAACTAAATCAATGTGTGGCGGATCGTCTGTTCGACCATTGGGGGAAACCCAACATCGATTTGTTCGCAACGAAGAAGAATGCGAAGATGACGACGTACGTCTCTCCGATTCCAGATCCAAGCGCTTTCGCAACGACATTATCTTCCAGGGCAAGGCCCTTCACAACAATCCGTCAATGTTCAGATTGACTGCGTGGATGTTGTCAAGGAATCTAGAATTAAGGAGGGCTTTTCTGAGCAAGCAGCCATGTTTATGGCCAAAGCCAGGAGGGGGTCAACCTCCAGAGCATATAACTATAAAATCAACAGATTTGCAGAGTGGTGCTCAAAAAGATGTATTAATCCAATGGATTCATCTATTCAGGTAGTAGCTGATTTCCTCTGTCACCTGTATGATGCCTATAGCCTCAAGCCTAACTCTATTGCTGGTTATAAGTCAGCTTTAATGACTGTTATTCCTTGCTTGGCTAAGAGGGGAAGTGATGAAGTAAGTACATTAAATGTATTAATTAAAGGCATGGGCAATCTAAGACCAAGGAATCCCCCTGTGATTCCTTCTTGGAGTTTATCGCTAGTGCTTCAAGTACTAGGTGATAAGCCTTTTGAACCACTTAGTTCCATTTCTATGAAAATGTTAACTCTTAAAACTGTATTTTTAATTGCTGCGGCCTCGGCTAGGCGTAGGAGTGAGATTCATGCCTTATCAGCCGAGGATGACCGTTTTGTGGTTACAGGGGAAGGCCTTAAGTTACTACCTAGGATTAATTTCTTAGCTAAGAATCAGTCTTTGAAATATCCAGGTCAACCTATTTTTTTGCCTGCTTTAACTAGATATGATCCTAATTCTAAAGCATGGGGTCCCGTTCGGGCGCTACTTCGGTACAAACAGCGTACTTCGGAGTGGCGGACCGATCAGTCAGCGTTATGGTTGTCATATATTGAACCCCATGGCAGGGCGTCTAAGGACACCATTTCCAGGTGGATTGTAGAGTGTATCCAATTTTGTCACAAATCCGCCATGGGTAAGCAGGTTGACATAGCCAAAGCTCACAGTGTCCACGGCGTAGTGACTTCCACTGCCCTATTTAATGGGGTCCCTGTGGATGACATTATGTCCGTGGCTCAGTGGCACTGTGAGTCAAGTTTTACAGACCATTATCTCTGTGACACCTCGAATCCTCTCGCCTTGTCGATTTTGAAAAAATAATCGCTTATATGTTTTTGATGAGGGTTTCCTCATTGCTTATATACTTCACAATTAATTAATGGAATCAACCGCTTTTTGGGACTGCATCGGTCTTCTCCACTGGGAAGAGGATGACAGCTGCCAAGTTCAACAAGGTCAGTCTTGTGCAGGTGTTGTTCATTATTGATTGTATTGTCACGTTACTTTCTGTTATTAATATGGTGATGGTTTGTGTTTTGATGTGGTTCATCATTGAGAGTATACGAAAATGGAGCCTTTTCGTCTCGGTCCTATAGTACCTGGCACTGGTACGTAGAGAGCGTATGGGACATTGAGGTCATTCTAGTCTTCCTCCCAGGAAGGAGGGGGGGGGGGAGCGCATATGACATTCGGTCATCTCATCCATCGGTTGGTGTTAGCCGATGTTCATCAAATCCTGACTGTGTTTTCACACAGTTTCAGACGTTTAAGTGCCTTGAATGCGTGAAAGCGTGTAGGGAAGAGCTTGTCTTTTGACCTCGCCTCCCTCCCGCCGAATTCCCTGTCGAATTCTGGCAATATCAAAAGTATTAGGGAGGTAAGTATACTCTTGATGTGAAATAAACGAAATCTAGGATTTCTTTTTTCACGAGAGAGTTGATACTTACCTCCCTAGATACGGACCTGGCCTCTCCACCCGACAGAGGCTCGGTCTTCAGGCTCTTAATAGTTGCATGTGTGTCAGCCAATAAATTAGTCAGAGGAAGTAGTAGTCGGCGCATGCGCGGTGGTGGGGCTGGCATCCGCCGGACTACCCTCTGTCTACCTGCCCAGTAGGGGCACCTAACTGTTTTTATTCTGAGTGTTTATTGAGTGAACGCCGATATTTAGCAATATCAAAAGTATTAGGGAGGTAAGTATCAACTCTCTCGTGAAAAAAGAAATCCTAGATTTCGTTTATATTAAGTATTTACATCATTTATCCATGGTACAGGTATTTTTAGTGTATAGCGCAAAGACAAATACCTATAATAAATTCCTCTATTAGTTTAATTGTATAACTCTGAAATCATTCTTTTTCTACTAGCTGCCGCGTTTGTTACATGGCATTTTGATATTCATATTCTTTTTGTGAATGATCTTTTCTAGGTGGTAGGAGATCTGCCTTCATTATTTGCCCTTGAAGAGATCTTATATATAAAAAACCTAATTAATTGTTTTCAATCCTTTCCGAAAACTATACCCAATTTAAAAGATCTTTTTGAAACACCGTTCAGATTACTTATGCAAATTTGCTTAGTAAGCGCGCATCTCATCAACTGGATTACAGACACCATTAATCGACACTAGAATGTATCTCCAGGAGACACTCAGTAAGTGTTAAGGCACACGATGTTCATGGTATGGCCTTCTCCTTCGCATTCTATGCAGATCTACCGTTCAGATTACTTATGCAAATTTGCTTAGTAAGCGCGCATCTCATCAACTGGATTACAGACACCATTAATTGTCACTAGAATGTATCTCCAGGAGACACTCAGTAAGTGTTAAGGCACACGATGTTCGTGGTATGGCCTTCTTCGCATTCTATGCAGATCTACCGTTCAGATTACTTATGCGAATTTGTTTAGTAAGCGCGCATCTCATAAACTGGATTACAGACACCATTACTTGACACTAGAATGTATCGCCAGGGGACACTCAGTTTGTGTTAAGGCACACAATGTTCGTGGTATGGCCTCCTTCGCATTCTTTGAAGATTTATCAGTGGACGACATTATGTAAGTTGCAGTATAAATGTCAGCTTCTACATTATTTTTATCTGAAAGATCAGATTCAATTCACAATCTGACATTTCTAGTTTCGCCACTCAAACCTAGGCTCAATTGCCTAGACTCTTTAGTCAGCCGTATTCTTCACCATCTCACGTCCGTTTTTAAATTCTCTTTGCTGAGATTTTCTAATTATCATTATTTTATTGTATTTTATTTAGAGCATTTGTTTGTTCGTGCTATTTCAGCACTTCAGCGATTTAGTTGGTTTTAGTATTTTTGGTGATTAACCTTTCATTCCTGATTTGCAATTTACCAACCCACCTAGTATTTGGGCTCTGACCAATTCTATGTTTTAGCAAACAGTGAATTGAGTGGCGTAGTATTTTTGTTGTGTTACAAAACGACCCAGATGTATATACTGGTCTGGCGTTTTGTTAGCTTACTAAAATACTTACCACTCAATTCACTGTAGCCCACCTCGACCACCCCACGTCGTTAAATTGCAAATCATTATTAAAAATTTGTGGAATTAATTAATGATGGCTTGGACTCGGTCGCATGCATAGTAGCATAAGTGTGCATGCTCACGGACTCGGTTATGTTCTCTATAGGAATAGAGGAACCGGTTCCCTAGAGCAATGACTGCTTTAGAGTTAATGAGATACTATCAAGACTACCCAATGAAGGGATGTATCTCTGCAAACCTTGTTTATAAGGGAACCCACACACCATGGGAATGAATAGGTTAAAATTTTCTGATTGACTTATAGCAAACAGTGAATTGAGTGGTAAGTATTTTAGTAAGCTAACAAAACGCCAGACCAGTATATACGTCTGGGTCGATTTATATCTTCTCAACGCCATTTTATGTCAAATTCAGGATTAATTTTGATATAATAAATGATCTTTATTAATGGATACGCAATATTAGGCCCTCCAATTTAATAATTTCACTTCTGCGATGACGTTTTGAGGTATACATTAAACATAGTCACAAGACGGTGAGAATTTGTACCGTGCGAAAATGAGTTCAATTTTATTTTTTTACAGAACTTGACAAAAAAAATGTGCTCAAAGAATGTACTTGATTATAGGATGCACCCCCCTTCCTAGAATATGTAATATGACAAAAAACTGTATCCTTTCCTTGAATAAAAACAGTACCTCCCTAATATGAACCCGGACATCTCCTCCCCACTGAGGCTCTGTCTTTAGGCTTTTACGTTGCATATTTGTTAGCCAATTATCAAGTCGAGGAAGTGACAGTTGGTGCATGCGCCGGGGGTGGGGCACACATCCACCAATCTGTCAACTTTCATTCCTGCCTATTAGGGGCAGTTTCTGTTAAAATCTGGGTGTTATTCTAGCTAGGTCGATATTTAGAATTATCAAAGCGTATTAGGGAGGTAAGTGACTACTCACTCGTGAAAGAAGAAATCATTGATTTCATTTAGTTTCTATTACAAAGACTGAATATTCTGTGTTTGTATTACAAAGACTGAATATTCCGTGTTTCTATTACAAAGACTGAATATTCCGTGTTTGTATTACAAAGACTGAATATTCCGTGTTTGTATTACAAAGACTGAATATTCAATGTTTGTATTACAAAGACTGAATATTCCGTGTTTATATTACAAAGACTGAATATTCCATGTTTGTATTACAAAGACTGAATATTCTGTGTCATCATGATCATCATCATGATCTAACACTATATCTCCTGTTTGTATGTATGTATGATAATTGCTTTTCGTATCTACCAGTTTACCTGCTGGTCATGCCTGTATCTGTGACGATGATGATTTGAGACACGGTGACAGTAGAGATGGAGATAGTGTTAATGATAGATGTACGGACAGACGCACTGGATATGTTCCTGCATCAGATGATATACACCAGCCACATTTTATGGCAAAAAGGTACAGATTTACCCCTTTCCCGGTACTCCACAGTAGTGCTCAAGAAAGTCAATAAGCTTAAGTTTAATAAATGTACAATTGCACACCAAGGAAAAGAGCTTTAAATGTTCCACTGGAATGAAGGGTGCGCGTATCACGCCAGTCATAGTAATCGTGAAATAATGGTCATCTCGTGACCTCATTTCTCTAGAACACTACAGAAGCTTGATCAGTGGAGAATTACAGTGTACAGAGCACTCCCACTCATTTATCCTGCAGCACTACCACTGTCAATCATTTATCCTGCAGCACTACCACTGTCAATCATTTATCCTGCTGCACTACCACTGTCAATCATTTATCCTGCTGCACTACCACTGTCAATCATTTATCCTGCAGCACTACCACTGTCAGTCAGCACTACCACTGTCAATCATTTATCCTGCAGCACTACCACTGTCAATCATTTATACTGCAGCACACCCACTGTTGATCATTTATCCTGCAGCACTACCACTGTCAATCATTTATCCTGCAGCACTACCACTGTCAATCATTTATACTGCAACACACCCACTGTCACTCATTTATCCTGCAGCACTACCACTGTCAATCATTTATCCTGCTGCACTAGCACTGTCAATCATTTATCCTGCAGCACTACCACTGTCAGTCATTTATCCTGCAGTACTACCACTGTCAATCATTTATCCTGCAGCACTACCACTGTCAATCATTTATCCTGCAGCACTACCACTGTCAATCATTTATACTACAGCACTACCACTGTCAATCATTTATCCTGCAGCACCACCACTGTTAATCATTTATCCTGCTGCACTACCACTGTCAATCATTTATCCTGCTGCACTACCACTGTCAATCATTTATCCTGCAGCACTACTACTGTCAGTCAGCACTACCACTGTCAATCATTTATCCTGCTGCACTACCACTGTCAATCATTTATCCTGCAGCACTACCACTGTCAGTCATTTATCCTGCAGTACTACCACTGTCAATCATTTATCCTGCAGCACTACCACTGTCAATCATTTATCCTGCAGCACTACCACTGTCAATCATTTATACTACAGCACTACCACTGTCAATCATTTATCCTGCAGCACCACCACTGTTAATCATTTATCCTGCAGCACTACCACTGTCAGTCAGCACTACCACTGCCATTCATCTATACTGCAGCACTACTACTGTCAATCATTTATCCTGCAGCACTACCACTGTTAGTCAGCACTACCACTGTGAGTCATTTATCCTGCAGCACTACCACTGTCAATCATTTATCCTGCAGCGCTACCACTGTCAGTCAGCACTACCACTGTCAATCATTTATCCTGCAGCACTACCACTGTCATTCATTTATGCTGTAGCACTACCACTGTCAATCATTTATCATGGGTATATTAAAACACAATTTCTTTTTCTTATTGTGGTTTTATCACTTGTTCATTTGGTGTTTCTGAGTGGCTGGTTCTTTGTGCTGAATGTTTTTATGTTATCAATTACTTAGCCTCCTGATCTGTGTTTTCCCTTTAGATGGAGACTAAGAGATGTAACCATAGTTTGTATAAAATATGTAAATCTATAGTTGAGCCCATATTTAAGGCAGTGTGTAAGAATGTGCTGCACCATATGTCTTTGTATCTGACTACAAAAGCTATCTGGAAGATACCATACAAGATACTGTTTAATAACGTGGCCTGCCCTGGACTAAATATTAAGTGGAATGATATATGAAAACTGTTCATAGTTCAAACCATGTAAATATGTAGTGGAACAAGAGCTATCAGAAGATAGTCAATATATACAGGTAAGCTGTTTGCTATCTGATTGCATTTGTTCTATGTGGTGGAACTTTGAACAGTTTTCATGTCTTTCCACGGAATATTTAGTCCAGGTTTACATCCAAGATGTTAGGCTTTATGAGTCGGTCTTGAAGTTTTAGGGTAATAATATGGGCATTTTGATAGATCAAAATTAGATTGTATCTGTTAGTTCATCATATCCTGTAACAGTCGATATATACAGGCAAGCTATTTGCTGTCACATGATGTGATGGACCACCAGATACAGTCTCATTTTGATCAATCAAAATGCCCATATTATTACCCACAGAAGGAAGCAAACTTCAAGACTGAATCATAAATCCTTACACCTTGTATGTAACCTGCAGTATGCTGACTACTGGCCCCCAAGTCCAAGCAATATTCAAATGGTCCAAACATAAGTAGAGTTCAAAGAACAATTTTCAAAATCAAGGGCATTATGCCGCAGCTGCGCAGACATTGTATGTGCTCAACGTATGCGTGTCAGTAGTCACGTCCAAGCACTGGGATTTTCACAAAATGGGTATTGACATGTCATGAGCCTTCGACACAATTAAATGCTCAAAGATCCTAGATATAGTACACCAAGCCAGTTGCAATGAAGATGAGCTGCTACAAGTGAGACTACTGCTTGCAGACTCCACGCTGAAAGTGCGAGTCAAGACATAGAAGTCTGCAGAGTTTGAGACATCAATCAGCTACCCACAGGGCGATATACTATCCCCTGTGATTTTCACCTCTTATCTTGCAGCTTCATTGAAATTTGCGCGGGAAAGTTCCACAAAACCAACAACCCGCCCGCCAGTGTCCATACTGGGTATGCCGCTAGAGAGGGAATGTGGATTTCATAGATGAGGAAAAGAAACCCCTTGACCAACTACTCCCTATAGCTACAAACAAGCTAAAAACTTAGAATCTCTATGAATGAATTGAAAACAGAGTTCACATACATATGCCTCGACAAAGCATGAAACTAAAGAAAATAACGATTCACTTCAGGGTGTGGAACCATGGAGGAAAAGTACAATCCTGGACTCACTGCTGACATAGTTGCTTGCTGTGTCATAGGGAATATAGCTTTCCAGTCCTTCTGGAAGCTATGGATTTGTAGATCAAAGATGTTGTTGACAAAAATACTAGGTTTGTACAACGCAACCTACATATCCTTGATGCTGTATAACTGTAACAGCTGGGCAGCTCCAAAGGCAGCTCTAGACAAACTTGGTGTGCCACGGTAAAAACCTCGCACCATCACAGGACACTGATGATCAGACAGCATAACCTCCACACAATCACATGACACTGATGATCAGACAGCATAACCTCCGCACCATCACAGAACAGTGATGGTCAGACAGCATAACCTCCGCACCATCACAGGACACTGATGATCAGACAGCATAACCTCCGTACCATCACATGACACTGATGATCAGACAGCATAACCTCTGCACCATCACATAACACTGATGATCAGACAGCATAACCTCTGCACCATCACAGGACACTGATGGGCAGACAGCATAACCTCTGCACCATCACAGGACACTGATGGTCAGACAGCATAACCTCTGCATCATCACAGGACACTGATGATCAGACAGCATAACCTCCGTACAATTACAGGACACTGATGATCAGACAGCATAACCTCTGCACCATCAAATAACACTGATGATCAGACAGCATAACCTCTACACCATCACACAACACTGATGATCAGACAGTATGACCTCCGTACCATCACATGACACTGATGATCAGACAGCATAACCTCTGCACCATCACAGGACACTGATGGTCAGACAGCATAAGCTCTGCACCATCACAGGACACTGATGATCAGACAGTATAACCTCCGTACCATCACATGACACTGATGATCAGACAGTATAACCTCCGTACCATCACATGACACTGATGATCAGACAGCATAACCTCTGCACCATCACAGGACACTGATGGTCAGACAGCATAACCTCTGCACCATCACAGGACACTGATGGTCAGACAGCATAACCTCCGTACCATCACATAACACTGATGATCAGACAGGATAACCTCTGTACCATCACATGACACTGATGATCAGACATCATAACCTCTGCACCATCACAGAACATTGATGGTCAGACAGCATAACCTCCGTACCATCACATTACACTGATGATCAGACAGCATAACCTCCGTAACATCACATGACACTGATGATCAGACAGCATAACCTCCGCACCATCACAGGGCATGGATGGCTAAACAGCACAACCTCCGCACCATCACAGAACAGTGATGGTCAGACAGCATAACCTCCGCACCATCACATGGCACTGATGGTCAGACAGCATAACCTCTGCACCATCACAGGACAGTGATGGTCAGACAGCATAACCTCCACACCATCACAGGACACTGATGGCTAGACAGCATAACCTCCGCACAATCACAGAACAGTGATAGTCAGACAGCATAATCTCAGCACCATCACATGATACTGATGATCAGACAGCATAACCTCCGCACCATCACATGGCACTGATGGTCAGACAGCATAACCTCGCACCATCACAGGACACTGATGGTCAGACAGCATAACCTGTGCACCATCACAGGACACTGATGGTCAGACAGCATAACCTCCGTACCATCACATAACACTGATGATCAGACAGGATAACCTCTGTACCATCAAATGACACTGATGATCAGACAGCATAACCTCTGCACCATCACAGAACATTGATGGTCAGACAGCATAACCTCCGTACCATCACATTACACTGATGATCAGACAGCATAACCTCCGTACCATCACATGACACTGATGATCAGACAGCATAACCTCCGCACCATCACAGGGCATAGATGGCTAAACAGCACAACCTCCGCACCATCACAGAACAGTGATGGTCAGACAGCATAACCTCCACACCATCACATGGCACTGATGGTCAGACAGCATAACCTCTGCACCATCACAGGACAGTGATGATCAGACAGCATAACCTCCGCACCATCACATGACACTAATGATCAGACAGCATAACCTCCGCACCATCACAGGACACTGATGGCCAGACAGCATAATCACTCTGCCCAAGCACAGGACACTGATGGCTAGACAGGATAACCTCTGCACCATCACAGGATGCTGATGGCTAGACAGCATAACCTCCGCACCATTACATGACAATGATGGTCAGACAGCATACCCTCGGCACCATCTCAGGGCACTGATGGTCAGACAGCATAACCTCTGCACCATCACATGACAGTGATGGTCAGACAGCATAACCTTCGCACCATCACATAACACTGATGATCAGACAGTATAACCTCCGCACCATCACATAACACTGATGATCAGACAGCATAACCTCTGCACCATCACAGGACATGGATGGCTAGACAGCATAACCTCTACTCCATCACATGACACTAATGATCAGACAGCATAACCTCCGCACCATCACATAACAGTGATGGTCAGACAGCATTTAACCGCCAAACTATCACAGGACAGTGATGGTCAGACAGCATAACCTCTGCACCATCACAGAACACTGATGGCCAGACAGCATAATCACTCTGCCCAAGCACAGGACACTGATGGCTAGACAGGATAACCTCTGCACCATCACAGCATGCTGATGGCTAGACAGCATAACCTCCGCACCATTACATAACACTGAAGGTCAGACAGCATAACCTCCACACCATCACAGGACACTGATGGTCAAACAGCATAACCTCCACACCATCACAGGACACTGATGGTCAGACAGCATAACCTTCGCACCATCACATAACACTGGTGATCAGACAGTATAACCTCCGCACCATCACATAACACTGATGATCAGACAGCATAACCTCTGCACCATCACAGGACATGGATGGCTAGACAGCATAACCTCTACTCCATCACAGGACAGTAATGGTCAGACAGCATAACCTCCGCACCATCACATGACACTGATGGTCAGACAGCATAACCTCTGCGCCATCACAGGACACTGATGGCTAGACAGCATAACCTCCGCACCATCACAGGACACTGATGGTCAAACAGCATAACCTCCACACCATCACAGGACACTGATGGCTAGACAGCATAACCTCCGCACAATCACAGAACAGTGATAGTCAGACAGCATAATCTCCGCACCATCACATGATACTGATGATCAGACAGCATAACCTCCGCACCATCACATGACACTGATTATCAGACAGCATAACCTCCGCACCATCACAGAACAGTGATGGTCAGACAGCATAACCTCTGCACCATCATAGGACAGCGATGGTCAGACATCATTTAACCGCCGAACTATCACAGGACAGTGATGGTCAGACAGCATAACCTCTGCACCATCACAGGACACTGATGGCCACACAGCATAATCACTCTGCCCAAGCACAGGACACTGATGGCTATACAGGATAACCTCTGCACCATCACAGGATGCTGATGGCTAGACAGCATAACCTCCGCACCATTACATGACACTGATGGTCAGACCGCATACCCTCCGCACCATCTCAGGGCACTGATGGTCAGACAGCATAACCTCTGCACCATCACATGACAGTGATGGTCAGACAGCATAACCTTCGCACCATCACATAACACTGATGATCAGACAGTATAACCTCCGCACCATCACATAACACTGATGATCAGACAGCATGACCTCCGCACCATCACAGGACATGTATGGCTAGACAGCATAACCTCTACATCCATCACAGGACAGTGATGGTCAGACAGCATAACCTCCGCACCATCACATGACACTGATGGTCAGACAGCATAACCTCTGCACCATCACAGAACACTAATGGCTAGACAGCATAACCTCCGCACCATCACAGGACACTGATGGTCAAACAGCATAACCTCCACACCATCACAGGACACTGATGGTCAGACAGCATAACCTCCGCACCGTCACATGACGGAGATGGCTAGACAGCATAACCTCTGCACCATCACAGAACACTGATGGCTAGACAGCATAACCTCCGCACCATCACAGGACACTGATGGTCAAACAGCATAACCTCCACACCATCACAGGACACTGATGGTCAGACAGCATAACTTCTGCACCGTCACATGATGGAGATGGCTAGACAGCATAACCTCCGCACAATCACATGACAGTGATGGTCAGACAGCATAACCTCCGCACCATCACAGGACATTGATGGTCAGACAGCATAACCTCCGCACCATCACAGACAGTGCTGGTCAGACAGCATAACCTCCGCACCATCATAGGACACTGATGGTCGGACAGCATAACCTCCGCACCATCACAGGACACTGATGGTCAAACATCATTATCTACGCACCATCACAGGACACTGATGGTCAGACAGCATAGCCTACACACCATCACATGGCACTGATGGTCAGACAGCATAACCTCCGCACCATCACAGGACACTAATGGCTAGACAGCATAACCTTCGCACCATCACAGGATGCTGATGTCCAGACAGTATCCCACAATCAGGCTTATACCTGTCCTAGTTACACTGATACATATCAGAACTGTGTTTTACATGACTAATAGTCACCCATATGATATTGAGGTGAGTGCTGAGACGCACCAGCAATCAATGACCACAGCACCGCCATCTGCAGCAAATGCCACAAACAATATATGGGCAAGACACTGGGCACGTTCAAAACATTCATCTAAGAACAGCTTCACTTCACAAATCTTTACAGAAGTGAAAGATGCGACACACAACTCCACAATATGAAGGAGGCAGAAGAAGAGCCACTGGATACATTGGCTCTACACTATGGAGCTTATATAGGCATCAACCAGTCATGTTAATGGGCAACACTTCCCTGACACACGCGGCTCAGCAACAGCCACGTGGTCAGCATGTTGTTAGTACCCCACCCACATGATATGATCAAAGTTTATTTTGACTGTACTTCCAGATTACCCCATTTCTGTTAATTCTGTTGAAAATATGTGTAGCATCCCAAATAAGGGCAGCTACAAATATCACATTAAAATAGTGATTCCTAAGCGGAAGATTGTCAATAAATTTTCCTAAATCTTTCCTAATTTTATAACTTCAGGATAACTTTAAAGCCCATAAACCAGCTTGAAACATAATTTCTGTCATACCAGGAAAATTATGGGCATTGAACAACTTGATTAACAAGAAAATAACTTTAAAAAAACATTTTATACTACCCATATCCCATTATATTTCATAGTTAAAAGCCAAAAATAGTCATTGACTTCAAACCCATGTAAAAATTCCGCCCAAAAGTGATCGATGGGGATTTTTAGTATGCAATTCTGGGTATGTTATGCGTCGAATGACACCCAAAACCTTATGTGGGAATTTTGTCCAGGTTGACCCACCAAAACTGCCTTCTATGACTAGACTATTCACGTTCAACGTGACACAGTAAAAATTAATACGGCGGAAGAGCACAAATTCATCATTCACCAAGTCGCTATACTACACTAACTAGTGTCGAAGAATTAAGGTCTTTCGACCAAAAACATCCAGAAACTTTGGAAGAACAATAAGATTTTAGAAATTAGCAAGAGTCCACGTAAACAGGACACAGAATTTAGGATGTTAACACATTTGAGAACAGCTGCCAAGCGAAAGAATTTCTCACAAGACTAGTTTTATGAAAACGCCTTGCAAGGAAAAACATGCACAATATACATGCTGCTTGGATCAGCAGGTCTGCGCCTGAGCATTGCTCCAAATCAACATGCTGCCATATTACTCATGAATTCTGTCAGTCACAGGTTAAGAAAGTCTCGATCAAATAATGGCCAAAAATCATTGCACTGCGCATTATAACAACTTTCAGCAACATCATTTAAAGAAAATCAGACACATTCCAAGATGCCAGCATCTTGACCAGAATCTCAAAACAGGTTATCAAATATAGCCGTGTTAACATGTCAGGCTAACTGCTATTTGTTATGCAAATCTGGAACATAGCAAAATCCAAACAGCTGAAAATATGTGTTCGTCTCCTGTAAATAGTTAAATGACAACCACTCATCCAACGAATGCCTTCCAATACTAAATGTGCTTGGCTAAATGTGTTCATTTGTCCAGTACTTACAACAGACCTGATTCTAGCTATAATGTCAAACTCCACTGATGTCAATTTCTTGAAACACGACATGTAAAGACTGGATAAGAAGAATGTCCCTCTTACATGTACATAATGAGAACTGTAATCGAATCCTGCTAATTGGTTCAAACTCGCAGATCAATGGAAATGCAAGCTGAAACAATGAGCAAAATCTGATCCGACTGACATGTTTGTTTCGATATATTCTCATTCATTTTCAGAGGCAATAGTGCAGACACTCATGATTACGACGTCGAAGCTTTAGAAGAAGAAGAATTAAGCAAATTAACGATGGGAGATATATGTATGGATGATATAGTAGTACCAGCTTTTGAAAACTCACCAGTTAAGGGTCCTCAACCGACAGCAGCTAGCCTGGGCATCACAGCTTCTGTTGTGGAGTGTATGGGATCAGAACTAGAGAAACCAGCAACAGGTTTGTCATTTGTGGTGTCTTCAGTCAGTCAGAGCCCAAATACACTTATTCCTTAAGAGAGGTGCTCTTTTTTAAACAAAAACTTTCCCTTATGGAATTCCAGTATATTTGCAGCATGACAAAGTCGCACCATGCTTACATTCGTGCTGCCACCATGCAACAGCTTTCCTTCATGCACATTTGTTTCATAGGTTGCATAAGGTTCAGTGAATCATGCTGTAAACATGCTGTGAATTTAGCAGCATGGTCAAGTGATGGAGGCTATAAGTATGCATAGATCATGCTGGAAACAAGCTGATTAAGCTGCCATCTGGCTGTATACATACTTTAAATATAATAACAACTTCCAATGGACCTTTTCAGAGTAATGATGTCATATGGTGTCATAATCAGCTAAGCGGCATGTAGGATGACGTCATAATCATTACATCATAAATGATTCTATGCGACCCGTCTTTAACTCTTAATAGTCTGACACATTGTACAAACTGTATGGCTCTACTATTTAATAAACATACTGTTGAATATTTTGAAACTAATGTAACTGGGCGCTATTGCTGCCATAGGCAAATATTCAACAGCTTAAGCTGTATAGTTTTTCTGGCAAATAATAGTCAGGAAGTTCAGAGATAGATCGATCCCAACATGATCAAGGTGTGGGCGAATCATAGCTAGAGAAGGGCAGGGCATAGCTAAAAATGGAAAGGTCCTATTGACCCTTAAATTTCTCGTACCCCATTAAATAGGGACACTTTTGCTTGAGATATAAGATGCCTACTCATTGAGTCTATTGGGTGTACATGTCAGGATTTCTCAAACAAAAAGTTGACTTCTGCACATGCAACTGGTCATTTATCAGCCAGGACGTACACACTGTATTTGAACAAGTGTATCATATTCAAGGAGAAAATATGAGAAAGCTATTGTATACTATGTGATGTCTCATGTCTGGCACCCAGTGGGAAGGGTAATGGCATTATGATCCAAACAGTATGTGATGTCTGGTCTGGTACATTGCTCATGCTTCAGGACCGGATGCACGTCCATTTTTCAGCACTTTGAGTGCCTTCTTAACTTCTGCTGTTTTAATTGGTGTTAGTAATGGCTTGGGGTCTCCTGAGAATGGGTTCAAGGGATCATCGTTGTGGTCAGTGAATTGTTCCTTGAATGATTCTCGAATTGCCTCAGATTTACCCTGATCCATCCCGATAAAGTGCCCTCAGGGCTCGGGCTGCACAAAATATTTTGTGACAGCATTCTTCACGTGGCCTGCAAAAATTGTCTCCCCCCCCCCCCTGTTTGGCAAGACCGGGTCTGCTGTCATACGGAGGGATCGGGTAGCTGGTCATCACGCAAACATTCCTGTTCCTCGTATCCCTCGAGCTCCAGATCAGGGTGCCGATCTGACATGGTCAGATCGCCGAAGTGGATGCTGTCCATGCCTAGGAGTCCCTCGGACTGGCTCTTGGTCTCTTCTGGTCTCGGGCCTTGCGACGCTATCCCATGGACGTGTTCCTGGGGGTCCCCCCACAAACGTTTGCTGCCGAACTGACCAGCCATCTCCTTGGAGACGCGCGGGTCAGGTTAAACATTCCCAACATGGCTGTGTGCCTGAGGATGGGAAAGCTGGACCTTCCTCAGAGGTTGGGGGTCTGTCAGTTTCCTCCCCTTTGTTGCTGTCTACACGCGGTACTTTGGAATCAGATTGTAGAGGCGGTAGTAATAACCATGTTTGTGGTTGTAGATGTGGTGGTGGTGGTGGCAGTTGTAGGGGTGGTGGTAGAGATGGTAGTAGCCGAGGCTGTGGCAGTTCTCTCCATGGTGGCGGTGGTGCTTCTTGGTGCGCACGTTCGGAGGAGTGTTCCCAGGCCGCCCGGCTTTTCTTTAGGGAGGGTAGAGTCTGGTTGGGTTATCCATGGGGCGAGGGAGGTGTGTGCGGGTGGAATGAATGCCAGATGGGAGGAAAAGGCTGCAGGTGGCTCTTTACCGCAGGTGGCTTTCGGTCTTTCCTACCTGCGTTCGAGCCAAGCTCTTATTAAGCAGTTCTCTCGGGAGCTAGTGTATCAGAGAAAGGCAGGAGAAAAGTCACAAGGGCGGTGTTTCTTAACGTTTATTCCATGGGCTCCATGCACAGTATTTTCCGTTAGCTGAAAGTTACACACTGAGTGGTGACATGACCAATTTGAGTCTGTGTCATCAGACGAACGTCGCCCAAACTTGCTATTGTCGCTCATGAGTCGGGTAGGTCTGTGAGATGGCATAGAGGCTGTCCCTCATGGGTCTCTAGGTGGGAGGAAGGAGGTTCCTGAGGAATGGCAGGGAGAGACAGCAGTATTTTTTCCCCTGTGTCAGTATATCACTAATTGTAGCTACTCGTTCGCTTGGTCTATAAAGGGTTATTCAGTCACGAATGTCATTGGTGCTAAAACCCAACTCCTTACGGCGCGCTTAAGGTGGAGCAGAAAAGAATCCTACTTTGGTGTCCTAAGAGGGGGAAGAGCGATTCTACTTTGAATAATACTTACCAGATGTACTATTATGATAATGTCTATAATCTAGTCTAGCTAAAAATAAACAATTAAAAACTCCACACTCTCCATGATCCTGCCCATACTGTGTCCGGGCATTACCATAGCCCCAGGTGCCGAGTCAATTCCCAATCACAGTCAGATTCGTCTATTTTGCACTCCAATTTTTTTGCTCTAAAAAATTTACAATTTTCGGAGGATTTAAGGCATTTCTGTCTGAATCGTTTTTGTTATCATAGAAGGGAAAGGAAAATCGTCACAGGGGCAGGTTGTATCAATCTAGAATTTATACATTCGTGCCATAATGACTGTGAAATTTCCTTAAATTGGCACATTGTTTTAAAATGGTAGCCATTGTTAGAGTCGCTCCATTACCCGCTAACCTTTTAATTTTATTCAGGCACTCAGTTAATTTCTCTTGCGACTCGCTTCCTTCCAAGATGGATGCGCCCGTAGCCAAGATGGCAGTGCCCATGATTAACGTTTTGTTTTGGCTTGGCGTGTCTATGCACTCTGTTTTAAGCCGATCTTTAGCTCTCGCTTCATTGACGAGGGTGTTTGTAGCGGTCGGTCTTAATTTCTTTGATTTTTTTAACGTTACTTAATTACTAAGGTGTGTTTATAAAATTTTTACTCTAAAAATTTTCAAATATTTCCTGCCTGGAACTTGGTTATCATTAATCTAAGAGAAAGTTAATGTTTTTAAGTAATTTAAAATTACAATCAAGTAAATTGTGCGTGTTGCTCGTCATCATCTTATCATGTGCAGCGTTTTAATTCTTATTCTGTGTTCACAGAAGGTGAAGGGGCAAGGCAAAGCCCCGCCAGATACATTGTGTTCGCGCTGTAACCGTTTCATGAAGCGGAAGTTTACGAGCCATCACTGTGTAGCCTGCACGAAGTGCAAAGTTGGAAGCCCTTGCTATATATGTGCGAAGTGGTCGTCGGAGTTGGTGGTGGAATTTGATCGCGATCGGCGTGTGCGTTTGGAGAGCGGACAAGGCAGCTAAGGTGGATCAGATGTCCGTTAAAGGTCTGGAGGAGTGCCTGAATGAGTGGATGGACTCGGCCTCGGGTGTTTGGCCGGCCAAATTCAAGGCGATGCTTGAATCCTTGCAGTCCACGGTCCCGTTGATGCAGTTTGGTGCAGGATTACTTATCAGTGGTCTGGCCAGTTCTGCGGAGGGACATGCACCTGTCATTCCTCTTGCATCGGCTCAAGAACCGACGGCGGAGGAAGAGGATATTCACCTGATGGAAGACTGGCATGCCAGAGCGTTCACAGGTGACAGATTCCAGTACTTCCCGTGGGTTTGTATGGGTTTGTCAACCGGGTGGAGATGTGGATGCTCCATCGGACATCTTCCAACCAGGTTTTGCTCAGTCCGGAGTGGCGTCAGAGCCATGTTTTACGGCTCCCATCAGCATCGCGGATGCGGTTATGACGGCTCCTCTCGCAGCAGTCCCATGTTCTGCTGTGTTAGCAGCCGTAGTCCCGGCTCCCATGCTGGAGCTGTAGCGCGGATTGGCTGGACGGGTACGGACCGTCCCAGCTAAGCTGGGTACGGAACAACCGTTCCGGGTATATTCCGAGCATGCCCACCCTAGGTAGGACGTACGCGTGTATAAAGCCATATGGGAGAGGTTTTTATAAAACGGCTAAGTCCGTAAGAATATGTAGCGTCAGAGCTTCCCTGGCAGCACGTGTCGGTATTGGAAGAGAGTGTATACTTATAGTGTACCGAGTTGGTTCTCGTCGTTCCTGTTTACCTTTTTAAAATGGCCGAGTTATCCATAAATAGCTCATGAAAATTATTTTCAAAATATTTCTTGGATGTCGTAATCGCGTGTAGGTATTAAGTGAATGGGTAATGCGCTGATCACATGATTGCCACATCACCCTTTTTGGCTGCACGCTGATTGTCTACTGCTCGCCCGCTGATTGGCTGGGGCATCCTGCCTCTGATGTCATGAGTAGTATAAAAGGAGCAAGAAATCAAGAATCGAGAGCACTTCAGTGAGGAACAGCCGACAGCATGTTGCTGGACCAGCACAGTGCTGGACATGGGCAACTGCTTACTGACTGTGGTACCCTACACCTCAGCAGTGCCTCTCGGAATTCAGATCTCCTGCGCCGGTCAGCAACCTATCATCCGCAATCACAAGTTTTTGTAGGCCCTCAGATGGCCATCCGAGGGCAACTAAATAAATAAGAAGGACTCCCTCGTAAGAACAACTTCAGGAAGAGCTTTCCTGTGGATGGGCCTAGCGGCCCAAATGTAATTTCTACGGGATGTAGAACAAGTGGTGATTCTTGGTGGATAACTCGCCGGATCTTCCGGACCACGCTGAAAAGTGGTATCAAACTTCCACGCAGCATGTCATGTGTTTAATTAACTTTTAGGCTACATTCTGGTGGGACTCTGCCCGGTACACCGCAAGGGCAGTGCGATGTATCCCGCACGGTGTACCCAGTTATGTACATGCAATATTTAATTACAACTGTAGCCCTCTTTTTTACGGTCAACTTTCAAACTACCATGACCAGATGGACACTTTCAATTTACTGTATAAATTCTCATATTAGTTATTATGACTATCTAATGGACATCTCTCTACAGTCGTTCTTCTTCACCATCTTGAGTGGGAGTATTGTATTATTTGTTAATTTATTCTGTTATGGGTACTGATGACTACTAGGTACCTTCCCGATCTTAAGACCACATCTAACCACAAGAACCGCAGCTAACAAGCCCTCCTGCGCATCCTGTACATGCGGTGCAATGGAGCGGAGCAATATAGCGGGCCAGCGCATTTCACATCAAGAGTATACTTACCTCCCTAATACTTTTGATATTGCTAAATATTGGCTTTCACTCAATAAACACTCAGATTAAAACAGTTAGGTGCCCCTACTGGGCAGGGAGTCAGAGCGTAGTCTGGCAGATGCCAGCCCCACCACCGCGCATGCGCAGACTAGCACTTCCTCTTTGCTAATTTATTGGCAGAGAGTCTACACATGTTTTTGTGCTAGTGCTTTTCTTAGCTCAATTATTAGTGTTTTTGTGAAAGCTTAGAAGGTTTATCCCTGATAAAGATGGCAGGAAGAATGAATTCGCCAGAGGAGGGCCCAGGACCTTTAAATCAGGTGACTTCTAGTAAAATTAGCGAGTTTTGTCCCGTTGTAATGTGTTTCCGGGATTCGCGCTAAACGTGATAAGCGCCTTGTTTAGTTGGTTTATTTCAACTAGGTGCTATATAAGACTAATCTCTCTTTGTGTTTATGTCCACAGGTCTGTGTGAAGATATATAATGGACATCACATCAGCAGAGGGTTTGTGTCTCTCCACCATGGTTCCATTTCCTACTAATACTGTTAGGTTATCTAACCAAAAATTTTATGTCCAGTGAGTTGGAGGCCTATTATAAAGGTCTTCTCACTTTGCCCTCTTGATCCAATTCCTTCCCCTAGAGGTGGAGAGAGTTAAGAGGCGTTCAGTTGGTGGAGTGCTCCAGTTCATCAGGTTGGATGGTTTGTCTAGACAAGGTGTCAGGTATCTAATTATTGATATGAGGTGATGTTAATTATTTAGAGGAAAGGGAGATAATTAACAGTATTTGCCATTGTTATCAGTATATATCTGATGGTTGTGTAGTCGAAATGTCCATTCTGCACATGTTCTGGTTAGAGATACAATTCGTCCTTGCACTGGGATGTTTGTTGGGGATCGATTTTTTCCTGTCATAGGATTAATGACGTCATAATCAGCCTTGCTCTTTATTAACAATTAAAGTTGTCCGAAGCTGGTTTTCTGATAAATTATGATCTTTATGATCATTTTCCTTCTCTTGAGTTGGTGAGTTTCTAAGCTTAACTAGATTGCTCATACTCCTCGTCCTTTGGCCTTTTTCAGAGACCTGGTTGTGCGTCCTGTGGACGATTTTTGAGGGACAAGTTTGGTCCTCATCTCTGTTTTCAGTGTAGCCCCTGTGGTCCCTTGCTTAATTGCGAGATATGTAAGCACTGGGGGGGCGAGCTAATGTCCGAATTCTTGTGCTTGCAGGCGAAGGACAAGGTGGTGGAGGAGGAGAAGAAAAAGCAGAAAAAAGAGGTAAGTAAGAAGGGTAAGAGGAAGGCCTCCTCCGCGGTGGACATGGAGGCCTTCCGGACCGAGATGTTGGGAGAGATGAGGAGGACAATAAAGGATTTGGTTCCAGAGTTGCTTCGTGGCATGCTTCCTTGACCAAATCCTTTGTTGGCCTCATCATCTGCTTCGGAGCAGGTAATCCCCACCTCTGAATCACCGTTCCTTAGTACGCTTCCGTTGTTTGAAGTTTCAGAGGTGGCCCCATTAGAGGGGGCGTTCCACGACTCTGGCAGCAGGCTTAGTGCCGCGCCCAATAGGGACCGTGGACGGTTGTCGCTGGAACCCGCGGGCTGCTTATCAGTCCAGGGGTATCCGCACACCGCGGGTGCCAGTACCTCGTATGGCACCTTCCCTGGCCAGTCCGGGTTAGCTCTCTTTGCTGACCCGGAGTCTAATCTGTCTGGCCAGGAGGATGAGGATTACCTGTTGGGGTGGCCGTCTGAGGACGTGGCCATGGATTACGACGTCTGTGCACGCCTCGCGGGGAATACAGGCGGCTTATTCCACGGTTCTACTCACCCAGGGGTAGAATCCACGGTTCAGACTGTGGCCCTGGGCGCTGAAGGCCAGCGTTACCGCATACCTCGGCTTGCCGAGAGTGTCGCTGGTGCTGGCCGGGGCCGTGGTGGGGCGGTATGTGCCCCGCGCTCTACCACGGCGCCTGCTCCTGGTCAAGCCAGTGAGATTAGCATGCCGGTATTGTCAGGCCCGCATGCTCTCCCTGGCTTGCCAGGGATATCAGCGTATCCGCCGTCAAGCTCTGTTGCTTGCGCTCAGGAGGAAGATGAAGGCCCCCGTCTTGTAGAGCGCTCGCAGCTAGCCACGGAGGAGGATTGGTCTGACGCTTGCCAGTGGTTGGTGAGTGTTAGACCAGATCTGCCCGTGGAGCAGTCGGCTAGCCAGCGTGATCACAGGCCGTGGTTAGCTGGTAAGCCTACTGCTAACGCTATGCCTTCTCTGCCGCTGGCAGAGCATGTCGTTGACATGTTCGAGGCGGCGGAGACGTCCATTAAGTCGAGTGGACGTCTCGCTAAGGCCCCGCGCGAGGTGGCCAGGCGTTGCCGCATCGTGCCCCTGGACTACCAGCGGTACGGTGTGGTACCTAAGCCGAGCGTGGATGACCGCGCGGCTTTGGGTGAGGATGCGCGGCCAGGCTCCCGGTCTGACACGGGAGTCTTGTGTTCGAACGCGTTGCGTTCAGCAAATACCGCGTTGCGTGATGCGGAGGAGAGTGGGAGGGCTTCGATTGCCGCTCTGTCCCACGTCTCCCAGCTGTTACAAGGGGTAGTAACAGCATCCGCATCGCGCCAGCCAAGTCCGGTCACAGTCCAGCGAGCCATCCAGGATGGTATCAACCTGGCTCTGGACTGTATGACGCGGGCGGTGACCAGGAGTGTCCGGGCAAGGCGCACTTTTGCCTTGGATAATCTGTGCCCGTCCCAGGACCTCTACAATAGGCTACTGCGTACGCCTATGACAGGTCCTGGTCTCTTTGGAGGTGAGGGATGTAGGCACCTCCAGGAGACGGTTACTCTGGTCAATAACCAGAGGGCGCTGCGCGAGCAGTTTGAGGTGCTTCGTCGTGCCAACGTTCGCGCCGCACCCCCTGCGTATCGTCCCCTGCAGGCTCGAGGTGGTAGTGGCCAGGTCAGAGGCCAACCACCATCGCAGCGTCGGCCTCGGCCGCGTGCGATTCGCCCAGCAGCGAGGGGGGCGCAGGCTCCTCAGGCGCAGTCAGCCAGGCAGCCGCCCGCGCACCGAGGTGCGCGCGGTGCTGGTCGTGGCGCGCGAGGATCTGGGCATGGTAATCGTTCCTGATGGGACGGTTACCGCGGTGAGAACCACTCCGGTGTTTCTGGCAAAGGAGACAGTGCCGCTCTTGCACTCCTTATGTCCACCTCTATCCCTAGGTGGACCGGTGGGAGGCCGGCTAGCCGACCACATGCAAGAGTGGGAACGGTTAACTCAGGACCGTTTAGTCTTGCGATGGCTTTCAGTCAGGTATCATCCCGATTTGATGACAGGCCCGCCATCGCGACTGTCTCTAGTGCCGATCTGGACTCCAAATCCGAGAGATCCAGATCAAAGGTTGTGTATCGAGGAGGAAATAAATTCCCTCATACAAAAAGGAGCTATTCAGCCGGCACAGAGGTGTCCGGGCTTCTATTCAACCCTGTTCTTAGTAACAAAGAACACCGGAGGGTGGAGACCAATTCTCAACCTCAAGCCATTGAACAAGTTCATAAAGACGCCCAGTTTCAAGATGGAGACTGTGCGCTCGGTGTTGGCGGGGTTAGAGAGGGGAATGTGGACAGCGTCGATAGATTTGAAGGACGCTTATTTCCACATCCCCATACACAGGAGTTTCCGTCGCTTCCTGAGATTTGCATTCCAGGGCAGACAGTGGGAATTCAGGGTGCCACCCTTCGGAATTTCCACGGCTCCTCGAGTTTTCACCCGTGTGGTTCTTGCGATCACCGCATACCTCCGCAGGAGAAGCATAGCAGTCCACACGTACATAGACGACTGGCTGTTGAAAGCGCACACCCGGGAAAGTTTATCGGCCAGTCTGGAGATTGTTTTGAAAACTCTCACAGACTTAGGCTGGATGATCAATTTCCCAAAATCAGAGCTGAATCCATCCCAGAAGTTTGTTTACCTGGGGATGTTCTTCGATCTAGAGACAGGATATGTTTATCCTACTCAGGAGAGAGTTCAGAAACTCATCTCATTAATTCAGTCAGTGTGCGACAGTCGTCATGTCCTGGCACGGGTTTACTTGAGAATGCTGGGGTTGATGGTTTCATTGGAACCAGTCATTCCTCAGGCCGCCTTACACAGGCGGCCGATCCAGTTATTTCTCATGACACAATGGACCCAGAGTACAGGTTCGCTGGACTCGAATGTGTCAGTGTTGGCGCCTCTGATTCATCACCTGCAATGGTGGTTGGACACAGAGAATCTCTTGGTGGGGTTATGCTAACCCCTCCCCACCCTCAGGTGACTGTGTATACAGATGCATCGATGGAGGGCTGGGGAGCTTGCCTGGAAGAGTCCACGATATCAGGGCTTTGGAATCTGGAACAGTCAAAGGAACATATAAATCTACTGGAGCTAAGAGCAGTAGTCCTGGGCCTGGAACATTTCTTACAGAAAGTTCAGGGCAAGATTGTTCTTATTCGTTCAGACAACTCAACAGTTGTGACTTACATAAACCGCCAGGGCGGAACGAAGTCGCCCAGTCTCTGTATGATGACATGGAGACTGCTTTGTTGGTGCCTGGATCACCAGATTACCTTGAAAGCAGTTCATATTCCGGGAAGGTTAAATCTGCTAGCAGACTCTTTGAGCCGAAGGATGAGTGTTTTACCCACGGAATGGCAACTAAATCAATGTGTGGCGGATCGTCTGTTCGACCATTGGGGGAAACCCAACATCGATTTGTTCGCAACGAAGAAGAATGCGAAGATGACGACGTACGTCTCTCTGATTCCGGATCCAAGCGCTTTCGCAACAGATGCGTTAGCTATCAGCTGGGGGAGAATGTATGCATACGCATTCCCTCCAGCAATCCTGATTCCAAAAATTCTTCAGAAAATCAGACAAGAGGAATGCCAAGTGCTTCTGATCGCCCCGGATTGGCCAAGCCCATCATGGTATACGGATCTGCTGGACCTTCTGGTCTGCAATCCGGTTCCTCTGCCTCTGATGGACGATATTATCTTCCAGGGCAAGGCCATTCACAACAATCCGTCAATGTTCAGATTGACTGCGTGGATGTTGTCAAGGAATCTAGAATTAAGGAGGGCTTTTCTGAGCAAGCAGCCATGTTTATGGCCAAAGCCAGGAGGGGGTCAACCTCCAGAGCATATAATTATAAAATCAACAGATTTGCAGAATGGTGCTCAAAAAGATGTATTGATCCAATGGATTCATCTATTCAGGTAGTAGCTGATTTCCTCTGTCACCTCTATGATGCCTATAGCCTCAAGCCTAACTCTATTGCTGGTTATAAGTCAGCTTTAATGTCTGTTATTCCTTGCTTGGCTAAGAGGGGAAGTGATGAAGTAAATACATTAAATGTATTAATTAAAGGCATGGGCAATCTAAGACCAAGGAATCCACCTGTGATTCCGTCTTGGAGTTTATCGCTAGTGCTTCAAGTACTAGGTGATAAGCCGTTTGAACCACTTAGTTCCATTTCTATGAAACTATTAACACTGAAGACTGTGTTTTTAATTGCTGCGGCCTCGGCTAGGCGTAGGAGTGAAATTCATGCCTTATCAGCCGAGGATGACCGTTTTGTGGTTTCAGGGGAAGGCCTTAAGCTGCTACCTAGGATTAATTTCTTGGCTAAAAATCAGTCGTTGAAATATCCAGGTCAACCTATTGTTTTGCCTGCTTTAACTAGATATGATCCTAATTCTAAAGCATGGTGTCCCGTCCGGGTGCTTTGCCGGTACAAACAACGTACGGCGGAGTGGCGCACCGACCAGTCGGCGTTATGGTTGTCATATATTGAACCCCATGGCAGGGCTTCTAAGGACACCATTTCCAGGTGGATTGTAGAATGCATTCAGTTTTGTCATAAATCCGCCACCGGGAAGCAGGTTGACGTGGCCAAGGCTCACAGTGTCCGCGGCGTAGTGACATCCACTGCCCTATTTAATGGGGTCCCTGTGGATGATATTATGTCGGTGGCTCAGTGGCACTGTGAGTCAAGTTTTACAGACCATTATCTCCGTGACACCTCTAATCCTCTCACCTTGTCGATTTTGAAAAAATAACGGCATATATTTTTGATGGGGTTTCCTCATTGCTTATATATTTCACAATTAATTTATGGAAACAACCACTATTTTGGGACTGCATCGTTCTTCACCAATGGGAAGAGGATGTCAGCAGCCATTTCAACAAGGTCAGTCTTGTGTATGTGTTGTCCATTGTTGATTGTCATGTCACGTTACCCGTTATTAATATGATGATGGTTTTGTGTATTTATGTGGTTCATTGTTGAGAGTATACGAAAATGGAGTTTTTTCGTCTCTGTCCTGTAGTACATGGCACTTGTACGTAGAGAGCGTATAGGACATTGAGGTCATTCGACTCTTCCTCCCAGGAAGGAGGGGGGGGAGCGCATATGACATTCGGTCATCTCTCATACATCGGGGGTGTTATCCGATGGTTAGTCAAATCCTGACTGTTTTTTCATACAGTTTCAGAAGTTTAAGTGCCTTAAACGCAGAAAAGCGTATAGGGATGAGCTGGTCTTTTGACCTCGCCTCCCTCCCGCCGAATTCACTGTCCGATTCTGGCAATATCAAAAGTATTAGGGAGGTAAGTATACTCTTGATGTGAAATAAACGAAATCAAGGATTTCTTTTTTCACAAGAGAGTTGATACTTACCTCCCTAGATACGGACCCGGCCTCTCCACCCCACAGAGGCTCGGTCTTCAGGCTCTTTATAGTTGCATGTGTATCAGCCAATAAATTAGTCAGAGGAAGTGCTAGTCTGCGCATGCGCGGTGGTGGGGCTGGCATCCGCCAGACTACGCTCTGACTCCCTGCCCAGTAGGGGCACCTAACTGTTTTAATCTGAGTGTTTATTGAGTGAAAGCCAATATTTAGCAATATCAAAAGTATTAGGGAGGTAAGTATCAACTCTCTCGTGAAAAAAGAAATCCTTGATTTCGTTTATACCCCCGCGAGCTACAGAGCCGATGGATTACAGTGATTCCATATCTGGTGATTCACTGGATACTGGAGCCGCGAGTAGCCGGGCCACGGACCCGCTTCTTATTGGAAGTCTGGTCCGTGGCTCTCGGCATGGAGCACTGGTGGCCTTTTCATCCAAGGGTAGTCCATTGATGGACGAATCATCCTTTTGCTCCGAAGCTGAATGGGTGCAGGTTCTTGGCTGGATGTCCGACCATCTCAGGTTGGCATCAGACCGGGGGTCTCAGCGCGATCCGGCCATGGAGCAGATGTCAGAGCGGATGGCTAGCGGTCTGTCATGTGGCTCTTCAGCCATGCCTACTCTTCCTTTGGACACTCAGACTTCTAACATGTTGGAAGTCGCTGCGTACCATTTGGTTCAGCTGGAGTATACTTTACCTAAGGCCCCTAATGGGATAAGGAGTAGGATCCACTTTCTAGAGCAGGCCTACCATCAGTATGCTCGTGTTCCTCAGCTTTCAGTCAGAGAACGAGAAGGGCTGAATAGGGCGTTGGCTGGGAAAGCCAACGGTCATTATAAGCAGCATCGACAGGAGCAGCAGAGGCAGTGTCAAAAATCGCACTTCTGTCCTTCTGGCCGTGATGCCCATCGGGCATCTGGTTCTTAGGGATCTGGCTGTTCGTCTTCATATAAGAGGTTGTATGAATATGATAGGAAGGGTGGCGGCTCGGGTCACGGCGGCTACCGTAAGGATAGCCATCGTGGTGGTGGTCCTGGGCCGTCATATTCCAAGAAGTTGTGTGGTGACCGTAGTGGATGGTCCTGACGGGTTTCCGGCGAGACCCATTCCGGTGGCGCCAGGAATGCAGGGAGTCGAGAATCTTCACCCAAGTGAATTAACGTCTTATCGCGCAATATCGACCGCAAGCTGTGTGCAGATTCCTACCATCAGAGGCAGACTTCAGCTGTTCTCAAACCAATGGGAACAGGTCGTGCAAGATTGTTTAGTTTGTCATTGGCTAAGAAACGGCTACGAACCGAACTGGCTCATCCGTCAATCATTAGTTCCGTTAACATCGACTCCAGTATGGACTCCGGTTCCAAGTGAATCTGATCATCTAGATGCCATGTGCTCAGAAATCATAGATCTTCAACAGATGAATGCGATTCATTTAGTCTGTAATCAGTCCTCCCTGGGCTTCTATTCGATAATTCTGCTGGTTCCGAAATGCACTGGAGGTTGGAGACCGATTCTCAATCTCAAACCGCTGAACAAATTCATTCTCTCACCAAAATTTCAGATGGAGACTGTAGCAGCAGTGATGAATGGGCTGAGAAAAGGCATGTGGGCAGTATCGATAGATCTGAAGGATGCATATTTTCATATTCCAATGTCAATTCCTTTTCAGAAATACCTTCGCTTTGCGTTCCAAGACAATGTCTGGGAGTTCAATGCGTTTCCTTTCGGTCTGACCACAGAACTGAGGGTCTTCACCAAAGTGGTTCTCGCCATGACTGCTTATCTTCGCAGGAGAAACATAGCTGTTCATACTTACATAGACGACTGGCTGCTGATGGTGGGGAATCCAGTCACTCCGCGTACCAATCTCCAGGTAGTCCTGGCCTTAGTAAAGGACCTAGGATGGATTGTGAATCTAGAGAAATCAGAATTGACTCCATCCCAGGAGTTTGTGTATCTGGGAATTCTTTTCAATCTCATGGGCAGTGTAGCTTTTCCAGCGGAGAGTCAAGAGTTTGCAGTTCTGGAGTCAGTTTCTCTAGGAGCCTATCTGATGGTGCATCAATTTCTCAGAATACCGGGTTTGCTAGTATCTTTGGAGAAAGTGGCACTCAGGCGCAGGCCAATTCAGATGTATTTGATGTCATTCTGGTCTCAGAGAACAGATCCGTTATCTCTGAGGATTCCAGTTAAAGAACCATTGATATTCAGTGGTGTTATCAGAACAAAATCTCCTGCGAGGTGTTCCTCTACTACCTCCACAACCGCAGATGTCCATCTTTACAGATGCATCGACGATGGGCTGGTGAGAAGTACTGGACGATCTGTCAGTGTCAGGGGAATGGGATCGGACCAATGCGCAGAAACACATAAATGTACTTTGAATTATTAGCGGTGTCATTAGCACTTAAAAAATTTGAGATTTTAATCCCAGACAAGATTGTCCTAATAAGGACGGACAACTCCACAGTGGTGTCTTATCTGAACCGCCAAGGCAAGACGAGATAACCAGAGTTGTGTATGATGATATGGAACCTTCTGCTGTGGTGCCAAGAGAGGAATGTTATTCCTCTGGCAGCACACATTCCAAGAAGATTGAACATCCTAGCGGATGCTCTCAGTCGAAGGATGGTTTGTCATCCGATGGGATGGCAGCTCAACCAATCGGTAGCGGAGATTCTATTCAAACATTGGGGCAAGCCAAATGTGGATCTATTTGCGATGAAAGGAAATGCAAAGATGGTCACATACGTTTCACCGATCCCGGACCCACTAGCTCTAGCAGTGGACGCACTGGCAATAAGTTGGAAAGGAATGTACGCGTATCCTCCAACGATTCTCATCCCAAAAGTTCTGGCAAAGATAAGAGAGGGGATATGCCAAGTACTACTGATACCTCCTCATTAGCAAGGCTGATCATGGTTTACGGATCTGGTGGACCTTCTGGTCTGCAATCCAATTCCTCTTCTAGACAGAAGGGATCTGATTTTTCAGAATAAAGGTCTGTATCTCCACGACAGACTGGAGATGTTCCAATTGACTGCATGGATGTTATCAAGCAGCGAGCAATTGAGCGTGGCTTTTCTAAGTAAGCAGCAAAGTTTGTCGCTTCAGCCAGAAGAGGGTCAGCCACCAAGATATATAATTTTATAATCAACAAATTTGCAGAGTGGTGTAAGCGAAGAGATATTTATCCCTTTTCTGCATCTGTTCAACACGTAGCAGATTTTATCTGTCATTTATACGAGGTTGACAAACTTGTACCTTCAACCCTAGCAGCATATAAGTCTACATTGGCTTCAGTTGTTCCCAGTCTGGCCGCTGTAGGAGTGGAGAACGACACTTTAAATGAAGTTATTAAAGGAATGAGCAATTTGTGACCTAGACAGCCAATTACCATCCCAGCATGAAATCTATCTCTTGTTCTACAGGTTCTAGGGCATGCTCCCTTTGAACCAATTAGATCTATAGATATTAAACTGTTAACTATTAAGGCAGTTTTTTTCGTTGCATCAGCATCGGCGAGAAGGAGAAGCAAAATTCATGCGCTTTCTCCCGAACAAGACCGTTTTGTCGTTACGGGTGAAGGTTTAAGTCTATTACCATGTCTTTGTTTCCTGGCAAAGAATCGGTCACTTAAATATCCAGGACAGCCAATCAATTTGCCAAGTTTAGTTAGGCAGGACCCAAACTCTTCTGCTTGGTGAAAATGTATTGAGGAGTGGAGAGATGACCTGAAATCTCTGTGGTTATGTCTCAAAGCTCCTCATTTTCATGCCTCGAAAGATACCATTTCTCGTTGGATAGTCGCTGCTATTCAGATTTTGCACAAAATCACAACAGGAAAGCAGATTGACCATGTGAACGCCCATCAAGTCCGAGCACTAGCAGCAGCACCAGCCCTTTATAAGGGTGTCTCTTTAGAGGAGGTGAAGTCTGTAGCACAATGGCATGCCGAGTCGTCATTCACTGACTTACGCAATATCTCCAGCGCACTTAATGTCATTCACTGACTTATGCAATATCTCCAGCGCACTTAATCCGGTAGCCATTACCAATTTGTCAAATCTTAACTAAGCCATGCCCAACCACTATTTACGCATATATCATAGGGTTCTTCGGACATGCACTAGCAATGGTGATGCACATGCTCTGCGGCGGAGTCTTCAGAAGGTGGAACAATTTAGGCTGTTTTTAGGCCGCTTTTGCAGGGTGGCCTTTTCAAAATGGAGGTAGTGCACTTGCGGCTGTGTCTCACACCGAGGGGTCAAAGTAGTGAAATTCAGTTGTGAATTCCTCAAGCAAAGCAAGTGAAGCGGGAACCAAAGGACCATTAACCGGAGTCGTTGTCGAACTGTCAGTTACCCGGTCTTGTTCAATGCAGATCGAGTTGCTTTTATACTAGTCAGCTCATTATCTTTTGACAAATTGCCAGCTTCTTCAGTGTGTCTTCAGCCAATCAGGGGTCATTAATACGAGAGCAGTGGCTACATCAACATCTAAGCAGGAGTCGGCCGAATAATGGCATTGTTATGTGTCTGGCTTTCTTAATCGGGGTAGATGCCGTTTAATATTAATTCTACTGTCGCTTCTTTCTTAAATGTCCTCGTGTTTGTCGCCTTGAGAAAGCGGGGAACTTCAGGCTTTCCAATGGTACCAAACATTCCCAGAGACATTGTGATCATGGGCATTATTCCGAGGAAGAAGTGCAAAGATGATATATACAACCTAAATGTGTCCACTCAGTCAATGGCATCACACGTACGTGGCCATGTACTGCCCTATGAGAAAACCTGTATTATGGGGGTACTCCCAATAGCCCGACGCATGTGCAGAGGGGGAAAATTGTTTCTTAGACATTCTCGCCTCTGTCAATTCATTGGGATATTGCCATCCGTTAGGGCAGCCATGGCATAGCCCGGGTCGGCATTTACCGGTTCCAGGTTGGCTAGTCCTTCCTGTTACCCTCCCACAAAATGAATATTCCTCCAGATCACTGTAGAGGCTGGTTTGGGCCAGCTTGACCAGTGAATAGTTAAATAGAAAATGAATGATGAAGCTTCAAGTAAATACTGTTTTGTAAAGTTATGCACTTAGTGTCTTAGAAATTGATAAATGGAATTTCCTATTAGCTTTTTGTATCGATTAAGCATGTTGTATGTTTTCAGTGATTCATAACTCTGTTGAAAATGCTGCTGATCACTGTGAAGATGGTGAACTCGCTTTAGATGACCTAAACGATGAAGAGTTAGACAGGGTAAGTATTTAGATGATCTTAATGATGGAGACAGGGTAAGTAATTCCTTTGCATTCTAGTGAACTATATCTCTGTATTGAATTAACCCTCTAGATTTTACCCATGTCGAACTAATATACTGTACACCAATGAACATCATTTGTTATTTCCCTTTTCCCTTCCCTTAAGGATAAACATAATTTAATGACCTTAACCATTGGCCTATGAGTGTGTCCAAGTTTTTAGAATGAATTTAAACAAATTAAATGATTCAAAATCACAGGCGACGGAGATCAAGTTTTAACTAAATCGATAAAATAAAATGTTCTAATTTTGTGCTATTTTTGCATCATTTATTTCAACCTTTTCTAGAAACAAGTCACGTTACCCCGGTTTATACTTTTGGGAATTTGGACCGATTTAATCGAAAATCACGATTTTTAAAAATAAAATCGATCGCGAGGTTTCAAAGCAAAAATCGTGCAAGCCTAGTTTAATTTTTTTTATTTTTTATTTTTTATTTTTAATAATATGAAGGCGTTGAATAAAATTACTACCTACTACATAGAGAAAGGTATTTTCGGTCATTGCGGGCCCTCTGAGTAAAACAACGGTTTTCTAGTGGAAAATTTACCTTGGAAATGACAGGGTCAGTTATACGAGCTAGTCATTCAAGTGGTAATTTTATAAAAATACTCTTCTCTTGGCCTGTCAATGGACATTTCCTTAACACCACTGCAGGGGATGGTTTTATCCGGCTTGACCATTAAAGTGTTAATAGTTAAGATTTGACAAGAAAATTAACAGCAAATGTGCAGTCCAAGAGTATGAGTAGGGGACGTTTGAAGATTGACCACTGGCAAGACTGACTTGGTTATGGAGCCAGGCATTTGAGCAGTAAATAAAAAAGGCTTCGCTTAACCTGCAAATGGACACCTCAAGACTAGGCTTGCACGATATTGTCCTATGAGGTATCGCGATATATCGTGGTGAGAAAATTGCGATATTTCGATATATCGTATAGCTTATTTTTTGGCATGAATTCACGGGGCGAATTGGTCATGTGTTGAGTTGGACTGCACGGTGTGGCTTATGTAGACATGTCGGCTTCCCTATGAGAGTTCATATCAGTTTTAACCGAATATGACTTCTAATTGGTAAATTTAAACAAAAACATTAAATGCAGTCGCCAAGATGCTTAAAGAATAATCGTTAATAACATGAAAATAGGAAATTTCCCTGTGTAAATCTTTGATGCCTTACACCTTGGCTTAATGTATACCTTGTCCATAATTGCGGGAGTGAAATTATTACATTGGACAACCCAAATATTGTGTACTCTGTTATAACCATCGTTTATTAGACCAAAATTAATCTAAAAATTTGACATTTCATATCGTCTTTGTGAAAATTTACAAATCACATGATATTAGATCCATAGATATCTAATGTTTAGATCTGATCCGCATTTACCGAGTACCCGTTTACTAATAATAGTTAGCCGTCAGAAACATCTCGGATAGTTCACCTTGCTGGCTAAAGCGTGTATACCGTCTCACTTAGCTATCACATTTGTGAACGCACCACCTCTCGCCTCCAAAAACAGGAGAGCAAGCAATATCACGTGATTTATATATTTTCGCGATGCCATTTATTGTCAAATTTAGGATTAATTTAGATTTTATAAACCATTCTTATTAAGAAATATATAATATCTATACAGTCCAAAGTAATAATTTCACTCAGGCGAGCATGGTTTTGAGGTATACAGTACCGCGGCAAGAAATTGTACCGGTAAATTACGTTCAATTATCGTATTATGAGTCCATCTTTTAAAACAATTTTAAAGAATGAACTTCAACTTTTTCTTGACCTATTCCTAATATAAGCCCACCCCTCGCAAAGATGTTGGTTTGGAAATAAATTGAACAGCTTGCAGTAATAGAAGGCTACGCTACAAATACATGACAAATAGGCAGAATATGGCGTGACAGTAAAATTTTCGCCATATTTCGATTTCTTTCAAAATCACATCGTAAAAAATTGTGGCTGAAAAAAAAATCGTGATTTTCGATAATATCGGACAATCGTGCAAGCCTACATAGGCCTCTGTCAGACAACACCTGTCTACTCAAGACCACACTTCACCATTAACTCCTCTTGTGTCAAGTTAGCCTTTTAATGGTCAAACTGACCAAAACAACTTTGCAGTGGTCTTCACACATGGCTATTTGAAAGGCCTAGAGAAGAGTATTTTTGAATATTTACCAGTAGAATGACTAGTGGTAAATTTGCAAAAAATTATCTTCTCGGCCTGGGTATAGACACTGGGTAAGTAAAAACTTTAATTTTCTTTACCATTACCCCTTTAATGGTCAAGCCGGCGAAAAATATTTCAGGGGTAAATTTACAAAAAATAGTCTTCTAAAATTAAAATATCGTGAAAAATGTTGACCATCAAATTTTTAATTGATATATCAAGCAGTATTTTGAGTGCTTTGAGGCGCTGTTGATACAAGATGGGTTAAAGGCTTCAAATCTCAAGTTTTAGGGAAGCTCAACTTGTGATGACAAAACTCATTGTTTACCCAACAACACACATTTACTTACCTTAGCGCTAAAACCATACTTTCTGTCAGTCGGTCGGTCGGCCTCTGTCTGTCTGTCTGTATGCGTGTCTGTCTCTGTCTGTCTGTATGTTGTTCAGTCGTTCAGTCAGTCGGTTCTATTTAACATACGTGATGCAATAAAAAAGTGACTAACTCACATTTGAGTGAGTCTGACTGATTAAGCCACATGTGAGTGAATAAATCTCAACTACGGTATTATCGCATCTAGTAAGCACAACAAATACTATATAATGTACCTCAATATTATTTCTGAATAACAGTCAGTAATTTAATATGCATTCTATTTGTTTTTTGTTTAGTTTATTTTGACCGCTGAAGAGGTGGAAGTTAAGACAAAGATCTGGATGCAAGATAATGCTGACTACCTGAAGGAACAAGAGGGTAAGTTACTGATGGAATACTGCAGTGAGTGGTGGACTGATGGAATACTTGGGTGTGTGGTGGACTGATGAATACTAGGCTGTGTGGTGGATACGTTACTAATGTGATACGGGTGTGCGTGGTGGACTGATGGAATACTGGGGTGTGTGGTGGGTTGATGGAATACTGGAGTGTGTGGAGGATCAGTGGAATACTGGTGTGTGTGGAGTACTGATGGAATACTGGGATGTGTGGAGTACTGACGGAATACTCGGGTGTGTGGAATACTGGAGGGTGTGGTGGACTGATGGAATATACTGGCGTGTGTGGTGGACTGATGGAATACTAGGGTATGTGGTGGATATGTTACCGATGGAATACTGGAGGGTGTGGTGGACTGATGGAATACTGGAGTAGGTGGTGGACTGATGGAATACTGGGATGTGTGGTGGAGTGATGGAATACTGGGGTGTGTGGTGGACTGATGGAATACTAGGCTGTGTGGTGGACTGATGGAATACTGAGGTGTGTGGCAGACTGATGGAATACTTGGGTGTGTGGTGGACTGATAAATACTAGGCTGTGTGGTAGATACGTTACTGATGTGATACGGGTGTGCGTGGTGGAGTGATGGAATACTGGGTGTGTGTGGTGGGTTGATGGAATATGGAGTGTGTGGAGGACTGGTGGAATACTGGTGTGTGTGTGTGGAGTACTGATGGAATACTGTGGTGTGTGGAGTACTGACGGAATACTGGGGTGTGTGGAGTACTGATGGAATACTGGAGGGTGTGGTGGACTGATGGAATACTGGAGTGTGTGGTGGACTGATGGAATACTAGGGTATGTGGTGGATATGTTACTGATGTAATACTGGAGGGTGTGGTGGACTGATGGAATACTGGAGTGTGTGGTGGACTGATGGAATACTGGGATGTGTGGTGGACGGATGGAATACTGGGGTGTGTGTGGTGGACTGATGGAATACTAGGCTGTGTGGTGGGCTGATGGACTACTGAGGTGTGTGGCAGACTGATGGAATACTGGGGTGTGTGGCGGACTGATGGAATACTAGGGTGTGTGGAGGACTGATGGAATACTAGGGTGTGTGGTGGACTGCTGGAATACTGAGGTGTGTGGTGGACTGATGGAATACTGGAGTGTGTGGTGGACTGATGGAATACTAGGGTGTGTGGGGGAATGATGGAATACTGGAGATCCAGTGTGGCGGACTGATGGAATACTGGAGTGTGTGGCGGACTGATGGAGCACTAGGGTGTATAGTGGATATGCTACTGATAGAATACTGAGGTGTGTGGTGTATACATTACAGATAGAATACTGGGATGTGTGGTGGATACGCTTCCTCTAGTCTAATATCTGAAAGGTGTCTAGTTGCGCGCCATCTTAGTGGATTTTTCTTTTCGCCAACACTGGTTTTGGGGTGTGTGGTGGATACGTTACTGATGGAATACAGGTGTGTGTGTGTGTGCGTGCATGTGTGTGCGTGTGCATGTGTGTGCTCATGCACATGCTACTAATGGAATACAAGGGTGTGTGGTGGATACGTTACTGATATTCTCAGTGAAAATAAGTGTCCGCATTGCAGGACTGAATTAAAATGCTGAATTGATGTATTAGACTGGTTTATGACCATAGCCTAAACCAACCAATTGACTTATGTTAGCCGCCTATGGATCACTAGGTATGATCAAACGGTGGGCATATTTTTTACATTAGTGTTCCCTGGTGTACCTAGGTATTCATTAATGGTATTCATTACTGGCAGAGGTTGGGGTAGATACCTGCGCACGCACGCATGCACACACACACACACACACACATACGCGCACACATGTGCATGCGCACATGCATGCGCGCACGCACACACACACACACGCGCAGGCACTCATGCATGTCAAGGACAAGCATGGGTGGTTTGGGAGAATATGCGTGAAACTATAGTTATATTTCGTCAAATATTTTGTGGTTAGGCCTTACTCTCTACACAATGATCACATTTCTGGCCTAATTGGGTTATTGTTAAACTCTATGACCCTATTCTAACAATACATAACAATTACAATGTATTTCAGGATTTATCTATTTTAACCTGTTTTTTCTGCTTCAGAGAAATTAGAACGTGAAGAAAGAGAAAGACTTGAAAATCCAGAGAAAGCTGAAAAAAAGGTATAACAATTATATCAGATGTTTGTTGATCTGGGGATTTGCACCGATTTAAAGATTTTGATCCTGACATCTCCATACACAGCTGTGTTAGTTCAGAAGTCTGCATCAGCTTAGAAATATGTCTCCATCAGGAGATTTGTTTCGAGCCAGAAATTTGTGATGCTCATTTCTAAGTATAATTTTAGATCTGATTAGTCAGACCTTAGATATATTGAGCACCAGAGCATGCCCCTGTCTGTCTGTCTATATGTCTGTCTATCTGCCTGGCTGCCCGCCTGCTTGTAAGACTCTATCTCAATACTTTTCTGTTTAAGATGACTATGTGCTCAGGAATATGTGTACTCAAAGAGGACAGCAAAAAATGGAACTTTGGCAGCCACTATAGCCAGTGGAGGTAATCCCAGTCATAGCATTCACTAAGACTATCTTCCTTGAATCACTCTTCATAAGATTCTACAGCATGGCAACTACATATGATGGACCTGCGAGCGTCTAGTAAAGTGGCAGCTTGAAGCATACCAAACGTTTTTTAACACAGTCGATAGGATCTCTGTAGCTGCAGGTGAAGGGTGAAAAGTAGGTTACATTGAGGTCACAAGGACCTACTTTTGTAGGTTACATTGAGGTCACACAGCTACTTTTGTAGGTCACATTGAGGTTGCACTGACCTACTTTTGTAGGTTACATTGTGGGTGCAGCGACCTACTGTTGTAGGTTACATTGATGTTGCACTGACCTACTTTTGTAGGTTACATTGAGGTTGCACTGACCTACTTTTGTAGGTTATATTGAGGTTGCACTGATCTACTTATGTAGATTACTTTTGTTATCATACATACAAGAATACACTGCATTTATATACAAAGTATGCTAAAACAGGAATAAGGTTTTGTGACTGACCTTGAGGGTTATAGTGGGAACTTCATGATTTTAAGCGATAAGTATATAACATATCTTATTGACATTAGTGTGTTATTACTGCAATTATCTGCCCTGACTATAGTTGATCTCAAAGGTAAATGTTTTGTTTTGCTGTCCTCTGAGACTAAACTTTTTCATGAGCACATGGTGATTTTATGTGGTAAGTATATAATATATCTTAAAACTGACTCACTGGCCCTAGATAGCGGGTGTGGTTGGGGGGGGATCTTTTTTCTGTCATGACGCCTTGTTAAATTGTCAAATTATTGAACCCTATGGAGAAAATATTTTTGTCGCATGTTTTGTCAATTGTTGATAGATTAAAAGCAGATTTGGCAGTGATGTTCCTTTCAGTAATACCTATTGAGGCTATGAATATGAAGTGGACACATGCAAAAAACGGAGTCATTTCCCTTTTTAATCTATTGATGCGTATGATGACATTAATGTACTGAGTCCTATGAGGACTTTAATGTACTGATCCTATGAGGACTTTAATGTACTGAGTCCTATGAAATCTTTATTTCACTTCAAGAGTATACTTACCTTCTAAACACTCTTTGATATTCCTAAAATATCCACTTACACTCAATAAACCTCCAGATTTAAAAAACGTAAGGTCCACATGCGCAGACTATCACTACTTCTTCCTAATTTATTGACCTTATAGTATACATGTCCTTCTAGTTGCCAAGTTAGTTTTGCTATTTTCAACTCAATATTTGTGGAAATATGGTTATGAATCATGTCCGGGCATGCTAGAACACCAGATGCAGTGCTGGGACCAAGCTATCAGGTGTTTTTAATTAATATGTTGTCTAAATTTCACCTGTGTTTCACATTGTAATGTGTTTCCGAGCTTTAGACGTGTTTAGCGCCATATAAACTGGTAAGATTATATTTTGGCGGCCTGAATTTCTAGTCTGTCTATTTTTGTGTCCACAGATACCTGTAATGGATATAGAAGTTCTTTTTTAGAGAATCTGTTCTCCACCATTCACTGACTTCCTGGTAGGAATGTTTATGCCTAGAGAATCAAGAGCTACCTTTGAGTTAAGCTTCTCTCTCTCTCTCTCTCTTATCCCATGGTCGCTTTATTTACATGGTGGAGAGCACGTGAAGTGGTGGATTGTTCAAGAGCACTGGACATGTTAGTATGCCTATGCTAAACATGCAGGTACTCTATAGAGTTATAAAGGATTTATGGCACTCTAATATTTGAAAATATTTTTACAAATTTGCTGCCAAATATTGTTTCTGTTGATTTGCATGGGTTATTACAGTTTTCACTTCAAGAGTATACTTACCTCCCTAATACTTTTTGATATTGATAAATATCGGCTTTCACTCAATAAACACTCAGAATAAAAACAGTTAGGTGCCCCTACTGGGCAGGGAGTCAGAGTGTAGTCCGGCGGATGCCAGCCCCACCACCGCGCATGCGCAGACTAGCACTTCCTCTTTGCTAATTTATTGGCAGAGAGTAAACACATGTTTTTGTGCTTTACACTTTTCACTTGTTTTCAAAGTCATTTAAGCTGTTATATTAGAAGTTAATCACCTGTTTATCATGTCTGAGAGAGTGGCTTTGCCGGAGGACGGCTCAGGACCCATCCATCAGGTGACTTCTATTATATTTTAGCGAGTTTTTCCCGGTGTAATGTGTTTCCGGGACTCGCGTTTACCGTGATAAGCGCCTGTTTTAGTTGTTTTATTTCAACATGGTGCTGTATAACACTAATCTCTCTTTGTGTTTATGTCCACAGGTATCTGTCAGGATATGTAATGGACATCACAGCATCAGAGGGTTTGTTTCTCTCCACCAAGGTTCCATTTCCTACTAATACTGTTAGGTTATCTAACCAAAAATTCTATGTCCAGTGAGTCAGAGGCCTAGTATAAAGGTCTTCTGACTTTGCCGTCTTGATCCAATTCCTTCCCCTAAGGTGGAGAGAGTTAAGAGGCGTAGTCTTGGTGGAGTGCTCCAGTTCATCACGTTGGATGGTTTGTCTATACAAAGTGTCAGGTATCTAATTAATGATATGAGGTGATGTTAATTATTTAGGAAAATTAACTGTAATTGCCATTGTTATCATTGTGTATCTGATGGTTGTGTAGTCTGAATATTCTGTAGATGTTCTGGTTATGAATACAATTCGTCCTTACACCTGGATGTTTGTTTCGGATCGATTTAATTTCTGTCATGGGATTAATGATGTCATAATCAGCCTTGCTCTTTATTAACATTTAAAGTTTGTCCAACGCTGGTTTCAGATGATTAGTGATCTTTATGATCAATTTCCCTCTCTTTTATTTTGGTTTTGAGTTTCTAACCTTAACAAAATTACTCATTGTCCTCGTCCTTTGTCCTGTTTCAGAGACCTGGTTGCTCGTCCTGTGGGCGTTTTCTTAAGGAAAAATTCATCCCTCATCTATGTTTTCATTGTAGCCCCTGTGGGCCATTGCTCAATTGTCAGGTATGTAAGCATTTATTTTTAGTTTTTATGCTTGCAGGCAAAGGACAAGGTGGTGGAGGAGGAGAGGAAGCAGAAAAGAGAGGGTGTAAGTAAGAAGGGTAAGAGGAAGGCCTCGTCCGCGGTGGACATGGAGGCCTTCCGTAGTGAGATGTTGGGAGAGATGAGGAGGACAATAAAAGATTTGGTTCCAGAGTTGCTTCGTGGCATGCTTCCTGGACCAAATCCTTTGTTGTCCTCATCATCTGCTTCGGAGCAGGTAATCCCCACCTCTGAATCACCATTCCGTAGGCCGTTAGCAGTTTTCGAGGATTCAGAGGTGGCCCCATTAGAGGGGGCGTTCCACGACCCTGGCAGCATGCTTGCCGCGCCGAGGGGTCGTGGACGGCTGTCGCTGGAACCCGCTGGCTGCTTATCAGTCCAGGGGTATCCGCACGCCGCGGGTGCCAGTACCTCCTATGGCACCTTTCCTGGCCAGTCCGGGTTAGCTTTCTTTGCTGACCCGGAGTCTAATCTGTCTGGCCAGGATGAAGAGGATTACCTGTTAGGGTCGCCGTCTGAGGACGTGACCATGGATTATGACGTCTGTGCACCCCTCGCGGGGAATACAAGCGACATATTCCATGGCTCTACTCACGCAGGAGTAGAGTTCACGGCTCAGAAGGTGGCCCTGGGCGGTGCTGATGGCCAGCTATACCGCATACCTTTGCTTGCCGAGAGTATTGCTGGTGCTGGTCGGGGCCGTGGTGGGGCGGTATCTGCCCCACGCTCTACCACGGCACCTGCTTCTGGACAAGCCAGTCAGATTACCATGCCTGCTCTTTCGGGCCCGCATGCTTTCTCTGGCTTGCCAGGAGTGTCAGCTTATCCGCTGTCAAGCTCTGCTGCGTGTGCTCAGGAGGAAGACGAAGGCCCCGTCTTGTAGAGCACTCGCAGTTAGCCACGGAGGAGGATTGGTCTGACGCTTGTCAATGGCTGATAAGTGTTAGGCCAGACCTGCCCGTGGAGCAGTCGGCTAGCCAGCGTGACCACAGGCCGTGGTTAGCTGGTAAGGCCACTGCTAGCCATATGCAATCTGTGCCGTTAGCAGAGCATATCGTGGATATGTTCGCGGCGGCGGAGACGTCCATTAAGGCGAATGGGCGTCTCGCGAAGGCCCCTCGTGAGGTAGCAAGGCGCTGCCGCATCGTGCCTGTGGAGTACCAGAGGTACAGTATGGTGCCCAAGCCTAGCGTGGATGACCATGCGGCTTTGGGCGAGGATGCGCGGCCAGGCTCCCGTTCTGACATGGGAGCTTTGTGCTCGAACGCGTTGCGTTCGGCAAATGCCGCGTTACATGATGCGGAGGAGAGTGGGAAGGCTTCTATTGCGGCTCTGTCCCACGTCTCCCAGCTGTTACAGGGGGTAGTAACAGCATCTGCATCGCGCCAACCGAGCCCGGTCACAGTCCAGAGAGCCATCCAGGATGGTACCAACCTGGCTCTGGACTGCATGACTCGGGCGGTGACCAGGAGTGTCCGGGCGAGACGCACGTTTGCCTTGGACAACCTGTGCCCGTCCCAGGACCTGTACAATAGGCTACTGCGTACGCCTATGACAGGTCCTGGTCTCTTTGGAGGTGAGGGATGTAGGCACCTCCAGGAGACGGTTACTCTGGTCAATAACCAGAGGGCGTTGCGCGAGCAGTTTGAAGTTCTCTGTAGGGAGCGCGTTCGCACGGCACCCCCTGCGTATCGTCCCCTGCAGGCTCGAGGTAGAGGTGGCCAGGTCAGAGGCCAGCCACCATCGCAGCGTCGGCCTCGGCCGCGTGCGATTCGGCCAGCAGTGAGGGGGGGTGCAGGCTCCTCAGGCGCAGTCAGCCAGGCAGCCACCCACGCACCGAGGTGCGCGCGGTGCTGGGCTTGGCGCGCAAGGATCTGGTCGTGGTAATCGTGCCTGATGGGCCGGTTACCGCGGTGAGAACCACTCTGGGGTTTCTGGCGAAGGAGACAGTGCCACTCTTGCACTCTTTATGTCCACCTCTCTCCCTAGGTGGACCGGTGGGAGGTCGGTTGGCCGACCACATGCAAGATAGGGAGCGGTTGACTCAGGACCGTTTAGTCTTGCGATGGCTTTCAGTCAGGTATCATCCCGATTGGATGACAGGCCCGCCATCGCGGCTGTCTCTGGTGCCAATCTGGACTCCAAATCCGAGAGATCCAGAGCAAAGGTTGTGTATCGAGGAGGAGATAAACTCCCTCATACAAAAAGGAGCAATTCGGCCGGCACAAAAGTGTCCGGGCTTCTATTCAACCGTGTTCTTAGTAACAAAAAACACCGGAGGGTGGAGACCTATTCTCAACCTCAAGCCGTTGAACAAGTTCATAGAGACGCCCTGTTTCAAGATGGCGACTGTGCGCTCGGTGTTGGCGGGGTTGGAGAAGGGAATGTGGACAGCTTAATGGATTTGAAGGATGCTTATTTCCACATCCCCATAGCGAGGAGTTTCCGTCGCTTCCTGAGATTTGCATTCCAGGGCAGACAGTGGGACTTCAGGGTGTTGCCCTTCGGAATTTCCACGGCTCCTCGGGTTTTCACCTGTGTGGTTCTTGCGATCACCGCATAGCTCCGCAGGAGAAACATAGCAGTCCACACATACATAGACGACTGGCTGTTAAAAGCACACACCCAGGAAAGTTTATCGGCCAATCTGGAGATTGTTTTGAAGACTCTCACAGACTTGGGCTGGATAATCAATTTCCAAAAATCAGAGCTGACTCCATCCCAGAAGTTTGTTTACCTGGGCATGTTCTTCGATCTAGAGACAGGATATGTTTATCCTACTCAGGAGAGTGTTCAGAGACTCATCTCAGTAATACAGTCAGTGTGCGACAGTCGTCATGTCCTGGCATGGGTTTACTTGAGGATGCAGGGGTTGATGGTTTCTTTGGAACCAGTCATTCCTCAGGCCGCCTTACGCAGGCGGCCGATCCAGTTATTTCTCATGACACAATGGACCCAGAGTACAGGTTCGCTGGACTCGAACGTGTCAGTGTTGGCGCCTCTAATTCACCACCTGCAATGGTGGTTGAAGACAGAGAATCTCTTGGTGGGGGTTATGCTAACCCCTCCCCACCCTCAGGTGACTGTGTATACAGATGCCTCGATGGAGGGGTGGGGAGCTTGCCTGGAAGAATCCACGATATCAGGGCTTTGGAATCTGGAACAATCAAGGGAACATATCAATCTACTGGGGTTAAGAGCAGTAGTCCTGGGCCTGGAATATTTCTTACAGAAAGTTTGGGGCAAGATTGTTCTTATTCGATCAGACAACTCAACAGTTGTGACTTACATAAACCGCCAGGGCGGAACGAAGTCGCCCAGTCTTTGTATGATGACATGGAGACTGCTTTGTTGGTGCCTGGATCACAGGATTACCTTGAAAGCAGTTCATATTCCGGGAAGGTTAAATCTGCTAGCAGACTCATTGAGCCGAAGGATGAGTGTTTTACCGACAGAATGGCAACTAAATCAATGTGTGGCGGATCGTCTGTTCGACCATTGGGGGAAACCCAACATCAATTTGTTCGCAACGAAGAAGAATGCGAAGATAACGACGTACGTCTCCGATTCCAGATCCAAGCGCTTTCGCAACAGATGCGTTAGCTATCAGCTGGGTGGGAATGTATGCATACGCATTCCCTCCAGCAATCCTGATTCCAAAAATTCTTCAGAAAATCAGACAGGAGGAGTGCCAAGTGCTTCTGATTTCCCCAGATTGGCCAAGCCGATCATGGTATATGGATCTGCTGGACCTTCTGGTCTGCAATCCGGTTCCTCTGCCTCTGATGGACGACATTATCTTCCAGGGCAAGGCCCTTCACAACAATCCGTCAATGTTCCTATTGACTGCGTGGATGTTGTCAAGGAATCTAGAATTAAGGAGGGCTTTTCTGAGCAAGCAGCCATGTTTATGGCCAAAGCCAGGAGGGGGTCAACCTCCAGAGCATATAATTATAAAATCAACAGATTTGCAGAGTGGTGCTCAAAAAGATGTATTGATCCAATGGATTCATCTATTCAGGTAGTAGCTGATTTCCTCTGTCACCTGTATGATGCCTATAGCCTCAAGCCTAACTCTATTGCTGGTTATAAATCAGCTTTAATGACTGTTATCCCTTGCTTGGCTAATAGGGGGAGTGATGAAGTAAGTACATTAAATGTATTAATTAAAGGCATGGGCAATCTAAGACCAAGGAATCCCCCAGTGATTCCATCTTGGAGTTTATCTCTAGTGCTTCAGGTACTAGGAGATAAGCCTTTTGAACCACTTAGTTCCATTTCTATGAAACTGTTAACTCTTAAAACTGTATTTTTAATTGCTGCGGCCTCGGCTAGGCGTAGGAGTGAAATTCATGCCTTATCAGCCGAGGAAGACCGTTTTGTGGTTACAGGGGAAAGCCTTAAGCTGCTACCTAGGATTAATTTCTTGGCTAAGAATCAGTCTTTGAAATATCCAGGTCAACCTATTGTTTTGCCAGCTTTAACTAGATATGATCCTAATTCTAAAGCATGGTGTCCCGTCCGGGCGCTGCTCCGGTACAAACGACGTACATCGGAGTGGCGCACCGACCAGTCAGCGTTATGGTTGTCATATATTGAACCCCATGGCAGGGCGTCGAAGGACACCATTTCCAGGTGGATTGTAGAATGTATTCAGTTTTGTCATAAATCCGCCACCGGGAAGCAGGTTGACGTGGCCAAGGCTCACAGTGTCCGCGGCGTAGTGACATCCACTGCCCTATTTAATGGGGTCCCTGTGGATGACATTATGTCGGTTGCTCAGTGGCACTGTGAGTCAAGTTTTACAGACCATTATCTCTGTGACACCTTTAATCCTCTCGCCTTGTCGATTTTGAGAAAATAACTAGGTGTACATTTTTTGATGAGGTTTCCTCATTGCTTATATATTTCACAATTAATTAATGGAAACAAACACTTTTTTGGACTGCATCAGCCTTCACCACTGGGAAGATGATGTCGGCAGCCAAGTTCAACAAGGTCAGTCTTGTTCATGTGTTGTCCATTGTTGATTGTATTGTCACGTTACCCATTGTTATTAAAATGGTGATGGTTTGTTTGTTTATGTGGTTCATTATTGAGAGTATACGAAAATGGAGCTTTTTCGTCTCTGTCCTATAGTACATGGCACTTGTACGTAGAGAGCATATGGGACATTGCGGTCATTCGAGTCTTCCTCCCAGGAGGGGTGGGGTGGAGGGGGAGCGCATATGACATTCGGTCATCTCTCATACATCGGTTTGTGTTATCCGATGGTTTGTCAAATCCTGACTGTGTTTTCACACAGTTTCAGAAGTTTAAGTGCCTTAAACGCAGAAAAGCATATAGGGAAGAGCTGGTCTTTTGACCTCGCCTCCCTCCCGCCGAATTCCCTGTCGAATTCTGGCAATATCAAAAAGTATTAGGGAGGTGAGTATACTCTTGAAGTGAAATAAACGAATTCAAGGATTTCTTTTTTCACGAGAGAGTTGATACTTACCTCCCTAGATACGGTCCCGGCCTCTCCACCCCACAGAGACTCGTTCTTCAGGCTCTTAATAGTTGCATGTGTGTCAGCCAATAAATTAGTCAGAGGAAGAGTGCTAGTCTGCGCATGCGCGGTGGTGTGGATGGCATCCGCCGGACTACACTCTGACTAACTTCCCAGTAGGGGCACCTAACTGTTTTTATTCTGAGTGTTTATTGAGTGAAAGCCGATATTTAGCAATATCAAAAAGTATTAGGGAGGTAAGTATCAACTCTCTCGTGAAAAAAGAAATCCTTGATTTCGTTTAAATCATCACCTATGTTTTACACTCTTGTATTCATTTTTTGCACCTGGATGAATGTGTTCACTTACTGGTTATCTTGCTTGGATATATTTAAGATATGATGTCATTATCAGCCATATGTTTTTTCAATATTTACATTATGTATTAGGCTGTATTATCTTTAGCAACTTGCTTTGTATGGATTTATTATTGTAAGAATCGCTTGCTCCTTGTTTTTCAGTTTTTAGCCTATGACTAAAAAACTCATTGTCTTTGTATTATAATTTTCAGAAATTAAGTAGTTGTGGCTCCTGTGGGAGGTTTTCTCAAGCCCAAGTTCGCTCCCCATGTCTGCTTTAGATGAAGTTCTTGTGGTCCTATCCTTAAATGTGATGGTTGCAAAGGGGGTGGGGGTGGGGGGGGGCTGTCATCTTATTCTCTGAGTGTGTTATATTTCAGGCAAAGGACAAGGCGAGTGATGAGAAGTGTCTCAAGAAGGAATGCGAGGGTGTAAGTGGTGGAACGGGTAAGAGGAAGGCAGTCATGTCCATGGATATTGAGGCCTGTGTTGAAATGATGGGAGAGATGAAGAGGACAATTAAGGACCTGGTGCCAGAGTTGCTTCGCAGCATGTTTCCTGGCCCAAGTAATTCGTTGCCTTCTCCATCTGCCCCCAGGCAGATAGTCCCCGCCTCTAAATCATTTTTCTGTAGGAGTTTACCAGTTTTTTCACTATGATTCAGAGATTGCTCCAGTTGAACCCAGCTTGAGGCTTACTTCACCAGTATATCAAGGAGCGGCCCTATTTAATCCTGGCTTGAGGCTTTCCTCATCGGTAGATCTAGGGGCAGGTAAGATAGCCTCCAGTTCCAGCTTACCGGTCCCATAGAGCGTCCACTCTCCCATGGTACCGTACTCTCTTACAGTGCCTTCCCTGACCAGTTCTATGCTAACCAGGAGTATGATCTTTCTGACCAGGAGAAAGAGGACTATCTGATGGGTTTACCTGATCCTTCCGTGGCTTTGGAATCAGATATCCACTCTTCACGGAGAGTGCAGACGTTCTCCATGGTTCTACTCACGCAGTAGGATGCGCGCCCGAGATGGTAACCCGGGTTGGAGCCGATGGCGGCACGTACCGCATTCCATGGCTTGCTAATGGGTGTGTGAGGTTGGCTTGGACCATGGTGGTGTTATTTGTATCACCCTCGATGCCATGGATCTGGCTCCTGGTTTAGCCACAGCTCATACCATGCAAGCCCTCACGGGCCCGTATGGTGTTGCCGGTTTACCAGGTGTATCCATGGTTCTGGCCGCCAGTATGCTTGCGAGTGCTGTTGAGGACGACGAAGGCTCGCGCCTGGTCGAGCACTCGCCCGCTGCCGCAGCGAAAGATTGATTTGACGCTTGCCAGTGTCTGGTAAGCGTGAGACCAGACCTTGCTGTGGAGCCGCCGGCTCGCCAACGGGACCAGCACCCATGGTTAATGGGAAAACCAGCGATGAGCGCTATACCATCTCTACCATCTGTCTGGCGAAGGCCCCCACCCACCCATGAAGTGACCAATCGCTGTCGTATTGTGGCTGGCCATGTCCAGCAATTACGGTGTTGTCCCTAAGCCGAGCATAGATGACCATGCTGCATCATCCGTGCTGCACTTGCCGAAGACACGTGGCCAGGTTCCCATGTGGACACGGGAGTGCTGTGCAGGGGCGCTATTCAGGTACTCTGAGGAGCGCCAATACCGCGTTATTCAATGCAGAAGTGAGCGTAAGGGCTGCTATCGCAGCACTCTCGCATGTCTCTATGCTACAGGGGATTGTGTCAACTTCTGTGTTGCATCAGCCGAGTCCCATCTCAGTGCAGAGAGCCATCCAGGATGGTATTAACCTGGCTCTGGACTGTATGGCACGGGCTGTCACTAGGAGCGTTAGTGCGAGGCACACACTGCTCAGGCCGGGGCGCTCGCGCAGACAGCAGCTCACACACTGTGGTATGCGTGATGCCGGCTGAGGCATGTGGGGATTTGATCACGAGAAGCATGCCTGTCGGTTCACATTCCACGGGAGCCACTCCAGTGCTATCAGGTCCAGAGACAGTGCTTCTCTTGCCTTTCTTCTGTCCACTTCTATACCCTAGGTGGACCTGTGGGAGGTCGCTTGGCCTTTCACAAGCAAGAATGGGAGCGGTTGACCCAGAACCGCATAGCCTTGCGATGGCTTTCAGCAGGGCTCCAGCCTGACTGGACAACAAGTTCGCCATCGCAGCTGTCTCTGGTACCGATCTGGACTCAATATCCAAGAGAGTCAGATCAACGGTTGTGAAGCGAGGAGGAATTAGATTCCCTCATACAAAGAGGAGCTTTTCAAAATTGTCCGGGCTTCTACTCAACCGTGTTTCTGGTGACAAAAAGCATGTGGGGTGGGGGATGGTGGAGGCAAATTCTCAACCCAAAGACATTGAACAAGTTCATCATGGACATACAGAGTTTCAAGATGGAAACAATCAAAACGTTGTAGGTGGGGTTAACTGTGGACAGCATCAGTAGTTCTGAAAGATGCATATTTCCACAATCCAAATGCGAGGAGTTTTCACTGGTTTCTGAGATTCACATTTCAGAGCAGCCAATGGGAATTCAAAGTTCTTCCCATTGGAACTTCAACGGCTCCTCGGGTCTTCACCCGGGTGGTTCTTGCTATCACAGCATACCTCTGCAGGAGAAACATAGCAGTCCACACATTCATAGATGATTGGCTGATAGAGGCACACTATCAGGAAAGTTTAGCAGCAAATCTGGAAATAGTTTTGAAAACTCTCACAGATTTAGGTTGGGTATTAAATTTTCAAAAATCAGAGCAGACTCCATTCCAGAGGTTTGATTAACTGGGCATGTTCTTCGATCTGGAGATCGGGTATGTTTACCCATCTCAGAAGAGAGTGAAGACACTCATCTCGGTCATACAGCCAGTGTGCAACAGTCGCTATGTTCTGACAAGGGTGTTCTTGAGAATGCTGGGGTTGATTGTTTCTCTGGAACAAGTCATGCGACAGGCGGCCTTACTCAGGCGGCCTATCCATTTTTATACCCCGCCAAAAAATTTGGTGGGGTATTATGTAATTCCGCCGTCCGTCCGGGCATGTGGGCGGGCGAGCGGTCGGGCGTGCGGTCGTGCAGGCGGCAGAGTGGTTTCCGGATGATAACTCCTTTACCATTTGTCGGATCGCATTGAAACTTCATGGGTGGTTGGACTTGGTCTTGGGAAGAAACCTATCGAAAGCGACGATAATCCGAAAGCCAAGATGGTCGCCAGCCACCGGCGGCCATCTTGAAAATTGGTTTCCGGATGATAACTCTGTTACCGTTTGTCGGATCGCATTGAAACTTCAATGGGTGGATGGACTACATCTGGGGAAGAAACCTATCAAAATTGACAATGATTCGAAATCCAAGATGGCCACCAGCCACCGGTGGGCATCTTGAAAATTGGTTTCCGGATGATAACTCTGTTACCGTTTGTCGGATCGCATTGAAACTTCATAGGGTGGTTGGACTACATCTGGGGAAGGAACCTATTGAAATCAACGATGATCCGAAATCCAAGATGGCCACCAGCCACCGGCGTCCATCTTGAAAATTAGTTTCCGGATGATAACTCTGTTACCGTTTATCGGATCGCTTTAAAACTGCATAAAGTGGTTGGACTAGGTCTGAGGAAGAAACTTATTGAAATCGACACTGATCCAAAATCCAAGATGGCCACCAGCCACGGGCTGCCATCTTGAAAGTTGGTTTCTGGATGATATCTCCGTTACCATTTATCGGATCACTTCCTAGTGTCATTGGAATATGTCTGGTGAAGAAACTTATCAAAATTCACGATAATCCAAAATCCAATATGGCCACCAGTCAGCGGCAGCCATCTTGAAAATTGATTTCTGGACGATACCTCCTTGACCGTTTAGCGGATCGCTTTGACACTTAATAAGGATTACTGGTCTGAGGAAGAAATAAATATTTTCTGATAGCTGTCATTTATTAGTTTGTCATCATGGCGGGGTATTATGCGCCGTTTACGGAGCTCTTGTTTTCTCATGACACAGTGGACCCAGAGTTTAGGATCTCTGGAATCAAGTGTGTCAGTATTGGAACCTCTTATTCACCACCTTCAGTGGTGGTGGATAAAAAGAGAAAATCTAACAGATGTGATGCTCACCCCTCCCCACCCTCTAATAACGATGTATATGGATGCATCTATGGTGGGATGGAGAGCTTGCCTGGAAGAAGCCACAGTATCAGGGCTTTGGAATCAGGATCAGTCACAAGAACATAGCAACCGCCTGGAATTACGAGCAGTAACTCAGGGCCTGAAACAATTATTAGAGAAAGTCCAGGAGAAGATAGTTCTGGTTCCATCAAACAACTCATCCGTAGTAACTTTCATAAACCGCCAGGGCGGAACAAAGTCACCCAGTCTCTGTATAATGACATGGAAACTGCTTTGCTGGTGTTTAGATCATGTGATCAACTTGAAAGCAGTTCACATTCCGGGAAGGGTAAATCTGTTAGCAGACTCTTTGAGCCGAAGGATGAGTGTTTTACCTATGGAGTGGCAACTAAATCAATGTGTGGCGGACTGTCTGTTCAACCACTGGGGCAAGCCCAATGTAGATTTCTTCGCAACGAAGAATGCGAACATGACGACGTACGGCTCTCCAATTCTAGATCTGAGCGCTATCACAACAGATGCACTAGCTTTCAGTTGGGGGGGGGGGGGGTGGGGGGAATGTATGCATACGCATTCCCAGCAGCAATCCTGATTCCAGAAATTCTTGAGAAATTCAGACAGGAGGAGTGCCAAGTGCTTTTGATCGCCCCAAATTGGCCAAGCCGATCATGGTACACAGGTATGCTGGACCTTCTGGTCAGCAATACGGTTCCGCTGCCTCAGATGGACAGTATTATCTTCCAGGGCAAGTTCCTTCACAGCAATCCATTAATGTTTCAATTGACTGCGTGGATGTTGTCAGGGAATCCGCAAATAAGGAAGGCTTTTCTGAGCAAGCAGCCATGTTGCCATGTTTATGGCAAAAGCCAGAGCATATAATTATAAAATCAACAGATTTGCAGAATGGTGCTCAAAAAGATGTATTAATCCAATGGATAAATCTATTCAGGTAGTAGCCGATTTCCTCTGTCACCTGTGTGATACCTACAGCCTTAAGCCTAATTCTATTGCTCGTTTTATAACAGCTTTAATGTCTGTTATCTATTGCTTGGCTAATAGAAGATGTGATGAAGTATGTATTTGAATACTTTAATCAAAGGCATGGATAATCTAACGCCAAGAAATCCTCTAGTGATTCCGTCTTTGTCTTTATCTCTAGTGACCAGGTACTAGCTGATAAACCCTTTGAACCACTAATTTCCATTTCCATAAAAATGTTGACACTTAAAACTGTTTTTCTTATTGCTGCGACATCGGCTAGGCGTAGAAGTGAAATTTATGCCCTTTCTGCCAAGCCAGACTGTTTTGTGGTTACATGGAAAGGCCTCGGGCATCTACCTAGGATTAATTTCATGGCCAAGAATCGGTCTTTAAAGTACCGAGGTCAACCTATTGTTTTACCAGCTTTAACTAGATACGATCCTAGTTCAAATGTAGGGTGTCCTGTCCGTGCATTAAACCAGTAAAGCAACGTACACAGGAATGGCGGATGGACCCTAGTTTGTTATGGTTGTCTTGCGCTGAACTCCATGACCAGGCGTCAAAAGACACTATTTCATGGTGGATTGTGGAAGGCATCCAGTTATGCCACAAATCTGCCATTGGTAAACAAGTTGACATGGCCAAGACTCACAGTGTCCGTGGCATAATCGCTTCCATCACCCTGTTTAACGGGGTTCCAGTGGATGACATGTCGGTAGCCCAATGGCACAGAGGCAAGTTTTACCAACCATTATCTGCGTGACACCACCAATCTTCTCGCCATATCGATTCTAAAAAGATAATCAGGTGAACATTTTGTATATAAGGCTTTCTTGCTGTTTATAAACAGCACATTTAATTATCGGAACAACAACTATTGTACTGTTTTCATTCTTCTCCGAAAGGTATGATGAAAAAGCCAAAGATTTACAATGGAAGTCCTGTGTCTTGTGTTGTTTCATAATTATGTCACGTTACCGGTTCTAATATGGTGATGGTTCGTGTTATACTTGGTTCTCTCATGAGAGTTTACGAAATGAGGTATTTCGTTCGATGTCCTTTAGTACTATAGACCTAGTACTTAGAGCATTTAGGACAGTGAAGTTATAGCTCCTGCTGTCCCAGAATGAGGAGGGAGCGCATATGACTCAATGGTCTTTCTCTCACCCATTGGTTATGAGCCAATGTTCTCCTAGGGAAGAGCGGTGTTTTTGGACCTGCACCCCCCCCCCCCCCCCTCCCCCTCCCGCCAAGTTCACTGACAAATTCTAGCAATATCAAAGAGTGCTTAGGAGTTAAGTATACGAGAGTTTATACTTACCCCCTAAACACAGACCCGGCCTCCACCCCACAGAGGCTCAGTCTTCAGGCATGTTATAGTTGCATTGTGTCAGCCAATAGATTATGTCGAGGAAGTGATAGTCGGTGCATGAGTGTAGTGGAGCCGGCATCCGCTCGGCTGTCATTTTGCCCAGTAGGGGCACCTTAATTGTTTTAATTTGGGGGTTTATTGGGTGTAAGTGGATATTTTGGGGAATATCAAAGTGTGTTTAGGAGGTAAGTACCAACTCTCTCATGAAGTCTTTGGAGACCTTTAATGTTCTGAGTCCTATGAGAGCTTTAATGTACTGAGTTCTATGCAGACTTTAATGTACTGAGTACTTCTTTGAGTGGGGACTTTAATTTATTGTGTCCTTCTTTGAGTGGGGACTTTAATGTACCGAGTCCGTCTATGAGTGGGGACATTAATGTACTGAGTCCTTCTTTGAGTGGGGACTTTAATGTACTGAGTCTGTCTATGAGGGGGGAGTTTAATGTGCAGAGTCCTTCTAAAAGTGGGGTCTTTAATGTACTAAGTCCTTCTTTGAGTCAGGACTTTAATGTCCTATGAGGACTTTAAGGTCCTGAATCCTATGGGTACACACGTGTGGCCGCATATTATTATTATTATTATTGTTTGTTTTTTTCTTTCATTCTACGTGAAGCATTAATAGTCAAGTGGGCCAAATCCAGCCTCTGCACTGCTCATCAGAAATATCCAGTCACAGTCCAGAAGACGTACAAATTTTACTACTATAATGACTGGATCAATAACCGACTAAATGTTCATAAACTCTTCTCTTTTATACACTATTAAAATTTTAACCATTCTATCTTAATGCACTCAGTGGACTCTGGTGACCTGCAGTGCGAAGGCATCACCAGGAGAACGGGATATAGAGGGTTGGTGGCTGGAGCGAGGATATCACCAGGAGCAAGGGATATAGAGGGGTGGTCTTACTGATCATTCAACCATCATCTTACTGACCACCATCTTAATGACCATTCAGCCATCATCTTACTGAGACCATCTTAATGACCATTCAGCCATCCTCTTACTGAGCGTCCAACCACCATCTTACTGATCATTTAACACGCATCTTATTGAACCTCCAACCATCATCTTACTGCCCATTCACCCATCATCTTACTGATCGTCCAACCATCATCTTGCTGACCATCATCTTACTGATCATTCAACCACCAGCTTACTGACCGTCATCTTACTGACCATTCTACCATCATCTTACTGATCATCATCTTACTGATCATTTAACCATCATCTTACTGACCGTCATCTTACTGACCATTCAACCATCATCTTACTGACCACCATCTTACTGATCGTCCAACCATCATCTTACTGACAATCCAACCATCATCTTACTGATCATTCAACCATCATCTTACTGACCATCATCTTACTGATCATTCGACCATCATCTTACTGACCATCCAACCATCATCTTACTGACTATCATCTTACTGATCATTCAACCATCATCTTACTGATCATTCAACCATCATCTTACTGATCATTCAACCATCATCTTACTGATCATTCAAAGATCATCTTACTGATCATTCAAACATCATCTTATTGAGCATCATCTTACTGATCATTCAAACATCATCTTACTGATCATTCAAACATCATCTTATTGAGCATCATCTTACTGATCATTCAAACATCATCTTACTGATCATTCAAACATCATCTTATTGAGCATCATCTTACTGATCATTCAAACATCATCTTACTGACCATTCAACCATCATCTTACTGATCATCATCTTACTGATCATTTAACCATCATCTTACTGACCATCATCTTACTGACCATTCAACCATCATCTTACTGACCATCATCTTACTGATCGTCCAACCATCATCTTACTGACAATCCAACCATCATCTTACTGATCATTCAACCATCATCTTACTGACCATCATCTTACTGATCATCCAACCATCATCTTACTGATCATTCAAACATCATCTTACTGACCATCATCTTACTGATCATTCAAACATCATCTTACTGATCATTCAAACATCATCTTACTGATCATTCAAACATCATCTTATTCAGCAGCATCTTACTGATCATTCAAACATCATCTTACTGATCATTCAAACATCATCTTATTGAGCATCATCTTACTGATCATTCAAACATCATCTTACTGATCATTCAAACATCATCTTATTGAGCATCATCTTACTGATCATTCAAACATCATCTTACTGATCATCAACTTAATGACCATATAACCATCAATTTACGGACCATTTAACCATCATCTTACTGACCATCCAACCATCAGCTTACTAACCATTCAACTGTCATCTTACTGATCATCCAACCATCATCTTACTCATCATTCAACCATCATCTTACTGACCATCATCTTACTGATCATTCAACCATCATCTTGCTGACCATCATCTTACTGACAATCATCTTACGGACCATTCAACCATCATCGTACTGATCATCCAACCATCATCTTATTGACCATCAGCTTATCATTCAACCACCATCTTACTGACCATTCAACCCTTATCTTACTGACAATCCAGCAATTATCTTACTTACTGTCCAACCATCATCTTACTGACCATCATCATACTGACCATCCAGCCATCATCATACTGACCATCCAACCATCATCTTACTGACCGTCCAACCATAAGCTTACTTACCATCCAACCATTATCATACTGACCATCCAACCATTGTCTTACTGACCATCCAGCCATCATCATACTGACCATCCAACCATCATCTTACTGACCATCCAACCATCATCTTACTGACCATCCAACATCATCTTACTTACATCATCTTACTGACCATTCAACCATCATCTTACTGAACATTCAACCATCATCATACTGAACAACCAACCATCATCTTACTGACCATCCAGCCATCATCATACTGACCATCCAACCATCATCTTACTGACCGTCCAACTATCATCTTACTTACCATCATCATACTGACCATCCAACCATCATCTTACTTACCATCATCCTACTGACCATCCAACCATCATGTTACTGACCATCATCATACTGACCATCCAGCCATCATCTTACTGACCATCATCTTACTGACCATCCTACATCATCTTACTTACATCATCTTACTGACCATTCACCCATCATCTTACTGATCATTCAACTATCATCATACTGAACAACCAACCATCATCTTGTTGACCATCCAGCCATCATTTTACTGATCATCCAACCATCATCTTACTTACCATCATCTTACTGTCCATCCAACCATCATTTTACTGACCATTCAACCATCATCATACTGAACAACCAACCATCATCTTACTGACCATTCAACCATTATCTTACTGACCATTCAACCATCATCTTACTGACCATCCAACCATCATCTTACTGACCATCCAACATCATCTTACTTACATCATCTTACTGACCATTCAACCATCATCTTACTGAACATTCAACCATCATCATACTGAACAACCAACCATCATCTTACTGACCATTCAACCATTATCTTACTGACCATTCAACCATCATCTTACTGATCATCATCTTCCTGACCATCATCTTACTGATCATTCAAACATCATCTTACTGACCTTCATTTTACGGACCATTCAACCATCATCTTACTGACCATCATCTTACTGATCATTCAAACATCATCTTACTAACCATCCAGCCATCATCATGCGGACCATTCAACCATCATCTTACTGACCATCCAACCATCATCTTACTTACCATTATCATACTGACCATCCAACCATGATCTTACTGACTATCCAACTATCATCTTATGGACTGTCCAACCATCATGTTCCTTACCATCATCTTACTGACCATTCAACCATCATCTTACTGATCATTCAACCATCATCTTACTGATCATTCAACCATCATCTTACTGACCATCCAACCATCATCTTACTGACCATCCAACCATCATCTTAGTGACCATCCAGCCATCATCTTACTAACTATCTAACCATAATCCAACTGACCATCCAGCCATCATCTTACGTACCATCATCTTGCTGACCATCATCTTACTGATCATTCAAACATCATCTTACTGACCATTCAACCATCATCTTACTGACCATCCAACATCATCTTACTGACCATCACCTTACTGACCATCCATCCATCATCATACTGACCATTAAACCATCATCTTACTGACCATCCAACCATCATCTTACTTACTATTATCATACTGACCATCCAACCATGATCTTACTGACCATCCAACCATCATCTTACTGACTGTCCAACCATCATCTTCCTTACCATCATCTTACTGACCATTCAACCATCATCTTACTGACCATCCAACCATCATCTTATTGACCATCCAGCCATCATCTTACTGTCACCATTATCTCACTGACCATCCAACAATCATATTACTGATCATTCAACTGTCATTTTACTGACCATCGTCTTACTGTCACCATTTGTTCACTGACTATGACCATCCTCTTACTGACCATTCTCTTACTGACCAACCTCTGTCTGACCATTATCTTACTGACCATCCTCTTACTGACCATCATCTTACTGACCATCCTCTTACTGACCATCCTCTTACTGACAATCCTCTTGCTGACCATCCTCTTGCTGACCATCCTCTCACTGACCATCCTCTTACTGACCATCCTTTTACTGACCATCCTCTTGCTGACGATCCTCTTACTGGCCACCCTCTTACTGACCATCCTCTTACTGACCATCCTCTTGCTGACCATCCTCTTACTAACCAACCTCTTACTGACCATCCTCTTACTGACCATCCTCTTACTGACGATTATGTTACTGACCATCCTCTTACTGACCATCCTCTTACTGACCAACCTCTTACTGACCATCCTCTTACTGACCATTATCTTACTGACTATCCTGTTACTGACCATCCTCTTACTGACCATTATCTTACTGACCATCCTCCTACTGACCATTATCTTATTGACCATCCTCTTACTGACCATACTCTTACTGACCATTATCTTACTGACCATCCTCTTACTGACCATCCTCTTACTAACAATTATCTTACTGACCATCCTCTTACTGACCATTATCTTACTGACCATCCTCTTACTGACCATCCTCTTACTGACCATTATCTTACTGACCATTATCTTACTGACCATCCTCTTACTGACCATTCTCTTACTGACCATTATCTTACTGACCATCCTCTTACTGACCATCTTACTGACCATCCTCTTACTGACCATTATCTTACTGACCATTATCTTACTGACCATCCTCTTACTGACCATCCTCTTACTGACCGTCCTCTTACTGACCATTATCTTACTGACCATCCTCTTACTGACCATCCTCTTACTGACCGTCCTCTTACTGACCATCCTCTTACTGACCATTATCTTACTGACCATTATCTTACTGACCATCCTCTTACTGACCATCCTCTTACTGACCATCCTCTTACTGACCATCCTCTTACTGACCGTCCTCTTACTGACCATTATCTTACTGACCATTATCTTACTGACCATCCTCTTACTGACCATCCTCTTACTGACCATCCTCTTACTGACCATCCTCTTACTGACCATTATCTTACTGACCATCCTCTTACTGACCATCCTCTTACTGACCATCCTCTTACTGACCATCCTCTTACTGACCATCCTCTTACTGACCATCCTCTTACTGACCGTCCTCTTACTGACCATTATCTTACTGACCATCCTCTTACTGACCATCCTCTTACTGACCGTCCTCTTACTGCATTAAGCCTTTAACTCCCCAATTTGTACAAGCGAATCCTTTCAGCACTGCAGGCTGGATACAGCAAATTCTGGAAGATGGTGTTATTATCCCGTTTAATTAGTTTTAAAATTACAACAGCATTCCCATAACAGTATTCCGGCAACAGCATTCCCACAGGTTTGCTTTGAAAAAGAGGGTCTGTGATTTCACATGTAAAGCTTTCTAATTGAACATTAAAAACATTCCTGTTGCAGAAACGGCGAGCATCTAAACGCCGTGCTCCGATCCAAGCAAACACTGCTGGTGAAGCCATAGAACAAATGTTGCAACAGAAGCGTATCTCGAGTAAGATCAACTATGATGTGTTACGTGACCTCACAGCTGGCCCGACAACAGCGTCAGTGTCATCAGCACACACCTCTGTAGTCAGCACTCAGTCCTCAAGGTAGCTATAAGCAGTACAGTAACATAGCTATAGGCAGCACTGTATGTTAGCTACAGACAGCAGAGTATGTTAGCTGTATGGCAGCATAGTATGTTAGCTATAGGTAGCACAGTATGTTAGCTATAGGCAGCACAATATGTTAGCTACAGACAGCAGAGTATGTTAGCTGTAGGCAGCACAGTATGTGTAGCTATAGGCAGCACTGTATGTTAGCTATTTGCAGCACAGTATGTTAGCTACAGGCAGCACAATATATTGGCTATAGGTTGCACAGTATGTTAGTTATATAAAGCAGAGTATGTTAGATATAGGCTGGCACAATAGGTGTAGCTATAGGCAGTACAGTATGTTAGTTATATGCAGCAGAGTATGTTAGCTATAGGCAGCATAGTATATTAGCTATAGGCAGCAGAGTATGTTAGTTATAGGCAGCAGAGTATGTTGCTATAGGCAGCAGAGTATATTAGCTATATGCAGCACAACATGTTAGCTATGGGCAGCACAGTAATATGTAGCCATAGGCAGCACAGTATGTTAATTATATGCAGCACAGTATGTTAGCTATAGGCAGCAGAGTATGTTAGTTATAGGCAGCAGAGTATATTGCTATAGGCAGCAGAATATGTTAGTTGTATGCAGCACAACATGTTAGCTATAGGCAGCACAGTATGTTAGCTATAGACAGCACAGTATGTTAGTTATATGCAACCCAGTATGTTAACTATAGGCAGCAGAGTATGTTAGATATAGGCAGCAGAGTATGTTGCTATAGGCAGCAGAGAATGTTAGCTATATGCAGCACAACATGTTCGCTATAGGCAGCACAGTAATATGTAGCTATAGGCAGCACAGTATGTTAATTATATGCAGCACAGTATGTTAGCTATAGGCAGCAGAGTATGTTAGTTATAGGCAGCAGAGTACGTTGCTATAGGCAGCAGAGAATGTTAGCTATATGCAGCACAACATGTTCGCTATGGGCAGCACAGTAATATGTAGCCATAGGCAGCTCAGTATGCTAATTATATGCAGCACAGTATGTTAGCTATAGGCAGCAGAGTATGTTAGTTATAGGCAGCAGAGTATGTTGCTATAGACAGCAGAGTATGTTAGTTATATGCAGCACAACATGTTAGCTATAGGCAGCACAGTATGTTAGCTATAGGCAGCAGAGTATGTTGCTATAGGCAGCAGAGTATGTTAGTTATATGCAGCACAACATGTTAGCTATAGGCAGCACAGTATGTTAGCTATAGGCAGCAGAGTATTTTCACTTCAAGAATATACTTACCTCACTAACACTTTGATATTCCCAAATATTGACTTTCACTCAATAAACACTCAGATTAAAAAATTTAGGTGACCCTACTGACCAGGTAGTCAGATGACAGTCCGGCAGATGTCAGGCCCAACCTCGAGCATGTGCAGACTAGCACTTCTTCTTTTCCAATTTATTGGCAAAGAGATACACATGCTAAGTTTTCTGCTTGTCGTGTCTATACAAACTCAATTCCATGTGATAACGATGTCTTCTCAAGCTAAATCACCGGAAGAAGGGCCGGGACTGAGTTATCAAGTGAATTCAAATACATATTTGTCTAATTTAGCATTTTAATCTCGCGTGTAATGTGTTTCCGGGATTCGTGATTAGACGTGATAGTCGCCATTTAAACTGATTTATTTATATCTGGCACTTTGAAATTCTAATCTCTCTTAGTGTTTGTGTCCACAGGTATCTATCTATGATTGAAAAGGAAGGCACATCTTCAGAGGGTTTGCTTTTCTCTCCACCAAGGATCCATTTCCCACTAACATGTTAGGAACAAAATCTATGCCCAGTGTCTTAGAGGTCTTGTAAGATCTTCTCACTTTGCCCTCTTGGTCCATTTCCCTTCCTCTTATAGTGGAGAGATTTAAGAGGTCATAGAGAATGATGGAGTATCCAATTCATGTGATCAGGTAGTATGTGTATGCTCAAGAAGCAGGTATTCAAGTGTTATTAGTCCTCTACCGGTAAAGCCGGGGTTACAGAACAAAATCGAGTTTCAGACGTATGCGTCAATTTTTGATGGAGTTATACCCCCTTTTGACATAAGAAATACGAAAAATATCAGCTTTCCGCACTTTTTTTCGCACTCCTTCAAGATATCTAAGCGAAAATCGGTGCATCGCTTTAGTATAAAGAGTTACAGAGCAAGTTTGAGTCTCAGACATTTTCATCAATTCTTTAAGGAGTTATGCCCATTTTGACTTATGAAATACGAAGAATTTTGTCTTCCGCACCTTTTTTTCGCAGTCTCAAGATATTATACTGAGAATTGCTAAATTAAAAAGTAGAATGACCAGAAAGTACTAGCAAAAACTGAATGATGACACGATTGACCCATCTAATCCAGGAATCGAATACCAATAATAAAATAGCACAAAACCAGGAACAACAAATAACCTAATGGGTACGTTTCAAAGAAAACATGCAAACACGCACATTAATTCAAATCAAAAAGCAAAATAACCAATGTCGCTAATCAATAAATAAAACCGGCAATAGAATTAACAGGGTTACTGATATAAACGCCTGGTAAGAGAATGCACAATAAATCCAGGTAAAAATCAATCACTTAAAGTACTCATATAACAATAATAACCATGAGAAATGGAGGAAAATGTGACAAAGTTACAGATCAAGTTCGAGTTTCAGCTGCTTCAGTCAATTTTTAATCGAGTTTTTGACTGTCAAACTCTAAATATTTATATCACCAGTTAGGGGACATGTATTGCAAAGCAATACTTACAGAATGTTATAGTAGGCTCTTCAAACTATTTAGAAATATTTCTGAAATCTGCTGCTAATTTTTATCACTGATTATCTGATGTTTACATAGCTTGTATCACTATCGTTTCCAGTTTTTATGCTCTGGATTTTGAATACAATTCGTCCTTACACCTGGATGTTGTTTTCCAGTTGAATTGTCTTCTTATTTTTGAAGATATGATGTCATAATCAGCCTTGCTCTTTTTATTAACAAAATGTTTTGTCCAACGCTAAAGAAATTTTTTTGTAATGCTCTTTATGGCCATTGGTTCTCTCCTGTTTATTTTGGTTTGAGTTTTACTAATTCATTAACTAAAATACTCACTGACTTAGTCCTGTGGCCTTTCAGAAACCTGGTTGTCCCAACTATGGTCGCTTCATCAAGCCTAGATTTGCCCCTCATCCATGCTTTTCATGCAGTTCTTGTGGGCCGCTGTTAAATTGTGATGTATGTAATCTGTGGGGGTGCGATCTAATGTCTGACTTTTTGCCACTTCAGGCCAAGGAGAAGGCGTTAGAGGATGAGAAGCGCTCAAAGAAGGGGCGGGAGCATGTAAGTGTGGGTAAGAAGGGTAAGAGGAGGGCTTCTTCCACCATGGATATGGAAGCCTTCCATCTAGAGATGTTGGGAGAGATGAAAAAGACCATTAAGGATTTGGTTCCAGAGATGCTTCGCGGCATGCTCCCTGGGCCAAATCCTTTGACTCCTGCTCCGGAGCAAATAAACCCCACCTCTGAATCAGTTTTCCTTAGGGCTTTATCAGTTTTCGGCCAAGATTCAGAGGAAGCTCACTATAAGAACACTGGCATCAGGCTTGCCACGCCAGTCGTTCGTGGGCAGGTGTCGCTGGAGCCTGGTTCCCACTTATTGGGTTCCCAGGATTATCCGCACCCTACAGGTACCACTACCTCTTATTGTACCTTTCCTGGCCAGTCAGGGATAGCATTTCTTGCTGACCCGGAGTCTAATCTTTCTGGCCAGGAAGAAGAGGCTTATTTGCTGGGCTCGCCTTCTGGCGTCGTGGACATGGAAACTGACGAACGTGCAATCCTTGCGGGGAACACGGGCGACTTTCCATGGGTCTACTCACACAGGAGTATCATTCACGGCGCAGAAGCTAGCCCGGGTTAGGGCTGATGGCCAGCATTACCGCATACCTTGCTGATGGTATAGTTGGTTCTGGCCAGGGCCGTGGTATGGCGAGTAATTATACCCCACGCAATGCCACGGCGCCTGCGCCTAGTCAATCTAGTTTTGGCATGCCTGTTCTATCGGGCCCGCATGCTTTCACTGGTTTGCCAGGAGTATCGGTTCCTCCAGCCACGCAATCACCTGTGAATGTTTTAGAGGATGACGAAGGCTCACACCACGCCTAGTCGAGCATTCACAGGGAGCCACAGAGGAAGACTGGTCTGATGCTTGTCATTAGCTAATCAACGTCAGGCCAGATTGTGCTTTGGAACAGCCGGCTAGCCAGCGGGACCAGCGCCTGTGGCTAGCAGGTAAGCCGGCTGCTACCACGATGCCATCTCTGCCGCTAGGACATCTATTAAGGTGCATGAACATCTCGCAAAGGCGCCTCGTGAGGTGGAAAAGCGATGGCGCATCGTTTCTGGTAAATACCAGAAGTACAGTGTAGTGCCTAAGCCCAATGCGGATGATTGCGCTGCGTTAGTTGAAGACACGCGGCCAGGCTTCCGGTCTGACACGGGAGCACTGGGCACGAATGTGCTGCGCTCGGCTAACGCTGCATTGCGAGATGCGGAGGAGAGTTCAAGTGCGTCCATCATGGCACTCTCGCACATCTCCCAGCTGTTACAGGGGTAGTAACCACATCCGCATTGTGGCAAGCAAGTCCGGTAACGGTCCAGAGGGCCATCCAGGCTGGTATTAACGTGTCTCTGGATTGTTTAACCTGGTCAGTTACCAGGAGTGTCCGGGCAGGACGCACGTTTGCACTTGAAAATCTGTGCCCATCCCAGGACCTGTACAATAGGCTTCTGTGTACGCCTATGACAGGTCCAGGTCTCTTTCGGTGTGAGGGATGTAGCCTCCTCCAAGAGTCGGTCACCCTGGTGAATAACCAGAGGGCTCCGCGTGAGCAATTCAATGTGCTCCACAGAATGGAATGCGTTCGTGCGCCGCCCCCTGCGTACCGTCCTCAGCAGGCACAGGGTGGCGGTGGCCAAGTCAGTGGCCATCCACCAGCGCTGACCTCGGCTGCGGGTGCTCCAGCCAGCAGCGAGGGGGTGCACAGGCTCCTACGGCGCAGTCAGTCGAGTAGCCGCCCGCGCACTGAGTGGATAGTAGGTCCACCATTGCAGCTGTTTCTGGTTCCGATCCGGACTCAAAATCCAAGAGATCCAGATCAACGGTTGTGTATAGAGGAAGAGATAAATTCCCTCATACAAAAAGGAGCAATTCAAACAGCACAAAATTGTCCGGGCTTCTATTCAACCATGTTCCTAGTGACAAAAAGCACTGGAGGGTGGAGACCAATTCTCAACCCCAAGCCACTGATCAAGTTCAAAATGGAAACAGTGAAATCGGTGTTGGCAGGGTTGGAGAAGGGAATGTGGGCGGCATCAATAGATTTGAAAGATGCATACTCACATTCCAATGGCGAGGAGTTTTCACCGGTACCTGGGGTTTTGTATTCCAGGGCCGTTAGTGGGAATTCAGGGTTTTACCCTTCGGAATTTCAACAGCTCCTCGTGTCATCACCAGGTAGGTCCTTGCCATAACAGCATACCTTTGCAGGAGAAGCATAGCAGTCCATACGTACATAGATGACTGGCTGTTAAAAGCACACAATCAGGAAAGTCTATCAACAAATTTGGAGATGGTTCTAAAAACTCTCACAGACTTAGGCTGGATAATCAACTTTCAAAAATCAGAGCTGACTCCATCCCAGAAGATTGTTTACCTGGGAATGTTCTTCGATCTGAAGATAGGATATGTTTATCCTACTGAGGAGAGGGTTCAAGTACTCATCTCATTAATACAGTCAGTGTGCAACAGTCGTCATGTCCTGGCACGGGTTTACTTGAGAATGCTGGGGTTGATGGTTTCATTGGAACCAGTCATTCCACAGGCAGCCTTACGCAGGCGCCCTAGCCAGCTGTTTCTTATGACACAGTGGACCCAGAGTACAGGATCACTGGACTCAAATGTGCCGGTATTGGAGCCTCGTATTCACCACCTTCAATGGTGGATGGTAAGAGAGAATCTCTTGGCGGGGGTGTTGCTCACCCCTCCCCACCCTCCGATAACGATGTATACAGATGCATCAATGGCGGGATGGGGAGCTTGCCTGGAAAACCCCACAATTTCAGGGCTTTGGAATCTGGATCAGTCACAAGAACATATTAATCTACTGTAATTACGAGCAGTAGTACTGGGCCTGGAACATTTCTTAGAGAAAGTTCAGGGCAAGATTGTTCTAGTTCGATCAGACAATTCAACAGTAGTGACTTATATAAACCACCAGGGCGGAACAAAGTTGCCCAGTCTCTGTATGATGACATGAAAATTGCTTTGCTGGTGCCTGCATCACAGGATCACCTTGAAAGCAGTTCATGTTCCGGGAAGGTTAAATCTGTTAGCAGCCGAAGGATAAGTGTTTTACCTACGGAATGGCAACTAAATCAATGTGTGGTGGATCGTCTGTTCAACCACTGGGGAAAATCCAGCATAGATTTATTCGCAATGATGGAGAATGCTAAGATGACGACGTACATCTCTCCAATTCCAGATCCAAGCGCTATCGCAACAGATGCGTTAGCTATCAGCTGGTTGGGAATGTATGCATACGCATTCCTGCCAGGTGCTTCTGATCGCCCCAAATTGGCCACGCCGATCATGGTATACGGATCTGCTGGACCTTGTGGTCTACAATCCGGTTCCTCTGCCTCTGATGGACAATATTATCTTCCAGGGCAAGGCTCTTCACAACAAACCGCCAATGTTTGGATTGATTGTGTGGATGTTGTCAAGGAATCTAGAATTAAGGAGGGCTTTTCTGAGCAAGCAGCCATGTTTATGGCAAAAGCCAGAATGGTGTCAACCTCCAGAGCATATAATTATAAAATCAACAGATTTGCAGAATGGTGCTCAAAAAGCTGTATTAATCCAATGGATTCATCTATTCAGGTAGTAGCCTAGTTCCTCTGTCACCTGTATGCTGCCTATAGCCTCAAGCCTAACTCTATTGCTGGCTACAAGTCAGCTTTAATGACAGTTATCCCTTGCTTGAAGTAAGTACATTAAATACTTTAATTAAAGGCATGGACAATCTAAGACCAAGAAATTCCCTCTGATTCCGTCTTGGAGTTTATCACTAGTGCTTCAGGTATTAGCAGATAAGCCATTTGAAGTTCCATTTCTATGAAACTGTATTTTTAATTGCTGCGCCCTCCGCTAGGCGGAGAAGCAAAATTCATGCCTTATCAACCGAGGCAGACCGTTATGTGGTTACAGGGGAAGGACTTAGGTTCCTACCTAGGATAAATTTCATGGCCAAAAATCAGTTTGAAATATCCAGGTCAACCCATATTTTTACCACCTTTGACTAGATATGATCCTAATTCAAAAGCATGGTGTCCAGTCCGCGCATTAAACAGGTACAAACAACGTACACAAGAATGGCGGACGGACCCTACAGCATTATGGTTGTCGTATATTGAACCTCATGGTTGGGCTTCCAAGGACACCATTTCCAGATGGAGTGTAGAATGTATTCAGTTTAGTCATAAATCTGCCACAGGTAAACAAGTTGACTTTGCCAAGGTTCACAGTGTTCGCGGCGTAGTAGCTTCCACTGCCCTGTTTAGTGGGGTCCCTGTGGACGACATCATGCCGGTAGTCCAGTGGGACTGTGAGTTGAGTTTTACTGACCATTACCTCCGTGACACCTCGAATCCTCTCGCCTTATCGATTTTGAAAAAATAATTTAGGCGTACAATTTTTGATGAGGTCTCATTTTTTTATATACATCACAATTTATCAATGGAAACAACCACTTGTCAGATCTGCAAAGTCTTCACTAATGGGGAGATGATGACAGCAACAAGAAATTCACAAGGTCAGTCTTGTTCATGTGTTGTTCATTGTTGATTGTATTTGTTACGTAAACCCTTCTTCTAATATTGTGATGGTATATGTTTTTATGTGGTTCATTCTTGAGAGTATATGAAGATGGAGCCTTTTCGTCTTATGTCCTATAGTACATAGTACACGGCACTTGTACGTTGAGAGCGTATGGGACATTGAGGTAATTTTTGTCTCCCTCCCAAGAAAATGGGTGCGGGGAGCGCATATGACATATGGTCTTCTCTCAGCCATCGGTTGCGTTATCCAATGTTCAAATCATTCCCTGGTTGTGTCTTCACACAATTTCAGAAGTTTAGTGCCTTAAACGCAGAAAAGCGCATAGGGAAGAGTTGGTCTTTTGACCTCGCCTCCCTCCCGCAGAATTCACTGATGAATTCTGGCAATATCAAAGAGTATTAGGGAGGTAAGTATACTCTTGAAGTGAAATAAAAGAAATCACAGATTTCTTTTTTCACGAGAGAGTTGATACTTACCTCCCTAATATGGACCAAACCTCTCCGGCCCACAGAGGCTCGGTCTTCAGGCTCTCATAAAGTTGCATAGTGTCAGCCAATGAATTAGTTAGAGGAAGTACTAGTATGCACGTGTGCGGTGGTTGGGGCTAGTATCCGCCAGACTGTCATCTGACTACCTGCCCAGTAGGGGCACCTTACCTTTTTAATCTGAGTTTTTACTGAGTGAAAGCCGATATTTAGCAATATCAAAGAATATTAGGGATGTAAGTATCAACTCTCTCGTGAAAAAAGAAATCTGTGATTTCGTTTAGTTAGCTATAGGCAGCACATTATTTTAGTTATATGCAGCACAGTATGTATGGTGGTGATGGGGGATTACTCGAGAGCCTATGCTAAAGATGCAGGTACTCGAGTTATGTAGAATGGTACTCTAATATATTTAGAAATTTTTTTAATGTTTGCTGCCAATATTCTCTGTTTCTCTGATGTTTGGCATAGGATATTCTTCACTAATGATTATGCTCTTGTGTGTTGAATACAATTTGTCCTTACACCTGGATGATGGTTTCTGTCAGATTGTCTTCTTGTTTTTGGAGATATGACATCATAATAAGCCTTGTTATTATTATTTACACTTCATTTTTCCCAGGCTGATTTATCTTTCTTAACAACTGTCCTTTACATTCCAGGTTGTTGCTCTCTTTTTGTCTCGTCTCCGAAGCAGAAAGCGAGACATAAGGATCACGAATTCCGTCGGCGGCATTAGCTGCGTCATTGGTGCCGGCACCAGCCGTCATTTGTGCAGTTCTGGTTAAGGTTTTTTAATCAACTTATTTTTCAACACTGGCTCATCTGATCTCAGAAGTGATCTATACTATACAGGGATGTGATCACCATAACAGTAAATTTCATTTTGGGGAATTTTAATTATTTGTTCATGGTTTTCTGTTCATGTTTTTTTATGAACGATTCATTTTCAACAATGGATACCAACAAAATTTTACTGCAACATTATATACTGTGCAGAGGTACTATCTGCATCATTACCCATTTCATTTTGGGAAATTTCTCCTGCTTTTTCACAGTTTTGGACATTGAATTTTGTTCATGGTTTTTGTGTTACTATTGTCTATGGACCATGTAGCTGAACTATGGTCATTCCGATTTCACTGAAATTTTTCAAAAGTGTTGTATGCAATACAGGGATATGATCTGCATCATTACTGATAAGATTTTGGGCAATTTTTACTACCTTTTTTTCGCGGTTTTGGACTTTGAACTTTTTTCATGTTTGTTTTGTTGTAGTTTTTTATGGATCACTCATTTTCAACAAATTCCCACCAGATATCAACAAAATTTTACAGCAGATTTATATACTATGCAAGAGTATTATCTGCATCATTAGTAGTTTCATTTTGAAAAAATTTCAAGATCAGACTATCCGCAGTTTGGTAAAATTGTCAATGTTTGATTGGCTAGACTTGTTTGTTGGTGCATTACTGAATATGTGTATTATAAACCATGCCAAGTTTGCTTTGCCAATCAGCACTATCCATGTCTTCACTTATTAACTTTGCCTCGCCGGTTGATCCAGGAGTGGTCATAAATGATCCCGGCCGGAGGCTTGCCTCATCGGGTGGTCTTGGGCCAGGAGTGAGAGCCCCACGTTCCCGCTTTATGGGTTCCGTGGAGCGACAACACTCCTGTGGTACCGTACCATGATACGGTACCTTCCCTAGTCAGTCTGGGTTAGCACTCTTTGCTAACCCGGGTTGTCTAATCTTTATGGCCAGGAAGATGAAGACTATCTGCTGGCGTCACCCGATGATGTTGTGGCCATTGAATAAGACGAATGTGCACCCCTCGCGGGGAGCACGGGCAAATTTTTCCATGGGACTACTCCCGCAGGAATAGCATTCACGGTGCAGAGGTTTGCCTGGGTTGGAGCCGATGGCAGCCAATATCGCATACCATGGCTTGCCGATGGTATGGTGACGGCCGGCCCGGACCATAGCGTGGTCCATTATACCCCACAGGATGCCATGGCTCCTGGTCTAGCCCAGGGCACAAACCATGCCTGCTCTCTCGGGCCCGCATGTTTTTCACCAGCTTATCAGGAGCATCCACGGCTCCAGCCACCTTCACATGTTATCTGATGGATTTTGAAGCCAAAATTGGTTTTATATATTGCTATTGCTTTATTTCTTATCATTTTTTATTTTATAGGAAGTGGTTTTATCTTCTGAGAAAATCAAATGTTCGTCGACTAAGTGTGATCGCTTTCACGCTAAAGACTTTGCGGGTCACGTTTTTGCCTGAGGTGTACCTCCTGCTCCCCTCTCAAAATGTGTGGGATATGTAAGGAATGGCCGTTGGTCATTTCCAAAGCTTACTTCAAGGACTTTGTTTCAAAGCCTGCGTTGCCCTCAGGTCGCTCTCCCTCTGTTGTTGAGTGTACCAAGGCAGTAACTACTGCCTCTACCTCTGTTAAAATGTCTGTATCAACAACGGAGTGGGGCTGCTCTTCTATTTCAACCTCAGATCCCGTTATGGCGTTATTTGCCAGATTTGAGTCATTCGCAAACGTGCTAACGAAGTCTCTAGATGAACGCATTTCCTCCACGATTAAGGCTGCTAAAGAGGAGTCGTCAGACTCTGAGCACAGCCCCCAGTCTTCCGGTCGTTTGTGTAAGTGGGGCAAGCCTATATCTCTGACGTCCAGACAAGAGATGAAGTCTCCTAAATTAAAGTCTGGCGATTCTAGAAAAAGGTCTGGTAAATCATCCTCTGGTAGGAGCCAGTCTAAACCTCAGGCGATGGCATCGGTGGCGGAAGCTTCCAATTGTTCTTCTCATGCTAAGGTACATTTTTCAGTGATCACTATTGCCAGAAATGTGTTAAGATCTCTGATCACCTCTGCTCCCGTCTTGTCCGGGCAAGCGGGTTTGCATTCCGGTTTGTCTTCTGGTTTGACCGGGCATCCGGAAATGAGCACTGTGATTGTTTCTGACTTGGCTGAACATCCGGTGTCTCATGATAATCTGGCTTTTCCGTCCACTTCCGTTTCCGTTTTTTCCGGTTCCGGCTGTAGAGTTGCTGATTCCGGTAGGAAGAATGTAATTCTGGGTCTGTTTGACCCTTCTCTGCATCATTCCTCTTTTTCCGTTTCCGGTTTGCCAGTTTCCTCTTCCGGTAGTAGTGTTGCTACTTCCGGTAGGAAGAATGTATATCCGGGTCTGTTGGACCCGACTTTGCATCATTCTTCTCTTCGTTTCTGGTTTGCCAGTTTCCGCTTCCGGTAGTAGTGTTGATACCTCCGGTAGGAAGAATGCACATCCGGGTCTGTTGGACCCGACTTTGCATACATCCTCTTTTTCCGGTCCCGGTTTGTTAACTTCCGTTTCCGGCGGCAGTGTAGCTACTTCCGGTTCGAATTATGCATATCCGGGTCTGTTGGACCCATCCTTGCAATCGACTTCTGTTTCCGTTTCCGGTGACAGTCTATCTGCTTCCGGTTTAAGAGATACTTCTCCAGGTCAAGTAGATCCGGTGAAGCATTCTATTTCCGGTTTCGGTGTTCCAGTTTCTGCTGGAAACAATTTTTGCGCATCAAATTATGAGCTGTCAACTAACTCAGATTCATATTATAGTAATATGTCTGCTCCTTCTGATTCTATCTATTTTCGCGCCGCTCCTACTCAGGTTTCTGATAGGCATTATCCTGATCGTTCTTCTCTCTCTCAGTCTGTTCATTCTTCTGATTTTGTTCATCCTTCCTTTCGTGAGGTAGTATCGCACTCTCATTCTTCTTCTCCTTCTCACATTTCTCATGTAGTTTCTAAGAAAGGTAGTAACCATCCTTCTTCCTCCTCCTCATCTGTGTTGTCGGCTAGGGATTTTTCGTCTGCCCATGTTTCTAATTCTTCTTCTCTTTTTCACTCTTCAACTATCTCTCCTCCTCCAGGTTTTCTTCATATTCCAGCTTCTCTCCATCAGAACTCTTCTTCTTCTCAGGTCCCTTCTTCATCTTCTTCTCCATCTGCCTCTGCTCTTCCTTCTTATTCTTCCTCTTCTCCTGCTTTTCATCATTTGGATCTATTGTGTCTGTCATTCTTTCTCCAGAATTGGAATTCCAGATAGTTGATTCGAGTTTAGATTTTTCATTGTTTTCAGTAAGTCGTGATTCCTCTCTTCATCGCTCTATTTTTCGTCTAGATTTTCAATCCTTTCTAGATTTTCAGCCAGTGGTTTAGATTCATTTCTTTTCCTTCTAATCAGCGAGAGGAACGTGGTGTTAGTCCATCTGATCAGTCTTCTTTGGTTTTGGACTCTTTCTCGGATACTGCCTCTCCTTCCTCTCTAAGAATCTTTGATTCATCTGCTGCTTTAGACTCAGACCTTTGTCCTCCTCCCTCTTCTCCATCTCATTCTTCTGTCAATGCTACTCAGAGATCAGTCAGGGCCAGGGACCTGAAGAGGTTCTATCCGATGAGGGCCTCTACGGATGACTGGTCTAAGTCTCATCAATGGATAGCTTCTTCTCTATCTCTTCCTCTTCAGGATGAATTTTCTATTGATCCTTCTTCATTCGGATCTGCTCTTTCATCTTCTGATTCTTCATATAGTGCTCCTTGTGTTCTTCCAGTGGATAATTTGGTTGTAGATATGCTGAATTTTTATGTTAATGATGTTCAATCAAAAGAGTTCTCTCTTACTCCTAAGGTAGATGCTCCGGTTCAAGTTCCGAAAGATGATTTTATTAGATTGGCCTCTACTCAATCTCTTAATGGTCCGACTTGGGATGTTCTTTCTTCAAATCTTAAGGAGTCCTCTAAGGTAGAATCATCTTCTGACCTTTTTAAATGGGAGTCTGTTTGTCGTGCTCAATTAAAATCAGCTAATTTTCTGGCCCTTCTTTCAGAGGCTCTTCTCAGGACTCAGGAGAAGGGTGGTCAGATTCCTCCTGAAGTTTTTCGATCGTTAACCGATCTTTCAAGAGGTTCCGTGAACTCGGTTTGCCATTCCTTGGGTTTCATTACCTCTAAAAGAAGGTCAAGGAAACTTTCAGAGGTGAATATTTTGAACTCTCTCAGGAGTAACCTTGTTTCAGCTCCTCCTTTCGGATTGGATATCTTTGGCCAAACTTCTACTTCTATTCTTAGAGCAGAGTCTGATCACCTTAGATCAGCAAAGGATCTGCGTGATCAGGTCTCTATTTTGAAGCCTTCAGTTAAGAGAGACTCTTCCTCGGTCAAGAGTCCATCTTCCTCTCCCAGGAGGAAGAGCCTTAAGCCAGATGAGTATGGTGCTTATCCTTCAAGGGTTATCACTAACTCTAATCGGTCCTCTGTTTCCCAATCCAGATCCACGGAGGAGGATCGTTTCAACTCCCTTTCTTCTCATAGACCTAGAGCCCAAGTTCGTCACGCCCCAGGGTCAGTTTTCCTCACAAAGTTCTAGATCTAATTCTAGAGGCCGCTCCTCTAGAGATTTTCAAACTAGATGGGTTTGAAGGGATGGCCATAGCCCGGGTAGGCCTTTCCCTTTCTTTTTTCCCAGTCTTTCCTCCTCTTCTACCACCTTTGGATCTATCGGTACAGTCCCTTCTTCCCAGCGTGCCATTAGGAGGGCGCCTGTCTCTGTTTTGAGAGACTTGGCACGCCCTCGTTCAGGACTCCTGGCTTTTAGAACAAATCCGCTGGGGTTATGCACCGTCTTGGATAGATCTGCCTCCTCTGTCTTGCCAGCCCAAATGGACTCCAGTTCCGTCCAATCTGGAGAACTTGGGAGTAATGGAAGAAGAATTGGAGTAAATGTGTCTAAAGAAGGCTATAGAAGAGGTTCCTTTTTGGAGAGTAGACCCAGGCTTCTACTCAACTCTTTTTCTAGTCCCCAAGAAAACAGGTGGATGGCGTCCAATTATCAATCTAAAGAGATTAAATCTTCTAATTTCTACTCCAAAATTCAAAATGGAGACTGTATCTCAGATTATCGCCAGTCTGAGTCCAGGCATGTGGACGTCTTCCATAAACATGAAGGACGCCTATTTTCATATTCTCATCCACCCTTCTTTCAGAAAGTTCATGAGATTTGCTTTCAAGGGCCGGGTATGGCTGTTCAGAGTTATGCCTTTCGGCCTGACAACGGCTCCCTTCTTGTTCACCCGCCTAGTGTCAGAAGTAGCAGGAATTCTGCACCGTCGTTCTATTCCCCTTCACGTTTATATAGACAATTGGTTACTAAAAGCAGAATCTTCCTCAATTCTGTCAAGTATCGTTCCAGAGGTCTGCAGTCTGGCTTCCAGTCTAGGATGGGTCATAAATCTAGAAAAATCATGTTTGACTCCGTCTCAGGTTTTCACCCACCTAGGCATTTCTTTCGACCTAGTTTGAGGCTTAATCTTCCCTTCAGATCTAAGAGTAGAAGCCATCTTAGTGGCCATGGAAATTCTGTCCTCCTCTGCCGTGGTCAGAGCAATCTTTTTTCTCCGGGTGATAGGCTTGATGGTCAGCGTCGAGAACATCATTCCGTGGGCGGCGCTGATGAGAAGACCTTTCCAAATGTATCTTATGTCCCTGTGGAAACAGTTGATTCATTCGATTTACCATCAGATCCCTGTCAGAGAGCATTTAAGTCCCCACCTAGAATTTTGGAAGGATCGCTCTCTGCTTCTGATGGGTATTCCTCTGGTCAAGTCTTCTCAAACAATTATCTTCACAGACGCTTCCCAGGAGGGATGGGGAGCAGTCTGGGATTCCTTGTCTGTTTCAGGCCTGTGGTCCCTGGAGGAGTCGTCAGCCCACATCAACATTCTGGAATTGTGGGCTGTCGAGATGGCTCTCCTTTCTTGGTCGGATCGGGTAAAGGGTCTCAAGATCTCGATTCGATCAGACAATTCAACAGTAGTCTCATATCAACAGACAGGAGGGCACAAAGTCATCTCTCCTATGTTTGGAGGTGTGGAATCTCCTCATGTGGTGTCGCATGAACCAGATTTTCCTGGTGTCCACCCATGTCCCAGGATGTCTGAATTTTCTTGCGGACCAATTGTCTCGCCCCTCCAAATTTGCCCACACAGTGGCAGTTAAAGAGGTTGGTTGTCAAAGCGATCTTCAACCTCCTGGATCGTCCCCACGTAGATCTGTTCGTGACCTCTCTGAATGCCCAGATCTCCTCTTTCATGTCTCCTTTTCCGGACAATCAGGCGGTGGCTGTGGACGCCCTGTCTCAGTCCTGGACAAGAATCTTCGCTTATGCGTTCCCTCCAACAATCCTGATTCCTTTGGTTCTGAAGAAAGTCAGGGACCAGATCTGCGAGAATTTGCCGATAGCTCCCTTTTGGCCAAAAAGGATCTGGTTTGTAGACCTTCTCGATCTTCTAATAGACTTCCCTCATCTGCTTCCAGTGTCCCCAGACCTGCTGTCTCAAGTAAAGGGAACTTGCCTTCATCCAAACCCAGGAATCTTCAGTCTGTGCGTTTGGAGAATATCGAGTGCTCGGTCCCTGAGAATAAAGTTTCTGCAAGATCTCAGGAAATCATTGATTCTGCCAGGAGGGAGTCGACCTGAAGAGTTTACAAGGGTCGACTTAAGATTTTTGGAGAATGGTGTTCAGATCATGATCTCGTGCCCGATTCTGTTTCTATTTCCCAGGTGTTAGACTTTTTATCTTATCTGTTCGATTCTCTACATCTGACTGCTAACACTGTAAGAGGATATAGATTTTCTTTAGCATCTTCTCTTCCTTGTTTGTTGAACGCTGATGTTAAAGATACTAAGGTTCTTAATGGTTTCATCAGAGGTTTAGGTAATATTCGTCCTGTTGCTAAACCTTTGCCTTCCTGGAACTTGGCTTTGTTCTTCAGGTTTTGGCAGGTCATCATTTCGAACCTATCTCTACGATTAGCTTAAAACTTTTAACTTTTACGGCTGTTTTTCTAGTGGCTTCTGCTTCTGCTAGAAGACGATCCAAAATCCATGCTTTTTTTGCTGAAAAGGATAGGTTTATCGAATCTGGGGACGGTTTGGTCTTATATCCTAGAAGGGATCTTTTATCGAAGACTCAATCAAACCGTTATCCAGCTAAGCCGATTATTTTAAAATCTTTATCTTCCTTTTCTCCGTCTGACAGATTTTGGTGTCCAGTCAGAGCTCTTAAAGTTTATAAGCGTCGTACAGATTTTAAGAGATCCGATCCGTCCCATTTCTGGGTTCCGTATGCGGAAGGGGTAGCCAGACCAGTCTCTAAAGCAACTATTGCTAGATGGATTTGTGAGACCATTCACCTTTGCTATGAGATTGCTTCTCCTGAGCATATCGATCTCTCTCACATTAAGGCTCATGATGTTAGAGGGATGGCTACCTCTTTTGCTCTTTTTGCTGGCTCTTCTGTAGACGAAGTTATGCAAGTTGTAGGATGGAAATCCGAGTCTACTTTTATTTCTTTTTATTTGAAAGACCAAAGCGCAGCGGCTTCATTTTTAGGAACATTACAATTTTAACAAAAAAGGCTGAAGACCATTTACCAAGCACATCCCACCATTTTCGTTAGGACCGTGCGTCTGCGTGCAATGGTGAGAGTTGTTCTTTGGTTTTTATTTATTTCTTTATGTTTAATGTTTTATTTAGTTGTTAATCACTGTGTGATTGATTTAGATGCACCATTATGTTATGTTATTAACATTTGGTTTTGTCTTGTTTGATTTTTATCCTTGCTTATGGATTCTCAAATCTCCTCCCACCAATGTTTCGTAGTGGGACACTAACCAAATCTACGGGTTTAGCAAGTAGTGATTGAACGGTAATGGATGTTTTTGTGTTGTAATAACAACCCCCAACTGTAGTTTTATTAACCACTATAAAAACATACTTACTGTTCAATCACTATGACCCGGCCTCAGCCACCCCGCTGGGTATTGATTTGAGAATCTAGGCTGGATATATGGCACTTAAATTTTGAAAAGTGAATCAGTTTTCACATTTGGGACCTACTGCGCATGCGCAAGCGTGCTTAGTGACAAGCATCACCAAGGAGTGAGTACAGACTGGTGCCAGTCTATTGTACGGCTAATGCAGGGGGTCCCTCTTCCAGAAGCCTGGTTGAGGGTCTACATGGTGATGGTTTTAGCATTAGGGAGTATGTAAGCGAGCATAAAATTTTTATTCTGATAGCTAAATGCAGATATTTAGTTTAGCAAGTAGTGATTGAACGGTAAGTATGTTTTTATAGTGGTTAATAAAACTACAGACCAACCCACTAAAGGGGGGTCTGGGTTTTTTTTTATCTCTTTCCTTGATGTCATAATCTTAGTTTAGAGAAGCCTTTGATGTGTTTATCGCCCTTTATTATGAAGGTGGAGAGATATCTAGATAGTCATTAATCTTTCTCTCTCTCTTTCTTAATTTAGGATCCTGGTTGTGATTGGTTATTATTAACTAGAGAAGTCAGCTGTCCCGTCAGGGTTGTCTGTAATAAAAGTGGATGTCTTCTCTCGAGTTTGTTCTTGTTTTGTACTAATAGTCAATTAACAAGGGTTTGCAAACTATAATACTCATTGTCTTCAGAAGTCATGTCCATCTTGCTTCAAGCCTATGAAGGCTAGATTCTTCCCCCACCCTTGCCATCTTTGTTCAGTGTGTAGGCTGTCAAACAAATGTGTCATTTGTAAAGAGTGGGGGGGGGTGGATCTAACCTCTGAATTCTTTGCTTTTCAGGCTCAGCTGATGGCTGAGGAGGGCAAGAAGGCAAAGAAGGAGGGTAAGAAGAAGGCCTCTGAGAAGGGTGAGCTTGAGGCCTTCAAGGTTGAGTTAGTGAGTGAAGAAGGCCTCTGAGAAGGGTGAGCTCGAGGCCTTCAAGGTTGAGTTAGTGAGTGAGATGCGCAGGCCTTTGAAAGATCTGATGCCTGACATGCTTCGCGGCATGTTGCCTGGTGCAGGTATTTCAACTTCCTGTGCATCGACCTCAGTACAGGTAGCCCCCCCGTCCTTGGATCATGCCCTACTAGCTCGGACAAAGTGTTTAGTGATCCAGGGGTGGCCGTCTTGGACCCAGGCTTGATGTTCGCATCGCCTGGTGATCCAGCGGCGCGAGCAGCATCAGGCAGGACCCGACCAGCGGTCCTGACCACAATCACTCGCGGAGAACCCTCGTCATCTGGTTTCGGGCATTCTCCTTGTCAGTCTGGTTTAGTTTTTCTTGCTAACCCAGAGTCTAACTTTCCTGACCAGGAAGATGATGAAGACTACCTGCTCGGTTCACAGGATGAGCATGAAGACATGGATCTGAGCGTCTACACTCCTCTCATGGGGAGCGCGGCCTCTCGCACCAATGGCACTGTTCCCTCAGGAGCAGGCTTCATGATTCAGCCTGTGGGCCGGTTTGGAGTGGACGCCCGCCCGTATAAGATTCCACGCTTAAGCGTGGAATCTCATACGGACGATCCGGGCCGCGCTGGTGTGCGTGTTACCCCTCACACAAGCGCGGCCTTGGTGCCTGGTCAGCATATGGAGAATGTTATGCCAGCCCTCGCGGGTCCGTATGCATTCCCTGGGCAGCCGGGTTCATCTATAGCCTCCACCTCGGCCTTACCTGCGAATGCCATTGAGGATGACAAGGGCCTGCTGCTCATCGGCAATTCGCAGGTAGCCACGGATGAAGGCTGGTCTGAGGCGTGCTCGTGGCTCCTCGCTGTCAAACCAGAGCTCTCCGTGGACGAATCGGCTGCCGGTAACCCTCGGGCATGGTTACAGGCAAAGCCGTTGGCCAACACGACTCTGCCATATGCTGAACATATCTTAGATATCATATGTTCTCTGCGGCAGAAGAGTCGATTCGACTGAAAGGTCGCCTCGCGAAGGCCCCCCCCCCTCCGCGAGGTTGCTAGGCGATGTCAGGTTACTGCTAGTCAGTATGCTCGATATGGCCTAGTGCCCAGACCAAGCGTGGATGACCGCGCCCATCTGGGAGAAGATACGCGCCCAGGTTCCCGTGCTGACATGGGAGCGTTGTGCTCGGGCGCTATGCGCTCGGCTAATGCCGCCTTGCGCGACACCAAGGAGAGCTCATGAGCAGCGATTAGTGCGCTGTCTCATGTCTCTCAGCTGCTATCTGGGGTAGTATCAGCCTCGGTGCAGCAACAACCTAGCCCCATGACAGGCCAATGAGCCATCCAGGATGGGATCAACCTGGCATTGGACTGTCTGACTAGGTCAGTCACGAAGTCACTGAGGACGAGGCGCACTTTTGCTTTGGACAATTTGTGCCCGTCTGAAGAGCTCAAGTCGCTCTTGTTGCAAGTGCCGATGGCGGGCCCTGGTCTTTTTGGAGGTGAAGGTTGTCGGACAACCAGAGGGCGCTGCACGCACAGTTTGAAGTGCTGCGCAGAGAACACGTGCGTGTTCAGCCCTCGGCTGCTCGACAGCAGTACGCTCGTGGCGGTGCTGGCATTGTCAGAGGCGAGCAAGCCGGGCGGGTTCAGAGGCCGCATCGGCCGCACCAGCTGCTGTACGTCAGCCAGCGCCTCAAGCGCGGACAGCAACCCGCGCACCATGGTGCACGTGGCGCGCGAGGAGCGGGACGTGGTAACCGGGCCTGATGGGCTAAAAAATTTTCCGGTTACCACAGGTACCACTCGGGTGTTGTCACTCGTACCAGAGACACTCCACTCCCACTTCTAAAATTTATTGCAATGGCTTTCGCGCCGATACAGTCCAGAATGGATAAGAGGTCTGCCGTTGCATCTGTCTCTGGTACCGGTCTGGACTCAAATTCCAAGAGATCCAGACAAACGGTTGTGCATAGAAGAGGAGATAGAATCTCTAATTCTAAAAGAAGCAATTCAACCAGCGCAAGATTGTCCGGGCTTCTATTCAACCGTGTTTCTTGTGACAAAAGAACACCGGGGGTGGTGGGTGGAGGGATAGGTGTGTGTGTGTGTGTGTGTGTGTGTGTGTGTGTGTGTGTGTGTGTGTGTGTGTGTGTGTTGTGTTTGTGTGTGTGTGTGTGTGTGTGTGTGTGTGTGTGTGTGTGTGTGGAGACCAATTCTCAACCTCAAACCTCTAAACAAGTTTATAGATACACCAAGTTTCAAAATGGAAACAATAAAATCGGTGTTGTTGGCGTTAGAGAAGGGGATGTGGACAGCATCAATAGATCTCAAAGATGCTTATTTCCACATTCCAATTGCACAGAGTTTTCGTCGGTTCCTGAGATTTTCTTTTCAGGGACGCCAATGGGAATACAAGGATCTTCCATTCGGCATCTCAACGGCTCCAAGGGTCTTCCCTCGAGTGGTACTTGCTATCACGGCATACCTCCGCAGGAGAAAAATAGCTGTTCACACTTACATAGACGACTGGTTGCTGAAAGCACACAACCCAGAAAGTTTGACAGCAAATCTGGAGATAATTTTGAAAACACAGATTTAAGCTGGATAATCAACTTTCAGAAATCAGAGCTGACTCCATCCCAGAAGTATGTTTACCTGGGTATGTTCTTTGATCTGGAGATAGGATATGTCTATCCATCCCAGGAGAGAGTGGAAAATCTCCTCTCGTGCATTCGTTTGGTTTGCAACAGTCGTTATATTCTAGCACGAGTCTATCTGAGAATGTTAGGTCTGATGGTTTCAATGGAACCAGTCATTCCTCAGGCAGCCTTACGCAGGCGGCCGATTCAATTGTTTCTCATGGCTCAGTGGATGCAGAGTTCAGGATCACTGGACTCGCGCATTCAAGTGTTGGACCCTCCCCACCCTCAAGTAATGATGTTTACGGATGCATCGATGGAGGGATGGGGGAGCTTGCCTGGAAGAAGCAACTATATCAGGGCTTTGGAATCTGGAACAGTCTAAGGAGCATATCAACATGCTAGAATTGCGGGCTGTAATTCTAGGCCTGGAACACTTCTTAAAAGAAGTGGAGGGAAAATTTGTGATGATACGTTCAGACAACTCTACAGTAGTGAGTTGCATAAACCGCCAGGGCAGAACGAAGTCGGCCAGGCTCTGTATGATGACATGGAAGCTTCTTTGCTGGTGCATGGATCATATGATCACCTTGAAAGCAGTTCATATTCCGGGAAGGCTGAATCTGTTAGCAAACTCATTGAGCTGAAGGATGAGCATTCTGCCTACGGAATGGCAACTAAATCAATGTGTGGTGGATCACCTATTCAATCATTGGGGAAAGCCCAACATAGATTTGTTCGCAATGAAGGAGAGCACGAAGATGACGACGTACGTTTCTCCGATTCCAGATCCAAGCACTATCACAATAGGTGCACTAGCTATCAGTTGGAAGGGAATGTATGCATACGCATACCCTCCAACAATCCTGATTCCAAGGATTCTTCAGAAGATCAAGCAGGAGGAATGCCAAGTGCTTCTGATCGCCCCGAATTGGCCAAGCCGATCATGGTTTACAGATCTGCTGGACCTTCTGGTTTGCAATCCGGTTCCTCTGCCTCTGATGGACAATATTACCTTCCAGGGCAAGACCCTTCACAACAATCCGTCAATGTTTCAATTGACTGCATGGATGTTGTCAAAAAATCCGCGATTGAGGAGGGTTTTTCTGAGCAAGCAGCCAATTTCATGGCCAGAGCCAGAAGGGGGTCAACCTCCAGAGCATATAATTATAAAATCAACCGATTTGCAGAATGGTTCTCAAAGAGATGTATCAATCCGATGGAAGCATCTATTCAGGTAGTAGCTGATTTTCTGTCACCTGTATGATGCCTATAGTCTTGAGCCTAATTCTATTGCTGGATACAAATTAGCATTAATGACTTATCCCTTGCGTGGCAAAGAGGGGAAGTGATGAAGTAAGTGTTTTAAATACTCTTATTAAAGGTATGGGCAATCTCAGACCACGAAATCCTCCACTGACACCGTCATGGAGTCTTTCTCTGGTTCTGCAAGTTTTGAGTGATAAACCTTTTGAACCACTTAGTGCTATATCTGTAAAATTATTGACACTTAAGACTGTATTTTTAGTTGCGGCAGCATCAGCCAGATGCAGGAGTGAAATTCATACCTTGTCTGCTGAGCCTGACCGTTATATAGTTACAGGTGAAGGCGTTAAGCTTCTACCAAGATTGAATTTCTTGGCTAAGAATCAATCTTTAAAATATCCGAGTCACCCTATTATTTTACCTGCCTTAACCAGATATGATCCTGGTGCTAAAGCATGGTGTCCTGTCCATGCTTTAAATAAGTACAAGAGAAGAACTCAGGTTTGGCAGACGGACCCATGTTCCCTATGGTTGTCATATATTGAACCCCATGGTAGGGCGTCAAGAGACACTATTTCCAGATGGATAGTAGAATGTATTCAATTCTGTCATAAGACAGCCACTGGAATTCAATTAGATAGAGCCACGGCTCATAGTGTCCATGGTGTGGTAACTTCCACGGCATTATTTAATGGTGTTTCTATTGAAGACATGTCAGTAGCCCAGTGGCACTGTGAATCAAGTTTTACCGACCATTACCTTCGTGACACTTCTAACCCGCTCGCCGTCTCAGTCCTCAGAAAATAAATAATGTAGAGGTATATATTTGTGATTAGTTTTCCTCCTCTGCTATTTACAAATATCACATTTGTTGGTTAGGATATCCCTACTATTAGCTGGTACAATTCTCTTCATCCGGTGGGGGAAGAGATGAGTGCTGCACCCAAGACATCAGAGGTCAGTATATGTGACCATTTTGTTTTTTGTCTTGGTGATGGTGCCATATTTTTAATTTTTAATATGGTGATGGTTAATGTCTCTTAATTGTGGTTCTTTCAGAGAGTTTTTTTGAAAAGGAAGCAATTCTTCTTTTTCCATTTCATCAAGTATTAGAGAACGTGCTAGTCATTTAGAGCAGCGTTTTTTCCTAACCCTCCTCAGAAATTGCGGGGGGGGGGGGCGGGGGGGGGGGGCGGCCTCATTTGTTTTTTGATCAATCTCTCTTCATCGGTCGATTATCCGATGCAAAATTCTATTCCTGGTTGTGTTTCAGATACAATTTCAGATGTTTTAAATCTCTTGAAAATTCAAAGAGCTAGTCTCTCCGAGGGTGTGCTGGTTTTCAGGACCTTGCCTCCCTCCCACCAAATTGACTTTCAAATTCTGGCGTTTATCAAGAGTGTTAGGGAGGTAAGTATGTTCTCATGATGTGAAATAAGAAAATTTACCAAATTTCTTTTTCACGAGTGAGATGACATACTTACCTCCCTAACAGGATTCCGACCTCCACCCCACGGAGGCCTGGTCCTTTGGTTATTTGAATTGTTGCTTCTATGTCAGCCAATATTTAGTAACGGAAGTATCGGTATGCGCATGCGCAGTGGCTGGGGTATCATGTGCATGACTGTGTACATCCACCTGCCCATTAGGGGCACCTAACTTTTTACAATTCTGAATATTATTGAATTTAGAGCCGATATACTAGTATATCAAGAGTGTTAGGGAGGTAAGTATGTCATCTCACTCGTGAAAAAGAAATTTGGTAAATTTTCTTAAACTCTCGCATGCGTGGGCCCAATCAACCAAAAACCAATACACACTTATTATTCAAAAGTTAGAGTCATTTTGCTCTATACATAATGAATTGTTTCCTCCTACATCTATTGGTGTTATTGCAGTTTATGTGTGACATGGCAGATGAGTCAGATAGACCCGAATCATTATTAAAAGTAATTTCAGGTGCATTATCCTGGCTATATAATGCGTTAGGTTATGTACCTACAAATCAGAATCAAGACATTCAGTTGTTAATTAGAGCTATGATTAAATCAGGTACCAGGACATCAATGAACAAGTCACAGTTGCAGCCTTTACTAAACTGTTTAGAGACTGGGGTGAGAACTCGTTGTTATCTGTTAAGAATCTAAGACTCAAGGCAATTACCCTTTTATCATTGAGCTTAATGTTACGTCCATCGGACGTTGTGCCTAAGGCTGTGAACTTTGACCCTATAACACTAAAATCTGCACCAATGTGTTTCAGCAAACGCGATGTTCGTATAAACAGTGACAATAGTTTAACACTGACATTTTTAGGGATAAAAAATGACACAACGAGATCAGGTTTTGAAGTGACTCTGTTAGACCAAGTACAAACTTTGTTAGATTACATGTCTGTTATGTCATCCGAACGTCATAATTTAACGGACCAACCTGTATTTATTTCCTTAGTTCAATCCTTTCATGCACTTAGCGCAGCTTCTATTGGAAACATACTAGAGACTGCTATAAATTTAGCAGGTTTGAAAGGTCTTGGTTTCACACCAAAATCGTTCCGCCCGACTGGCGCCACTGTAGCTATTGATACTAATTGTGACCCTGATGTTGTAATGAAACTTGGTTGTTGGAAGACAAGATCCGTCTTCATGGAATATTATGTTCATACACATGCACCAAAATCATTTGTATCTGACATAATGAACCATGATTGACATCACTTATTATCTCAAAGTTTTCTCTCTAATTAGGCATATTTTCTGTAATAAATCGTAGTTTAGCATCACGTAAGTTTGTTTAAACTGTAGTAAGCTAAACTAGATTTAGTCACATGACGGCAACCATAGTTGGCATATATCCCAAGTTCTGACATACAATCCATGTAAAATATGGTAATTTCATCGTTAGATTTACGGTTATATTTGGTGTAAAACCTTATTAGTTATGAGTATGCTTATAATGTACTTTAAGCCTAGTGAAGTTGTATTGGCAGGGACGTAGGCATATTTTCTGTAATAAATTGTAGTTTAGCATCACGTAAGTTTGTTTAAACATAGATTTATTCACAGCAAAGAAGAATGCAAAAATTGGCGACATATGTCTCTGCCATTCCAGATCTGAGCGCTATCGCAACAGATGTGTTAGCTATCAGCTGGGTGGGAATGTATGCATATGCATTTCCATCAGCAATCCTGATTCCTAAAATGTTAGTATCCTAGTATGTTAGAATGCGTACTAAATTATCCCAGGTGGAATAATTACAACACAATGCTAACAAAATGGATGCATCTATTCAGGTAGTAGCCGATTCCCTCTGTCACCTGTATGATATTTACAGCCTCAAGGCTAACTCCATTGCTGACTATTAAGTCAGCTTTAATGTCTGTTATCACTTGCTTGGCTCATAGGGGAAGTAATGAAGTATGTAATCTTTATACTTTAATCAAAGGCATGGGTAATCTAAGACCAAGGAATCCTCCATGATTCCATCTTGGAGTTTATCTCTTGTTTTACAAGTTTTATCTAATAAAACCTTTGAACCACTAATCTAAATTTTAACGAAGTTGTTAATGCTTAAAACTGTATTTCTTATTGCTGCAAGCTCTGCTAGACCGAGAAGTGAAATTCATGCTTTGTCAGCCGAGCCAGATCATTTTGTGGTTACAGGGGAAGACCTTAGGCTTCTATCTAGGATTAATTTTATGAATAAGAACCAATCCTTGAAATATCCTGGTCGGCCCATAATTTAGCCTGCCTTATCAAGATTGAATCCAAATTCAAAGGCTTGGATACTATAAGGTGGATTGTGGAATACATACAGTTTTGCCACAAATCTATCACAGGCAGACAAGTTGATTTGGCCGAGGCTCCCAGTATCCATGGCATAGTGACTTCCACAGCTCTTTAAATGGAATGCCAGTGGATAACATATTTTCAGTATCCCAGTGGCACTGTGAGTCTAGTTTTACCAACCATTATCTTCATGACATGAACAACTTTCTAGTCTTAGCGATTCTGAAAAAATTAAATTTTGTAAATATTGTACATAAGGCCATTGTTCACATATTATGCATTTATAAGTATGGAGCACTCACTATTCTGTGCTACACCCTTCTGTATGAAGACGATGCCACCATCAAACAAAGTCACTCCGCTGTTTGTTGTGTGTGTATTTTGCCACCTAATCCATACTAAAGGGTGGTGGTTCATGTTTTATGTGGTTCAATCTATCGAGAGTATACAAAATTGAAGTATTTCGTCTGATGCCCTATAGTATCTTCACACTAGTACGTAGAGAGCATGTAGGACATTGATGTATATCGCTTCTCTTTAGAAAGAAATGAGGAGGGGGGAGTGCATGTTGCGTAATGGTTTTTATTCTCCACATCGGCTGTGTTATTCGATAATCAATTCACTTCTTGATTGTGCTTTATACACAACTTCAGATGGTTTTGTGCCTCAAACGCAAAAGAGCTTGCTCTTCTAGGGAACTGTCGGTCTTTTGACCTCGCCTGCCGCCCTCCAAATTCACTTATGAATCCTTTTTCACCATCCTGAAATGATCCCGGCCTCTCCGCTCCACAGAGGCTCGGTCTTTCAGCTTTAAAGTTGCAAATTGTCAGCCAATCATATCTAGTCCAATGATGTGTCACTCTGCGCATATGCACCTTTGGGTTGCACATCTGCCGAGAGTGACAGATGCTTAAACCTGCCTAATCGGGGCAGTTTTTAAAAATCTGGTTAATATTGTAGGAAGAGCGATATTTCGGAAATATCGATGAGTATCAGGATGGTAAGTATCAACTCTCTCCTGAAAAAAATTGTTTGATTTTGTTTAATCTTTGGGTTACATGTGCGGAAGAAGTAGTCAGACCTGCCTCTAAGAAAACAATCGCCTGGTGGATTTGTGATACTATCAAAATGTGCCACGAACTAGCATGATCAGGTGACAAACAGATTGCTAACATCAAAGCTCACGATGTTCGTAGCATGGCTACCTCTTTTGCTCTTTTCACCAGATCTTGGTTGCTGGATGGAAATCTGAGTCTACCTTTATCTCCTTTTATTTGAATGATCACATTCCAGCGGCCTCCTCCTTCAGAAACATTACGATTTTAACTAAACAAGCCGAGTCTCATTTACCGAGCACATCTCACCATCATCTTTAAGAATGATTGTCTGTCTGGCATTGGTGAGATTATCTTTATTTTATTATCTTGTTTAGTTGATTCTGAGTTCAGTTTATTTATTTGATAATCACAGCGTGATGTTAAATTGAATGCACTATTTGTTTGTTGACAATTATCTTTGGTTGCTGTTTTATTCTAACTTTCTTTTAAGGGTTTTCAAATCGCCAACCACAAGCTTGTTTTAAAGTGAGGCACTGACCAAATCTATGGGTTTCGCGAGTAGTGATTGAATGGTACAGATGTTTGTGGTGTAATAATCTGGAGGTTGGTCTGTAGTTTTATTAACCACATAAATATACTTACCGTACAATCACTGTGTCCCGACCTCAGCCACCCCATGTGGGAATGATTTGAGAATTCTTATGATTTCAACCAAAATTGCAAGTGTAAGCTCTTGCGCATGCACAGTGATACAGGTCAGTTTAGATTGGGACCAGTCTCACTCTGATTGACAGTAAGGGAGGTAATTTATTCTAGAAGCATAGAATAGAATTAAGGAGTTGAGGTTCTTGTCCTTAAAAGATAAAATTAAAAAATTATCTGGAGCTGAATGTGGGTGGATTGATTTGGCAAGTAGTGATTGAACGGTAAGTATGTTTATGTGGTTAATAAAACTACAGACCATCCCCTAGGCAGGTGGGATTGGTGGGTGGGGTGGGTTTGTCTGTGGCCATTATAGCCCTTGATATTCTGTCAAAGTATTGAGATCTATGGGGAAAATATGTTTGTGGCATGTTTCGTCATTTATCGATTGGTTAAAACCAAATAGGCCAAATATTTTCCTTTAGGCAATATCTAATTGAAATATGAATATAAAGTGGCCACACCATTAAACAAACGCCATAGCTCTGGTTCAGTAACAGATTATTAGCTCACATAGGTGAGCTTATGCAATGGCAATTTGTCTGTCAACTGTTGTCTGTCAACAATTGTGGCATGTTTCGCCATTTGTTGATGGAATAAAACCAAATTTGGCAGATATGTTCCTTTAGGCAATATCTAATTGGGCTATGAAGATGAGGTGGACATGCTTACAAATAGCAGAGTTATGGTGCTTGCTATATTTTCAAAGTATTGAAGCCTATGGCGAAAATACGGTTGTGGCACATTTCGTTATTAGTCCCCTACCGGTAAAACCGGAGGGACTATATGTTTGCACTCCGACTGTCTGTCCGTCCATCTGTTACAATTGGTACTCTGCACTTTTTTCCGCAGTCGTTCAAGCTATTCAACTGATAATTGGTACATTGCTTTGTTATGAGAAGTTACAGACGAGTTTCAGGCATATGCATAATTTTTCATGGAGTTATGCCCCCTTTCGACTTAAGAAATACAAAAAATATCAGCTTTCCGCACGTTTTTTCGCGCTCCTTCAACATATTTAAGGGAAAATCAGTACATCGCATTAGTATAAGGAGTTACAGAGCATGTTCGAGTTTCAGATATTTTTCTTAATTTTTCATGGATTTATGCCCCCCCCCACCCCCATTCACCCATTCTGCTTATGAAATACAAAAAATATTAGTTTTCCGCACTTTTTTGCAGTCTTTCAAGATATTGTACTAAGAATTGTAACATTGCATTGGTCTGAGAAATAACAGACCAAGTTTGAGTTTCAGGCGTATGCATATATTTTTTATGGATTTATAGCCCCTTTCGACTTAAGAAATATGAAAAATATCAACTTTCCGCACTTTTTCGCACTCCTTCAAGATATTTAAGGGAAAATCGCTACATCGCTTTAGTATAAGGAGTTACAGAGCAAGTTTGAGTTTCAGACATTTTCGTCAATGTTTCATGGAGTTATGCCTCCCTTTCGAAATGCAAAAATTTTAGTTTTCCACACTTTTTCTCGCAGTCTTTCAAGATATTCAACTGAGAATTGGTATGTTGCTTTGTTGTGAGAAATTACAAACCAAGTTCGTGCTTCGCGTTTACATCAATTTTTGGTGGTGTTATGACCCTTTTTGACCTGAAATACCAAAAATATCTGTCTTCCACACTTTTTTCGCACTCCTTCAAGGGATTCAACTGAGAATTGGTAGGTTGATTTATTATAGGGAGTTACAGACCAAGTTCGATTTTCAGACATTTTCTTAAATTTTCAATGGAGTAGTTAATGGCCCCTTTCAACTTATGAAATACAAAAAAAATATTAGTTTTCCAAACTATTTTTCGCAGTCTTTCAAGATATTCAACTGAGAATTGGTGAGTTGCTTTGTTACGAGAAAGTACAGAGTTTGTGTGAATTTTGATGGAGGCACGTCCCCTTTCGGCTTATGAAATACATACACATCAGTTTTCAAGACATTCTCCTTCACCATATATAATTGAAACTTGGTTTATTGCTATGTTATGAGAAGTTACAGATGAAGTTCGAGTTTCAGCTGCTTTTGACAATTTTTAATGAAATTTTTGACTCAATCTCTAAAGATTTATATCACCAGGTAGGGGACATATATTGCAAAGCAATACTTACCGAATGCTTGTTTATCAATGGATTAAAAGTAAATTAGGCAGATGTCTCTTTATGCAACATCTATTCGAGCTATGAATATGAAGCAGCCACAAGGGCCATAACTCTGGTTCATTAACTTGTTTTAAGTATTGAATTCTATTGGGAAAATACATGTGCTTCATCAATAATACTCATTCACATAGATACCATGTTCTTCCTAATGGACCCACGTTCACATAGATACCATGTTCTTCCTAATGGACCCACATTCACTTAGATAGCATGTCCTTCCTAATGGACCCACGTTCGCATAGATACCATAGTCTTCCTAATGGACCCACGTTCGCATAGATACCATGTTTTTCCTAATGGACCCACATTCGCATAGATACCATGTTCTTCCTAATGGACCCACGTTCGCATAAATACATGTTCTTATTAATGGACCCACGTTCGCATTGATAAATGTTCTTCCTAATGGACCCATATTCGCATATATACCATGTTCTTCATAATGGACACACGTTCACATAGATACCATGTTCTTCCTAATGTACCCACGCTCGCATAGATACCATGTTCTTCCTAACGGACCCACGTTCGCATAGATACCGTGTTCTCCCTAATGTATCCATGCTCGCATATATACCATCTTCTTACTAATGAACCCACGATCGCATAGATACCATGTTCTTACTAATGTACCCACGTTCACATAGATACCATATTCTTCCTAATGGACCCACGTTCGCATAGATACCATGTTCTTCCTAATGGACCCACATTCGCATAGATACCATGTTCTTCCTAATGGACCCACATTCACATAGATACCATGTTCTTCCTAATGGACTCACCTTCGCACAGATACCATGTTCTTCTTAATGGACCCACGTGCGCAAAGATACCATGTTCTTCCTAATGGACCCACATTTGCATAGATACCATGTTCTTCCTAATGGACCCACGTTCGCATAGATACCATGTTCTTCCTAATGGACCCACGTTCGCCTAGATACCATGTTCTTCCTAATGGACCCACATTTGCATAGATACCATGTTCTTCCTAATGGATCCACATTCGCATAGATACCATGTTCTTCCTAATGGACCCACGTTCGCATAGATACCATGTTCTTCCTAATGGACCCACGTTCGCATAGATACCATGTTCTTCCTAATGGACCCACGTTCGCATAGCTAGTGTGTTCTTCCTAATGTACCCACGCTCGCATAGATACTATGTTCTTCCTAATGAACCCACGATCGCATAGATACCATGTTCTTCCTAATGTACCCATGTTCACATAGATACCATATTCTTCCTAATGGACCTACATTCGCATGGATACCATGTTCTTCCTAATGGACCCACATTCGCATGGATACCATGTTCTTCCTAATGGACCCACATTCGTATAGATACCATGTTTTTCCTAATGGACCCACATTCACATAGATACCATGTTCTTCCTAATGAACCCACGTTCGCATAGATACCAAGTTCTTCCTCATGGACCCACATTCACATAGATACCATGTTCTTCCTAATGGACCCACGTTCGCATATATACCATGTTCTTCCTAGTGGACCCACGTTCGCATAGATACCATGTTCTTCCTAATGGACCCACGTTCGCATAGATACCATGTTCTTCCTAATGGACCCACATTCACATAGACACCAAGTTCTTCCTAATGAACCCACGTTCGCATAGATACCAAGTTCTTCCTCATGGACCCACATTCGCATAGATACCATGTTCTTCCTAATGGGGGCCACATTCGCCTAGATACCATGTTCTTCCTAATGGACCCACCTTCGCACAGATACCATGTTCTTCCTAATGGACCCACGTTCGCATAGATACCATGTTCTGCCTAATGGACCCACATTGGCATAGCTACCATGTTCTTCCTAATTGACCCACATTCACATAGATACCATGTTCTTCCTAATGGACCCACGTTCGCATAGATACCATGTTCTTTCTAATGTTCTTCCTAATGGACCCACGTTCGCATAGATACCATGTTCTTCCTAATGGACCCACGTTCGCATAGATACCATGTTCTGCCTAATGGACCCACATTGGCATAGATACCATGTTCTTCCTAATTGACCCACATTCACATAGATACCATGTTCTTCCTAATGGACCCACATTTGCATAGATACCATGTTCTTCCCAATGGATCCACATTCGCATAGATACCATGTTCTTCCTAATGGACCCACGTTCGCATAGATACCATGTTCTTCCTAATGGACCCACGTTCGCATAGATACCATGTTCTTCCTAATGGACCCACGTTCGCATAGCTACTGTGTTCTTCCTAATGTACCCACGCTCGCATAGATACCATGTTCTTCCTAATGGATCCACATTCGCATAGATACCATGTTCTTCCTAATGGACCCACGTTCGCATAGATACCATGTTCTTCCTAATGGACCCACGTTCGCATAGATACCATGTTCTTCCTAATGGACCCACATTCGCATAGCTACTGTGTTCTTCCTAATGTACCCACGCTCGCATAGATACTATGTTGTTCCTAATGAACCCACGATCGCATAGATACCATGTTCTTCCTAATGTACCCATGTTCACATAGATACCATATTCTTCCTAATGGACCTACATTCACATGGATACCATGTTCTTCCTAATGGACCCACGTTCGTATAGATACCATGTTCTTCCTAATGGACCCACATTCACATAGATACCATGTTCTTCCTAATGAACCCACGTTCGCATAGATACCAAGTTCTTCCTCATGGACCCACATTCACATAGATACCATGTTCTTCCTAATGGACCCACGTTCGCATAGATACCATGTTCTTCCTAGTGGACCCACGTTCGCATAGATACCATGTTCTTCCTAATGGACCCAAGTTCGCATAGATACCATGTTCTGCCTAATGGACCCACATTGGCATAGATACCATGTTCTTCCTAATTGACCCACATTCACATAGATACCATGTTCTTCCTAATGGACCCACGTTCGCATATATACCATGTTCTTCCTAATGGGGGCCACATTCGCCTAGATACCATGTTCTTCCTAATGGACCCACCTTCGCACAGATACCATGTTCTTCCTAATGGACCCACGTTCGCATAGATACCATGTTCTGCCTAATGGACCCACATTGGCATAGATACCATGTTCTTCCTAATTGACCCACATTCACATAGATACCATGTTCTTCCTAATGGACCCACGTTCGCATAGATACCATGTTCTTTCTAATGTTCTTCCTAATGGACCCACGTTCGCATAGATACCATGTTCTTCCTAATGGACCCACGTTCGCATAGATACCATGTTCTTCCTAATGGACCCACGTTCGCATAGATACCATGTTCTGCCTAATGGACCCACATTGGCATAGATACCATGTTCTTCCTAATTGACCCGCATTCACATAGATACCATGTTCTTCCTAATGGACCCACATTTGCATAGATACCATGTTCTTCCTAATGGATCCACATTCGCATAGATACCATGTTCTTCCTAATGGACCCACGTTCGCAGAGATACCATGTTCTTCCTAATGGACCCACGTTCGCATAGATACCATGTTCTTCCTAATGGACCCACGTTCGCATAGCTACTGTGTTCTTCCTAATGTACCCACGCTCGCATAGATACTATGTTCTTCCTAATGAACCCACGATCGCATAGATACCATGTTCTTCCTAATGTACCCATGTTCACATAGATACCATATTCTTCCTAATGGACCTACATTCGCATGGATACCATGTTCTTCCTAATGGACCCACGTTCGTATAGATACCATGTTCTTCCTAATGGACGCACATTCACATAGATACCATGTTCTTCCTAATGAACCCACGTTCGTATAGATACCAAGTTCTTCCTCATGGACCCACGTTCGCATAGATACCATGTTCTTCCTAATGGGGGCCACATTCGCCTAGATACCATGTTCTTCCTAATGGACCCACCTTCGCACAGATACCATGTTCTTCTTAATGGACCCATGTTCGCAAAGATACCATGTTCTTCCTAATGGACCCACATTGGCATAGATACCATGTTCTTCCTAACTGACCCACATTCACATAGATACCATGTTCTTCCTAATGGACCCACATTCGCATAGATACCATGTTCTTCCTAATGGATACACGTTCGCATAGATACCATGTTCTTCCTAATGGACCCATGTTCGCATAGATACCATGTTCTTCCTAATGGACCCACATTCACATAGATACCATGTTCTTCCTAGTGGACCCACGTTCGCATAGATACCATGTTCTTCCTAATGGACCCACGTTCGCATAGATACCATGTTCTGCCTAATGGACCCACATTGGCATAGATACCATGTTCTTCCTAATTGACCCACATTCACATAGATACCATGTTCTTCCTAATGGACCCACGTTCGCATAGATACCATGTTCTTCCTAATGGATCCACGTTCGCATAGATACCATGTTCTTGCTAATGGACCCACGTTCGCATAGATACCATGTTCTTCCTAATGTTCTTCCTAATGGACCCACGTTCGCATAGATACCACGTTCTTCCTAATGGACCTACGTTCGCATAGATACCATGTTCTGCCTAATGGACCCACATTGGCATAGATACCATGTTCTTCCTAATTGACCCACATTCGCATAGATACCATGTTCTTCCTAATGGACCCACATTCGCATAGATACCATGTTCTTCCTAATGGATTCACGTTCGCATAGATACCATGTTCTTCCTAATGGACCCACGTTCGCAATGATACCATGTTCTTCCTAATGGACCCACATTCACATAGATACCATGTTCTTCCTAATGGACCCACGTTCACATAGATACCGTGTTCTTCCTAATGAACCCATGTTCGCATAGATACCAAGTTCTTCCTCATGGACCCACGTTCGCATAGATACCATGTTCTTCCTAATGGGGGCCACATTCGCCTAGATACCATGTTCTTCCTAATGGACCCACCTTCGCACAGATACCATGTTCTTCCTCATGGACCCACGTTCGCATAGATACCATGTTCTTCCTAATGGACCCACGTTCGCATAGATACCATGTTCTTCCTAATGGACCCACGTTCGCATAGATACCATGTTCTTCCTAATGGACCCACGTTCGCATAGATACCATGTTCTGCCTAATGGACCAACATTGGCATAGATACCATGTTCTTCATAATTGACCCACATTCGCATAGATACCATGTTTTTCCAAATGGACCCACATTCGCATAGATACCATGTTCTTCCTAATGGATCCATGTTCGCATAGATACCATGTTCTTCCTAATTGACCCACATTCACATAGATACCATGTTCTGCCTAATGGACCCACATTCGCATAGATACCATGTTCTTCCTAATTGACCCACGTTCGCATAGATACCATGTTCTTCCTAATGGACCCACATTGGCATAGATACCATGTTCTTCCTAATGGACCCACATTCGCATAGATACCATGTTCTTCCTAATGGACCCACATTCGCATAGATACCATGTTCTTCCTAATGGACCCACGTTCGCATAGATACCATGTTCTTCCTAATGGACCCACGTTCGCATAGATACCATGTTCTGCCTAATGGACCAACATTGGCATAGATACCATGTTCTTCATAATTGACCCACATTCGCATAGATACCATGTTTTTCCAAATGGACCCACATTCGCATAGATACCATGTTCTTCCTAATGGATCCATGTTCGCATAGATACCATGTTCTTCCTAATGGATACACGTTCGCATAGATACCATGTTCTTCCTAATGGACCCACGTTCGCATAGATACCTTGTTCTTCCTAATGGACCCACAGTCACATAGATACCATGTTCTTCCTAATGGACCCACATTCGCATAGATACCATGTTCTTCCTAATGGATCCACGTTCGCATAGATACCATGTTCTTCCTAATGGACCCACATTGGCATAGATACCATGTTCTTCCTAATGGACCCACATTCGCATAGATACCATGTTCTTCCTAATGGACCCACATTCGCATAGATACCATGTTCTTCCTAATGGACCCACGTTCGCATAGATACCATGTTCTTCCTAATGGACCCACGTTCGCATAGATACCATGTTCTGCCTAATGGACCAACATTGGCATAGATACCATGTTCTTCCTAATTGACCCACATTCACATAGATACCATGTTCTTCCTAATGGACCCACATTCGCATAGATACCATGTTCTTCCTAATGGATCCACGTTCGCATAGATACCATGTTCTTCCTAATGGACCCACATTGGCATAGATATCATGTTCTTCCTAATGGACCAACATTCGCATAGATACCGTGTTCTTCCTAATGTACCCATGCTCGCATAGATACCATGTTCTTCCTAATGGACCCACGTTCGCATAGATACCATGTTCTTCCTAATGGACCCATGTTCGCATAGATACCATGTTCTGCCTAATGGACCCACATTGGCATAGATACCATGTTCTTCCTAATTGACCCACATTCACATAGATACCATGTTCTTCCTAATGGACCCACATTCGCATAGATACCATGTTCTTCCTAATGGATCCATGTTCGCATAGATACCATGTTCTTCCTAATGAACCCACGTTCGCATAGATACCAGGTTCTTCCTAATGGACCCACATTCACATAGATACCATGTTCTTCCTAATGGACCCACATTCGCATAGATACCGTGTTCTTCCTAATGTACCCATGCTCGCATAGATACCATGTTCTTCCTAATGAACCCACGATCGCATAGATACCATGTTCTTCCTAATGTACCCATGTTCACATAGATACCATATTCTTCCTAATGGACCCACATTCACATAGATACCATGTTCTTCCTAATGAACCCACGTTCGCATATATACCAAGTTCTTCCTCATGGACCCACGTTCGCATAGATACCATGTTCTTCCTAATGGGGGCCACATTCGCCTAGATACCATGTTCTTCCTAATGGACCCACCTTCGCACAGATACCATGTTCTACTTAATGGACCCATGTTCGCAAATATACCATGTTCTTCCTAATTGACCCACATTCACATAGATACCATGTTCTTCCTAATGAACCCACGTTCGCATAGATACCAAGTTCTTCCTCATGGACCCACGTTCGCATAGATACCATGTTCTTCCTAATGGGGGCCACATTTGCCTAGATACCATGTTCTTCCTAATGGACCCACCTTCGCACAGATACCATGTTCTTCCTCATGGACCCACGTTTGCATAGATACCATGTTCTTCCTAATGTTCTTCCTAATGGACCCACATTCGCATAGATACCATGTTCTTCCAGTGGACCCACGTTCGCATAGATACCATGTTCTTCCTAATGGACCCACGTTCGCATAGATACCATGTTCTGCCTAATGGACCCACATTGGCATAGATAACATGTTCTTCCTAATTGACCCACATTCACATAGATACCATGTTCTTCCTAATGGATCCATGTTCGCATAGATACCATGTTCTTCCTAATGGATACACGTTCGCATAGATACCATGTTCTTCCTAATGGACCCACGTTCGCATAGATACCATGTTCTTCCTAACGGACCCACATTCACATAGATACCATGTTCTTCCTAATGGACCCACGTTCGCATAGATACCGTGTTCTTCCTAATGTACCCACGCTCGCATAGATACCATGTTCTTCCTAATAAACCCACGATCGCATAGATACCATGTTCTTCCTAATGTACCCACGTTCACATAGATACCATATTCTTCCTAATGGACCCATGTTCGCATAGATACCATGTTCTTCCTAATGGACCCACGTTCGCATAGATACCATGTTCTTCCTAATGGACCCACATTCACATAGATAACCATGTTCTTCCTAATGAACCCACGTTCGCATAGATACCAAGTTCTTCCTCATGGACCCATGTTCGCATAGATACCATGTTCTTCCTAATGGGGGCCACATTCGCCTAGATACCATGTTCTTCCTAATGGACCCACCTTCGCACAGATACCATGTTCTTCCTCATGGACCCACGTTCGCATAGATACCATGTTCTTCCTAATGGACCCACGTTCGCATAGATACCATGTTCTTCCTAATGGGGGCCACATTCACCTAGATACCATGTTCTTCCTAATGGACCCACCTTCGCACAGATACCATGTTCTTCTTAATGGACCCATGTTCGCATAGATACCATGTTCTTCCTAATTGAGCCACATTCACATAGATACCATGTTCTTCCTAATGAACCCACGTTCGCATAGATACCATATTCTTCCTAATGGACCCATGTTCGCATAGATACCATGTTCTTCCTAATGGACCCACGTTCGCATAGATACCATGTTCTTCCTAATGGACCCACATTCACATAGATAACCATGTTCTTCCTAATGAACCCACGTTCGCATAGATACCAAGTTCTTCCTCATGGACCCACGTTCGCATAGATACCATGTTCTTCCTAATGGGGGCCACATTCGCCTAGATACCATGTTCTTCCTAATGGACCCACCTTCGTACAGATACCATGTTCTTCCTCATGGACCCACGTTCGCATAGATACCATGTTCTTCCTAATGGACCCACGTTCGCATAGATACCATGTTCTTCCTAATGGGGGCCACATTCACCTAGATACCATGTTCTTCCTAATGGACCCACCTTCGCACAGATACCATGTTCTTCTTAATGGACCCATGTTCGCAAAGATACCATGTTCTTCCTAATGGACCCACATTGGCATAGATACCATGTTCTTCCTAATTGACCCACATTCACATAGATACCATGTTCTTCCTAATGAACCCACGTTCGCATAGATACCAAGTTCTTCCTAATGTACCCACGTTCACATAGATACCATATTCTTCCTAATGGACCCATGTTCGCATAGATACCATGTTCTTCCTAATAAACCCACGATCGCATAGATACCATATTCTTCCTAATGTACCCACGCTCACATAGATACCATATTCTTCCTAATGGACCCATGTTCGCATAGATACCATGTTCTTTCTAATGGACCCACGTTCGCATAGATACCATGTTCTTCCTAATGGACCCACATTCACATAGATAACCATGTTCTTCCTAATGAACCCACGTTCGCATAGATACCAAGTTCTTCCTCATGGACCCACGTTCGCATAGATACCATGTTCTTCCTAATGGGAACCACATTCGCCTAGATACCATGTTCTTCCTAATGGACCCACGTTCGCATAGATACCGTGTTCTTCCTAATGTACCCACGCTCGCATAGATACCATGTTCTTCCTAATAAACCCACGATCGCATAGATACCATGTTCTTCCTAATGTACCCACGTTCACATAGATACCATATTCTTCCTAATGGACCCATGTTCGCATAGATACCATGTTCTTCCTAATGGACCCACGTTCGCATAGATACCATGTTCTTCCTAATGGACCCACATTCACATAGATAACCATGTTCTTCCTAATGAACCCACGTTCGCATAGATACCAAGTTCTTCCTCATGGACCCACGTTCGCATAGATACCATGTTCTTCCTAATGGGGGCCACATTCGCCTAGATACCATGTTCTTCCTAATGGACCCACCTTCGCACAGATACCATGTTCTTCCTCATGGACCCACGTTCGCATAGATACCATGTTCTTCCTAATGGACCCACGTTCGCATAGATACCATGTTCTTCCTAATGGGGGCCACATTCACCTAGATACCATGTTCTTCCTAATGGACCCACGTTCGCATAGATACCGTGTTCTTCCTAATGTACCCACGCTCGCATAGATACCATGTTCTTCCTAATAAACCCACGATCGCATAGATACCATGTTCTTCCTAATGGACCCACGTTCACATAGATACCATATTCTTCCTAATGGACCCATGTTCGCATAGATACCATGTTCTTCCTAATGGACCCACGTTCGCATAGATACCATGTTCTTCCTAATGGACCCACATTCACATAGATAACCATGTTCTTCCTAATGAACCCACGTTCGCATAGATACCAAGTTCTTCCTCATGGACCCACGTTCGCATAGATACCATGTTCTTCCTAATGGGGGCCACATTCGCCTAGATACCATGTTCTTCCTAATGGACCCACCTTCGCACAGATACCATGTTCTTCCTCATGGACCCACGTTCGCATAGATACCATGTTCTTCCTAATGGGGGCCACATTCGCCTAGATACCATGTTCTTCCTAATGGACCCACCTTCGCACAGATACCATGTTCTTCCTAATGGATCCAAGTTCGCATAGATACCATGTTCTTCCTAAAGACCCACGTTCGCATAGATACCATGTTCTTCCTAATGTTCTTCCTAATGGACCCACATTCGCATAGATACCATGTTCTTCCTAATGGACCCACGTTCGCATAGATACCATGTTCTTCCTAATGGATTCACGTTCGCATAGATACCATGTTCTTCCTAATGGACACACGTTCACATAGATACCATATTCTTCCTAATGGACCCACATTCGCATGGATGCCATGTTCTTCCTAATGGACCCACGTTCGCATAGATACCATGTTCTTCCTAATGGACCCACATTCACATAGATACCATGTTCTTCCTAATGAACCCATGTTCTCATAGATACCAAGTTCTTCCTCATGGACCCACGTTCGCATAGATACCATGTTCTTCCTAATGGGCGCCACATTCGCCTGGATACCATGTTCTTCCTAATGGACCCACCTTCGCACAGATACCATGTTCTTCTTAATGGACCCAAGTTCACAAAGATACCATGTTCTTCCTAATGGACCCACGTTCGCATAGATACCATGTTCTTCCTAATGGACCCACATTAGCATAGATACCATGTTCTTCCTAATGGACCCACGTTCGCATAGATACCATATTCTTCCTAATGGACCCACGTTCGCATAGATACCATGTTCTGCCTAATGGACCCACATTGGCATAGATACCATGTTCTTCCTAATTGACCCACATTCACATAGATACCATGTTCTTCCTAATGGACCCACATTCGCATAGATACCATGTTCTTCCTAATGGATCCACGTTCGCATAGATACCATGTTCTTCCTAATGGACCCACGTTCGCATAGATACCATGTTCTTCCTAATGGACCCACATTCACATAGATACCATGTTCTTCCTAATGGACCCACGTTCGCATACATACCGTGTTCTTCCTAATGTACCCACGCTCGCATAGATACCATGTTCTTCCTAATGGACCCACGTTCGCATAGATACCATGTTCTTCCTAATGGACCCACATTCACATAGATACCATGTTCTTCCTAATGGACCCACGTTCGCATAGATACCGTGTTCTTCCTAATGTACCAACGCTCGCATAGATACCATGTTCTTCCTAATGAACCCACGATCGTATAGATACCATGTTCTTCCTAATGTACCCATGTTCACATAGATACCATATTCTTCCTAATGGACCCACATTCACATAGATACCATGTTCTTCCTAATGAACCCATGTTCGCATAGATACCATGTTCTTCCTAATGGACCCACGTTCGCATAGCTACCATGTTCTTCCTAATGGACCCACATTCACATAGATACCATGTTCTTCCTAATGGACCCACGTTCGCATAGATACCGTGTTCTTCCTAATGGACCCACGTTTGCATAGATACCATGTTCTTCCTAATGGACCCACATTCACATAGATACCATGTTCTTCCTAATGATCCCACATTCACATAGATAACCATGTTCTTCCTAATGAACCCACGTTCGCATAGATACCATGTTCTTCCTAATGTTCTTCCTAATGGACCCACATTCGCATAGATACCATGTTCTTCCTCATGGACCCACGTTCGCATAGATACCATGTTCTTCCTAATGGGGGCCACATTCGCCTAGCTACCAAGTTCTTCCTCATGGACCCACATTCGCATAGATACCATGTTCTTCCTAATGGGGACCACATTCGCCTAGATACCATGTTCTTCCTAATGGACCCACCTTCGCACAGATACCATGTTCTTCTTAATGGGCCCACGTTCGCAAAGATACCATGTTCTTCCTAATGGACCCACATTTGCACAGATACCATGTTCTTCTTAATGAACCCACGTTCGCAAATATACCATGTTCTTCCTAATGGACCCACATTTGCATAGATACCATGTTCTTCCTAATGGACCCACATTCGCATAGATACCATGTTCTTCCTAATGGACACACATTCGCCTAGATACCATGTTCTTCCTAATGGACCCACGTTTACATAGATACCATGTTCTTACTAATGGACCCATAACTGATCTAATACTCTCTCAAGTGATCTCGCATGAATTATACATCACACTTCTCAATTGTCTTTTTTTGCAGAAGCAAGATGCGAGCGTATGATCCACTGGAGACAAAAGCTGAGATTATGAAAGATGAGGTAATCATGTAATTCTATCATTTATTGGTAGTATGAACTTGCAAAAATTTCAAGCTGGAAATTGCCATGTGGTCCCAAACAGGATGTAACTAAAGATTTCCACAAAACTGAGCTAACACTAACTTATATGGCTTAAAAAATGACGCGTTTGTAGCCAAATCTCACAGACATAACATACAGGGAAATGTTCCCAAGTACACGAAGGGACACTGACACAATGCAACTTGTAGAACTCCGTAAGATTTAGCAAATTAGAATGAAATCTAGGAAATTGAAAAATCCACTTATGTAAAAGATCCCCAGTACATGGCGTTGTGCTGGCACAACGAAGGTTGTTGAACTCCATGGAAGTTGAAGTGAAAAGAGTTTTTTTATGTACGAGCTAAAATCTGGAACATTAAAATTTAAGAGCAGGCCTATCTAAACCCTACTAGATGAATCGAAAATCAGATCCGTTGTGATGTACACAGTTAATGTTACTTCTTCCAGCTTTATCGAGATCTGTTCATCATAATGGAGGTGTAGTGATTTTGAAATTTAAGGTTTGGGTTAACCTTCTAATACCTGGCAGGGGTGAATCAAGGCTCCGTTATGGTGTGTAGAACTACCACTAGGATACACACTCAAGTTTTATCAGTATCTAGTAATCAATAACAGAGGCAGAGCGATTTTTAGCTTACCTGGCTTGAAAGGCCATCGTCCGTCCGGCCATCAAATCGCTTCTTAACAGTTTGACCGATTTCAACCAAATTCGGGTGAAATGATCCTATGGTGGTATCCTCCAGACACTTTTTTCAGAATTTTGATTGATCAATTTTTTGGATGAAAATCTGAGCTTTTATGAAAAATCTACTGGAAATGGTAAAAATGTTACTCGAGTAGTCCTTAACTGCTTGACATATTTCAACCAAATTTGAATAGATGTATGCTATGTTGGTAGGCTCTAGCACTTCTATTCAGAATTTTGATTGATGAATTTTTTGGATGAAAATCTTAGATTTTATGAAAAATATATTGGAAATGGTAAAAATGCTACTCCTTCTTAGCTGCTTGACATATTTCAACCAAATTTGGCTACGTGGATTCTATGGTGGTAATCTCTAGAACTTCTATTCGGAATTTTGATTGATCAATTTTTTTGTGTGAAAATCTTGATTTTATTAAAAATCTACCGGAAATGGTCAAAATGCTACTCCTTCTTAGCTGCTTGACATATTTCAACCAAATTTGGTTAGATGGATTCTATGGTGGTAAGCTCTAGATCTTCTATTCAGAATTTTGATTGATCAATTTTTTTGGTGAAAATCTTAGATTTTATTAAAAATCTACCGGAAATAGTCAAAATGCTACTCCTCCATAGCTGTTTTACATATTTAAAATTTGTTTGCCTAGATTAGGTGGCCATCTGTTTTAATGTAAAGAATCATGTATATTTAAATGCAAACATTTCAAATGCTAATGGTCCAGGTGAGCGTCACAGGCCCTTGTGCCTCTTGTTTAATTTAAGGGTGCGGCACCATTCTAAAACCCACATGGGTCGAATAAAAATCAGGTCACATAGTGATCTCAGTAATTACGATTAGACTATTCCCCTCAAGTTTTATCAAGATCCATTCATTTATAGCAAAGGAAAAATGATTTTAATGTTGGGCACACTTCAAAAAGCTACAAACGGTGATATTGAAAATTGCGGTACCCCTAGAATATCTCCATAATTTGATCAAAATCAATTCATCAATAATGGAGCAGTGTCAATTAAAATCTAGGGTGTGGAATGGGATGAGTGTGTCCTAAAATCGACCATGGTGGTAAATTGAAAATTGGCCTCCACTATGATGTCGATAGCTGCCACTAGAATACCACCTCAAATTTAATCAACATCCATGCATCAATAACGTAGAAGTAGCGACTTTAAAATTTAATGGTGGAGCCCCTTTCTAGATCACACCTTCATGAGCTGCATCGAAAATAGGGCTCCGTAATGATGTCAAGAGTCAACCATAGAATACACAACAAACTCAGTGCTTGTCAATGGACGTCACTTCACTGTATACCAACATCCACAATCATGAAATACACAACAGATTCATTGCCTGTCAATGGATGTCACTTCACTGTATACCAACGTCCACAATCATAGAGTACACAACAAACTCATTGCTTGTCAATGGGCGTCACTTCACTGTATACCAACATCCCCAATCATAAACTACACAACAGACTTATTTCTTGTCAATAGACTTCACTTCACTGTGTGCCACCATCCCCAATCAAAAAGGCCGAAGAGCAGTAGCCAAGTTCACAATGAAGTCGGCATACCAGGCACATTAAAGACCTCAAGAGGCCTCAGTCTACTTAAATCTGTGTTAGAATGCAACAGCTTCAAATTCAATAGTGAACACTATCTACTAGTAGGAGGCATCACCACGGAGAGTAAGGCATCATGCACATATGCATGCATCTCCATGGGAGACCTTGAAGAAAAGCTATGAAACACACCCTCACAGCCTCTATGTAAGATATATCAATGATATCTTTATGAAATGGGAACAGGGCTTAGAAGCCCTGCTACAGGTCTTCCAACATTTAACTCAGGACATGGGGAATTCTAGAATAAATGTTACACCATGGTCCAAAACACAGACGGCCAGCCCATTTCCTTTGATCTGTATACAAAACCGACAGCCACGGCTATCTACATCTCATCTTACCCATCCTCATACAAGGATGCCAGTTCTTACGACCAGTTTCTCCACCTTAGAAGAATTTGCACTAAGGATGAGGATTTTGAGAAAAACAGTAACCTACTAGGATACTTCATAGCAAGAGGATCCACAAGATTTTCGCTTTAAGAGTATACTTGCCATCCTGATACTCATTGACATTTCCTACATCCTAAATATCACTAGCTTCAATAATACACAGACTTTAAAATACCCCCCCCCCCCACCCCCAATAGGCAGGTTATGCATCTGTCACTCTTGGCGAATGGCGACCCAACAGTGCGCTTGCACAGAGTAACACGTCCTTTTTCCTAGATATTGTCTGCCATTGCAACACACTTTCCATAGCTTAGCAATTTTGCTACTTTCTAATCCAAATTATAAGACTAAATTTGAGATTTCAAGGCCTACTTCCTTCATCTAAATCATGTCAGACAAGGTTCAGATGCCTGATGTCAAGCCTGGTACTAGCTATCCGGTGTTGGCATATTAGATTTAGCACTTAGTGCTTAATGTCATCTAAATCCGGGACTCGCGATTAGTGCGATCCTCGACTTATTGGAATGTAATTAAACAATTGTGATGCTTATATTGGCTAAGCCCATGCTGTTTTATATCTTACAGATTCAACAAAACAGTCCTGGCTTAGCACAGGTCCTTCAGCCTCATATATTAGGAGTTAAACTTTCAAGGATCTGTAAAGATAAAATGAAAAACCTCTCTGTCCTTGCACTCCATTTATAGTTCTTGAAGCTGTTCAGAGAATTGACCGGTGACTATCTTTCAGACGCATCTTAGTGTGGCCTAATATGGAGATGTTCCACTTAGGTAGAGAGTTTTCAGGAGGGCTCTCAATATTTGTGAAAACTTTCAAATTTTTTTGACTGCTTAGCCGCCTTCCTGTTTTCTCCGATGGTAAAGTATTGGTCTATGCAAAAATCAGTCAGAGGGAATGAATATATGCGTATCAGTGCTGGATACAATCTGATTATTCTTCAAATTGTAAAAAAAAATAAACTGCATTGCCAATCATTTCTTGTCAACGCAACTCCTACAGTTTAGCTGCAATTCTTTTGAAAGTTGCTAAGTATTACCATACTTGAAGATGTTCATTTGTTATCGGGACACTTGTAAATCCATCCGTGTGTCCAAAATGTATGTTCGCCTGTCGTCCATCCTTGTCAACGCAACTCCTACAGTTTATCCCCCTTTAAAAACCTTTAAGCCGATACATAAACTGCAATACCAATCATTTCTTGTCAACACGACTCCCACAATTCAGCTGTCATTCTTTTGAAACTTGGTACGGTTCTCATTACCACTTGAAGATGTGCATGTGCTGCCTGCGCTATGATTCCATTTCGAAGAAATTCATCGTATTTTCCTGAGTTTTCTCCCTTGAAAAAATTTACCAACTTCTCTTGTCCGGGCATAATAGTTGAACGGAACTGAACCTGCTCTTACAAATCAATCTTTAAGGTGAGATGCAGTGTCACTATTTCATTTTTCATTGATTAGTTTTTATCCCCCCTGTCTGGGAGACAGGGGATATAGCGATCAGCATGTCCATCTGTCTGTCTATCCCTCTGTCGCCGTCTTGTCAACGCAACTCCTAGTGGTTTCAATGGATTAACTTAAAATTTTGTCGACATCAGTATCATGTGCAGATGTGCATGTGCTTTTTTCGTGGGTAAAAGATTTTTCATTACAGATTTATCCACCTTTAAATATCTTAAAGCTGATACATAGACTACATTGCCAATCATTTCTTGTCAATGCAACTCCTACAGTTTAGCTGCAATTCTTTTGAAACTTGGTAAGTGCTGTCATTACAATGTGAAGGTGTGCATGTGCTATCCGTATACCTTTATGTCCATCTGTTTGTCCAAAATGTATCAGTCCATCTATCTCTGACAATCATTCCTTGTCAACACAAACTCCTAGAGGTCTCAATGGATTAACTTAAATTTTGTCAACATTATCAGTATCATGTGCAGATGTGCATGTGCTTTATTCGCCGCTAAAAAATTATTGATTGCAGAATTATCACCCTTTAAATATCTTAAAGGTGATACATAGACTGCATTGCCAGTCATTTCTTGTCAACGCAACTCCTACAGTTTAATTCTGATTCTTTTGAAACTTGGTAAATGTTATCATTACCACTTGAAGGTGTGCATGTGCTATCTGTATACCTGTACATTCATCCGCCTGTCCAAAATGTATGTACATGTATGTCCATCTGTCAGTCCGTCCATCTCTGAAAATCATTCCTTGTAAACGCAACTCCTCCAAGAGGTCTCAATGGATTAATGGATGGATGTCATGTCTCCGAGCTCTGGTCGGATGATCTATTCCTTGAGTTTTTGAGATTACACGAGATAGAGAAGGCGGCTGAGGAAGCTCGCTGCAAGGAGGATTTTTAAAAGAAATGCAATGCTTCCTGATCCATGTGCTTCAGGGCCTTAGTCATCTGCTTCCGTACAAGAATTCCCTGCCTCTGCCTCCCTTTAGCACACAAGGGGCCGGTCTGGGAGCGGGACCCAGACCACATTTCCCCCAATACTGTGTGCTCATCCGTGCATGGCTTTGGGACGACTCTGTACTGCAGCAGTTGGGGTTTTACTAGTCTAATCTAATCTGAGCAGGAAGAAGAGGAATTCTTGTTAGGCAAGCCTGATGAGCCGATGGCCGTGGAAATGGACACCTGTATGCCTCCCTCTGGCTGTACGGGTGACCTTTTCCACGGAGTTACTCATTCAGGGGTAAAATTCTCGGCTCAGCAGATTGTCCTCGTTGGTGCGGATGGTCTGCCATACAGAATCCCTCGGCTTGCTGACGGGTTTGATATGGAAGACATGGACCGTGGTGACATGCATTGCACCCTCCCGCCATGGCTCTGGCTCCTGGTGTAGCCATGGCTCAAGGCATGCCATCCCTAGCAGGCCCGTATGGCTTACCTGGCTTTGCAGTGGTATCCATGGCACCGACTAATTATCCACCTGATAATGTTCTTGAAGATGATGCAGGCCCTAAGCTCGTTGAACATTCCCAGCTGGATACTAAGGAAGACTGGCTTGATGCTTGCCAATGGCTGGTAAGTATCAAGCCAGAACCCCAGGTAGACCTGCCGGTTTCCCAATGGGATCAACGCCCATAGATTCAGGGTAAAATATACCATGCGGTATCAACGCTGAACAATTGCAGCAGTATGGAGTCATCGCAAAGCCATACACGGATGACCACGCGGTATTGGGGGAGGAAATGCAGCCTGGGTCCCGATCCGAGACCGGTCCCTTGTGTGCTAAAAATTTACGTCTGACCAATTCCGCGCTAAGGGATTCGGAGGAGCGTGCCAGAGTTGCAATGTCAGCATTGTCTCACACCTCCCAGCTGTTACAAGGGGTGGTAGCAGCATCCGCATCCCGTATCCCATCGCCGGTTACAGTCCAAAGAGACATGCAGGATGGCATCAACCTGACTGGACTGTATGAGGTGAAGTCTTACCCGAAGTTTCCAAGCGCGGCGACAGTTTGCTCTAGACAATCTGTGCCCATCCCAGGACCTGTTTACTAGGCTTCTAAGGACACCTATGACAGGGCCTGGTCTTTTTGGAGGTGAAGGGTGCAAACACCTCCAGGAGATGGTGACTGGTTCACAACCAGAGGGCGCTGCAAGAGCAATTTGAGGTGCTCTGCAGAGAACACGATCGTGCATCACCCATTGTGAACCGCCAAAAGCAGCCTAGAGGTGGTGGCCAACTGGGTAGGCCATCAACTAGCTAAGTGAATGTCTAGGCACAGGCCAGTAGTGGTGTGTGTGTGTGTGTGCGTGCGTGCGTGCGCGCGTTCTATTCCACCGTTTTTCTAGTAATGAAATGCACTGGCGGTTGGAGACCAATTCTCAATCTCAAGCATCTAAATAGGTTTATTTTGACACTGAGTTTCAAAATGTAAACGGTAAGAACGGTGGTGACAGGGTTGAAAAAAGAAGCTGCATATTTCCACATTCTAATAGAGAAGCGCTTCCATCAGTACCTGAGATGAGCTTTCAAGGACCGCGAATGGGAATTCAAAGTTCTCCCATTCGGTATCTCGACAGCTCCGTAGGTATTCACCAGAGGGGTCCTTGCTAGGAGAAACAGCAGTCCACATGTACATAGACGACTGACTGTTAAAAGCACACAACTAAGAAAGTCTATATTAGCCGATCTGAAAATAGTTGTAAAACTACTGACAAATTTAGGCTGGATAATAAAGTTTCAAAAATCACAGCAGACACCAACCATCCCAGAAGTTTGTTTACCTGGGCATGTACTTCAATCTGGAGATAGTATATGTCTATCCCTCTCAAGAAAGGGTAGACTCACTCCTTTCAGTAATTCAGTCAGTGTGCAACAGTCGCTGTGTCCTGGTACGGGTTTACTTAAGAACGCTGGGGTTGATGGTTTGACTGGAACCAGTCATTCCACAGACAGTCTTGCGCAGGCGACCTATCCGGTTATTTCTCATGACACAGTGGACCCAGAGTATGGGATCTCTGTACTCAGAAGTGTCAGTGTTGGAACCACTTATTCCTGACCTTCAGTTGTGGATGGTAAGAGAAGATCTCCTAGCAGGGGTGTTGCTATCCCCTCCCCACCCTCAAGTAATGATGTATACAGATGCATCGATCAAGGGTGGGGGAGCTTGCCTGGAAGATGCCAAAATATAATTGCTTTGGAATCTGTAACCACCCCTAGAACACATCAATCTGCTGGAAATGAGGGTGGTAGTCTTAGCCATAAAACATTTCCTCGTGGAAGTTCAGGGCAAGATGATGCTAATTCGTTCAGACAACTCTATAGTAGTAAACTGCTAGGGCAGAACAAAATTGCCCAGTTTCTCTATGATGACATGGAAACTTCATTTCACGGGGGTAAACCCAACATAGATTTATTTGTAGCGAAAAAGAATGCAAAGATGACGACATCAGTCTCTCCGATTCCCGATCCAAGCGCTATAGCAACAGATGCGCTAGCTATCAACTGGGAGGGAATGTATGCATACGCAATTCTGATTCAAAAAATGCTTCAGAAAACGATGCAGGAGTGCCAAGTGCGTCTGGTCTGCAATTCGGTTCCTCTGCCTGTGATAGACCATATAATCTTTCAAGGCAAGACCCTTGACAACACTCCATCAATGTCCCAATTGACTGCATGGATGTTGTCCAAGAAATCTACAATTAAGGAGGGCTTTTCTGAGCAAGCAGCCATGTTCATGGTCAGTGCTAGAAGGGAGTCAACCTCCTGACCATATAACTATAAGATCAACAGGTTTGCAGAATGGTGCTCAAGAAGATGTCATAATCCAGTGGATGCATCTATTCAGGTAGTAGCTGATTTCCTCAGTTACCTATGTGATACCTATAGCCTCAAGCCTAACTCTCATTATAAATCATCTTTAATGAGTGTTATCCCTTGCTTGGCTAATAGGTGAAGTGATGACGTATGTAATCTAAATACTTTGATGAAAGGCATGGGTAAACTGAGACCATGGAATCCATCAGTGAGTCCATCATGGAGTTTATCTCTAGTATTTCAAGTTCTAGCTGATAAACCCTTTGAACCACTTAGTTTGACTTCCATGAAGTTGTTAATGCTAAAAAAATGTATTTCTTATTGTTGCAGCCTCGGCTAGACGGAGCTCCTAAGTGAAATCCACACTCTGTCAGCTGAGCCAAACCATTTTGTGGTTACAGGGAAACGGCTTAGGCTCCTACCAAGAACACATTTTATGGCCATAAACCAGTCTTTAAAATAAACGGGTCAGCCTATAATCTTGCCTCCCTTGTGAAGATTTGACCTGATGCAAAGGCCTGGTGTCCGGCCCGGGTATTGCTCCATTATAAACAGTGTACGGAGGAATGGCGGATGGACTCAACTTCATTGTGGTTATTCTATATAGAATCCCATGGCAGGGCATCAAAGGATACCACTTCCAGATGGATTGTGGAATGTATTCAATTTTGCCACAAATCTGTCACTGATAGGTAAGTTGATTTGGCCAGGGCTCAGTGTCTGTGGCATAGTGGCATCCATGCCTCCATTAAGTGGAGCCCCGGTGGACAACATTATGTCAGTAGCCCAGTGGCACTGTAAGTCCAGGCTTACCGACCATTCTTTACGTGACATGAATAACCCTCTCGCCTTAGTGATTTTAAAGAAATAGATTATCTAGCTAGAGCTCTCAGATTTGACATCTATGGCCTGGAACAGTCACTACACAGCCCTACACCTCACATCCGATCATATGAAGAGGATACTGCCATCAAACAAGGTTATTCCGCTGTTTGTTCAGTGTATGTGTTTTGTCATGTATTCCGTACTTAAGCAGCGATGATCAAATCACTTCCTGTTTTTTTAGTAAAACAACTTCAGATGGCTTTGTGCCATATCTGCTAAAAAGTGCACACTTCCGGTAGAAGAGCCGGTCTTCTGACTGAGCCTGTCCACCCTCCAAATTCAGTTACAAATTCTGGCTATATCAAGGAGTATCAGGATGGTAAGTATACTCTTGAAGTGAAATAAACAAAATCACGGATATCTTTTTTCATGAGAGAGTTGATACTTACTATCCTGATACGAACCTGACCTCTCCGCCCTACAGAGGCCTGGTCCTACACTTAATAGTTGCCATGGTCTTCCAATTATATATAGTCCGAGGACGTGTCACACTGCGCATCCGCACCATTGGGTCTGCATCCTCAGAGAGTGACAGATGCATAACCTGCCTATTGGGGCAGGTTTCTTTTAACGTCTGTATTATTAGCTCACCTGGCCTGAAAGGCCAAGTGAGCTTATGCCATGGTAACCGTCCGTCGTGTGTCCATCGTCCATCTTTTCCTTTAAATTACTTTTTCTCAAGAACTACAGAGGGCCAATTTCAATTATCTTTAGCAGGAAGTATCCTTAGGGCATAGGAATCCAAATTTGTTCAAATGGAGCTGATCAGCCAATTTGGCCAGTGACCATCTTGGATCTTGGCCGATTTTAGGAAATGTCTTTTAAACTCATCTTCTCCGAAACCACTTGGGGGATTGCAAGAACTGAACCAAGTTTGTTCAAGGGAACTTGATTGGTCAAATGGTTTGGTGGCCATCTTGGTTGACCTAATTTTAGCGAAAACGATTTCTCCAGAACCGCTTAAGGGATCGGGCCGAAATATGGCAGATATGATTAGGAACTAAAGGCCATTCAAGTTTGTTCAAGGGAAGTTGACCCGTAGAAAAACATGGCCGCCATGGGCCAATCAAAATGTAGCGGTTTTGGTGGCCATATGGGATTTTTTTATTTGATGGATTTTGAGGCCGAAATTGGTTTTATATTGATCTCAAATTTGCAATTTTCCAAACTGTCAGATTAACGGTTTTGCGACCATCTTGGATCATCTTCCCGCCAAATACTCCCATACTAAAGCAATGGGAAATTTAAAATGTCTCCTCGAGAATCACTGGGCCGATTTTAATTATATTTGGCAGGAACAATCCTTAGGCAATAGATATTCAAGTGTGTTCAACTGAACCTGATCACCTAATTTGGCAGGCGGCCATCTTGGATTTTGGATGATTTTTAAAAAAGTCGTTAAAAATCTTTTTCTTCGAAACCGCTTGGGGGATCGATGCAAACGTCATGAAATATGATCTAGGGCAAGGGCCGAACCAAGTTTGTTCATGGGAACTTGATTGGCCTAATGGTTCGGCGGTCATCTTAGATGACCTAGTTTTCGCGAAAACAACAACTTCTCCAGAACGAGTCGGCCTGAAATTTGGCAGATATTATTAGAGCCTAAGGGCCATTAAGCTTTGTTCAAGGGAAATTCATCCATCAGAAAACATTGCTGCCGTGTACCAATGAAAATGTAGCATGTTTGGCGGGCATATTGAGTATTTTTATTTGATGGATTTTGAAGCTGAAATTGGTTTTATAGGTGTTTTTGGGTACTTTGATCTCAAATTTGTCATTTTCAAAACCGTCAGATAAACGGTTTGGTGGCCATCTTGGATATTTTCTCGCCAAAAGCTCCCATACTAAAGCAGTGGAAAGTTTTTATGTGTTCTTCTGGACAACTACTTGGCTGCCTTCAAGTTTATTTGGCAGGAATCATCCTTAGGGCATAGGGTTCCAAGTTTGTTTAAAGTAAGTTGATCGACCAAGAGACATCTAAAAAATCTCGGAAACCGTATGGGTGATCGATTCAAAACTCCTGGAGCAACAGCTCAACCAAGTTTGTTCAAGGGAACTTGATTGGCCAAATGGTTTGGCAGCCATCTTGGATGACCTAGTTTTCATGAAAATTACTTTTCCAGAACTGCTGGATGGGGTGGGACAAAATTTGGGAGATGTGATTAGAGACTAAAGGCCATCATAGTGTGTTCCATGGAGAGATGTCAAAACAACATGTCCGCTATGAATCAATTAAAATTTAGCTTTTTTGGTTGACATCTGGTATTTTCTGCAAATTTCTGAGAAAGTCATAAAAGGACAACTTATTAACCACTGGGCCAATTTTAGTAAAACTAGGCTAAACCTTCTTCACAGAAATTTGATTCATAAATTTTTCCAGTGATCATCTCATTTTGTTTGATTGTGCCAGTGGCCAATAATTGCAGGTGAGTGATACAGGCCCCTCGGGCCGTCTGTTGAAGCTAGATCGATATTTAGGAAATATCAATGAGTATCAGGATGGTAAGATTGTGAAAAAAGAAATCTGTGATTTCGTTCACTCCTGTCCGATGCCAATGACAAAGCATGCAACAAAACACTCTCTTTGCTTCTCAAACCTCCAACACCAACCACACCCTACACAGACCCAAATTTGTGTGCTAATTCACCAGAGCAGGGATTTTTTTTAAAAGATGATCATCAAATACTGGCTAATCTTACAGGCCAGTGGGCACTGTAAACTCTTTCTTTGGATATAGGAAAACCAAAACAATCAAAAACTCCTTTGTGAGGATCAAGATGCCCACCACAATAACAAGGAGTTATCACAGAGGATCCCATTTCTAGAATACAATACAGAGAATTGCAAGAGTCTTAGAGCCTGAAGTTTTTCCTTGGCAAGCCTCACATTTACTGACCTTAATATCAGTAACAACAGCAAGCCAATGAAACTGAGCCTTGACTCGTTCACATGTACATTTGACAGCTAAATGTCCCATGTTATCATGAAGCTTTTCGAGTATCTTTTTCTAATAAGTATGTGGAACCAAAATTTGATGATCTTTATAAAGGACACCATCCTCAATGTGTAACTGTTCAAACTTTGATAATATTTCACATTTAGATGAAAAGGACGATAACCACGCAATGCCGATTTATAGCCAACACCTAAGTTTGGATCAGGTTGCTGAGCCTTCGAGAGAATCTCCCATACCGATACCTCTATCAATTTCAAGAAAATCGGGTGTTTCATCATGTATCACGGCTTCCAAAGGATCTTCTAATTTTTCAACACGCGGATCACTAACACAGCTCATAGTATCTGCATTGCCATGGTGATGACCAGCTCTATGTTCAATTGTAAAAAAGAAACTTTGAAGCGTTTCCTGCCACCGGGAAGTTTGGCCCTCCACATCTTTTTTAGTTTTAGCCATTTCAAACAAGCGTAGTCCATTCTTATAGTAAAATGTCTACCATACAAGAAGTGTTCATAATATTTTACAAAAAACACTATGGCCAAGTGGTGGTTTGGGAAACCGTAATTTCTTTTCTTCATTCTATCTTGCTAAATTTTGTCACGAGTTCAGGTTTTCGAATTCCAGACGGGATTATTGCAGATTCTCAAGTAAAGGATTTGGCTATACCTTGATTCTAAGCACTCCCATAAGCTTACTATGGGTTTTTGGTTTGCCACGATATCTGGTTAAATCTCTATATATAAAATTATCTATAATTTTTTGAAGAGTCTTTAGCATTTTAATAAGATAGGGTATACTGATATGAAACCTTTTCTCCATTCAAAGTAAGTGGTATTATTAAAATATCCATAATAAACATGAGTTACCTCTTTCGTGAGGGCTAAACATTAGGATATAGCCCAGGATTTTTGGTTGGAGCATCATGGCATATGTAATCTATATGGTTTCTATGAGCAGTCCTCTTTAGAGAGTGGCGCAGTGGAAGCGCACTCGGCCCATAACCCAGTGGTCCGTGGATCGAAACCATGCTCTGCTAAGTTAGAATCATAACATTACCACCCACCTTGCAATGGTCAAGAGTAATCACAGATCAAAAACATATAGTAAGTCTGCCACATCTTTAAGGGTGGCCCTTATCAAAAGGGCCAGATATTCTTGGATCTAGAACCGTACTCTGCAGTCTCTTCTCCGAAATGGTCTTCTGTTCCTTCTAATCAGAAGCTATTAGCTTCAGAGGGGTTTTTTTTCCTATGATTGTCAAGGAGTCTATAGAAGAGGCTCTTCTTTGGAAAGTAGATCCAGGCTTCTGTTCATTGGTCGGATTGTCTGATAGGCATCTAAATCTCGATTCATTCAGTCATTGCCATGGGGTTTTCTTTAATTTTTAGGAGGAACGAGGTTTTCTTGGTATGTCACTAAATCCAAATCCTTTGCGACATGTCTAATTGCCCAGATTTTTTCTTTCATGTCTCCCTTTTCGGTCAGTCAGGTTTTGGCGATGATCGCACTGTCTCAGTTCTGGACAGGATTGTTTGATTTCATGTTCCTTCCGATATTCCTGATTGTAATGGTTCTGAAGATAGTCATGGACCATTTTGAAGAATTTCTTCTAGCTACTCTCTTTTGGTCAAAGAGGATCTTATTGGTAGCCTTTCTCGATCTTCTGGTAAGATTTTGTTAGCCTTCTCCCAGTATGATCAGATCTCGCTCAAGTAAGGGGCTTTCATCTTCATCCAATCAATAATTCTTCATCTTGTTTGTTTGGAGAATTTTCGGGTGTCCGATCTCTGTGAGATCATTTTTTCTTCAAGATCCCAGGATATCATTTTTTCTTTCAGGAGGGAGTCGACCTGTCGAGTTTGTACAAATGTTGACGATTAAATCTTTGGAGTATGGCTTTTTAAAGCACGGTTTCTTTGCATGATTTTGTTTATATTTCTAAGCCTTTGCCTTCCTGGAATTTGGCCTTGATTCCTAAAGTTTTGGCAGGTCTCCATTTTGAGCCAATTGGATCTATCAGTCTCAAACAATTGACTCGTAAGGCTGTTTTCCTTGTTGCTGCCTCTTCAGCTAGGAGAAGATCCAAAATTCTTTTTCCACAGAAAAGGGCAGATTTATCGATTCTGGGAACGCAGACCTCGTTATTTGGTGTAACCAAGCCAATAGTTCCCGTGTTGGTTACGCAATATTGTTAAGTGCAGACCAAAAATTAGGTTACGTTATGAGCTCTTGATTTATTTCTGGTGGAGAAATAGTCAAGCGCATGTTCAGTTTGTATCATAGACTAACAAGGCATTTAATAACTTGGAAAATCTTTTTGCTGTATATATTAGCCTCTGAAAGCAATTATTAAAGGGCCAATCTATGAGTCTATGCAATATGACTGGCTCACATCTGAACTATTGTTTTCATGAAGGAAATACCCGTAACCTATTAATAGGTTACACAGATTTTCCAAATTTCATGGCCTGGGACGGTCTAATTTTATATCCCAGAAGGGATTTTTTATCGAAGACCCAGTCTAACCGTTTCTCAGCCAAACCTATTATTGTTAAATTTGTATTATCCTTTTTGCTTTCCGACAGATTCTGGTGTCTTGTCAGGGCCTTAAAAGTCTATAAACGTCGTACCAATTTTAATAAGATCTGATTCTTCGCTCTGATGGGTTCCGTACAAGGAGGAGCTGGCTAGACCAGTTTCTAAAGCCACAGTTGTCAGATGGTTTTGTGAGACCATAAAATTATGCTATGAGATTGCCTCCCCAGGTGAGCTTAATTTAACCCATGTCAATGCTTTCGACCTTTGTGATATGGCTTCCTCCTTCGCTCTTTTTGCTGGCTCATCATTGGTCGATGTCATACAAGTCGCAGGTTGGAAATCTGAATCGACTTTTTTCTATTTCTATTTAAAGGATCAAAGGCCAGTGGCCTCCTTTTTCAGAAATATAACGTTTTTAACAAAACAAGACAAGGACCGTTTACCAAGCACATCTCACCAATTTCGTTAGTCTGTATATCTGTCAGATATGGTGAGAATATTCTCTTGTTTGGTTTATTTCATTGAGTTGACAATTTTCTTTGTCTGATAATCAATGTGTGATTGATTAAGATGCACCATTATTAACATTTGGTTATGTTTTGTTTGATTTTTATCCTTGCTTATGGATTCTCAAATCTCCTCCCACCATGTGTTTACAGTGGGGTACTGACCAAATCTATGGGTTTAGAAAGTAGTGATTGAACGGTCAAGATGTTTTTGTGGTGTAATAACAACCCCCAACAGACCCCCCCTTTAGTGGGTTGGTCTGTAGTTTTATTAACCACTATAAAAACATACTTACCGTTCAATGACTACGACCCGGCCTCAGCCACCCCGCAGGGGAATGATTTGAGAATCTATTCAGGATATACGGCACTTAAATTTAGAAAAGTTAATCTGTTTCCTAGTTGGGATCTATTGCGCATGCGCGGGCATGCTTAGTGACAGCATCACCTAAGAGTGAGTACAGACTGGTGCCAGTCTCTATCAGGGCTTATGCTGGCGGTGATCTCTACCAGTAGCCCGGTTATGGGTATGCATGATGATGGAATAGGCATAAGGGGGTATGTAAGCGAGCAAAAAATCTTATTCTGGTAGCTAGATACAGATTATTGATTGAGCAAGTAGTGATTGAACGGTAAGTATGTTTTTATAGTGGTTAATAAAACTACAGACCAACCCACTAAAGGGGTGTCTGTTGGGGGTTTTCAGCATGTCTTTGACTTGTTTCTTTGGCTCATCTTCTTTATGAATGGGCAGACGTTAGTTAGTGCAAAAGTTTGGCGTTGGCACCAAAATCCTAATGAGAAATCTAAGACCGTACCTCAGTCTGCTAAAGTTCCAAAGAAGAACAAATGTTCTTAAGTGACATATAATGTACAAGGCTAAGACTTAAAAATAACCTTTTGTGAATGAGCCCTGATTGTTGGTAACTGAGTGTATTGTTTGCAACCAGACAGACCACTTTCCGAACTCAACAAACTAGGAAGTCTTGGCCAGGGTACTAATTAACTACTCTATCCAAAACTAGTGAGTTTAAGTATTACTGAAATATAGAAAATTAACTTTAAAATGGTAAATTAATAAATCATCAAGCGATTTGTCAGCTAGACTGCCCTAAACAATAGATAGCCTAGATGTTAGCAACAATCTGGCAACTAATGATGCTTAGATAATACTGTAATGTGATAGCCATTGAGCGCACTATCTGTGAATACAGTAATCTGGAGTTAATGGGCACAGGTTGTCTGCTTAGTCAATGCCCTTGAGTATCGACAGTATGCTTGACATTTTGACTAACACTATGGTACTTGAATTATTGTGCTGAAATTTATGAAAATTAGATTCGTAAATTTCTACATGCAATCAATCAATTAAAATTATTATGTATATCTTATAATACTTCTGGTGTCAACTTTAAAGATGTTGCTAAAAGAGTTGCCTACCAGCAACAACTGAATGCAACACAGTTTAAAATTGATACCAGCTAGTCAACAAACAAGACATTGAATATTGTAGACTGACCATTCAGCATTAAAAGGTAGGGGGTAATAACGACGTACTGGCGGTGCGGCCTGTGGTTGACCGGGTGCCAGAGAAGCGGGGACTGTTTTTAGATGGATTGGTTTATGGATACTGGTGTGTCGTATCTATCTCTTCTGTGCACATTGGTGATAGAATGTAGATGTTCTTGGATGCATATTTTGAAGAGACGTAGTGTTTCTCATACGTATTGCGTCTTGCATTTGCCGCAAGTGAGCAGGTAAACAAGATTTCTGGTTTGACAATTGCCAACGATTTTGGCGGTGTAGGTGAGGTAGGTATGGGTACTGGTGAAAAACCTGGTTTTATCCATGTTATTGCAAATGTTGCAATTCTTGGTGGGAATGAATGAGTTTCTGTGTCCATCCCTTGGTTGCGTCATAGGAGTTGGTAGTTTTGCTGTGACTATGGTGTCCTTGATGGTGTTGTTTTTTCTCATCTTGAAAATTGGTTTCCGGATGATAACTCCTCAGCGGTTTATCGGATCGCTTTGAAACTTCATAGCGTGGTTGGACTAGGTATGGGGAAGAAAGCTTGAAAGCGACAATGATCCGAAATCCAAGATAGCCGTCAGCCACTGGCAGCCATCTTGAAAATTGGTTTCCGGATGATAACTCCTGAACCGTTTATCGGATCACTTTGAAACTTCATGGCATGGTTGGACTAGGTATGAAGAAGAATCCTATCGAAATTGACACTGATCCAAACTCCAAGATGGCTGCCAGCCAAGGGTGTCCATCTTGGAAATTAGTTTCCAGATGATAACTCCATTACCGTTTATCGGATTGCTTTGAAACTTGATAGCGTGGTTGGACTAGCTCTGGAGAAAGAAACTATTGAAGTTGACAATAATCCTAAATCCAAGATGGCCCCCAGCCACTGGTGGCCATCTTGAAAATTGATTTCCCCATTTCTGTTTGGCGGATCGCTTCGAAACTTCATGGGATGACAGGACTAGGTCTGATGAAAAAACTTCTTGAAATTGTAGATGATTCGAAATCCAATTTGGCCAATGGCGGCCATCTTGAAAATTGATTTCCAGACTTACTCCATAACTGTTTAGCGGATCACGTTGAAACCTCATAGGATGACTGGTCTACATCTGATAGCTCTCATTCATTGATTTGTCATCATGTTGTGGTATTCGCCAGGTATTTCTAGTGATTGCGGGGGCCCTCTGAGTCAAACAACATTTTCTAGTTGATAATGCACCTTATTGTGAATTCGATAGGTGCAACAAAAGCAAATTTATTTAATCAAAATTAAATAGCAATTTTAAATTACTAATGTGACATCACAGTTTGTTTACCATGACATATGTTTTGAAATTGAGCTTCACATGTGGAATTATGTGTTTAAATGTCAACATTTAGATGCTGCTACTGATTTAGATGAATTTAAGATTCATCTTCAAATTTTGACAAAGGGGCAAAAGATAAATAATTTACCATACTTGGCTTTTGGTCAGAAAAATGAAGAAATGTGTCTCTTAGGCTTCTTTACGGAAGAGTCCTTGCTCCGGGCGAAGTGAAACTTTTTTTTGCCTGCGAAAAAGGCCTTGACTCATAAATTTATATTTATATATATATACACGCTACTCCTGCAATATAAATGGCCCAAGTTCAACAAAACTTGTGGGGGAGTAATTCTAGGCTGCTATTCTAGCTTCAATACTTCTAATGAGACTTGATTGGTCAATTCTTCTGGTGGGCATCTTAGATTTTCCAAAATTTTCTGGAAATCAGTTAAAAGCCTACTCATCATTAATCACTTGGCTGATTTCAAGCAAACCTGGCTCGAAGGACCCTAGACTGGTATGTTTCAGATCTTGTATGAAGAATTTTGATTGGTCAATTATTTCGGTGGCCATCTTAAATTTTCGGAAAAAATGGCAGAAAACCGTTTAAAATGCTACTCCTCATTAACTGCTTTGGCAATTTGAACCAGACTTGGCTTGAAGGATACTAGGGTGGTAGATTTCAGATCATCTATACAGAATTTTGATTGGTCAGTTTTTCCGTCGGCCATCTTGGATTTCCCAAAAAAAAATCTGCAAATGAGTTAAGGCTACTCCAAATTAACCACTTGGTCGATTTCAATAAACTTGGCTGGATTACCCTAGAGTCGTATGCTTCGGAACCTGTATACAGAATTTTGATTGGTCAATTTTTTCCCCTGAAAAATCGAGGGAAATCATTTAAAATGGTACTTATTAACTGTTCAGAACTTGTACACAGAATTTTGATTGTTCAGTTTATCTGTTGGCCATCATGGATATTCCGAAAATCTTGAGAAATCAGCTAAAGGCTACTCATTAACAGCTTGTTCCAGTGGCCATCTTGTTCTTGAAAATGACATCTCAGGAACTGCTGTATGGATCAGGCTGAAACTCATTAAATTTAATTTGATCGATAACTAACAGTGATTAAAGTTTGTACAAGAGGACTTAATCCTTCATAAAACATGGTTGTCATGTACCAATCAAAATTTTGGGGTTGTGGCCATATTAGATTTTTTTATTGGCTGGATGGAACCTTAATTTCCCACTAAATATTGTTTGTACTGTGTTCCAATTTTATATTTTATGTCTTGTTACTGCTGAATTTAAAGTATTATGTCTGTTCAAATGCTAATGGTTCAAATCCTAATGGTCTAGGTGAGCGTTAAGGCCAAGCAGAGAGATCAGACAAGCTCCCGACCCTGCCATGCCCAGCCCTATATAAAACCATCACCTATTCCAGGATACCATAGCAATCTGTGCTATAATATAATAATAATAATATTTATTGTATCCAACCCATGATGGGTCATTACAAAAATGAATTAACGCTTAAGATATCTACATAGAGCAAAATATATATATATATATATATATATATATATATATATATATATATATATATATATATATATATATATATACACACAAGTTATAAAGTTACTACATGCAACGCAAGCACACATGCACACACGCACACGTGCGCGCACGCACACACGCATGCACGCACGCACGCACACATGCACATGCATGACATACCGCACAGGTACACCGCGCACAAGGGTAAGTAACATGTACATTGGCACTTACTGCGTCAACGCCATTGATCATTTTTTAAAAGCTTTGAAGCAAAAACTTGCTACTTCTTTTATGGCAGAATTATCAGCAGTCAGCAAGTAGATAAACTTATCTTTGCAGCTTAAAGTTTGAAAATTTTATATTTTATGTGTAAATATGTCCATAGAGAGTCAGTCGTTCATCGTGATGGAAGGGACATCGAACTAGGAAATGAGTTTCATCTTCAATCTCACCTAAGTTACATAGGCTACATACCCTATTTTCGATTGGTGTTTTTGGCTGGGTAAATCTACCTGTTTCAATATGTAGCCTGTGATTAGATGTCCTTCAGTGGGTTAATGCAATTCTATGCTCACCATTCTTAACAGTTGTGAGATTTAAATGTAACATATGTTCTAAATTTATTTGAATCTGTTCGAGCAAGGGACCTGTTCCATCTAATTACCAGTTCATCTTTCATTATATTGATACAGTTCTCCGTTTGGGCATACCCCCCCTCCGATGATTCTGATTAATTCATTCACTGGTCCTATCCATGGGGTAGCATGGTTCCTGGCTAGCCTTTTAGAGAGGTGGTATGCTTTGCTAAGCAAGGAGTTTGGGCAGGCCTCTTCTAGACGGAGTCTGTACTTTCAGATTGCTTTCATTACTGAAATTCCTATTGGAAACAGCCCCAGTTCACCCCTCACTGCATCAGTTGTGGAATATTTTCCAAGTTCGAGTATATGTCGTGCATAACTGAGAAGAATTTTCTCAGCAGAAAGACTTTCAAATTTCTTTAAGAGTCCTTGTGGAGATGTGGAACAAAGGGATGAACCCAATATTTCACACCCATACATGGCAACAGGCTTGATTAAAGAATCATACAGACTTAATGCAGCTTTTGGGGATAAAGATTCCTGACACAGTAACTTTTTCAATTTAAAGGTAGCTTTTTGTGCTTTCAATTTTAAGTTATCCTTAGCCAATGAAAAGGACCCATTGTTACTAAAGTCCACTCCCAAATATTTGTAGGACTTAACACATTCGATATAGTGATTATTGAATGTAAAATTCTCACTCAGCAGCCTGCCATTTTAATTTAAAATTATAGCCTTTGTCTTCGACAGGTTGACCTCAAGTTTCCGTTTATGACAATAATTATTTAAATTATCTAAACACTGCTGTAAGCCATCTTTGGATTCTGACAAAAGGACAATATCATCGGCATACATGAGACATTCTAGTTTACTGTCACACAGATCAACAGGACATGTGTTCTCCTTGGCTAACTCTACAGGCAGGTCGTTTATGAATAATGAGAATAGCATAAGGCTTAATACTTCTCCTTGACGAATGCCTTGGTATATCTGAAATAAAGGAGTTAGCCCATCCTTTAGCTTTAGACTGCTGTATATTTTGCTATACATGTTTTTTATTACTGAGTAGAAATTACCCCTAATTCCAGCATTCAAGATCTTATAAAATAGACCAGACCACCAGACTTTGTCGAATGCCTTGCTAAAATCTAGGAAGCACGCAAACAGCTTCCCACTCTTGGGACTTGTGTAGGCGTCAATGAGGCTTTTTAACACAAACATGTGATCGGCTGACTGAGAGGACTTTTTGAATCCGATTTGTTCTTCAGCTCTATGCCTATGTGCCTCTACATATTTCACAAGACGAATGTTAAGATGGAGCTGAATACTTTAGCCAAGTTACTGCAAATTGTGATACCCCAAAAACTTTCATGGTTAATTGGATTTCCAGCCTTAAAAATTGAGGTGATAAGCCCAGCCCGCCATTTCTCGGGGTATTTACCACTAGAGAAAAATTTGTTAAAAATTACAATGAGTGGGGGTGCAAACATATCTGCGCCAGCTTTCAGCATCTCATTGGCAATACCATCAAGCCCTACAGCTTTGTTGGGATTTAAGTTTGTTAGAACATTCCTAGTCTCTTCATAGGAAATCCTTTAGTTTAACTCATTGAAACATGGCTGTTCTTCAAGCTCCCTAATTTCAGCTTTAATTACATCATCTAGGACAGGATTCTCATGGGGAGTAGTACCTAACAATTTCTTATAGTAAAGGAACCAACTTTTTGCATCTATTGATTTAGATGGCTTACTGTTGTTTCCAGGTTTTAACTCAATAAACAGTTTCCAATATGCTGACGGGTTGTTGTGATGCATCATGTCTAATTTATGCAAAATATCTGATTTATATTTGCGCTTAGTACTTTTAATTATGGATTTGTATTTCTTTTTTACTGCAAACATACGTTCTCTGATGTTGGTGTCAAAAGGATTTCCTGTTAGCAGGTGACTAAGCCTTTTACATTCTCGCTTTAATTCCAGACATGGCAAGTCAAACCATTTTTGGCGAGTCATACATTTTTTTAAGTACCTTTTTTACGCAAAGACCTATCAGCCAATATAATCAGGTTTTCCGTAAATACATCAAGTAGGTTATCTGCAAGTATCTCATGTGAATTCCCATGTTGTTCAATATAAGTAAGCTTGTTTATAATGTCATGACATTTCAAGGCAAGATTGAATTTAAAGTGTGAATCTTTATCCCATTTAAACTGATTTGTAGGAGCTTGAAGTTTAAGCTGACTGTTAGCAGTTGGTTGATATTTCAGGTCTAAGGAAAGGGAAACCATGCAGTGGTCAGATAATGTTTCAAGCCAATTGTGCATATGGAAATGATTGATTACTGAGTACAATCGAGTGGTTAACCAGGGCATAATCAACAGTACTACTCCCATTATATTTGTGACAGGTGAGACAACCAAAGCAGTCACCTAATGTTCTGCCATTCAGAATCCGTAAACCAGTGGCTTTACAAAGATTAAGCATATCATTACCAAATGCGTTAGAGGTTTTGTCCTGGTTAAGCCTTTTCCTCAGTGGTTTATCGAATCGATAGTCATCAGGGAGAGGTAGATAACTGTCTTCCTCTTCCATGATGAAATCCTTCATATCTAAGGTACGGGCATTAAAGTCCCCAACAAGCATGATTTGCCATTTCGGGGAGAAGTGTGCTATATCAGCTTCCAGTTTGGCATATGAATCATTGCCTTCTCGTAGATTAAATGAAGAATGCTTGGGGCTGACATAAACGAATGCAAGATACATATCATGCTGCCAATTGAAAAATGTTTTAGATAATTTTAACCAAACTATGTCAAATGGTATGTTGGGGGAGTTGACCTGGCATACTCCTTCACTAATATTAGATTTGACTACGGCCGCTATTCCACCAGAGTATTTCTTAGCTTTTTTATGTTTGGGAAACATTAACAAAGCCATCTAAATTAATATAGTCATCAGCCCCAACATGGGTTTCTATTAACCCAATTATATCTTTAGACGATAAGATTTTCTTAGCTTCAGGACGATCAAGTTTAGAACCAATGAACAAGTTACCTACCCCTTCGACATTCCAAGCACACACTGAAAGAGTTGATCTATGCATTATATGAATAGTAATTCTCCGATTTCAAATCATCCTGCCATGGGGAATAGTTTGTCTGTGTGCGATATCCTGATCGATCCCATGAAGCAGCTGTAGCATAGGACCACCGTTGTTGATGTGTCCTCCAATTTTGTTGAGGAGTTAGCACATTGTTTTGGTAAGAGCATTCGTGTCTCTGACCATGGTAGTTTGCTTGGGTGTCTCTTCCTTATCTTTAATAGTCCTGGTTTTTTTAATACTCTCACTTTTTCAAATCAATGTCAATGATTTTGCACACAATGTCCTTGGTGTTGCCTACTAGCCTGCTAGTGCCTGCAGAATTTAAATGTATATCATCACTTTCAAAGTACTTTGCTGCTGGCCTGTCATTGACTAATAAGTTACCATTGTCACAGATGTAAACATTATCATAATTTAGTAATCTTTGTTTCACTAACAGGTTATCAGAAAGTGTCTTAAAGTGTAGGTTACAGTCACCACGGCCAGGTGAAAGTGATACAATAATCTTTGTGTCTGGAAATTTCATCCTAGTGCTGTCTATAAGCCACACCAATTTTTCCGCACACTGGATGTGATCTTTATCATCCTTCTTTATGTCATTACTCATTTCTTGGAATACAACACATGCGGGTTGAGGGGCTGAATAATCGTTGATAATTTAGCTGCTTCTTCGACGTGATATTTTATTTGTAGCATTACTCTAAAATCTCTGAGTAGTTTTTCTGGCTTGACATGTTTAAGCAAAGAGGTTCCTACTAATAAAATGTCTTTGCTCTGAGTAGGTGCGATTCTGGGTGTAATAAGTTGAGCTTCTGGCTGAGTTCCTGAATTACACACACACACACACATAGCATTAATCTTCGCACACACTTTCTCCCTTTGATCATGGGCCTTCCAGCTGAGTATTTCATCGGTCGCTTTATCCAGTTTGGAGGCCATTTTCTCACTTCTTTTCCAGTAAATCAATGCTGTCAATTTTGCACCGAATCCGTGTTTCAGCTGCTTCTAGCTCTCGCAAAAGGCTGCGCTGCGCTTATTCTCCTCCATTCTGTTAAGTGTAACTTTATGTTCAGCGGAAATTTCTTTCTGTTGCAATTCATTACTTAAGATCCCAGCCTGTAGTGCATTGATTTTAGCAGTTAATTTACAATTGCAGTCTCTAAGGAGAGATATTTATTTTTCATGTTTACACTGCCGGTCATCACCTTTTATTGCTTTTAGGGCCTGTTATTTCCACTTACGGTCTTTGTTCTCGCTGTCTAAATATTTATTCTTATCCCGCAGATTCTTAACATCATTCTCCATTAGTTGGAGTTTTAGTTCAGTGTTTTCATCTTTCACTTGGAGAATCTTTTCCATAACATTCTCTTCTATATTAGCTACGGCTAGCTTAACATGACTTAACTGTAGAAGGCAGTTCACAATTTGTTCTAGTGGCATCATATCATCCACTACTCTGGTTGTCTGAGTCGCTATGGTATTGCTAGCTGTTCCATTGAGATCATTAAGGGTAATGGTAGCTGGTGTGACCACGGGCCCCATATCGTGGGTGATGTTCTCTGGATTGATGCTGTTGTGTGAAAACAGATCCCATGAACTAGATTGAGAACAGACAAGTGGGGCTGTACTAGAACTCGAATCATGTGGCAAGGTGCAGTTAGTGGACGTAGTGGTAGATTGATTGTCCATAATATAGTTTACTACCACCAATAGTTGTGGAAATTCCTCATTGATGAACTCACATATTTCATTTCCTTGCGCCATTATGGTTAAAGTACTGAAATACACAGTTATCGTTAGGGCCTTTACCTACTCTCCTATCTTGGCATTTGGTCCATGTGGTTTAAATTGGACCGTTATTTGAGTTTCAGCTATAGCACTGACCTGATCAATAGTGCTCTTAGAGTCTTCTTTATCAGTCCATTCCACTGCAAAGGTGTCCTTCTCCCCCAAATAATCATAGTAATGCATTGAGAGTGCAGCCATCCGGTCTATAATGCGGAGTTCACTGGTACAGAATGACACACATTTTGCAGCGGGCCTGTGTTGGTTTTCCTTCACTTCCTCAAATGGCTTATTGCTGGGTTTAGGAACATGAGATGCCCGATTCGTGTACTGTGATATAATGCCATCAACGTGCGACTGGTCACACTGAACAGAGTTAAACGGGCAACTTTTAAAGATATCTGCCATCATCCCTATCACAGCATTTAAGATGGAGGTTCAGCTTTAACAGCAGGAAAACAGACATGCAAGCAGGTATTAAATTAAAGATGGTTTTATAGATTTAAACTGATGGCTTTATCAGCAGTTGAGTTCCAGTGAATATACCCAATAGCAATCTCAGAATTAGCTTCACAGTCGATGATAGGCGACGTGACTATGTGTCATGAAAACTGGTGTCACAATGTAATTTTTCCAGGTTTGGCGAGAAAATAGACTAATGTGACAATTATTTGATGATTCACTGTATGGTTCTACTCTCAGGCAGGTGAGAAAAGGAGATTTCTAGCACAAATTAATCATAAAACCATATAATAGTGTTTGAAAAAAATGTTTGTTGATTCCGTTGCTATGACATCACCTGACTATTCCTTTGTGTTTCAGTTGCAACCATTAGTGAAACGACTGAAGATGGAAGCAGTGGAGGCAGCCAAGGCAGAAGAGATCATTGTAGAATCCGGACCAGTTGAATACATCAAGCAAGGTCAGATTAGGGCTCAGTGGCACATTATTCTCAGTCTCAAATCACCTAAATAGAAAATCTGCTGTTTTCATAACAATATCACCAGACACCATTGCTGACATGACTGAGTGTGTTTAGGGCCCTAGTAGAGTAGCTACTCAAGCTACTAAAGTAGTGCCTAAATGGTTAGAGTTTGTACTCTAGTACCTTAGCTACCTCCTCGAGGCTACCCACCTATGAAGCGAGGTACGTTACATGTCTGTATTGAAAGCATTGTAATTTAAACACGTGGTACATGTATTCTGATCTACTCGATGGTAGATGATTTACCCAACAGTAGGTATGCAAGTTTTCATCTAAACTCACTCAGGGTGTACAGACTGGCAGACAGACTGGCGGACAGACTGGCGGACAGACTGGCAAACAGACTGGCAGACAGACTGGAAAATTGCCTTTTATTAGTTGCTAGTTTAGTCTAAAACATCAACATCAAATAATCAAAGAATTTTACATAATTTTCAGAAGTCGAAGTCGAACAAGCAGAAGATGAAGAAGAAGATGAATATGATGATGAGCCAGTCAGTGCAGCTCAGCTCATGTTGGGTCATGGACAAACAGGTGAATATAGACACATGGGTCATGGACAAACAGGTGAATATAGACACATGGGTCATGGACAAACAGGTGAATATAGACACATGGGGCATGGACAAACAGGTGAATATAGACACATGGGGCATGGACAAACAGGTGAATAGAGACACATGGGTCACTGACAAACAGGTGAATAGAGACACATGGGTCACTGACAAACAGGTGAATATAGACACATGGGTCACTGACAAACAGGTGAATATAGACACATGGGTCATGGACAAACAGGTGAATATAGACACATGGGTCATGGACAAACAGGTGAATAGAGACACATGGGTCACTGACAAACAGGTGAATATAGACACATGGGTCACTGACAAACAGGTGAATATAGACACATAGGTTACAGACACACAGGTGAATATAGACACATAGGTTACGGACAAACAGGTGAATAGAGACACATGGGCCATGGACAAACAGGTGAATAGAGACACATGGGCCACAGACAAACAGCTGAATAGAGACACATGGACCACGGACACACAGCTGAATAAAGACATGGGTCACAGACAAACAGGTGAATATAGACACATAGGTTACGGACAAACAGGTGAATAGAGACACATGGACCATGGACAAACAGATGAATAGAGACACATGAACCACAGACAAACAGGTGAATATAGACACATAGGTTACGGACAAACAGGTGAATATAGACACATAGGTTACGGACAAACAGGTGAATAGAGACACATGAGCCACGGACAAACAGGTGAATATAGACATATGAACCAGGGGCAAACAGGTGAATATAGATACATGAGCCACGGACAAACAGGTGAATATAGACACATGAGCCATGGACAAACAGGTGAATAGAGACACATGAGCCACGGACAAACAGGTGAATAGAGACACATGGGTCACAGACAAACAGGTGAATATAGACAAAGGTTACAGACAAACAGGTGAATAGAGACACATGAGCCGCGGACAAACAGGTGAATATAGACATATTGAAGATTTTCGATTCTATTTCTTCAACTTTGATGACACCACTGTTCTAACTGATTATGATATCTTTTCCGTCTTGCGTAAAGTTTGTATGTTAAGTTGCTGCGACAACTCACTTTACCCAAAACACAAAAGATGGATATCGACTCGCCTCGTAACTGGATGTAACGTACGATATTTATATATGATATCCGGGCCTGATCTGACTAAGTCTCAGAAGAATGAGGTACGATACGGTGGTCTTCCGTATACTCCAGAGTTAAACACAACCAAAATATTGCCTTAAAGTTATCACGGTGATGACTTTAATACTACGCTAACTGTACAAAAAGAAGATGACTTTTACTGTCATAAATTATGAATACAGTGATACTAAGTTGAAAGCTTATAACTATTTATCAAACTATTTCTATTCAATTCTAAAAGGATTACTCTCAGTCGAGCTAGTCACGTATTATTACAGTACAATAATTTCAACCAACGCTTATCATCTATACCAATTTACCGACCTACTATAATAAATTCAAACAGAGCTTATCGCTACTACAAGTTTCCGACCCCTATCCAAACTCTAAGTCCTCCTTTTATACCCTCTGAGTTCCCGTTACCGCGTTCAGCAGTCCATCCGCCATCCCCTGATTATGACGTCTTCCCTGCCCAAACCACTTCCGGAAACGACACCACACTTAACGTGGTCCAACTGGTTCGCGCCGGTTCTGACTTGATGCGATCTGTCGGTTTCTATCAACAATTATCCATTTCTGATAATTAGCCTGCCATGACTGATTGACATATAGTTGATATACAAATTTGTTCCCAACAGGATGTTATGTATTTGACTATTCCGTCCATGTCCTCTTCCTTGCCTTTTAGGCCTATGCCTGTAATTTAGGAAGGTTAATAGCACTGGAGCCATATGAGCTCATCACCAGCTGGTGTTGTTGTGCTTCTATATCGAGATTCGGGTCAGTTCGTCCGTTGTTATTCGCTCATTATTCTTAACACTTCTCATCGATTCCTCTCGCTTTCTACTAGCTTATTATTTTGTAAACCTTTGACCGGACCCACTGCTGAATACTACCAACTATTTGCTGATCCCATGGCAACAACTTCCATCCCTAATTTATCCACTTACTGACAGATATCATCAAGCCAGCACCGTCGACTCTCCCCCTACTTCATTGCATTTTCAGTCTTAATACTATTCTAGTTTCCATACTAGTTTCGCATCTGCATCATTGCTGGTGATGTCATCCAGTCACCCAGTGCAAACACCTACTACTCTACTCTCAGTTTCCATACTAGTTTCACATCCGCACACCCAGTGCCCTCAGTCACCCAGTGCAAACACATACTACTCTGTACACTACCAATACTATGTTATCCCTCCTCTAGCCCATCTGGTACTTTCAAAAGATAATAATTTCTACCAAGGTCTTACTTGTAAATATAAGATGTCCATCGGGTCATGACTCCCACTGGACGATCCGATATCTACAGATGCCCACCAACCGAAGTTAATTAACCACCTCTTAAGGCCTTAAGGGTGCGTCAATTAACTCATTGTACAACATCAACAACAAAACCACACTATACCAGCGTCCCTCCGGAAGGATAACACTCAACACCCACACACACCATTCACACGATTACGATCGCCTATACATAAAGCATTGTAACTAGGAAATACGATCGCCTATACATAAAGCAGTGTAATTATCAATACGATCGCCTATACATAAAGCATTGTAATTATGAAATCGAGTCTACACCAGGAATGGAGTATCATGCATGGACCACCCATTCCTGGCACGACTATACATACATACTTGTCCGGATAACTGTATATCGTCCCCGGAAACACATTAATATCATCATTAAACCGTGGACGTAACCCGTCTCACGAGTAATTTTAACAATAAAAGCGAACAATCGGTACAGTTTAAAACAGTTTAAAATAGGTGAATATACAATATATTAAGATAAACTGCCGCTACTGCCAGCAACGACAACCTGGTCAGCAGCGACTTCGCAAGTCGTAACGATTCGTCGTCTCACGACACAACATTAGAGTTCAAAACCTTAATCCTACAGTGCAAATTCATTACAGGTCATATAATAAGTCCTACATAAAGTTCATATATAGTTCATAGTATTACGGATATAAAGTACATCACCATTCAAGGTTCCACACACAGCAAATGAAGTTCGTCCCACAACGTCACATGGATATGTCCAGTCGAGCCACACCCTCATCAGGATCCACCACGTCGTCGTACCGTTCAACTTCTACCCAGTCAGCAGCCGTCGGGTCGATCTCAGTCCTTGGAATACCATTAGGCGACGACCCGGTTGCCAACCCCAGCGGCTCCGGTATCACTGCAGTTTTCCGGGGCCGCGGGGCCTGAATTGCTGGTGCAGTAATGTGAATGGCGGTGCGTTGGTCACTACTATGGGCCGCATGTGGCTTGCATTTTAACCAATTCCACATGCGCGAAAGTAATCCACATTTATATAACACAATTATAATCACGAGCACAGTTATGAATGAGCCCGTCGAATAGGATACCAAAGATCTTAACCCAATGCCATTGACCATCACTGGGTCAATCGCGGACAATGGTGCTAGCGGCACATACTTAGATTTCAGTAAATGATCCCAGGGTTGTAATTTCAAATGCTCCACTATCATGGATTTATCTAGAACGCCGGTCACATCCAAGTGGGGCATTTCAATGGCCAGGCTAACTCGAGTGTACGTCCGACTGTAAGACGCCACCGGCTCGAATTGCCAACCCTTCCCGCTATAACCACATTTTCCAGACATCAACGCATACACATCACTACTTACGTCACATCGGTCTGTCAGTTTTCCGTCACAATGAATTTCCATAGTTTCACCGAAGGTTTGCAAAACCACACCGATTTTCCTATTGGCAAATAATCTACTTGCGGTTACATTGGACTCCGACAGTTGAATATTGCAATTTCTATCTGTTGTATTCGTTAGTATGCTTACTATGCAGGGTACGTGGGTCTTGTCAACCCTTAGCTGACCCTGACACACCCTAGGTTTACCACCAGGACATTCTGACCAGGTCACACACTACCCGATCTTGGTGAGCCAGACAGCGATTAATAAAGCTTCTCAACACCAGCACTCGAACCCAATTCACTATGTTTATTCCATACTCGGACAGCAAAGTCTTGCTGATTTCGGCCAGGAGTACCACCGTTCCGGCATTAATTTTGTCATCTTTCAACATGAACCGCATACTCCCCATAATCACTGTACGCATCAAATCCTTGTCCGCGTTACACATCCTATCTACCTTGGCTATAATGGCGCCCGCGGCCCGAGCGCCTTCGACGGATAGGGCCGCCACGGACATGGTTTACGTTTGATACGCTACTATCAGCTATAACCTTTGAATATTTGACTAAATATGCGTTGCGACACTATTAGGATGCTTACTGGTACAGAGTATACTGTAGCATGATAATTATCTGCGGCTACGTCGCAGTATGACTGCATCTATACGATCGATGAAGTCATCGTATAGAGCACGCCCAAAAGCACCGATCCTGAGTCGCTTGGTGTTAGTTTCGACCTCAGGGACATGACTGCGCTTGCGCAGAAAGTATGGATGTGCTGGCAGCGTTTCCATTGGTTCCGGCACACTCTCGGGTACCTCCTCCGATGTGTCCATCATCGCATTAGGAATAACCACGTGAGTTTCGGTGGGTGACTCATGGTTTCGCGTCATACTCGTACCAGGTTGACCGATGTTATTATCAACCCTCTTACCCACCTTGCTCACCCTTGGTTCATCGTCAGAAGCGGGCCGCTTCCTATGATTTATCCCACTAGGGGTCGCCTTCTTGCCAGCTACCGGCAAGGTTTCAGACTCCGGGGTCTGCATCATTCTCGGATGATGGCTAGCTTTCGTACCTTTTGTGGGGTTACGAACAGGGCGTGGCCTTATCTTGTCCCAGCACATCTCTGAGTCGACTACGCGTAGCTTGGCTATATTAAGTACACGCACCTTCCCAGATCTCTGATGCCGGACATGAGCCACTGGCCCGTTGATCTTAAAGATCTCATATTCGGGGTCACTGCGAGAGGTCAACTTCATCCTCTCTTCAGCCTTTACGACCACCGAATCCCCCACCTTGAAGATACCAGCGTTGGCACGCTTATCTATTTGTTCTCGGTGAATCGCGCGAGACTTCACCGTTTCACTACGAGCACGTAGCAAAGCGTTATTGAGACACGTCAGTCTCTCACTAAGATCCTGCGAAGCATCTACTGGAATCGCAAACGGAAGTCTTGCTCGTCGACCATACGTCAGATAGAATGGCGTATATCCTGTCGTGGAATGACGAGTACTGCGGTACGCTGTCAATGCTGCACCCAACTCGTCTTCCCATGTACGAGACGCATTATTCACCCCTTTCTGGATTAACTCCTTAAGAGTTCGATTGAACCTCTCGGTACGTCCATTTGTCTGTGGATGGTATGGACTTGATCGCCTATGATCTATACCGTGTTCCTTAAATCATTCCTCCAGAGATTTAGAGCAAAATTCTTTTCTCTGATCAGTTACCACTATCTCAGGGACACCATGACGCGCGACGTACTCGTTGAAGAACTTGTCTTCAACATTCTGAGACGTCTTAGCCGGAATCGGATATGCTTCTGCCCACGCAGAACAGTGATCAACGATCGTCATGATATACACATTACCCTTACTCGATTCCAACAGTGGACCGATCAAATCCATGCCTATTATCTGACTCGGATAATTGGCCATGGGCATCTCACTGTACCTTGGTCGAGTAGTGACAGGTCGATTGACCTGGCATGTCGTACACCTCTCAAGCATACGTACCACATCTTTCCTTAAAGATGTCCAAACAAACGAATCTCTTACCATACCGATAGTCTTCTGCAGACCATGGTGACCAGCTCGTTCATGAGCCATCCGGAGCACCTTCTCACGGAACAGGGTAGGTAAGACAATTCTGGGGTACTCAGCGTCTAACGCTGAGGGCGTAACTAAAGAATACAGAATACCATTCTTAACCATGTATTCTTCCGGGGTGTTCTTAAACAGCTCCGTGTATTCTTTGGTTTGTTCGATACACAACTCGTCGTAGGAAATATCGAATGTCTCTAGAGGGACGTGTGGTAACGCGCCCTCGTCTACATCCGGTATGACAAAATCGCCAGTATCTAAGGTGGCGACCTCCACTGGACGACGTAACCTGGACAACATGTCCGCTCGAATGTTTTTCGAGCCTTGGATGTATTTGATCTTACATCCGTATTCTGCAATCAGTACGGCCCAGCGCTGCACTTTCGTGTTCTTAACCTCTCCCACAAACAAACTCTTTAGGGGTTTGTGGTCAGTATACACGGTAAACTGCGCGCCAAATAGATAAGGTCTAAGCTTCTTTAACGCATATATCACTGCGTACGTTTCCTTTTCTATTACAGGCCAATTCAACTGACTGTCTTTCAGAGTAGAGCTCACATACTGTATCACCCGCTCTACACCATTATCATCCACCTGTACCAAGATTGCACCTATCACATAGCTAGACGCATCGGTATACAATTTATACGGGGCATTCAAATTTGGATATGTGAGAACCGTCTCACTACACAGCAAGTTCTGTAATTTCTTGAACGCTTGCTGTTCATCCATACCCCATTCAAAACGTTTATACTTCTTGGTTAATTCTATTAAAGGCTTAGCAATTTCGGCATAGCCTTGCACACAGGAGCGGTAATAACCTGTAGCTCCAAGGAAACTCCTTACTTCGACATCGCGTGGGGGTGACATTTCCCTAATGACCTTGACCTTCTGAGCCTGAGGAGCTACTCCTTGTGCGGAAATGCGATACCCTAACAAATCAACTGATGGCTTAGCAAAATCGCACTTCTTTTTCTTAACCTGAAGATTATATTCTCGTATCCTACTCATGACCTTGCGCAAGTGCTGTGCATGTTCCTTCAGATTTCGTGAATATACGACTATATCGTCGACGAAAACATGCAGATATTTTCCCACGAATTCTCGAAAAATATCATTCATTGCCCTCTGAAATACGGCACCTGAGTTCGCAAAACCGAACGGCATACGAATCCATTCGAACAAGCGTTCACTACAGACGAACGCTGTCTTCTCTATGTCTTGGCTGTCCATTGGTATCTGCCAATAGCCAGACTTCAAGTCCATAGTAGAAAATATCGTTGCGCCCCCCCCATTGAATCAAAAATGTCCGAAATATTCGGCAAAGGATAACTATCCTTACGACATACGGAATTCAATTTTCTGTAGTCTATACAAAACCTAGTGTCCCCGTCCTTCTTAGGAACCAATGTAATGGGTGACGCCCATGGTGATGACGAAGGTCTTATGACGCCCGCTGCCAGCATCTCAGCCACTTGGTTTTTGACTATATACTGCTTGGCCAGCGGTAAACGGTAGGCTTTCTGCCTTATAGGAAACGCATCTCCTGTTAATACCGTACACTGGACTTTGGGAACCAATCCAAGTGTCTTTGGATGAGCCGTATCAAAGATATCCGCAAAGTCACCCAAGACCTTGTCGATATCTTTATATCCGGGCGTCTCCTTACAACTCTCATAGACATAATTCGTCTGTTCTCTATAAGGATACCTAAATGGATATACCCAGCCAAACCATACTACTACTTTGGCCTGATAATCTATCTTTGCATTTCCCAAGTGCAAAGCATCCGCTCCAAGCAAACATTCATGCCTCAATCGTGCTACTACCGTACTAGGAATAGGCCAGGCGTTCTTGAATTTTACTTGGGTTTCTCCCAACAATTCTATGGGAGAACCATTAACAGCTAAGAGCGTTTTCGCTCGTTTCAATGGCCTTGCTTTTAACATGCTACGCCATATATCTTTACGAATCAAGGATGTGCTAGCACCAGTATCCACTAAGGCATGCAAGTACTCACCCTGATCCGTTAGACCGTTAGAATCTACTTGTAGACGGATTAAAAACCGTTCGGTCGGTGCTTGCACCAACGGCTTTCTCCGTCTTAGTTTACCGGGCTCCTTCTCCCGCTCACTGCCTCCACGTATGAATCTCGTCGAGGTGATGTGTCGCGTCCCCCATATCGCCCATACGCGTCAGTTCCCGGACCCGTTAACACGAACCCATCTCTGTCCTCGTATTCACGGTCTCGTCGCGAATTGTTATAGTCCATGCGTACGTTTCGCGAACACTCCCTAGGAAAAGTCTGTTGTTCCCTACGGTCATCATCGACTTCGTCCACGTCCCAATCCTCATTGGCGGCACGTTTTGGCGCTCGGCGCATTATCTTATTCTCCGACCGTCCGATAGGCTGGCCTGTCGGCCGTTGTCCGCTTTGTTCTGGCCCTCTATTCGGACAATCTCGAACATAGTGTCCCATATGTCCGCAGCCAAAACACTTGACTATGGACGGCGTACTCCCGAACATGTTATCACCACAATCTCGGGCCATGTGGCCTTCCTTTCCACACCGAAAACACGTCATCGGTGGCCTCTGGGGCCGAGGACGCGGCCCTACCTTCCTTGGGGCATTACGGGGTGGTTGCATTGGCTGGCTACACTCACTCTTGTAGTGTCCCCTTCTGCCGCAATTGTAACAGGTAATGTTACTCACATTTCTCGACGGAGCATTTCTTTCTGCGGGTACCTGTCTTTTCGGTGGTTGTTGGACCACCTTCTTCGCCACTTGCTTCCTTGGATTCATCGGCTTCGGGGCTTCTTCCCTTGTCTGCAAGTCTCTTACGATCCCACACAACTGCTCGATCATCTTAGACTGTGCCGCTATCTGTTGTTTCAGTTTCTTAACGACACTCCATATCTCCCGTTCCTCCGCCTCCTCCAACATGTTCACCTCCATTCTCTCTTCGTGTCTCTCTTCTATCTGCATCGCCCGCAGCAAATCGTTGCACGTTTCTTCCTCCTTGGAGATTTCTATTGCCCGGGCCAGGGTGGTGGTTCGTTTACGCACTATGCGTTTGCTCAACCCCCGGTCGCTCAAAGCCCTCAAATAAATCCCCAGAATGGTATGTCGATTATCTGCATTCTCAATAGGGTAGGCCCTACTGCTAGCTTCCTTGTACCTCCGGTTGAACGTAATCACCGTCTCGTTTCTCCGCTGCTTCATGTTTTCTAGATCATATTTGATCCTTTCACTCTCGTTGGTGGATACGAAGTTGTTAGTTATGTACCCCGCCAACTCCTCATACGACACGTCTTCTCGTCGTTTTCCCACCATGAACCCGTCGATCGCCCTCGCGATTAGTATCGCCCTAGCCGCTCTTATTATCACATACGCCGGTATGCCGTCCAACCGTCCCTCGTGGGCCACGCACGCCCTCCTGGTTTCATCCAGAAAGGTGCGCTCCTCCTCGGGCACCACACCATCACACGGCTGTATTCTGTATATGTTGTCACGTATTTCTCGCCGGTATACCCTAGCGGTTTCACGCCTTTCACTGCTCGTTACAATCTCACCCGCCATGGCTGTCCCCATTGCTCTCATGGCGGCTACCGTCTCTGGCCTAAGTTCCATCGGGGTTAGTCTTTCTATTGGGGGTAGCGTCGGGTCTGGTTTTCCTCCCCTTTCTGCCATTCTTGTCACTAACTGTAATGGATGCTGATTACTACTCTCGCCACCCTCGGATGCTCTGGACAGCTAATAACAGTGGTTATTTTACAAATCGAAGCGTTCCCGTTGTTGGGTTACTTGGCAACCCTCTGACTGTTGCACTACCGCCAAGAAATCGGCCACCCTGTCCGCTACGTCTTTAACCACTATCGTTATTGGTCGTCTCCCCTGTTCCTGGGCCATCTATTCTTAATGTACTCACTGTTAACTCTGGATCCTGGCAGTTGAAGCCACTGAAGATTTTCGATTCTATTTCTTCAACTTTGATGACACCACTGTTCTAACTGATTATGATATCTTTTCCGTCTTGCGTAAAGTTTGTATGTTAAGTTGCTGCGACAACTCACTTTACCCAAAACACAAAAGATGGATATCGACTCGCCTCGTAACTGGATGTAACGTACAATATTTATATATGATATCCGGGCCTGATCTGACTAAGTCTCAGAAGAATGAGGTACGATACGGTGGTCTTCCGTATACTCCAGAGTTAAACACAACAAAACTATTGCCTTGAAGTTATCAAGGTGATGACTTTAATACTACGCTAACTGTACAAAAAGAAGATGACTTTTACTGTCATAAATTATGAATACAGTGATACTAAGTTGAAAGCTTATAACTATTTATCAAACTATTTCTATTCAATTCTAAAAGGATTACTCTCAGTCGAGCTGATCTGCTATCCTAACTAGTCACGTATTATTACAGTACAATAATTTCAACCAATGCTTATCATCTATACCAATTTACCGACCTACTATAATAAATTCAAACAGAGCTTATCGCTACTACAAGTTTCCGACCCCTATCCAAACTCTAAGTCCTCCTTTTATACCCTCTGAGTTCCCGTTCCCGCGTTCAGCAGTCCATCCGCCATCCCCTGATTATGACGTCTTCCCTGCCTAAACCACTTCCGGAAACGACACCACACTGAATGTGGTCCAACTGGTTCGCGCCGGTTCTGACTTGATGCGATCTTTCGGTTTCTATCAACAATTATCCATTTCTGATAATTAGCCTGCCATGACTGATTGACATATAGTTGATATACAAATTTGTTCCCAACAGGATGTTATGTATTTGACTCTATTCCGTCCATGTCCTCTTCCTTGCCTTTTAGGCCTATGCCTGTAATTTAGGAAGGTTAATAGCACTGGAGCCATATGAGCTCATCACCAGCTGGTGTTGTTGTGCTTCTATATCGAGATTCGGGTCAGTTCGTCCGTTGTTATTCGCTCATTATTCTTAACGCTTCTCATCGATTCCTCTCGCTTTCTACTAGCTTATTATTTTGTAAACCTTTGACCGGACCCACTGCTGAATACTACCAACTATTTGCTGATCCCATGGCAACAACTTCCATCCCTAATTTATCCACTTACTGACAGATATCATCAAGCCAGCACCGTCGACTCTCCCCCTACTTCATTACATTTTCAGTCTTAATACTATTCTAGTTTCCATACTAGTTTCGCATCTGCATCATCGCTGGTGACGTCATCCAGTCACCCAGTGCAAACACCTACTACTCTACTCTCAGTTTCCATACTAGTTTCACATCCGCACACCCAGTGCCCTCAGTCACCCAGTGCAAACACATACTACTCTGTACACTACCAATACTATGTTATCCCTCCTCTAGCCCATCTGGTACTTTCAAAAGATAATAATTTCTACCAAGGTCTTACTTGTAAATATAAGATTTCCATCGGGTCATGACTCCCACTGGACGATCCGATATCTACAATATGAACCAGGGGCAAACAGGTGAATATAGATACATGAGCCACGGACAAACAGGTGACTAGAGACACATGAGCCACGGACAAACAGGTGAATAGAGACACATGGGTCACAGACAAACAGGTGAATATAGGCACATAGGTTACGGACAAACAGGTGAATAGAGACACATGAGTCACGGACAAACAGGTGAATATAGACACATGAGCCACGGACAAACAGGTGAATATAGACACATACATGGGCCATGGACAAACAGGTGAATATAGACATACACATGGGCCATGGACAAACAGGTGAATATAGACACACACATGGGCTCGGACAAACACGCGAATGTAGGTACATGGCTCATGGACAAGCAGGTGAATATAGACACATACATGGGTCACGGACAAACAGGTGAATATAGACACATACATGGGTCATGGACAAACAGGTGAATATAGACACATGGGCCACGGACAAACAGGTGAATAGAGACACCTGGGTCATGGACAAACAGGTGAAAATAGACACATACATGGGTCGCGGACAAACAGGTGAATATAGACACATACATGGGCCATGGACAAACAGGTAAATATAGGTTTCCCTATCCCAAAACTAGAATGTTTATAGTAGATATGATCTCAATATTTATTTGGACGGAGATTGTACAAAGTTGAAGACGATTGACTCAACATACACGTATGTTAGCTGACCCGCAATTAAAATGCATTTGTTTCAATACTAACGGGAATACAGACCTAATAACATGACTATTAAGTTAACATATGGTAGCTAGACCCAGTGGCCATTATGTATATGATATCATTACAAAATGCTCCCGACGGCATTATGACACAAACAGAATCAAGCGAGGTAAAGGGCCATGATTAACACTAAATGGCTAAGCAATAGGTTAATCAAAATAGCGAATGATTTAAAATGGTTGTGACATTATTTGTGCAACATACAATTTACTCAAGCTTCTCGACTAATCATAACTTGTATTCCCTGAAACGTCACACGTTCAATCAGTCAACAAAGATGACAACAATTTAGATACACAACTCATGCGCAAGCTGATAAGTAGTATACTGTGTTGATTTGGACAGACCTGAAAAATATGTTTATTTAATTGACAATATGTAACCCGGTGACATACTTCGCCATCATGAGAAAATGTCTTATGATATTATGATTTGTGATGTTAAACTGGAATAATAAAGACAAAATATTCAACAGTATGTTTATTAAATTGCAAAGAATTACAAAGACATACAATTCATACAACGTATCAGCCTATTTGAGATTTGATGATGGTCTATATGGAACTCTGTGACGTAATGATTGTGATGTCATGATACACACGCTGAGCTGATTATGATGTCATACGAGGTCAGATGATGGATGGATACTCTGGAAAGGTGAATTAAATAGGCATTTCACTTCAAGAGGATACTTACCATCATGATTACTCTATGATATATGCTAATATATCTAGCTGGCTCAATTCAACACAGAATTAAAATTAAACCAGCCCCTAATATGCAGGTTGCCTAACTGTCAATCTGGCACATGCGCAAGCTGAGTCATGCATCCGCGGCATATGCGCAAGCCGAGTCATGCATCCACGGCACATCCACGGCGCACGCGTCTGCAGACAAAAGAACAATGTTTCTGAACTGGCTCCAATACGGCGTGTTTTTGTTGAGCTAGATAAGTCTGAAAAGTTTTCAAAGTTTTCCTCATATTTTGGAGTGATAGAGCTAGTTCTACCTCTAAGAATTGCGTCACTACCCTCAACGAGCGATGTGGTGTAGGACAGCACTACTCACTCACCAGGCGTATTCTAATCTTATTTAAGTGACACACATTGTGTATTCAACATTGCAAAAATCTCTGTAAAAAGGCATATCTCTTTATGACTTAATTTTACTACTTTGTGTTGAAGTAATGTGTTTCCATGGACATTATAAAAGTGAAGTCCAACTATTAGTAATCGCTGGGTTACCCCCCCCCCCCCCCCCATAGTTAATTATGGGAGACATAGTATTGGTCTGTAAAAGAAACCTTTACATCTCTCCACCCTTGGTAAAATAAAATAACGCTAAATAAAGTATGCATTTCAGACGCGCGGTTCTGTCGCGGTATACTAGCTTTTTAAATTAGGGAGGCTGCTGGAGGGCTTCTCTAACTTTACTTTTGGAAGTGTTTTGTTTGTCAAGCCTTTCTCCTGCTCCTCAATCTTGCTGATGTATTGGTTTGTTTGTCAAGCCTTTCTCCTGCACCTCAATCTTGCTGATGTATTGGTTTGTTTGTCAAGCCTTTCTCCTGCTCCTCAATCTTGCTGATGTATTGGTTTGTTTGTCAAGCCTTTCTCCTGCTCCTCAATCTTGCTGATGTATTGGTTTGTTCGTCAAGCCTTTCTCCTGCTCCTCAATCTTGCTGATGTATTGGTTTATATTTGACTAACCTTTTACGTTTGTGCATGTGTGCGAGTTGTCACTAAGTCAGATTGAGTGGGTGGGTGGGGGAGGGTTAGGAGGGAGGGAATGAGTGACAGTGATGGTGAGTTATGAAAGAAACTCTATCACCTAGGTGGTGAAGTTACATCCTGATGGCGAAATAACCTGATCTTACAGTATGCAGCATTCAGTTTATGAGTACTTTGTCGAAATACATGAATAATTGACACTGATTTGTGAGATAAGAAATTCAATAGCATTTCTTTACTACAAATATACAGAATAAGCCTACCTATTTGTCGGGAATGAAATTGACACTTGCCTGCTAATGCGAGGTTAGAAGAAATTGACAAGGGATAATAATAAGTGGTAGTGGTGGTGTTTTAGGGTTAACTTGGTAATAATCAGCAAAGCGATTCATGCGTGCATTACATTATTGCATTATTTTTTCACTTCAACATTATCCTGATACTCATTGATATTTCCTAAATATCAGCCTAGTTCCAATATAATGCAGACTTTAAAAGAAACTCCCCCCACTGGGCAGGTGATACATCTGACAGCGCGGCGGATGTACGGCTAATGGTGTGCATGCACAGTGTTACGTCCTCTCTCCTTAATATTGGCCGCCATTGCAACATGCTTTCAGATTTCTCAAGTCTTTTTGCTCTGCTTTCCAAATTGGTCATCATTTAAAGTCTCATTTCCAGAGATAATTTTAACTCTAAATTCATTTAGCACCATGTCTGATCATCCTAAGATGCCAGATGACCTCCCTGGACTGAGTCATCAGGTGTACTTAATTAAAATGTAGCGATAATTTCAAGGTGTTACTTGTTTCCGTGACCCGATAAAGACGTGGTATGGGCTCATTATAATGAATTTACACTTGTGTGATGCCTATATTAGCTAACCACATGTTGTGTTTTATGTTCACAGATACACTTCTTGTTGTTTGTGTCTTGTCTCTGTCCCATTTATAGTACCATGGTTTAAATGTATTCAGAGCTGCAATGGAGATTAACGAATAATCTTCACACTCTGCACTGGAGGGTGGAGACCAATTCTCAACCTCAAACCGCTCAACAGGTTTATCCTCACACCAAGTCTCAAAATGGAAACTAAGAACGGCGTGAGGAAGGGAATGTGGATAGCATCAATAGATCTAAAAGATGCTTATTTTCACATTCCCATTGCAAAGAGCTTTCGTCGGTTCCTGAGATTTGCATCTCAGGGCCTTCAATGGGAATTCAGGTTTCTCCCATTTTGTATATCGACGGCTCCTCAGGTCTTCACTCGAGTGGACCAACCTATGATGTCATACCTCCGCAGGAGACACATAGCAGTCCACACGTACATAGACGACTGGCTGTTAAAAGCACACAATCAGAAAAGTATATCAGCAAATCTGGAGATAGATTTGAAAACTCATACAGATCTAGGCTGGATAATCAGCTTTCAAAAACCAGAGCTGACACCATCACAGCAGTTTGTTTACCTGGGCATGTTCTTCGATCTAGAGATAGGGTATGTTTACCCATCTCAGGAGACAGTAGACGTACTCATCTCAGTCATATCGTCAGTGTGCAGCTGTCATCATGTCCTGGCACGGGGTCTACTTGAGAATGGTGGGGTTGATGGTTTCTTTGGAACCAGTCATTCCACAGGCAGCCTTATGCCGGCAGCCTATCCAGTTATTTCTCATGACACAGTGGACCCAGAGTTCGGGACTTCTGGCTTCAAAGGTGTCAGTGTTGGAACCTCTTATTGACCACCTTCAATGGTGGATGAAAAGAGAGAATCTCCTGGCGGGGATGACGTTGTCACCTCCCCACCCTCAGTTAACGATGTACATAGATGCATCAATGGAGGGATGGGGAGCTTGCCTGGAGGAAGACAAAGTATCAGGCCTTTGGAATCGGGATCAGTCAAAAGAACATATCTATCTGCTAGAAATGCGAGCAGTAGTCTTAGCCATGGAACACTTCCTAGAGAAGGTCAAGGGCAAGATTGTTCTGTTTCGGTCAGACAACACAACACTAGTGACTTACATAAACCGCCAGAGCGGAACAAAGTCGGCCAGTCTCTGTATGATGACTTGGAAAGTGCTTTGCTGGTGCCTAGATCATGGGATTTCCCTGAAAGCAGTTCATATTCCGTGAAGGCTAAATCTATTAACAGACTCATTGAGCCGAAGAATGAGCATTCTTCCCACGGAATGACAACTAAATCAATGTGTGGTGGACCGTCTGTTCAACCACTGGGGCAAGCCCAAAATAGATTTATTCACAACGAACAAAAATGCGCAGATGACGACATACATCTCTCTGGTTCCAGATCCGAGCGCTATCGCAATAGATGCGCTAGCTATTAGCTGGGAGGGAATGTGTGCATACGCATTCCCGCCGCAATCCTGATTCCAAGGGGTCGCCAGGAAATCAGGAAGCAGGAATGCCAAGTGCTTCTGATCGCCCCAAATTGGCAAAGCTGATCATGATCTACGGATCTGCTGGACCTTCTGGTCTGCAATCCTGTTCCTCTGCCTCTGATGGACAACATAATCTTCCAGGTCAAGGCCTTGCACAACAACCCGTCAATGTTCCAATTGACTGTGTGGATGTTGTCAAGGAATCAGCAGTTAAGGAGGGCTTTTCTGAGCAAACAGTCATGTTTATGGCAAAAGCCAGAATGGGGTCAACTTCCAGAGCATATAATTATAAAATCAATGGATTTGCTGAATGGTGCTCAAAAAGATGTATTAATCCAATGGATGCATCTATTCAGGTAGTAGCTGATTTCCTCCGTCACCTTTTTGATGGCTATAGCCTCAAGCCTAACTCCATTGTTGGCTACAAGTCAGCTTTAATGTCAGTTATCCCTTGCTTGTCTAATAGGGGAAGTGAAGAAGTATGTAATCTAAATACTTTAATCAAAGGCATGGGTAATCTAAGACCAAGGAATCTTCCAGTGATTCCATCTTGGAGTTTATCGTTAGTACTTCAAGTATTAGCGGATAAACCCGTTGAACCACTAAGCTCCATTTCCATGAAAATGTTGACCCTTAAAACAGTTTTTCTGATTTCTGCAGCTTCAGCCAGACGAAGAAGTGAAATACAGGCTTTGTCAACGGAGCCAGACCGTTTTGTGGTTACAGGGAAGGCCTCAAGCTTCTTCTTAGAGTTATCTTTATGGCGAAAAACAAATCTTTAAAATATCCTGGTCAGCCTATAGTTTTACCCGCTTTGACTAGGTTTGATCCAAATTCAAAGGCCTGGTGTCCTGTCCATGCATTAACATGTTATAAACAACGTACACAGGAATGGCGGACGGTCCCTAGTGCTTTATGTCTATCTTACATTGAACCCCACGGGAGAGCTTCTAAAGATACCATTTCTAGGTGGATTGTGGAATGCATCCAGCATTGCCACAAAGCCACCATGGGAAAACAAGTTGGCATGGCCAAGGCTCACCGTGTCCGTGGCGTAGTGACGTCCACGGCTCTGTTTAACGGAGTGCCGGTGGATGACATTATGTCAGTAGCACAATGGCACTGTGAGTCTAGTTTTACAGATCATTACCTCCGTGACACGTCAAATCCGCTTGCCTTATCGATTTTACATAAACGTTAAACTGTATATGTTTGTAAATATTGTACATAAGGCTGTTGACTCACACACAGTACAGTTTAGTCCGGGAATCTCCGCTTTTCCGTACTGAACCTATCATCGCCAGCGGTGATTAAAGGGAATCTCGTCAAAATAGTCCTATATTTGGTAATAGTTATTTTTTGTCACGTTTTTATTACTTACTAAAATGGTGATGGTTTGTGGTCTTTGTGGTTCCGTCCGAGAGTATACGAAATGAAGCTCTCGTCCGATATCGTATATTACTTTAGCACGAGTACATAGAGAGTATATAGGACATTGAGGTCATCGCGCCGTCTTTTATAAAAAGGGGGTGGGGGTGCGAGCGCATGTTAAATGGTCATTACTCGCAACATCAGTCGTGTTATCCGAAGTCCAAGTCATTTCCTGATTGTGTTTACATACACAATTTCAGATGCTTTTTGTGCTCCAAAAGCAAAAGAGCTTGCTCTTCCAGGGATGAGCCAGTCTTCTGACCTTCGCCGAATTCTCGTACAAATACTGACTATATCATAGAGTATCAGGGTGGTGAGTATACTCTTGATGTGAAATAAACAAAATCATGGATTTCTTTTTTCACGAGAGAGTTGATACTTAACACCCTGATAGGATCCCGGCCTCTCCTCCCCTTAGAGGCTCGGTCTATCAGCATTTTATGTTGCAATTATGTCAGCCAATAATTTGGAATAGAAACAGACAGCCCCGCACATGCGCGAGTTTGGGCCGCACATCCGCTGGACTGTCAGTTGAGTAACCTGCCCAGTGGGGGTGATTTCTTTTTAATTCTGAGTCTTATTGAAGCGACGTCGATATTTAGGAAATATAGAGTATCAGGGTGGCAAGTATCAACTCTTGCGTGAAAAAATAAATCTGTGATTTCGTTTAATCCTTCATGGATATGGACATGAGTTCCAGGATTAACGGATGGATCGAAATGCCTAAATATGATTAGACTCTGAACAGACCCAACAGGGGACTCGGGAACAGTTTCCATTACCTGGGTACTGTAGGTATTTGACTCCTGAAGTTAAAATAGGTCGGTACCAGATTGAGCACAATTCGTGGGACCAAGCCTGTGCCTACTTCCATCATGTGTCAATGTGTGACTTTTCAATATCGTGTCATGAGATGGCAAGACCGTTGAAGATAACATGGGTGCTGGAGTGTAAGAAGGAAGAGAAAAAGAAAGAGGAAAGAGGGAAGACATAGGTACATCAGTAATTTCCCCTTCGGCCCCCATTCCTATTGTGTCTCCAAATTCCCACTTGTGATCTGGGTCTTCTGATCGTCAATCTTGTGTTGCTCGAGAGATAACTGATCCAAAAGATCACTCATCTCTCATGTCATGTTTTCAATCTCCCAGTCAAAGTCCTCCAATGTTACAGAAGGCCTCATTCTCTGATGGACTGTGCCTTCGCTGAGCAACTGAGGGAGAAATGTTCATAATTAATCAGCATCAGGTGGCTCTATTTGACACCTTGAGAAGAGTACAATGTCGTTCAGTGGTGAAATTAGTGCTGAGGACAATAATTAATGAGGGTATAAGTTAGTGCATAAGGTTGTAGTTGGGCCAAAAATCCCAGACTATGTCTTGTCTGCTAAATTCTAGAGAAGTGTCAAATTCTTAAGGGAAGTGTAATGCAATATAAAGGGCCCTAAATATAAAGACCGAGCTGCGAAAGACAATGGATCTTAAACCAAACAAGTTTGCAATCGAATAGAATAATGGTTCAAATATAAACAAAGTGGAAATAACCTAATGGAATAGTAGCTAGCTAACGGCTCAAAGGTCAAATCAGACTACAGTGTCATAGGTATATAATAAATCACTTCAATAGTGTCTATTAAAAAATTAGTGATTTACATCAAACTTGAATGTTATAAATATAGGTTACCTAGACTGTTATAAAATAAATAGCTAGCCTAGAGACTAATAATAACAAACTGGCAGTCAATGCTGCACAGATAAATATTGTAGTGATAGCGATTGAGTGCACTATCTGGCAACAATGCCAACAGTTATTTTGGAAATGTTGTGCTGATAACAATCTGGCAACAGTTAACAATGCTCAGATTCTGTACCGTAAAAAATAGCGATTGGGCACACTATCTGGTAACAACGCTCCAATTTAACTTCTATCCGGCTTAAATATAACTACAAATACTATCTTGGTAACAGCGATGACACTATCTGGCAATAAAGTACCGCTAGTACAATCTGGCGACGTGTACCAACTAGAAAGAACTCTGACAATGTTCAAGCACGGAAAATTAAAGGATTGGGCTCAGCGATGGTGTCGGGTATACAAGTACCAAGTATGGATGCAACCCGACGATAAGTACCAATTGGAAAGCACTGACAACAAACTACTGCTCTGAAATCTAACAACTGTAGAGGAAAAAATAACTACAAATTAACTTAGAACAACCTGGCAAGGAGCGCAATCATGAGCCGCTGAGAAACCATGAGGTGAATCAGCAATACAAGATTACTTTGCCTGCAAAGCTATTCAAACATAATAATAATGAGGATAGGGGATGCCAAAGAGACTTAAATTCTAGAGAAGTTGGTTACTGAATTGATTTAGTAAAAAGAATACATATAACTCCTTATAAATTAATAGAATCTTATGGCATAGACTACCACTTTTACGCTGATGACACTCAACTATACATCGCTTTTTATGTAAAGGACCAACTAGATGCTTGTGAGTGTGTGGAAAATTGTGTTCGAGAAATTAAATTGTGGATGTTGAACAATCTGTTGCAATTAAACGAGAAGAAAACAGAAGTTCTCCTAATATCATCACGGCAACTCAGACAGAGTGTTGATATCAGTGGTCTGCATATTGGAGAAGCTGAAATTACGTTCGGTTCTAGTGCTCGTAACATCGGTGTGACATTAGACAACACTCTGTCTATGGAGGCCCATGTTACATCTGTCTCCCACTGCATTTATCAATATAAGAAACATTAGTAAGATCAGAAAGCTCATTGATGACAATGCAGTGAAATCTCTCGTCCACGCCCCAGTAACATCACGGCTAGACTATTGTAACTCTTTGTTGACAGGCATAACATCATCCCAGCTAAACCGCCTACAAAGAGCCCAAAATACAGCAGCTAGATTGATCACGCTCAACAAATTATATGAACACATTACACATGTCCTCCGGGAACTGCACTGGCTGCCTATCAAAGAAAGCATCTGCTACACGGTTGCTCTACTAGTGTTCTGATGTCTACACGACCTATCACCATCATATCTGCAATCATTAATTGTACGCAGGACATCACCTAGATCACTCAGATCAAGTGGCCACCTTCTATGCGTCATACCGCCTTCCAACTTATCTGCCGGAGACCGTGCCTTTTCTAAGGCAGGGCCTAAACTGTGGAACAGTCTTCCATCAGAAATCAGGGACTGTAACAAAATTCAACCATTTAAATCCTTACTTAAAACACATTTATTTAGGGGAACATATATGTCATCATTGTGAAGCGCCTTTGAGCAGTTAAGTCTGGAATGGGTGCTATATAAATCTATACATACATACAATACATACATAAATTGGTAATCAGGAAATGAAGATCTCTTGCTACCTTTCTCATAAGGACAGCGTGAACGCTGACTGTTGGATCAAGGAAAAGGAAGCTTAGCACACAATGACCTTGAGCTTGAACTTTCTCTCAAGCTACAATGCTCAAAATTAGATGACCATGACCTCCTAACCTTGATCTTGAGAAAGCGGTACAAATAATGTCAAAGCAAGTAGGTCAAAAGCTACCTTTAACATTTGACCTCTGAAATAAGGACAACTAATTTAGCAAGCAATTTAAATGTCAAAATCATGGACTAAGGAGACCAGGTTTAGTTAAATCGATAGAGGAAAGTTAAGGTTTAAACTACCCTGCGTTAAAGAGGACATGCGCTTGATTTAGTGTGAAACCGGATTAGTGAAATTAGGTCCTGGATGCAGATTTTTGCCTAAAGGTTAAATCTAGAATGAATTAAATAATAATTTAGAAAACAGGAATTATTTTACTTGCATCCCAAAACTGGAACAAAATCCGACTCACCTATCCTAGCTTAGCCAAAGGGGAGACCGGATGTTCTAGATAATTAATTGATTCTTAAAGATTATGACATTACAATGCAGTGCTGTTGCTAAGGTAGGCAGGTGCCTTATCATCAGCAAAGCACTTTGCAAATGGTTATAGCACAATAAATAAGACTGAAAAATAGCTCCTAGTGTAGTATAAAAATAATCAAACAATTCATCTTCTGTGTGTCCTAATGGTAATGAGTGTGCCTACGTGATGCAGTTATATGCTTATTATAATGACGAGGATTCTATCCAAACTTGAAATACTAGAATATCTGCAACAATACACCACAGAATGATGGCTGATAATGTACCTTATTATAAATTCGACAGGTGTAAAGCTGAACGATGATTGGCTGCGCTTTGAAGTGCTGGAGTATATGCAACAATAAGTTCTGGCTTCTGTGAAGACACAATACCAGAGAATAACTGTTGTTTATGCACCTTATTATAAATTTGACAGGTGCAACATAGTAATATTTAATTATGACGTCACTGACAGGTGCAACATAGTAATATTTAATTATGACGTCACTGACAGGTGCAACAGTAATATTTAATTATGACGTCACTGACAGGTGCAACGTAGTAATATTTAATTATGACATCACTGACAGGTGCAACATAGTAATATTTAATTATGACGTCACTGATGGGTGCAACATAGTAATATTTAATTATTACGTCACTGACAGGTGCAACATAGTAATATTTAATTATGACGTCACTGACAGGTGCAACATAGTAATATTTAATTATGACATCACTAACAGGTGCAACATATTAATATTTAATTATGACGTCACTGACATGTGCAACGTAGTAATATTTAATTATGACGTCACTGACAGGTGAAACATAGTAATATTTAATTGTGACGTCACTGACAGGTGCAACGTAGTAATATTTAATTGTGACATCACTGACAGGTGCAACGTAGTAATATTTAATTGTAATGTCACTGACAGGTGCAACGTAGTAATATTTAATTGTGACGTCACTGACAGGTGCATTGTAGTAATATTTAATTGTGATGTCACTGACAGGTGCAATGTAGTAATATTTAATTGTGATGTCACTGACAGGTGCAACGTAGTAATATTTAATTGTGACGTCACTGACAAATGCAACATAGTAATATTAGTAATATTTATTTGTGACGTCACTGACAAATGCAACGTAGTAATATTTAATTATGACATCACTGACAAGTGCAACGTAGTAATATTTAATTATGACGTCACTGACTGGTGCAACATAGTAATATTTAATTGTGATGTCACTGACAGGGGCAACATAGTAATATTTAATTGTGACGTCACTGACAGGTGCAACATAGTAATATTTAATTATGACGTCACTGACAAGTGCAACATAGTAATATTTAATTGTGACGTCACTGACAAGTGCAATATAGTAATATTTAATTATGACGTCACTGACAAGTGCAACATAGTAATATTTAATTATGATGTCACTGACAAGTGCAACATAGTAATATTTAATTATGACGTCACTGACAAGTGCAACATAGTAATTTTTAATTATGTCGTCACTGACAAGTGCAACATAGTAATATTTGATTGTGACGTCACTGACAAGTGCAACATAGTAATATTTAATTATGATGTCACTGACAAGTGCAACATAGTAATATTTAATTATGACATCACTGACAAGTGCAACATAGTAATATTTAATTATGACGTTATTATGCCATGGCATAGGTCTTGAGCATCACATGTGGAATTATGGATTTATAAGTCGACATTGCTACTAATTTAGATGAATTTAAGATTCATTTTTATATTTTGACAAAGAGACACAGAAATAGCTGGAGTAATTTTGTTCTTACTTGGCTTCTGGTTGGAATATGCAGGTGTGCCTCTTAAGCTTCTTGGTTGGAAAGTCATTGCTCCGGGTGAAGTGATCAAATTTTGGCTTTTTAGCTATGAAAAAGGCCTTGCCTCACAAAATCTATAAAGCGTGCGCTTGTAACTATGAAATTTTAGTACACACACACGCACACGCGTGCACACACACAAACGGATACTCTCAACACTAGATTACACATCCAAGTTAGTTACATTTTACTTAGAACTGAACACAACTTTAAACTATTTCAAAGCTTAAGGCACAATTATTCAGTTGGTAATTCACTTAGAAGTTTGCCACGCTGCAAAGACTTTGACGACTAAAATTTTGATGTTAATTTGATGAAAGCCAGCGCAAGAAGAGCGGCACCTACTTTTCGGCTTGATTGCAAAATCATTGATCCAACAAACAGCCAAAACCAGAAACATGATTAGACCAGTGATGAAACAGATTAAATGTTAAGCCAATCAAAATCCAGCCTACTGACAACATCTAATGAGATGAATGCATGTAATACATTAAAGACAGATGATATAATCAGTTGTCGCGAGATTTACTCGCTCACTCTTTAATCCTAGAAATCGCAAGTCAAAAAGAATTCTAGTTGAAAATTGATGAACTCACAAACTACATCAGATCACGCAAAGAATAAAATGCTAAATGACACTGAGTTGATCAGGCACAATGTCATCACATAATAAATTTTATGAAATAAGATGCAGATTCAAGAATTATCATACCAAATATTTCCTTACATTTTTTAGATGAAAAGGGGGTTAGCAGGCTCACAAATGCCTGTTTTCCTAGTATAAGCAAATGACCTAAGACCACTTGCAATACGAACATCGACTACAATCATATTGGGTGTTTAAACATAATTCATGAAAAATTCCTGTAAGACAAGCATTGAATTTTTTTGCTCTATGAATACCACATGAACTAAAAATACATGTACACTAACAATCTGATATGAGGTTCATGTTGACATTGGCTAATGGGGTCAGAAATAACGGAATCCCGTTACGTCATGAAAATGGGGGTAAATCGGTTTATTGGGTGTTCCCCAAAATCTCTTAGATAAATTCATCAATGGTGGCAAGAATGAAGCCTGCTAGTCCCAGCATGTATAAATGATGATAACTGCTAGGGGTCTCAATTTATTTGAAAATGTTACTAAGTTTTGACTGCCTTCTCTCCTTTCTGCTTTCTCTGATGGTCATGTATGTTTGATCATTCAGATGAATGAATGTATGCGCAAGGGTGTTGGATACTATCTATATATATTTCCCATAAGAAAATATTGTCGATTGTTTTTCGTTAACTGATTATCTCCCCAATGCAGAGATATAACATCATAATCGGCTCTTGTTTATTTACTTAAACTAACACCTAAGTAATAACTGTGCTTTTTTTCCTTCCCTTTATCTGAAGGTTTCAATGTTTCAAATTCAAAGTTGCTCCTTTTGTTTTAGTTTTCTTTAGCAAAACCAAAAACTAATTGTCCTCATCTTATGTCGTTTCTGAAAATTCTCAAGATGTAGCGCTTGCGATAAAGAAATTAAATACAGTATAGGTGACAAAAGGCCTGATAATCTTTTTACCAGTAATGATTTTTTTAGCTTGCAGGAGAGGGACAAACTGATGACGAACTCGGACGAAAGTAGGGTTTTGGTAAGAAAGGGAATGCTTCCATGCCTGGCATGCAGGACATGGAAGCCTTCCATCTTGAAATGATGGGTAAAATGAAGAAGGCATTGAAAGACATTATGCCAGAGATGTTTCACAGCATGCTTCCTGGTTTATGTACTTCAGCATCTTCTTCATCTGCACCGGAGCAGTATAGCCCGCCTCTGGATCAGGTTTTCCTAGTAGTTGAGTACCAGTTTCCGAGTACGATCCAGAGGTGGTTCCCGTGTATCCAGGCTTAAGGCTTGCCTTGTCTGTAAACCCAAGAATGAGAGTTATGGCTTCGAACACCCGCTTATCGGACATTCTGGAGCAGCCAACAACTCCAAGTATTGAGGCTTCCATCAATGCCGATCCTGCCCAGGCTGATTTAGTCTTCTACACTGAGCCAACATCTAATCTTTCTGGGCAGAATGAAGAGTATATATTGTTAGAAAAGCTGGTTGATGGCTGTGGATTTGGCCACCTGTATGCCTCCTTCAGGGCAACCGGGTCACGTTACTCCCGCGAGAGTAAATTTTACGGCTCAATGGTTCGCTCGTGTTGGTCTTGATGGCTAGCTGTACCGATTCCCTCAGCTTTCCGAGAGATTTGATATGGAAGGTATGGGACATGGAGCCATGCATTGCATCCCGCATGAATGGGCCGCATGACGCCACAGCTCCGACTCCTGGTGTAGTCACGACTCGAGCCATGCCGACATTTGAGGGTCCATATGACTTGCATGGCTATCTAGGGGTATCAACGGCACCAGCCACCTATACACTTGGGAACGTAATGCAAGATGACAAAGGCCCTAGGCTCGTTAAGCATTCCCAGGTGGCCACTGAGGATGACTGGCTTGACGCTTGCCAATGGAAATCCAGGTGGCGCCGTCGACTGCCCAGCTGGACCAGTGCCTGTGGCTTCAGAGCAAGCCGACAATGAATGCCATGCCTGCTTTGCCCTACGCTGAATATATTGTGGACATGTTCAGCCAGGCAGAGGCTTCTATCAAGCCAGGTGGAAGGCCTCATGAGGTGACGTGGTATTGCCATATAAATTCTGAGCAATATCAGAAGTCCGGCATCACCCCAAAGCCATGTGCGGTCATCCACCTGGCTTGATAGAAGCCTCTGCCTGGCTGAACATGTCCACAATATATTCAGCGTAGGGCAAAGAAGGCATGGCATTCATTGTCGGCTTGCTCTGAAGCCACAGGCACTGGTCCAGCGGATGGAGAAGCTTTAGGTGAAGACACATGGCTTAGGTCCCATTCTGACATGCAATGCATGATACAAATTCCCTGTTGCGGGATACGGAAGAGAGTACAAGGGTGGTGATCTCAGCTCTGTACCATGTCTCTACTGCTACAAGGTGTGGTAGCAACATCCGCATCCTGAAAGCCATCGCCGGTTATGGTCCAGTGAGCCATCCATGATTGCATTAACCTGGCTCTGGATTACATGACGTGGTCGGTTACTGGGAGTTTCTGGGCATGATGCTAGTTTGCCCTGGACAACTTGTGCCCATCCTAGGAGCTGTTTAATGGGCTTTTTCCTGGTCTCTTTGGGGGTGAGGGATGCCAGCACTTCCAGGAGAGGGTAGCTGGTTATCAACTAGGGGATGCTGTGAGAGCAGTTCTCCGCAGGAAATGCATTCATGCAGTGCCCCCTGCGGCCCGCCCACAGCAGGCCAGAGGTGGCGGTGACCAAGTCATAAGCCAGCCACAAGCACTGCATAGGCCTAGGCCTCGCCAGTGCAGGCCAGCAGTTGGGGAGGGTGGGTGGGGTTGGGGTGTGTGTGTGGGGGGGTGATGTACCTGATGGTACTGCCCTCTCAAGGACCACAACAGTGTGGCTAGGACAAACACCAGAGATAGTGCAGCTCATGTACTTCTCGGGTCCACCTCTCCCTAAATGGACCCGTAGGAGGATGACTGACCTTCCACACACAAGAGTTGGAGCGGGTTACACAGGACCGCTTAGTCTTGCGATGGCTTTCAGTCTGGTATCACCCCAACTAGATATCAAACCCACCATCGCTTCTGTCTCTGGTGCCAATCTGGACTCAAAATCCAAGAGATCCAGATCAATGGTTGTTTCTTTTAAAGTCTGGGTTATATTGGAACTAGGCTGATATTTAGGAAATATCACTGAGTATCAGGATGGTAAGTATCAACTCTCTCGTGAATCCGTGATTTTGTTTATTACGTAATAGTACGGTTTGGCAAACAGAATGATATATCTGGTTTAAAATAATTAGTATCTCGCAGTCCGAGCGTGTAGTATAAATGTTTAAATAATCGTGAAGTACACCAGTACTGCGTACAAACGCGATACTAACATATGCCCATTGATAAAGATCATTCCCTTTTACACGTCACAGGTCAAATGTCACTTGAACAAGACAAATTTCTAATTAACCCATTTCATGTAAGAAAAATGATACTTCATCGCTACAAAATTGAAGAATGACGAGGTGTATTTGTTTCCTCTGATATTTAATAATAGTTTGGTGCTGAGCAGACTGGGGAATCTGGGTACCCCCTTTGAGTAATCACTAATCTATTCATGACTATGCAGCTTTCCCTCAGTGGATAGGAGAATTGAGACAGATCCATGTGTGTGCATGCTGAACTGCTGGACAATAGTCATCTTGTATTGTATTTAGGAGATCCATATGCTTGATTACTTTCCGTTAATGAGTATTCTACCATAAAGAAAATATATTATAATAATTAATTAATTTCTTTTTAGTAATTACTAATCTATTAATGACTATGCAGTGGTTTCAAAGTTTATTATCAGTAGCATTTATTAATTATTGTCTTTATTACTAAACCAACTAATGGCTGACCTATATTGACTAAAAACTAATTGCAAGTATGTACGTCATTTGAGAGAAATCTTGAGAACGGTCCTGTTTGCCACCTTTATGTGACACAACATTTTGTGAGTCATGAGTGCTCCAGGTGCAGCACATGTGACCTTGATTTTAGGTTAGCACCTGTGATTAATGGCCATGCGAGCTGTTCTTGAAGTTTCACCATGCCATCTCTGCCTTATGCTGAACACCATGTTCTGCCGGGCAAAGGAAGTGCTCAAAGCTCACTGGAAACTCGCCAAGGCCGTTTGCAAACTTTCATGGCGGTGTCATATTTCATCGGAGCAATTCACATAATACGCCATGGTCCCAAAGCCCCTGGTTCCCAGTCTGACACAGGACCACTATGTGCAAATGTCATGCGTTCTGCCAATACTGCATTACGTGATTCGCAGGAAAGTATGAGAGGCGCTCATCTTTTTGGGGGCGAAGGATGCAAGCACCTAAATGAGACAGTTATCCTGGTTATCAAACAGGGGTTGCTGTGGGAGCAATTTGAAGTGCTTCACAGAGAATGGGTACATGCAGTGCCCTGTGCTCCTCGGGTTCTGCAGCCAAGAAGAGGTGGCCATGTCAGAGGACAATCTCCTGTGCAGAGGAGGCCACGGCCATGCCAGCGTAGGCCAGGAGTGGGAGGGGAGCAGCCTTCACAGCCACAACCTGCAAAGCAACCTACAGTGCGAGGTGGGCGTGTTGCTAGCAGAGGAGGGCGTGAATCTGGCTGTGGAAATCGTGCCTGAGGGTGCGGTTCCGGCAAGGACCACAGTGTCATCAGGAGCAGCTCTGGAGTTATTGCCGCTCTTGGATTGTTGTGTTCTTCCTCAGCACCTAGATGGGCCTGTAGAAGGCCGTCTGGCCAATCACATCCAAGAGTGAAAGCGGGTGACAGAACCGCTTATTATTGCAGTGGCTGGTTACCATCTGGACTGGATCGCATTACACTCTGTATGGTTCCATGGCTCCGGCTCTGGGCATAGTCATGACTCTAGAAATACCTTGCGGGTCCATATGGCTTGCCTGGTTATACAGGGGTATCAACGGCACCAGTCATTAGTTCACCTGGAATAGCTATGGAAGATGACATAAGCCCTGGGCTCGTTGAGCATTCCCAGGTAGCTGCCGAGGTAGACTGCCTAAGATGCCTGCCAATGGCTGGTAATCATCAGACCAGATCTCCAGGTGGAGTCGTCAGCTATCCAGTGGGACCAGCGCCTGTGGCTTCAGGGTAGTCCAATGATGAACGCCCTGCCTTCTCTGCCATATGTTGAACATATAGGTATGTTTAGCCGGGCTAAAACTTCTATAAAGCCTTATAGATAGCGAAGGTTCTTTGTAAAGTGGCGCGGCGTTGGCGTATTAACCCTGATCAATATCAGAGGTACGCCGATTTCAGTCCTGAGAGCTGTCCAGGATGGTATTACCCTGGCTCTGGATTGCTTGACGAGATCGGTTACCTGGAGTTTCCGGACGAGGCGCAAGTTCGTCCTGAACAACTTATGCCCATCTCAGGACTTGTCCACTAGGGACACCTATAACAGGCCCTAGTCTTTTTGGAGATGAGGACTGTAAACACCTCCAGGAGACTATGACTCTGGTTAACTTCAGAGGGCGCTGCAAGGGCAATTTGAAGTGCTCCGCAGGGAATGCGTTAGCGCGACACCCCCTTTTGCCCATCCACAGCAGGCCAGAGGTGGTGGTGGCCAAGTTAGAGGCCAGCCACCAATGCAGCGTAGACCTACGCTACTCCAGCATGGGCTGGCAGTTTGAGGGATCCGGCTCCTGTCCAGACTTCCAAGCAGCGCACTCATCGAGGTGCGTGTAGTGCTGGTAGACGGGGGTGGGGTGCCGAGGATCTGGCATGGGTGTGTGCATATCTAATACTAGTGTTAGTGCCGCTCTTGCACTTCTCAGGCCCACATATCTCCCTAGATGGACCCGTGGGAGGCCGTCTGGCCTTGCACATGCAAGAGTGTGAGCGGGTCAGCCAGGACCGCTTACGGTTGTGATGGTTTCCAGCCTTGTATCACCCTGACTTGATAGCATATCCACCAGATGTCGCACCTGTCTCTGGTTCCAATCTGGACTCAAGATCCAAGAGATCCAGATCAACAGTTGGTGTATAGATGAAGAAATAAATTCCCTCATACAGAAACGAGTTATTCAACTGTTTTTATAGTGACAAAAAGCGCTGGAGGTTGGAGACCAATACTCACGCTCAAACCTCTAAACAAGTTTATCGACACACCGAGTTTCAAAATGGAAACAATAAGAACAGTGTTAGCGGGGTTGAGGAAAGGAATGTGGACGGCGTCCATAGATTTCAAGGATGCCTGTTTCCACATTCCAATAACGAAAAGCTTTCGTCGCTACCTGAGATTCGCCGTTCAGGGCCGCCAATGGGAATTCAGGGTTCTTTACGGGATCTTGATGGCTCCTCGGGTCTTCACTCGGGTGGTTCTTGCTATTACAGAATTCTTCCGCAGCAGAAATATAGCAGTCCACATGCACATAGATGACTGGCTGTTAAAAGCACACAATCAAGAAAGTCTATCAGCAAATCTGAAGATAGTTGTCAAACTTCTGACCTGTCTTGGCTGGATTATAAAATGTACACAAATCAGAGCTGACACCATCCCAGAAGTTTGTTTATCTGGGAATGTACTTTGATCTAGAGATAGGATATGTTTATCTGTCTCAGGAAAGAGTGGAAGCACTCATTTCAGTAATACAGTCAGTGTGCAACAGACATCATGTCCTGGCATGGGTTTAATTGAGAATGCTGGTTTTGATGGTTTCACCGGAATGAATCATTCCACAGGTGGCCTTACTCAGGCGGGCTATCTAGTTCTTTCTCATGATACAGTGGACCCAGAGTACGGGATCTCTGTACCTCTTATTCACCACCTCCAATGGTGGTTGAGGAGAGAAAATCTCCTAGCAGGAGTGATCCTGTCCCCCTCCCCATCCTCAAGTAAGGATGTATACGGATGCAGCGATGGAGGGCTGGGGAGCTTGCCTGGAAGAATCAAAGATATCACGGCTTTGGAATCTTGCTCAGTCAAAGGAACACATAAATCTGCTAGAAATGCATGCAGTAGTCTTAGCCTTGGAACATTTCTTATGGGATATACAAGGCAGGATAGTTCTAGTTCGTTCAGAAAACTTCACAGTAGTGACTTACATAAACCGCCAGGGCGGAATGAAGTCGGCCAGTCTGTATGATGACATGGAAACTGCTTTGCTGGTGCATGGACCACAGGATCACCTTGAAAGCAGCTCATATTCCAGGAAGGCTAAGTCTGCTAGCAAACTCATTGAGCCGAAGAATGCGTATGCTTCCCACAGAATGGCAACTAAATCAATGTGTGGCAAGAAGAATGCGAAGATGATGATGTACGTCTTTCTGAATCCAGATCAGAGCTACAGATGTGCTAGCTATCAGCTGCGAGGGAATGCATGCATATGCATTTCCTCCAGCAATCTTGATTCCAAAAATCCTGTAGAAAACCAGTGCCAAATGCTTCTAATCGCCATGAATTGGCCAAGCCGATCATAGTATATGGATCTGCTGGGCTTTCTGGTCTGCAATCTGGTTCTTTTGCCTTATGGAAAACATAATCTTCCAGGGCAGGCCCTGCACAACAATCCGTCAATTTTCCAATTGACTGCATGGATGTTGTCAAGGAATCCACAGTTAAGGAAGGCTTTTCTGAGCAAGCAGCCATGTTCATGGCCAAAGCCAGAAGGGGTCAACCTCCAGAGCTTATATCTATAAAATCAACAGATTTGCAGAATGGTGCTAAAAAATATGTTTTAATCCAATGTATGCATCTATTCAGGTAGTAGCTGAATTCCTCTGTCACCTGTATGATACAGCCTCAAGCCTAACTCCATTGCTGGCTATAAGTCGGCTTTAATGTCAGTTATCCCTTGCTTGGCAGATAGGAGAAGTGATGAAGTATGTAATCTAAATGCTTTAATCAAAGGAATTGGGTTATCTAAGACCAAGGAATCCCCCCACCGATTCCATCTTGGAGTTTATCGCTGGTACTCCAGATGCTAGCTGATAAACCCTTTGAACCACTAAGCACAATTCCAATGAAATTTTTAACGCTTAATATTGTATTTCTTATTGCCGTGGCCTCTGCTAGATGGAGAAGTAAAAACCATGCTCTATCAGCAGAGCTAGAGTGTTTTGTGGTTATGGGGAAGCCCTATGGCTTCTACCTAGAATTAATTTTATGGCTAAAAAAACAGTCCTTGTAATACCCTGGTTAGCCTATTATCTAAATCCACTACAGGCAAGTAAGTAAACATGGCCATGGCTCATGTCCGTGGCGTAGCGGTTTCCACGGCTCTATTTAATGGAGTGCCGGTGGATGATATTATGTCGGTAGCTCAGTGGCACTGTGAGTCTAGTTTTTCCGCCCATTATCTCCGTGACACCAACAACCCTCTCACCGTAACAATTTAAAAAAAAATTTTTTTTTAAATATTGTATATGAAGGCCATTGTTTGCAGTCTTTGCGGTTAAATTCTCTAGACACTCACTTTACAGCACTGCAATTTGTGGATGTCACAAACAAACATGGTTATTCCTTTGTTTGTCACATTTTCTGTAAAACAGTGATGATTTGTGTTTTATGTGGTTCAATCGTTTGAGAGTATACGAATGTGAAGCCTTTCATACGATGTCCTATAGTACATTGGCACTTGTACATAGAGAGCGTGTAGGACATTGATGTTTATCACTCCTTTTTTAAACAGGGGGAGGGGAGCACATGTTACATTATGGTCATTACTCTGTGTTGTGTTATCCGATGGTTAAATCACTTCCTGGTTGTGTTTTATACGCAACTTCAGACATTTATGCCGCAAACACAAAAGAGCTTGCTTCGCCTCCCTCCCACTGAATTCACTTAGGAATTCTGGTTATATCAATGAGTATCAGGGAGGTAAGTATACTCTTGAAGTTAAATAAACGAAATCACAGATTTATTTTTTCACAACAGAGTTGATATTAACTCCCTGATACGAACTTGGCCTGTATCCCCACAGAGGCATATTTTCACATTCCCATAGCAAGGAGCTTTTGACAGTACCTGAGATTCTACCATTTGGAATTTCCACGACTCCTCAGGTCTTTACCAGAGTGGTTCGGGCTATCACAACATACCTCCACGGGAGAAACAGCAGACCACACATAGCAGACCACACATACATAGACAACTGACTGTTAAAAGCACACGCGAAACAAAGTTTATCAGACAATCTTCAGACAGTTGTCAAAATTTTGACAGGTTTAGACTGTAATTCAGCAAGTGTGCAACAGTCACTATGTCCTGGCACTGGTCTACTTGAGAATGCTGGGGTTGATGGTCTGTAGAACCAGTCATACACCGGGCAGCATTACGCAGACATCCTATCCATTTATTTCTCATAACACAGTGGACCTAGAGTACAGGCTCTCTGTACTCAAAAGTACCAGTGCCTCTTATTCACCACCTCCAATGGCGATGAAGAGAGAAAATCTGGCAGGGCTGTTGTCCCCTCAGTCCACCCTGAATTCATGGTGTATACCGATGCATGGAGGGATGGGGAGCTAGCCTGGAAGAATCCAAAATATTAGGGCTTTGGAGTCTGGAACAGTCAAAAGAACCCTTCAATCTCCTAGAGATGAGAGCAGTAACCTTGCACTGGAAAATTTTCTCAAGAAAAACCAGGGAAAGTTTGTTCTTGTTCGTTCAGACAACTTATATCAATCACCATGGCGGAACGAAGTTACACGGGCTATATGATGACATGGAAACTGCTTTGCTGGTGCCTAGATCATGGAATTACCTTGAAAACAGATCATAATCTGGGATGGCTAAATGTCCTAGTGGACTCCTTGAGCCGCAGGATGAGCATAGTACCAGCGGAATGGCAACTGAATCAATGTGTGGCAGAGCGCCTGTTCATCCATTGGAGCAAGCCCAATATAGATCTATTCGCAACAAAAAAGAATGTGAAGATCCAAGTGCTATAGCAACAGGTGCTCTAGCTATCCGCTTGGAGGGAATGTATGCATATGCATACCCACCAACAATTCTGATTCTGATTGCCCCGAATTGAACTTCTATGTCTGCCATCCAGCTCCTCTGCGTCTGATAGACAACATAATCTTCCAGAGCAAGACTATGCACAACAATCCGTCAATGTTCTAATTGACTACATGGATGTTGTCAAGGAATCTACAATTAAGGTGGGCTTTTCTGAGCAAGCAGCCAATTTCATGGTCAATTCCAGAAGGGTGTCGACCTCCAGAGCATATAATTATAAAATCAACAGATTTTCAGAATGCTGCTCAACAAGATGTATTAATCCATTGGAAGCATCTATTCAGGTAGTAGCTGATCTCTTCTGACAATCATAACCTTCAGCCTGAAGCTGGATAGAAGTGAGCCTTTATGACTATTATTCCTTGCCTGGCTAATATGGGAAGTGACGAGTTAGCTAGTTTAAATATCTTAATCAAAGGGATGGGTAACTTGATACCGAGGAATCCTCCAACAATTCCATCTTGGAGTTTATGACTTGTCTTCAGTGATAAACCCCTTGAGCCACTAAGCGCAAGCAATTTCTCTGAAATTGTTAACACTTAAAACTGTTTTTCTTATCATTGCTGCCTCAGGTGGACGGAGAACTTAAATTCATGATTTGTAAGCTAAACCTTGTCGCTTTGTGCTGACATGGGAAGGCCTTAAGTGTCTACTTAGACTAAATTTTATGGCTAAAAACCAGTCTGAAATACCCTGGTCAGCCCATAACATTGCCTGCTTTAACAAGATTTGATCCAAACTCGAAAGCCTGGTGTCTGGTCCGAGCATTGATCCGTTACAAAGAACTTATGGAAGAATGGTGATCGGACACCAGCTCGTTATGGTTATCTAATATTAAACCCCATGGCAAAGTGTCCAGGGATACCATTTCAAGTGGATTGTGGAATGTATCCAATTTTGCCAGAAATCTGCAACCAGTAGGCAAGTCAGTTTGGCCAAGGCTCATAGTGTCCACGGTGTAGTGGCCTCCACAGCTCTATTCAACAGAGTTTCCGTTGAGGACATTATGAGGGTGGCACTGAGTCAAGTCTTACCTACCATTATTTACGTGATATGATTAACCCTCTTGCGATCGCGATTTTGAACAAATTAATCAAAATTGTAAATATTGTATATAATAGCCATTGGTCACATGTGTTACACCTGACATTAAGGAGCAGTAACACAGTCATGTTGCACATCTTTTGTCATCATGACTCAATGTGCGATTATTACTTTGAGTGATCACGATCGATTATTTAAGAATAATCGTGATTACTCAATTAATCAGCCTGAGTACAAATTAATACTCAACATATCCGAGAATTTGATCTTATACCTATGTCACTACTATACCTCCTATCTATTATACTGAGATGTAATAACTTTTGAATTTATTGGCCAATAATACCTCTAAATCAGAGGACAGCATTGAGCACTAAAGTAGCACCAACATATGCCATTATCTTTGTGGCCAAAACTGGAGAAAAATTACTCTCTAAAGCACTTCATAAACCAGCCCACTAAGTTTGTATAATAAATAAATTGATAACAGTTTAACAATGTTCAGATTTGTACCATAATCGATCGCAATTGAGCGCACTATCTGGCAATAATGCCTACCTCGGACACTATCTTGAAGTACGTTGGGCCTACAGTCCTAAAATAAACTGTTCAAGAAATTTATCTTGGGCCGCTTATTGGACAAGTAAACAAGATGCTTTTACTGAAAAGTCATTCTAGGGACAATATAAGTAAGCTGGGGTGGGACGTCTATTGACCAATTTCTGAAGCAGCCAGTAATATCGATCAAGTATAAAAGTATAGGAATGATCTTGAAATTTGGTAGTCAGGAACTGAAAGAGCCTAGCTTACCTTTCTATTGAAAGCAGAGTGACCTCTCTGACTACCGGGCGAGGATGGGTGAACTTAATTGAATGACCTTGACCGTTAGCCTATAAACGTGTCCCAGTTTCTAGACTGAATTTAGCTGATTAGAATGGTCAAAATCATGGGCAGCAGAGATTAAGTTTAAACTAAATCGATCAAGTAAAATTAAAGTTTAGACTGCCCTGTGTTAAGGATGTCTTGGTTTATGTGAAACCGGATTAGTTAATTTAGATTCAGGATGTGGTTTTGGCAAAAAATTAAATGACTTGCATCCCAAAACTGGAAAACCCACAAATTAAGTAAGGTGTGCACAGTACAATCAACTATGGATTAACCAGTTAGACCGAAACTATTACGAGTGCTAAAACCAGGTAAGATGGCCTTACACGTTCAACGTGACACAAGTAAAACCAGGTAAGATGGCCTTACACGTTCAATGTGACACAAGTAAAACCAGGTAAGATGGCCTTACACGTTCAACGTGACACAAGTAAGCCCAGGTAAGATGGCCTTACACATTCAACGTGACACAAGTAAACCCAGGTAAGATGGCCTTACACGTTCAATGTCACACAAGTAAAACCAGGTAAGATGGCCTTACACGTTCAACGTGACACAAGTAAAACCAGGTAAGATGGCCTTACACGTTCAACGTGACACAAGTAAAATTAATTATGTGAGCGCACACAAATATTAATAATTGGCTCAAGTTAATCGCTACACTAAGCTAACCACTGTCGACGAATTAAGTTCTTTCGACCAGATAACTTCAGAAACTTAGGCTTACAGTTATCAAAATTTATAAGTTAGCAAGATGCTAAACTCTCGTTCTTTCGACCAGAACTTCCAGAAACTTAGGTCTACCATTATCAAAATGTTAGAAGTTAACAAGATACCGCGTAAGAGAAGGAATTTTGGACACGTCTGTAGTTTTATGAAAATGTCTTAAAAGGAAAAATATGCACAAAGTACATGCTACCAAGATCAGCAGGTCTGCCTGAAAATAACTCCAATTTGACATGCTCCCATATTACCACTAAATGCTGTCGGAGACCCTGGTCAAGAAAGCATCCGTCAAAGAATATGAGAGGAATTCCGTCAAATAACGGCTCAAAATCATTGCACTGCGCATTACAACAGTCTCCTATGACTAGTTAAATAATAATAACCACTCACCCGATGAACACGTTCCCACACTAAATGTGGCCAGCTACCTAACAGACATTGATCCAGCTGCGCTGTCAAACTCCAATAATGTTAATTTCTTGAAACGTGACATGTAAACACTGAGCAAGAAGTAGAATGTCCCTCTCACTTGTACAAAATAAGGAGAATCAAATTCTATCAACCGCTTCAAAACTCGTAGCATGATTGAATTGAAAATTGACACAGCTGTGACAAAATTTGATCTGACTGACATCTTTCCTTCAATATAGATGTAAAATGAAGCCATACTGTGACACTCACAATGTCATATATTTACTCACAAACACATCTTGTCACAAACAGTATATGGGGGTGGGGGAGAATCAAATCCTCACGATCCTGAGAATCCTGATAAAACTCATATCAGAAAAGAACAAGAGAAATATTGGATGCACCAGCCCCATATGCTGGATCCTATAGGGATCAATCATGAAAACTGGTGATTTTATGATCTGAGTTATTTTATGCTAATTAGAATCACCAGACTCCATGTCATGGCAACTCTTCTATGACGTCCTAATAAGACGTCACCAAATGCCATCACACTGATCACCGATAGCAATCTCTGTTACAGTAATAATAACTATCTCTTACATCTTGTTATGTGGTTGCTTTCAGATTATGATGGTGGTGAATATTCTGATACATATGATGAATATGACTGACCTTTGACCTCTGAGCGTGTGCGACCAGCGATGTTTTCCGTCAGACATGAGGTGTTCTGAGCAGTGAGCTAGCAGTCAGTCCAGGAAGTCTATTTTAATTGAAAATGACAGAAGATAAAGTTCAGTGTGCATGGTAGTGGAACATTTATACACTCATCATCGTGGGACACCAGATGGAAAGTCCTCTCTCCCACACAAATGACACTGTTCCAGTGTGACAATTAGCCAATCATTATGGAGCTGTGTGGCACCGAAACATCATATCTGTTTTGATATGATGCTGACCTAAGTAAAGATTGTGTCCTGATATGTGGGCATGTGCACTATGTCAGAAGAATGCTCTTCACATTAGTGTTATAGACACCTGCTTGTTCTGACAACATATAACGTTAAGAATACAAATCTGTGTAATAAACTATGTATTAATTATACATATGAATTTTTTGTCGGTCCCTTTAACGGCAAAATTAGGGGTGCAGGACATCTCGTACCATCGCCAACTCGTACCAACCGGATGGTCAACTCGTATCAGTTTTGGGACAACTCGTACCAAAGCATGGTCAACTCGTACCATGATTACTTCCATTATTAATATGGTACGAGTTCACCATGCTCTAGTACGAGTTGTCTCAGAACATGGTACGAGTTGTCTCAGAACATTGTACGAGTTGTCTCAGAACATGGTACGAGCTGTCTCAGAACATGGTATGAGTTGGCCGTCGATTTTGGTACGAGTTGACTTAATATATGGTATGAATGCCCTTAAAATCTGGTACGAGTAAGTCTGCATTAGTGCACATGTTTGTACATCATTACCAACTTTGTTCTTGAGAAAATTACATAAGGTGTGTGTGTGTGTGTGTGTGTGTGTGTGTGTGTGTGCGTGTGCGCGTGTGGTGTGTGTGTGTGTGTGTGCGTGTGCGAGTGTGGTGTGTGTGTGTGTGCGCACGCTTTAACACTTTCTAAGCTTAAGCCAATTGAGACAGGGAACATTTTTGTATCAAAAATAGCAATATAGAGATATTACCCATATAACACAGCTTACTGGGCCAATATCGGGCCGCTACCATGCCGATACTTTCAATATAATGGCATCGATCCAGCACCTTACGCAGCACCAAAAACAGCAACTAGTCTTTCCGGCAGTTTTGCGTAATATAAATAATGGCAACTAATTGTTTTTCATTTGTAACATCATGCTACAAAACCTTTTCTCCACTAAACAGACTGAATGCGTTGTATTACCCCGTGGGCGACATTATCTATTAGACATTCTTGGCATTGTGACTAGGGACTACAAAATTTAGGGGTGGGATCAGTGGGCTAAGACAGTTGTGCATGAATGGGTGGGCCTACAAAATTGTACACAAAAATTCTCATCCCACTAACACCCAACTGAAGGTCTATATTTATGTAAATTATGTACAGAAATGCAGGAGATGGCATCTGAGCAGACAAATTTGTCAAATATCCGCGATCGGCTGCCATGAGGTGTAAAGTGTCTATTGTTGTTAGGTTTTAGCTTTTGATCCCAAAATTGGCCCACATCTTCAGGACTCCATGGACAAACAAGACGAAACACTCCACACTCGAATCAAAGGTGCATATTCACCCCAAACTACTGGAAAAGACGATTGTTAAAATTGTATAGTTTTAGAGGTTACATTTGTGTACATCAATGTAATGAAACGAATAAATTTTGTTGCGACAAATAAATATAGGCACAATTTAATCCTCTAAAATTATACAATCTTAAAACTTATTTTCAAACATTTTGTTGTCAATATAAACTAGGATTGTGCGATTATTGCTTTGAGTGCTCGCGATCGAATATTTAATTGATTAATTACCAATATATAATAACAAAGGTATATATGCATGACAATTTTTGAAAATGTATCAGTGGAATGCTTGGCTTGATAGTTGAGCCAGTCATTCCAGTGATACATTTTCAGAAATAGTTTACTCTTGGCCTGCAAATGGACATACATTCACTGAGCAAAATGACAATCGCATTAAAGAGTAATTAAATTGCAGGTTTTGAAATATTTTATGCAGTAGAGATTATTCACGATTATTTTATTATTTAATTTTTAACCATAAATTAACGATTTAAAGAATGATCGTGATTTTCGATTTAATCACGTAATCACGCAATCCTAATATGCACCTTATAGCCATGCTTCTAGAGACACCTGTAAAAATCCATGCAGATAAAATATGTGGGGGGTGGGGGTGAGGTTTGTAGCACCTCGGAGCTTTATCGCACCCACGCACCAACGCAATTTTTTTACATAGGTTTTACAAAAAGGTCCCCCCCCCCACCACCACCTAGATGCGCCACTGTGATTACGCTCGTCTACATGGCGACAGATGCACGTACATGACCAAGCACTGTGCTGTGATGCATGATATTTTGATAAATCTTTACAAAAAAAATGCCTAAATAGGCCTAATTTTATAAAAAAATAAAAATGCTATTGCCGTCTGAACATTTAAAAATGTATTTTTAAAGTGATGTGTTCATTGCATTTTGACCCTTTAACCCCCAAATTTATTAAAGAAAATTTCAACTTTCTCATAGAAATGTCCATTTGCAGACCAAGAGAAGACTATTTTTGAAAATTTACCACTGGAATGACTGGCTTGTTTATCGAGCCAGTCATTCATGGTAAATTTTCAAAAATTGTCTTGATCTGCAAATGGACATTTCTCAAGACCACCGAAGAAGCTGATATGAGTATTAAATGGTTAAGAAAAATATAAAATAATTAGATTAAATGTCATTGCAGTCTAAGGAGATTAAATGTCATTGCAGTCTAAGGAGATTAACTGTCATTGCAGTCTAAGGAGATTAAATGTCATTGCAGTCTAAGGAGATTAAATGTCATTGCAGTCTAAGGAGATTAAATGTCATTGCAGTCTAAGGAGATTAAATGTCATTGCAGTCTAAGGAGATTAAATGTCATTGCAGTCTAAGGAGATTAAATGTCATTGCAATCTAAGGAGATTAAATGTCATTGCAGTCTAAGGAGATTAAATGTCATTGCAGTCTAAGGAGATTAAATGTCATTGCAGTCTAAGGAGATTAAATGTCATTGCAATCTAAGGAGATTAAATGTCATTGCAGTCTAAGGAGATTAAATGTCATTGCAGTCTAAGGAGATTAAATGTCATTGCAATCTAAGGATATTAAATGTCATTGCAATCTAAGGAGGTTAAATGTCATTGCAGTCTAAGGAGATTAAATGTCATTGCAGTCTAAGGAGATTAAATGTCATTGCAGTCTAAGGAGATTAAATGTCATTGCAGTCTAAGGAGATTAAATGTCATTGCAATCTAAGGAGATTAAATGTCATTGCAGTCTAAGGAGATTAAATGTCATTGCAGTCTAAGGAGATTAAATGTCATTGCAATCTAAGGAGATTAAATGTCATTGCAGTCTAAGGAGATTAAATGTCATTGCAGTCTAAGGAGATTAAATGTCATTGCAGTCTAAGGAGATTAAATGTCATTGCAGTCTAAGGAGATTAAATGTCATTGCAGTCTAAGGAGGTTAAATGTCATTGCAGTCTAAGGATGTTAAATGTCATTGCAGTCTAAGGAGGTTAAATGTCATTGCAGTCTAAGGAGGTTAAATGTCATTGCAGTCTAAGGAGATTAAATGTCATTGCAGTCTAAGGAGATTAAATGTCATTGCAGTCTAAGGAGATTAAATGTCATTGCAGTCTAAGGAGATTAAATGTCATTGCAGTCTAAGGAGGTTAAATGTCATTGCAGTCTAAGGAGATTAAATGTCATTGCAGTCTAAGGAGATTAAATGTCATTGCAGTCTAAGGATATTAAATGTCATTGCAGTCTAAGGAGGTTAAATGTCATTGCAGTCTAAGGAGATTAAATGTCATTGCAGTCTAAGGAGGTTAAATGTCATTGCAGTCTAAGGAGGTTAAATGTCATTGCAGTCTAAGGAGGTTAAATGTCATTGCAGTCTAAGGATATTAAATGTCATTGCAGTCTAAGGATGTTAAATGTCATTGCAGTCTAAGGAGGTTAAATGTCATTGCAGTCTAAGGAGATTAAATGTCATTGCAGTCTAAGGAGGTTAAATGTCATTGCAGTCTAAGGAGGTTAAATGTCATTGCAGTCTAAGGAGGTTAAATGTCATTGCAGTCTAAGGAGGTTAAATGTCATTGCAGTCTAAGGAGATTAAATGTCATTGCAGTCTAAGGAGATTAAATGTCATTGCAGTCTAAGGAGATTAAATGTCATTGCAGTCTAAGGAGATTAAATGTCATTGCAGTCTAAGGAGGTTAAATGTCATTGCAGTCTAAGGAGGTTAAATGTCATTGCAGTCTAAGGAGGTTAAATGTCATTGCAGTCTAAGGAGGTTAAATGTCATTGCAGTCTAAGGAGGTTAAATGTCATTGCAGTCTAAGGAGGTTAAATGTCATTGCAGTCTAAGGAGGTTAAATGTCATTGCGGTCTAAGGAGGTTAAATGTCATTGCAGTCTAAGGATGTTAAATGTCATTGCAGTCTAAGGATGTTAAATGTCATTGCAGTCTAAGGATGTTAAATGTCATTGCAGTCTAAGGATGTTAAATGTCATTGCAGTTTAAGGAGGTTAAATGTCATTGCAGTCTAAGGATGTTAAATGTCATTGCAGTCTAATGATGTTAAATGTCATTGCAGTCTAAGGATGTTAAATGTCATTGCAGTCTAAGGATGTTAAATGTCATTGCAGTCTAAGGAGGTTAAATGTCATTGCAGTCTAAGGATGTTAAATGTCATTGCAGTCTAAGGATGTTAAATGTCATTGCAGTCTAAGGATGTTAAATGTCATTGCAGTCTAAGGAGGTTAAATGTCATTGCAGTCTAAGGAGGTTAAATGTCATTGCAGTCTAAGGAGCTTAAATGCCATTGCAGTCTAAGGAGGTTAAATGTCATTGCGGTCTAAGGATGTTAAATGTCATTGCAGTCTAAGGATGTTAAATGTCATTGCGGTCTAAGGATGTTAAATGTCATTGCAGTCTAAGGAGGTTACATGTCATTGCAGTCTAAGGAGATTAAATGTCATTGCAGTCTAAGGAGGTTAAATGCCATTGCAGTCTAAGGAGGTTAAATGTCATTGCAGTCTAAGGATGTTAAATGTCATTGCAGTCTAAGAAGGTTAAATGTCATTGCAGTCTAAGGAGATTAAATGTCATTGCAGTCTAAGGAGATTAAATGTCATTGCAGTCTAAGGAGATTAAATGTCATTGCAGTCTAAGGAGGTTAAATGTCATTGCAGTCTAAGGAGGTTAAATGCCATTACAGTCTAAGGGGGTTAAATGTCATTGCGGTCTAAGGAGGTTAAATGTCATTGCAGTCATTAAATGTTATTGCAGTCTAAGGGGGTTACCTGTCATTGCAGTCTAAGGATGTTAAATGTCATTGCAGTCTAAGGATGTTAAATGTCATTGCAGTCTAAGGAGGTTAAATGTCATTGCAGTCAAAGGAGGTTACCTGTCATTACAGTCTAAGGAGGTTACCTGTCATTGCGATCTAAGAAGGTTAAATGTCATTGCAGTCTAAGGATGTTAAATGTCATTGCAGGCTAAGGGGGTTACCTGTCATTGCAGTCTAAGGATGTTAAATGTCATTGCAGTCTAAGGAGGTTAAATGTCATTGCAGTCTAAGGAGGTTAAATGTCATTGCAGTCTAAGGAGCTTAAATGCCATTGCAGTCTAAGGAGGTTAAATGTCATTGCAGTCTAAGGATGTTGAATGTCATTGCAGTCTAAGGAGGTTAAATGTCATTGCAGTCTAAGGAGGTTAAATGTCATTGCAGTCTAAGGATGTTAAATGTCATTGCAGTCTAAGGAGATTAAATGTCATTGCAGTCTAAGGAGGTTAAATGTCATTGCAGTCTAAGGAGTTTAAATGTCATTGCAGTCTAAGGAGGTTAAATGTCATTGCAGTCTAAGGAGGTTAAATGTCATTGCAGTCTTAGGGATGTTAAATGTCATTGCAGTCTAAGGATATTAAATGTCATTGCTGTCTAAGGATGTTAAATGTCATTGCAGTCTAATGATGTTAAATGTCATTGCAGTCTAAGGCTGTTAAATGTCATTGCAGTCTAAGGATGTTAAATGTCATTGCAGTCTAAGGAGGTTAAATGTCATTGCAGTCTAAGGAGGTTAAATGTCATTGCAGTCTAAGGAGGTTAAATGTCATTGCAGTCTAAGGAGGTTAAATGTCATTGCAACCTAAGGATGTTAAATGTCATTGCGGTCTAAGGAGGTTACCTGTCATTGCGGTCTAAGGAGGTTAAATGTCATTGCAGTCTAAGGATGTTAAATGTCATTGCAGTCTAAGGAGGTTAAAGGTCATTGCAGTCTTAAGGATGTTAAATGTCATTGCAGTCTAAGGAGGTTAAATGTCATTGCGGTCTAAGGATATTAAATGTCATTGCGGTCTAAGGATGTTAAATGTCATTGCGGTCTAAGGATGTTAAATGTCATTGCGGTCTAAGGATGTTAAATGTCATTGCGGTCTAAGGATGTTAAATGTCATTGCGGTCTAAGGATGTTAAATGTCATTGCGGTCTAAGGATGTTAAATGTCATTGCAGTCTAACTATGTTAAATGTCATTGCAGTCTAAGGATGTTAAATGTCATTGCAGTTTAAGGAGGTTAAATGTCATTGCTGTCTAAGGATGTTAAATGTCATTGCAGTCTAATGATGTTAAATGTCATTGCAGTCAAACGATGTTAAATGTCATTGCAGTCTAAGGATGTTAAATGTCATTGCAGTCTAAGGAGATTAAATGTCATTGCAGTCTAAGGAGGTTACCTGTCATTACAGTCTAAGGAGGTTACCTGTCATTGCGATCTAAGAAGGTTAAATGTCATTGCAGTCTAAGGATGTTAAATGTCATTGCAGGCTAAGGGGGTTACCTGTCATTGCAGTCTAAGGATGTTAAATGTCATTGCAGTCTAAGGATGTTAAATGTCATTGCAGTCTAAGGAGGTTAAATGTCATTGCAGTCTAAGGAGGTTAAATGTCATTGCAGTCTAAGGAGCTTAAATGCCATTGCAGTCTAAGGACGTTAAATGTCATTGCAACCTAAGGATGTTGAATATCATTGCAGTCTAAGGAGGTTAAATGTCATTGCAGTCTAAGGAGGTTAAATGTCATTGCAGTCTAATGATGTTAAATGTCATTGCAGTCTAAGGCTGTTAAATGTCATTGCAGTCTAAGGATGTTAAATGTCATTGCAGTCTAAGGATGTTAAATGTCATTGCAGTCTAAGGAGATTAAATGCCATTGCAGTCTAAGGAGATTAAATGTCATTGCAGTCTAAGGAGGTTACATGTCATTGCAGTCTAAGGAGGTTACATGTCATTGCAGTCTAAGGAGATTACATGTCATTGCAGTCTAAGGAGATTAAATGTCATTGCAGTCGAGGTTAAATGTCATTGCAGTCTTAAGGACTTTAAATGTCATTGCAGTCTAAGGCTGTTAAATGTCATTGCAGTCTAAGGCTGTTAAATGTCATTGCAGTCTAAGGATGTTAAATGCCATTGCAGGCTAAGGAGGTTAAATGTCATTGCAGTCTAAGGAGATTAAATGTCATTGCAGTCTAAGGAGATTAAATGTCATTGCAGTCTAAGGAGATTAAATGTCATTGCAATCTAAGGAGGTTAAATGTCATTGCAGTCTAAGGAGGTTAAATGCCATTACAGTCTAAGGAGGTTAAATGTCATTGCAGCCTAAGGATGTTAAATGTCATTGCAGTCTAAGGAGGTTAAATGTCATTGCGGTCTAAGGAGGTTAAATGTCATTGCAGTCATTAAATATCATTGCAGTCTAAGGGGGTTAAATGTCATTGCGGTCTAAGGAGGTTACATGTCATTGCAGTCATTAAATGTTATTGCAGTCTAAGGGGGTTACCTGTCATTGCAGTCTAAGGATGTTAAATGTCATCACAGTCTAAGGATGTTAAATCTCATTGCAGTGTAAGGAGGTTAAATGTCATTGCAGTCAAAGGAGGTTACCTGTCATTGCAGTCTAAGGATGTTAAATGTCATTGCAGTCTAAGGATGTTAAATGTCATTGCAGGCTAAGGGGGTTACCTGTCATTGCAGTCTAAGGATGTTAAATGTCATTGCAGTCTAAGGATGTTAAATGTCATTGCAGTCTAAGGAGGTTAAATGTCATTGCAGTCTAAGGAGGTTAAATGTCATTGCAGTCTAAGGAGCTTAAATGCCATTGCAGTCTAAGGAGCTTAAATGTCATTGCAACCTAAGGATGTTGAATGTCATTGCAGTCTAAGGATGTTAAATGTCATTGCAGTCTAAGGATGTTGAATGTCATTGCAGTCTAGGGAGGTTAAATGTCATTGCAGTCTAAGGAGCTTAAATGTCATTGCGGTCTAAGGATGTTAAATGTCATTGCGGTCTAAGGATGTTAAATGTCATTGCGGTCTAAGGATGTTAAATGTCATTGCAGTCTAAGGAGGTTACATGTCATTGCAGTCTAAGGAGATTAAATGTCATTGCAGTCTAAGGAGGTTAAATGCCATTGCAGTCTAAGGAGGTTAAATGTCATTGCAGCCTAAGGATGTTAAATGTCATTGCAGTCTAAGAAGCTTAAATGTCATTGCAGTCTAAGGAGATTAAATGTCATTGCGGTCTAAGGATGTTAAATGTCATTGCAGTCTAAGGAGGTTACATGTCATTGCAGTCTAAGGAGATTAAATGTCATTGCAGTCTAAGGAGGTTAAATGTCATTGCAGCCTAAGGATGTTAAATGTCATTGCAGTCTAAGAAGGTTAAATGTCATTGCAGTCTAAGGAGATTAAATGTCATTGCGGTCTAAGGAGGTTAAATGTCATTGCAGTCATTAAATATCATTGCAGTCTAAGGGGGTTAAATGTCATTGCGGTCTAAGGAGGTTAAATGTCATTGCAGTCATTAAATGTTATTGCAGTCTAAGGGGTTACCTGTCATTGCAGTCTAAGGATGTTAAATGTCATTGCAGTCTAAGGATGTTAAATGTCATTGCAGTTTAAGGAGGTTAAATGTCATTGCTGTCTAAGGATGTTAAATGTCATTGCAGTCTAATGATGTTAAATGTCATTGCAGTCAAACGATGTTAAATGTCATTGCAGTCTAAGGATGTTAAATGTCATTGCAGTCTAAGGAGATTAAATGTCATTGCAGTCTAAGGAGGTTACCTGTCATTACAGTCTAAGGAGGTTACCTGTCATTGCGATCTAAGAAGGTTAAATGTCATTGCAGTCTAAGGATGTTAAATGTCATTGCTGGCTAAGGGGGTTACCTGTCATTGCAGTCTAAGGATGTTAAATGTCATTGCAGTCTAAGGATGTTAATGTCATTGCAGTCTAAGGAGGTTAAATGTCATTGCAGTCTAAGGAGGTTAAATGTCATTGCAGTCTAAGGAGCTTAAATGCCATTGCAGTCTAAGGAGGTTAAATGTCATTGCAACCTAAGGATGTTGAATATCATTGCAGTCTAAGGAGGTTAAATGTCATTGCAGTCTAAGGAGGTTAAATGTCATTGCAGTCTAATGATGTTAAATGTCATTGCAGTCTAAGGCTGTTAAATGTCATTGCAGTCTAAGGATGTTAAATGTCATTGCAGTCTAAGGATGTTAAATGTCATTGCAGTCTAAGGAGGTTAAATGTCATTGCTGTCTAAGGATGTTAAATGTCATTGCAGTCTAATGATGTTAAATGTCATTGCAGTCAAACGATGTTAAATGTCATTGCAGTCTAAGGATGTTAAATGTCATTGCAGTCTAAGGAGATTAAATGTCATTGCAGTCTAAGGAGGTTACCTGTCATTACAGTCTAAGGAGGTTACCTGTCATTGCAATCTAAGAAGGTTAAATGTCATTGCAGTCTAAGGATGTTAAATGTCATTGCAGGCTAAGGGGGTTACCTGTCATTGCAGTCTAAGGATGTTAAATGTCATTGCAGTCTAAGGATGTTAAATGTCATTGCAGTCTAAGGAGGTTAAATGTCATTGCAGTCTAAGGAGCTTAAATGCCATTGCAGTCTAAGGACGTTAAATGTCATTGCAACCTAAGGATGTTGAATATCATTGCAGTCTAAGGAGGTTGAATGTCATTGCAGTCTAAGGAGGTTAAATGTCATTGCAGTCTAATGATGTTAAATGTCATTGCAGTCTAAGGCTGTTAAATGTCATTGCAGTCTAAGGATGTTAAATGTCATTGCAGTCTAAGGATGTTAAATGTCATTGCAGTCTAAGGAGATTAAATGCCATTGCAGTCTAAGGAGATTAAATGTCATTGCAGTCTAAGGAGGTTAAATGTCATTGCAGTCTAAGGATATTAAATGTCATTGCAGTCTAAGGAGATTAAATGTCATTGCAGTCTAAGGAGATTAAATGTCATTGCAGTCTAAGGAGATTAAATGTCATTGCAGTCTAAGGAGGTTAAATGTCATTGCAGTCTAAGGAGGTTAAATGTCATTGCAGTCTAAGGAGGTTAAATGTCATTGCAGTCTAAGGAGATTACATGTCATTGCAGTCTAAGGAGATTAAATGTCATTGCAGTCTAAGGAGATTAAATGTCATTGCAGTCTAAGGAGATTAAATGTCATTGCAGTCTAAGGAGATTAAATGTCATTGCAGTCTAAGGAGATTAAATGTCATTGCAATCTAAGGAGATTAAATGTCATTGCAGTCTAAGGAGATTAAATGTCATTGCAGTCTAAGGAGATTAAATGTCATTGCAGTCTAAGGAGGTTAAATGTCATTGCAGTCTAAGGAGGTTAAATGTCATTGCAGTCTAAGGAGGTTAAATGTCATTGCAGTCTAAGGAGGTTAAATGTCATTGCAGTCTAAGGATGTTGAAATGTCATTGCGGTCTAAGGATGTTAAATGTCATTGCGGTCTAAGGATGTTAAATGTCATTGCAGTCTAAGGATGTTAAATGTCATTGCAGTTTAAGGAGGTTAAATGTCATTGCTGTCTAAGGATGTTAAATGTCATTGCAGTCTAATGATGTTAAATGTCATTGCAGTCTAAGGATGTTAAATGTCATTGCAGTCTAAGGAGGTTAAATGTCATTTGCAGTCTAAAGATGTTAAATGTCATTGCAGTTTAAGGAGGTTAAATGTCATTGCAGTCTAAGGATGTTAAATGTCATTGCAGTCTAAGGATGTTAAATGTCATTGCAGTCTAAGGATGTTAAATGTCATTGCAGTCTAAGGATGTTAAATGTCATTGCAGTCTAAGGAGGTTAAATGTCATTGCAGTCTAAAGATGTTAAATGTCATTGCAGTCTAAGGCGGTTACCTGTCATTGCAGTCTAAGGATGTTAAATGTCATTGCAGTCTAAGGATGTTAAATGTCATTGCAGTCTAAGGAGGTTAAATGTCATTGCAGTCTAAGGAGGTTAAATGTCATTGCAGTCTAAGGAGCTTAAATGCCATTGCAGTCTAAGGAGGTTAAATGTCATTGCAGTCTAAAGATGTTAAATGCCATTGCGGTCTAAGGATGTTAAATGTCATTGCGGTCTAAGGATGTTAAATGTCATTGCGGTCTAAGGATGTTGAATGTCATTGCAGTCTAAGGAGGTTACATGTCATTGCAGTCTAAGGAGATTAAATGTCATTGCAGTCTAAGGAGGTTAAATGCCATTGCAGTCTAAGGAGGTTAAATGTCATTGCAGCCTAAGGATGTTAAATGTCATTGCAGTCTAAGGAGGTTAAATGTCATTGCAGTCTAAGGAGATTAAATGTCATTGCAGTCTAAGGAGATTAAATGTCATTGCAGTCTAAGGAGATTAAATGTCATTGCAGTCTAAGGAGATTAAATGTCATTGCAGTCTAAGGAGATTAAATGTCATTGCAGTCTAAGGAGATTAAATGTCATTGCAATCTAAGGAGGTTAAATGTCATTGCAGTCTAAGGAGGTTAAATGCCATTACAGTCTAAGGAGGTTAAATGTCATTGCAGCCTAAGGATGTTAAATGCCATTACAGTCTAAGGAGGTTAAATGTCATTGCAGCCTAAGGATGTTAAATGTCATTGCAGTCTAAGGAGGTTAAATGTCATTGCGGTCTAAGGAGGTTAAATGTCATTGCAGTCATTAAATATCATTGCAGTCTAAGGGGGTTAAATGTCATTGCGGTCTAAGGAGGTTACATGTCATTGCAGTCATTAAATGTTATTGCAGTCTAAGGGGGTTACCTGTCATTGCAGTCTAAGGATGTTAAATGTCATCACAGTCTAAGGATGTTAAATCTCATTGCAGTGTAAGGAGGTTAAATGTCATTGCAGTCAAAGGAGGTTACCTGTCATTGCAGTCTAAGGAGGTTAAATGTCATTGCAGTCTAAGGATGTTAAATGTCATTGCAGTCTAAGGATGTTAAATGTCATTGCAGTCTAAAGATGTTAAATGTCATTGCAGTCTAAGGGGGTTACCTGTCATTGCAGTCTAAGGATGTTGAATGTCATTGCAGTCTAAGGATGTTAAATTTCATTGCAGTCTAGGGAGGTTAAATGTCATTGCAGTCTAAGGAGGTTAAATGTCAATGCAGTCTAAGGAGCTTAAATGCCATTGCAGTCTAAGGAGGTTAAATGTCATTGCGGTCTAATGATGTTAAATGTCATTGCGGTCTAAGGATGTTAAATGTCATTGCGGTCTAAGGATGTTAAATGTCATTGCAGTATAAGGAGGTTACATGTCATTGCAGTCTAGGGAGATTAAATGTCATTGCAGTCTAAGGAGGTTAAATGCCATTGCAGTCTAAGGAGGTTAAATGTCATTGCAGCCTAAGGATGTTAAATGTCATTGCAGTCTAAGAAGGTTAAATGTCATTGCAGTCTAAGGAGATTAAATGTCATTGCAGTCTAAGGAGATTAAATGTCATTGCAGTCTAAGGAGATTAAATGTCATTGCAATCAAAGGAGGTTAAATGTCATTGCAGTCTAAGGAGGTTAAATGCCATTACAGTCTAAGGGGGTTAAATGTCATTGCGGTCTAAGGAGGTTAAATGTCATTGCAGTCATTAAATGTTATTGCAGTCTAAGGGGGTTACCTGTCATTGCAGTCTAAGGATGTTAAATGTCATCGCAGTCTAAGGATGTTAAATCTCATTGCAGTGTAAGGAGGTTAAATGTCATTGCAGTCAAAGGAGGTTACCTGTCATTACAGTCTAAGGAGGTTACCTGTCATTGCGATCTAAGAAGGTTAAATGTCATTGCAGTCTAAGGATGTTAAATGTCATTGCAGGCTAAGGGGGTTACCTGTCATTGCAGTCTAAGGATGTTAAATGTCATTGCAGTCTAAGGAGGTTAAATGTCATTGCAGTCTAAGGAGGTTAAATGTCATTGCAGTCTAAGGAGCTTAAATGCCATTGCAGTCTAAGGAGGTTAAATGTCATTGCAACCTAAGGATGTTGAATGTCATTGCAGTCTAAGGAGGTTAAATGTCATTGCAGTCTAAGGAGGTTAAATGTCATTGCAGTCTAAGGATGTTAAATGTCATTGCAGTCTAAGGAGATTAAATGTCATTGCAGTCTAAGGAGGTTAAATGTCATTGCAGTCTAAGGAGTTTAAATGTCATTTCAGTCTAAGGAGGTTAAATGTCACTGCAGTCTAAGGAGGTTAAATGTCATTGCAGTCTTAGGGATGTTAAATGTCATTGCGGTCTAAGGATATTAAATGTCATTGCTGTCTAAGGATGTTAAATGTCATTGCAGTCTAATGATGTTAAATGTCATTGCAGTCTAAGGCTGTTAAATGTCATTGCAGTCTAAGGATGTTAAATGTCATTGCAGTCTAAGGAGGTTAAATGTCATTGCAGTCTAAGGAGGTTAAATGTCATTGCAGTCTAAGGAGGTTAAATGTCATTGCAGTCTAAGGAGGTTAAATGTCATTGCAACCTAAGGATGTTAAATGTCATTGCGGTCTAAGGAGGTTACCTGTCATTGCGGTCTAAGGAGGTTAAATGTCATTGCAGTCTAAGGATGTTAAATGTCATTGCAGTCTAAGGAGGTTAAAGGTCATTGCAGTCTTAAGGATGTTAAATGTCATTGCAATCTAAGGAGGTTAAATGTCATTGCGGTCTAAGGATATTAAATGTCATTGCGGTCTAAGGATGTTAAATGTCATTGCGGTCTAAGGATGTTAAATGTCATTGCGGTCTAAGGATGTTAAATGTCATTGCGGTCTAAGGATGTTAAATGTCATTGCGGTCTAAGGATGTTAAATGTCATTGCGGTCTAAGGATGTTAAATGTCATTGCAGTCTAACTATGTTAAATGTCATTGCAGTCTAAGGATGTTAAATGTCATTGCAGTTTAAGGAGGTTAAATGTCATTGCTGTCTAAGGATGTTAAATGTCATTGCAGTCTAATGATGTTAAATGTCATTGCAGTCAAACGATGTTAAATGTCATTGCAGTCTAAGGATGTTAAATGTCATTGCAGTCTAAGGAGATTAAATGTCATTGCAGTCTAAGGAGGTTACCTGTCATTACAGTCTAAGGAGGTTACCTGTCATTGCGATCTAAGAAGGTTAAATGTCATTGCAGTCTAAGGATGTTAAATGTCATTGCAGGCTAAGGGGGTTACCTGTCATTGCAGTCTAAGGATGTTAAATGTCATTGCAGTCTAAGGATGTTAAATGTCATTGCAGTCTAAGGAGGTTAAATGTCATTGCAGTCTAAGGAGCTTAAATGCCATTGCAGTCTAAGGACGTTAAATGTCATTGCAACCTAAGGATGTTGAATATCATTGCAGTCTAAGGAGGTTAAATGTCATTGCAGTCTAAGGAGGTTAAATGTCATTGCAGTCTAATGATGTTAAATGTCATTGCAGTCTAAGGCTGTTAAATGTCATTGCAGTCTAAGGATGTTAAATGTCATTGCAGTCTAAGGATGTTAAATGTCATTGCAGTCTAAGGAGATTAAATGCCATTGCAGTCTAAGGAGATTAAATGTCATTGCAGTCTAAGGAGGTTACATGTCATTGCAGTCTAAGGAGGTTACATGTCATTGCAGTCTAAGGAGATTACATGTCATTGCAGTCTAAGGAGATTAAATGTCATTGCAGTCCAGGTTAAATGTCATTGCAGTCTTAAGGACTTTAAATGTCATTGCAGTCTACGGCTGTTAAATGTCATTGCAGTCTAAGGCTGTTAAATGTCATTGCAGTCTAAGGATGTTAAATGTCATTGCAGTCTAAGGAGGTTAAATGCCATTGCAGTCTAAGGAGGTTAAATGTCATTGCAGCCTAAGTATGTTAAATGCCATTGCAGGCTAAGGAGGTTAAATGTCATTGCAGTCTAAGGAGATTAAATGTCATTGCAGTCTAAGGAGATTAAATGTCATTGCAGTCTAAGGAGATTAAATGTCATTGCAATCTAAGGAGGTTAAATGTCATTGCAGTCTAAGGAGGTTAAATGCCATTACAGTCTAAGGAGGTTAAATGTCATTGCAGCCTAAGGATGTTAAATGTCATTGCAGTCTAAGGAGGTTAAATGTCATTGCGGTCTAAGGAGGTTAAATGTCATTGCAGTCATTAAATATCATTGCAGTCTAAGGGGGTTAAATGTCATTGCGGTCTAAGGAGGTTACATGTCATTGCAGTCATTAAATGTTATTGCAGTCTAAGGGGGTTACCTGTCATTGCAGTCTAAGGATGTTAAATGTCATCACAGTCTAAGGATGTTAAATCTCATTGCAGTGTAAGGAGGTTAAATGTCATTGCAGTCAAAGGAGGTTACCTGTCATTGCAGTCTAAGGATGTTAAATGTCATTGCAGTCTAAGGATGTTAAATGTCATTGCAGGCTAAGGGGGTTACCTGTCATTGCAGTCTAAGGATGTTAAATGTCATTGCAGTCTAAGGAGGTTACCTGTCATTGCGATCTAAGAAGGTTAAATGTCATTGCAGTCTAAGGATGTTAAATGTCATTGCAGGCTAAGGGGGTTACCTGTCATTGCAGTCTAAGGATGTTAAATGTCATTGCAGTCTAAGGAGGTTAAATGTCATTGCAGTCTAAGGAGGTTAAATGTCATTGCAGTCTAAGGAGCTTAAATGCCATTGCAGTCTAAGGAGGTTAAATGTCATTGCAACCTAAGGATGTTGAATGTCATTGCAGTCTAAGGAGGTTAAATGTCATTGCAGTCTAAGGAGGTTAAATGTCATTGCAGTCTAAGGATGTTAAATGTCATTGCAGTCTAAGGAGATTAAATGTCATTGCAGTCTAAGGAGGTTAAATGTCATTGCAGTCTAAGGAGTTTAAATGTCATTTCAGTCTAAGGAGGTTAAATGTCACTGCAGTCTAAGGAGGTTAAATGTCATTGCAGTCTTAGGGATGTTAAATGTCATTGCGGTCTAAGGATATTAAATGTCATTGCTGTCTAAGGATGTTAAATGTCATTGCAGTCTAATGATGTTAAATGTCATTGCAGTCTAAGGCTGTTAAATGTCATTGCAGTCTAAGGATGTTAAATGTCATTGCAGTCTAAGGAGGTTAAATGTCATTGCAGTCTAAGGAGGTTAAATGTCATTGCAGTCTAAGAAGGTTAAATGTCATTGCAGTCTAAGGAGGTTAAATGTCATTGCAACCTAAGGATGTTAAATGTCATTGCGGTCTAAGGAGGTTACCTGTCATTGCGGTCTAAGGAGGTTAAATGTCATTGCAGTCTAAGGATGTTAAATGTCATTGCAGTCTAAGGAGGTTAAAGGTCATTGCAGTCTTAAGGATGTTAAATGTCATTGCAATCTAAGGAGGTTAAATGTCATTGCGGTCTAAGGATATTAAATGTCATTGCGGTCTAAGGATGTTAAATGTCATTGCGGTCTAAGGATGTTAAATGTCATTGCGGTCTAAGGATGTTAAATGTCATTGCGGTCTAAGGATGTTAAATGTCATTGCGGTCTAAGGATGTTAAATGTCATTGCGGTCTAAGGATGTTAAATGTCATTGCAGTCTAACTATGTTAAATGTCATTGCAGTCTAAGGATGTTAAATGTCATTGCAGTTTAAGGAGGTTAAATGTCATTGCTGTCTAAGGATGTTAAATGTCATTGCAGTCTAATGATGTTAAATGTCATTGCAGTCAAACGATGTTAAATGTCATTGCAGTCTAAGGATGTTAAATGTCATTGCAGTCTAAGGAGATTAAATGTCATTGCAGTCTAAGGAGGTTACCTGTCATTACAGTCTAAGGAGGTTACCTGTCATTGCGATCTAAGAAGGTTAAATGTCATTGCAGTCTAAGGATGTTAAATGTCATTGCAGGCTAAGGGGGTTACCTGTCATTGCAGTCTAAGGATGTTAAATGTCATTGCAGTCTAAGGATGTTAAATGTCATTGCAGTCTAAGGAGGTTAAATGTCATTGCAGTCTAAGGAGCTTAAATGCCATTGCAGTCTAAGGACGTTAAATGTCATTGCAACCTAAGGATGTTGAATATCATTGCAGTCTAAGGAGGTTAAATGTCATTGCAGTCTAAGGAGGTTAAATGTCATTGCATTCTAATGATGTTAAATGTCATTGCAGTCTAAGGCTGTTAAATGTCATTGCAGTCTAAGGATGTTAAATGTCATTGCAGTCTAAGGATGTTAAATGTCATTGCAGTCTAAGGAGATTAAATGCCATTGCAGTCTAAGGAGATTAAATGTCATTGCAGTCTAAGGAGGTTACATGTCATTGCAGTCTAAGGAGGTTACATGTCATTGCAGTCTAAGGAGATTACATGTCATTGCAGTCTAAGGAGATTAAATGTCATTGCAGTCGAGGTTAAATGTCATTGCAGTCTTAAGGACTTTAAATGTCATTGCAGTCTAAGGCTGTTAAATGTCATTGCAGTCTAAGGCTGTTAAATGTCATTGCAGTCTAAGGATGTTAAATGTCATTGCAGTCTAAGGAGGTTAAATGCCATTGCAGTCTAAGGAGGTTAAATGTCATTGCAGCCTAAGTATGTTAAATGCCATTGCAGGCTAAGGAGGTTAAATGTCATTGCAGTCTAAGGAGATTAAATGTCATTGCAGTCTAAGGAGATTAAATGTCATTGCAGTCTAAGGAGATTAAATGTCATTGCAATCTAAGGAGGTTAAATGTCATTGCAGTCTAAGGAGGTTAAATGCCATTACAGTCTAAGGAGGTTAAATGTCATTGCAGCCTAAGGATGTTAAATGTCATTGCAGTCTAAGGAGGTTAAATGTCATTGCGGTCTAAGGAGGTTAAATGTCATTGCAGTCATTAAATATCATTGCAGTCTAAGGGGGTTAAATGTCATTGCGGTCTAAGGAGGTTACATGTCATTGCAGTCATTAAATGTTATTGCAGTCTAAGGGGGTTACCTGTCATTGCAGTCTAAGGATGTTAAATGTCATCACAGTCTAAGGATGTTAAATCTCATTGCAGTGTAAGGAGGTTAAATGTCATTGCAGTCAAAGGAGGTTACCTGTCATTGCAGTCTAAGGATGTTAAATGTCATTGCAGTCTAAGGATGTTAAATGTCATTGCAGGCTAAGGGGGTTACCTGTCATTGCAGTCTAAGGATGTTAAATGTCATTGCAGTCTAAGGATGTTAAATGTCATTGCAGTCTAAGGAGGTTAAATGTCATTGCAGTCTAAGGAGGTTAAATGTCATTGCAGTCTAAGGAGCTTAAATGCCATTGCAGTCTAAGGAGCTTAAATGTCATTGCAACCTAAGGATGTTGAATGTCATTGCAGTCTAAGGATGTTAAATGTCATTGCAGTCTAAGGATGTTGAATGTCATTGCAGTCTAGGGAGGTTAAATGTCATTGCAGTCTAAGGAGCTTAAATGTCATTGCGGTCTAAGGATGTTAAATGTCATTGCGGTCTAAGGATGTTAAATGTCATTGCGGTCTAAGGATGTTAAATGTCATTGCAGTCTAAGGAGGTTACATGTCATTGCAGTCTAAGGAGATTAAATGTCATTGCAGTCTAAGGAGGTTAAATGCCATTGCAGTCTAAGGAGGTTAAATGTCATTGCAGCCTAAGGATGTTAAATGTCATTGCAGTCTAAGAAGCTTAAATGTCATTGCAGTCTAAGGAGATTAAATGTCATTGCGGTCTAAGGATGTTAAATGTCATTGCAGTCTAAGGAGGTTACATGTCATTGCAGTCTAAGGAGATTAAATGTCATTGCAGTCTAAGGAGGTTAAATGTCATTGCAGCCTAAGGATGTTAAATGTCATTGCAGTCTAAGAAGGTTAAATGTCATTGCAGTCTAAGGAGATTAAATGTCATTGCGGTCTAAGGAGGTTAAATGTCATTGCAGTCATTAAATATCATTGCAGTCTAAGGGGGTTAAATGTCATTGCGGTCTAAGGAGGTTAAATGTCATTGCAGTCATTAAATGTTATTGCAGTCTAAGGGGTTACCTGTCATTGCAGTCTAAGGATGTTAAATGTCATTGCAGTCTAAGGATGTTAAATGTCATTGCAGTTTAAGGAGGTTAAATGTCATTGCTGTCTAAGGATGTTAAATGTCATTGCAGTCTAATGATGTTAAATGTCATTGCAGTCAAACGATGTTAAATGTCATTGCAGTCTAAGGATGTTAAATGTCATTGCAGTCTAAGGAGATTAAATGTCATTGCAGTCTAAGGAGGTTACCTGTCATTACAGTCTAAGGAGGTTACCTGTCATTGCGATCTAAGAAGGTTAAATGTCATTGCAGTCTAAGGATGTTAAATGTCATTGCTGGCTAAGGGGGTTACCTGTCATTGCAGTCTAAGGATGTTAAATGTCATTGCAGTCTAAGGATGTTAATGTCATTGCAGTCTAAGGAGGTTAAATGTCATTGCAGTCTAAGGAGGTTAAATGTCATTGCAGTCTAAGGAGCTTAAATGCCATTGCAGTCTAAGGAGGTTAAATGTCATTGCAACCTAAGGATGTTGAATATCATTGCAGTCTAAGGAGGTTAAATGTCATTGCAGTCTAAGGAGGTTAAATGTCATTGCAGTCTAATGATGTTAAATGTCATTGCAGTCTAAGGCTGTTAAATGTCATTGCAGTCTAAGGATGTTAAATGTCATTGCAGTCTAAGGATGTTAAATGTCATTGCAGTCTAAGGAGATTAAATGCCATTGCAGTCTAAGGAGATTAAATGTCATTGCAGTCTAAGGAGGTTACATGTCATTGCAGTCTAAGGAGGTTACATGTCATTGCAGTCTAAGGAGATTACATGTCATTGCAGTCTAAGGGGGTTACCTGTCATTGCAGTCTAAGGATGTTAAATGTCATTGCAGTCTAAGGATGTTAAATTTCATTGCAGTCTAGGGAGGTTAAATGTCATTGCAGTCTAAGGAGGTTAAATGTCAATGCAGTCTAAGGAGCTTAAATGCCATTGCAGTCTAAGGAGGTTAAATGTCATTGCGGTCTAAGGATGTTAAATGTCATTGCGGTCTAAGGATGTTAAATGTCATTGCGGTCTAAGGATGTTAAATGTCATTGCAGTATAAGGAGGTTACATGTCATTGCAGTCTAGGGAGATTAAATGTCATTGCAGTCTAAGGAGGTTAAATGCCATTGCAGTCTAAGGAGGTTAAATGTCATTGCAGCCTAAGGATGTTAAATGTCATTGCAGTCTAAGAAGGTTAAATGTCATTGCAGTCTAAGGAGATTAAATGTCATTGCAGTCTAAGGAGATTAAATGTCATTGCAGTCTAAGGAGATTAAATGTCATTGCAATCAAAGGAGGTTAAATGTCATTGCAGTCTAAGGAGGTTAAATGCCATTACAGTCTAAGGGGGTTAAATGTCATTGCGGTCTAAGGAGGTTAAATGTCATTGCAGTCATTAAATGTTATTGCAGTCTAAGGGGGTTACCTGTCATTGCAGTCTAAGGATGTTAAATGTCATCGCAGCCTAAGGATGTTAAATGTCATTGCAGTCTAAGAAGGTTAAATGTCATCGCAGTCTAAGGAGGTTAAATGTCATTGCAGTCAAAGGAGGTTACCTGTCATTACAGTCTAAGGAGGTTACCTGTCATTGCGATCTAAGAAGGTTAAATGTCATTGCAGTCTAAGGATGTTAAATGTCATTGCAGGCTAAGGGGGTTACCTGTCATTGCAGTCTAAGGATGTTAAATGTCATTGCAGTCTAAGGAGGTTAAATGTCATTGCAGTCTAAGGAGGTTAAATGTCATTGCAGTCTAAGGAGCTTAAATGCCATTGCAGTCTAAGGACGTTAAATGTCATTGCAACCTAAGGATGTTGAATATCATTGCAGTCTAAGGAGGTTAAATGTCATTGCAGTCTAAGGAGGTTAAATGTCATTGCAGTCTAATGATGTTAAATGTCATTGCAGTCTAAGGCTGTTAAATGTCATTGCAGTCTAAGGATGTTAAATGTCATTGCAGTCTAAGGATGTTAAATGTCATTGCAGTCTAAGGAGATTAAATGCCATTGCAGTCTAAGGAGATTAAATGTCATTGCAGTCTAAGGAGGTTACATGTCATTGCAGTCTAAGGAGGTTACATGTCATTGCAGTCTAAGGAGATTACATGTCATTGTGATCTAAGAAGGTTAAATGTCATTGCAGTCTAAGGATGTTAAATGTCATTGCAGGCTAAGGGGGTTACCTGTCATTGCAGTCTAAGGATGTTAAATGTCATTGCAGTCTAAGGAGGTTAAATGTCATTGCAGTCTAAGGAGGTTAAATGTCATTGCAGTCTAAGGAGCTTAAATGCCATTGCAGTCTAAGGACATTAAATGTCATTGCAACCTAAGGATGTTGAATATCATTGCAGTCTAAGGAGGTTAAATGTCATTGCAGTCTAAGGAGGTTAAATGTCATTGCAGTCTAATGATGTTAAATGTCATTGCAGTCTAAGGCTGTTAAATGTCATTGCAGTCTAAGGATGTTAAATGTCATTGCAGTCTAAGGATGTTAAATGTCATTGCAGTCTAAGGAGATTAAATGTCATTGCAGTCTAAGGAGATTAAATGTCATTGCAGTCTAAGGAGGTTACATGTCATTGCAGTCTAAGGAGGTTACATGTCATTGCAGTCTAAGGAGATTACATGTCATTGCAGTCTAAGGAGATTAAATCTCATTGCAGTCTAAGGAGATTAAATGTCATTGCAATCTAAGGAGGTTAAATGTCATTGCAGTCTAAGGAGGTTAAATGCCATTACAGTCTAAGGAGGTTAAATGTCATTGCAGTCTAAGGATGTTAATGTCATTGCAGTCTAAGGAGGTTAAATGTCATTGCAGTCTAAGGAGGTTAAATGTCATTGCAGTCTAAGGAGCTTAAATGCCATTGCAGTCTAAGGAGGTTAAATGTCATTGCAACCTAAGGATGTTGAATATCATTGCAGTCTAAGGAGGTTAAATGTCATTGCAGTCTAAGGAGGTTAAATGTCATTGCAGTCTAATGATGTTAAATGTCATTGCAGTCTAAGGCTGTTAAATGTCATTGCAGTCTAAGGATGTTAAATGTCATTGCAGTCTAAGGATGTTAAATGTCATTGCAGTCTAAGGAGATTAAATGCCATTGCAGTCTAAGGAGATTAAATGTCATTGCAGTCTAAGGAGGTTACATGTCATTGCAGTCTAAGGAGGTTACATGTCATTGCAGTCTAAGGAGATTACATGTCATTGCAGTCTAAGGGGGTTACCTGTCATTGCAGTCTAAGGATGTTAAATGTCATTGCAGTCTAAGGATGTTAAATTTCATTGCAGTCTAGGGAGGTTAAATGTCATTGCAGTCTAAGGAGGTTAAATGTCAATGCAGTCTAAGGAGCTTAAATGCCATTGCAGTCTAAGGAGGTTAAATGTCATTGCGGTCTAAGGATGTTAAATGTCATTGCGGTCTAAGGATGTTAAATGTCATTGCGGTCTAAGGATGTTAAATGTCATTGCAGTATAAGGAGGTTACATGTCATTGCAGTCTAGGGAGATTAAATGTCATTGCAGTCTAAGGAGGTTAAATGCCATTGCAGTCTAAGGAGGTTAAATGTCATTGCAGCCTAAGGATGTTAAATGTCATTGCAGTCTAAGAAGGTTAAATGTCATTGCAGTCTAAGGAGATTAAATGTCATTGCAGTCTAAGGAGATTAAATGTCATTGCAGTCTAAGGAGATTAAATGTCATTGCAATCAAAGGAGGTTAAATGTCATTGCAGTCTAAGGAGGTTAAATGCCATTACAGTCTAAGGGGGTTAAATGTCATTGCGGTCTAAGGAGGTTAAATGTCATTGCAGTCATTAAATGTTATTGCAGTCTAAGGGGGTTACCTGTCATTGCAGTCTAAGGATGTTAAATGTCATCGCAGCCTAAGGATGTTAAACGTCATTGCAGTCTAAGAAGGTTAAATGTCATCGCAGTCTAAGGAGGTTAAATGTCATTGCAGTCAAAGGAGGTTACCTGTCATTACAGTCTAAGGAGGTTACCTGTCATTGCGATCTAAGAAGGTTAAATGTCATTGCAGTCTAAGGATGTTAAATGTCATTGCAGGCTAAGGGGGTTACCTGTCATTGCAGTCTAAGGATGTTAAATGTCATTGCAGCCTAAGGATGTTAAATGTCATTGCAGTCTAAGGATGTTAAATGTCATTGCAGTCTAAGGAGGTTAAATGTCATTGCAGTCTAAGGAGGTTACCTGTCATTACAGTCTAAGGAGGTTACCTGTCATTGCGATCTAAGAAGGTTAAATGTCATTGCAGTCTAAGGATGTTAAATGTCATTGCAGGCTAAGGGGGTTACCTGTCATTGCAGTCTAAGGATGTTAAATGTCATTGCAGTCTAAGGAGGTTAAATGTCATTGCAGTCTAAGGAGGTTAAATGTCATTGCAGTCTAAGGAGCTTAAATGCCATTGCAGTCTAAGGACGTTAAATGTCATTGCAACCTAAGGATGTTGAATATCATTGCAGTCTAAGGAGGTTAAATGTCATTGCAGTCTAAGGAGGTTAAATGTCATTGCAGTCTAATGATGTTAAATGTCATTGCAGTCTAAGGCTGTTAAATGTCATTGCAGTCTAAGGATGTTAAATGTCATTGCAGTCTAAGGATGTTAAATGTCATTGCAGTCTAAGGAGATTAAATGTCATTGCAGTCTAAGGAGATTAAATGTCATTGCAGTCTAAGGAGGTTACATGTCATTGCAGTCTAAGGAGGTTACATGTCATTGCAGTCTAAGGAGATTACATGTCATTGTGATCTAAGAAGGTTAAATGTCATTGCAGTCTAAGGATGTTAAATGTCATTGCAGGCTAAGGGGGTTACCTGTCATTGCAGTCTAAGGATGTTAAATGTCATTGCAGTCTAAGGAGGTTAAATGTCATTGCAGTCTAAGGAGGTTAAATGTCATTGCAGTCTAAGGAGCTTAAATGTCATTGCAGTCTAAGGACGTTAAATGTCATTGCAGTCTAAGGATGTTAAATGTCATTGCAGTCTAAGGAGGTTAAATGTCATTGCAGTCTAAGGAGGTTAAATGTCATTGCAGTCTTAAGGACTTTAAATGTCATTGCAGTCTAAGGCTGTTAAATGTCATTGCAGTCTAAGGATGTTAAATGTCATTGCAGTCTAAGGATGTTAAATGTCATTGCAGTCTAAGGAGATTAAATGTCATTGCAGTCTAAGGAGATTAAATGTCATTGCAGTCTAAGGAGGTTAAATGTCATTGCAGTCTAAGGAGGTTAAATGTCATTGCAGTCTAAGGAGATTAAATGTCATTGCAGTCTAAGGAGATTAAATGTCATTGCAGTCTAAGGAGATTAAATGTCATTGCAATCTAAGGAGGTTAAATGTCATTGCAGTCTAAGGAGGTTAAATGCCATTACAGTCTAAGGAGGTTAAATGTCATTGCAGCCTAAGGATGTTAAATGTCATTGCAGTCTAAGGAGGTTAAATGTCATTGCGGTCTAAGGAGGTTAAATGTCATTGCAGTCATTAAATATCATTGCAGTCTAAGGGGGTTAAATGTCATTGCGGTCTAAGGAGGTTACATGTCATTGCAGTCATTAAATGTTATTGCAGTCTAAGGGGGTTACCTGTCATTGCAGTCTAAGGATGTTAAATGTCATCACAGTCTAAGGATGTTAAATCTCATTGCAGTGTAAGGAGGTTAAATGTCATTGCAGTCAAAGGAGGTTACCTGTCATTGCAGTCTAAGGATGTTAAATGTCATTGCAGTCTAAGGATGTTAAATGTCATTGCAGGCTAAGGGGGTTACCTGTCATTGCAGTCTAAGGATGTTAAATGTCATTGCAGTCTAAGGATGTTAAATGTCATTGCAGTCTAAGGAGGTTAAATGTCATTGCAGTCTAAGGAGGTTAAATGTCATTGCAGTCTAAGGAGCTTAAATGCCATTGCAGTCTAAGGAGCTTAAATGTCATTGCAACCTAAGGATGTTGAATGTCATTGCAGTCTAAGGATGTTAAATGTCATTGCAGTCTAAGGAGGTTACATGTCATTGCAGTCTAAGGAGATTAAATGTCATTGCAGTCTAAGGAGGTTAAATGCCATTGCAGTCTAAGGATGTTAAATGTCATTGCAGTCTAGAAGGTTAAATGTCATTGCAGTCTAAGGAGATTAAATGTCATTGTGGTCTAAGGAGGTTAAATGTCATTGCAGTCATTAAATATCATTGCAGTCTAAGGGGTTACCTGTCATTGCAGTCTAAGGATGTTAAATGTCATTGCAGTCTAAGGATGTTAAATGTCATTGCAGTTTAAGGAGGTTAAATGTCATTGCTGTCTAAGGATGTTAAATGTCATTGCAGTCTAATGATGTTAAATGTCATTGCAGTCAAACGATGTTAAATGTCATTGCAGTCTAAGGATGTTAAATGTCATTGCAGTCTAAGGAGATTAAATGTCATTGCAGTCTAAGGAGGTTACCTGTCATTACAGTCTAAGGAGGTTACCTGTCATTGCGATCTAAGAAGGTTAAATGTCATTGCAGTCTAAGGATGTTAAATGTCATTGCAGGCTAAGGGGGTTACCTGTCATTGCAGTCTAAGGATGTTAAATGTCATTGCAGTCTAAGGCTGTTAAATGTCATTGCAGTCTAAGGATGTTAAATGTCATTGCAGTCTAAGGAGGTTGAATGCCATTGCAGTCTAAGGAGGTTAAATGTCATTGCAGCCTAAGTATGTTAAATGCCATTGCAGGCTAAGGAGGTTAAATGTCATTGCAGTCTAAGGAGATTAAATGTCATTGCAGTCTAAGGAGATTAAATGTCATTGCAGTCTAAGGAGATTAAATGTCATTGCAATCTAAGGAGGTTAAATGTCATTGCAGTCTAAGGAGGTTAAATGCCATTACAGTCTAAGGAGGTTAAATGTCATTGCAGCCTAAGGATGTTAAATGTCATTGCAGTCTAAGGAGGTTAAATGTCATTGCGGTCTAAGGAGGTTAAATGTCATTGCAGTCATTAAATATCATTGCAGTCTAAGGGGGTTAAATGTCATTGCGGTCTAAGGAGGTTACATGTCATTGCAGTCATTAAATGTTATTGCAGTCTAAGGGGGTTACCTGTCATTGCAGTCTAAGGATGTTAAATGTCATCACAGTCTAAGGATGTTAAATCTCATTGCAGTGTAAGGAGGTTAAATGTCATTGCAGTCAAAGGAGGTTACCTGTCATTGCAGTCTAAGGATGTTAAATGTCATTGCAGTCTAAGGATGTTAAATGTCATTGCAGGCTAAGGGGGTTACCTGTCATTGCAGTCTAAGGATGTTAAATGTCATTGCAGTCTAAGGATGTTAAATGTCATTGCAGTCTAAGGAGGTTAAATGTCATTGCAGTCTAAGGAGGTTAAATGTCATTGCAGTCTAAGGAGCTTAAATGTCATTGCAGTCTAAGGAGCTTAAATGTCATTGCAACCTAAGGATGTTGAATGTCATTGCAGTCTAAGGATGTTAAATGTCATTGCAGTCTAGGGAGGTTAAATCTCATTGCAGTCTAAGGAGCTTAAATGTCATTGCGGTCTAAGGATGTTAAATGTCATTGCGGTCTAAGGATGTTAAATGTCATTGCAGTCTAAGGAGGTTACATGTCATTGCAGTCTAAGGAGATTAAATGTCATTGCAGTCTAAGGAGGTTAAATGCCATTGCAGTCTAAGGAGGTTAAATGTCATTGCAGCCTAAGGATGTTAAATGTCATTGCAGTCTAAGAAGCTTAAATGTCATTGCAGTCTAAGGAGATTAAATGTCATTGCGCTCTAAGGATGTTAAATGTCATTGCAGTCTAAGGAGGTTACATGTCATTGCAGTCTAAGGAGATTAAATGTCATTGCAGTCTAAGGAGGTTAAATGTCATTGCAGCCTAAGGATGTTAAATGTCATTGCAGTCTAAGAAGGTTAAATGTCATTGCAGTCTAAGGAGATTAAATGTCATTGTGGTCTAAGGAGGTTAAATGTCATTGCAGTCATTAAATATCATTGCAGTCTAAGGGGGTTAAATGTCATTGCGGTCTAAGGAGGTTAAATGTCATTGCAGTCATTAAATGTTATTGCAGTCTAAGGGGTTACCTGTCATTGCAGTCTAAGGATGTTAAATGTCATTGCAGTCTAAGGATGTTAAATGTCATTGCAGTTTAAGGAGGTTAAATGTCATTGCTGTCTAAGGATGTTAAATGTCATTGCAGTCTAATGATGTTAAATGTCATTGCAGTCAAACGATGTTAAATGTCATTGCAGTCTAAGGATGTTAAATGTCATTGCAGTCTAAGGAGATTAAATGTCATTGCAGTCTAAGGAGGTTACCTGTCATTACAGTCTAAGGAGGTTACCTGTCATTGCGATCTAAGAAGGTTAAATGTCATTGCAGTCTAAGGATGTTAAATGTCATTGCAGGCTAAGGGGGTTACCTGTCATTGCAGTCTAAGGATGTTAAATGTCATTGCAGTCTAAGGATGTTAAATGTCATTGCAGTCTAAGGAGGTTAAATGTCATTGCAGTCTAAGGAGGTTAAATGTCATTGCAGTCTAAGGAGCTTAAATGCCATTGCAGTCTAAGGACGTTAAATGTCATTGCAACCTAAGGATGTTGAATATCATTGCAGTCTAAGGAGGTTAAATGTCATTGCAGTCTAAGGAGGTTAAATGTCATTGCAGGCTAATGATGTTAAATGTCATTGCAGTCTAAGGCTGTTAAATGTCATTGCAGTCTAAGGAGCTTAAATGCCATTGCAGTCTAAGGAGCTTAAATGTCATTGCAACCTAAGGATGTTGAATGTCATTGCAGTCTAAGGATGTTAAATGTCATTGCAGTCTAAGGAGGTTACATGTCATTGCAGTCTAAGGAGATTAAATGTCATTGCAGTCTAAGGAGGTTAAATGCCATTGCAGTCTAAGGATGTTAAATGTCATTGCAGTCTAAGAAGGTTAAATGTCATTGCAGTCTAAGGAGATTAAATGTCATTGTGGTCTAAGGAGGTTAAATGTCATTGCAGTCATTAAATATCATTGCAGTCTAAGGGGTTACCTGTCATTGCAGTCTAAGGATGTTAAATGTCATTGCAGTCTAAGGATGTTAAATGTCATTGCAGTTTAAGGAGGTTAAATGTCATTGCTGTCTAAGGATGTTAAATGTCATTGCAGTCTAATGATGTTAAATGTCATTGCAGTCAAACGATGTTAAATGTCATTGCAGTCTAAGGATGTTAAATGTCATTGCAGTCTAAGGAGATTAAATGTCATTGCAGTCTAAGGAGGTTACCTGTCATTACAGTCTAAGGAGGTTACCTGTCATTGCAGTCTAAGGAGGTTACATGTCATTGCAGTCTAAGGAGATTAAATGTCATTGCAGTCTAAGGAGATTAAATGTCATTGCAGTCTAAGGAGATTAAATGTCATTGCAATCTAAGGAGGTTAAATGTCATTGCAGTCTAAGGAGGTTAAATGCCATTACAGTCTAAGGAGGTTAAATGTCATTGGAGCCTAAGGATGTTAAATGTCATTGCAGTCTAAGGAGGTTAAATGTCATTGCGGTCTAAGGAGGTTAAATGTCATTGCAGTCATTAAATATCATTGCAGTCTAAGGGGGTTAAATGTCATTGCGGTCTAAGGAGGTTACATGTCATTGCAGTCATTAAATGTTATTGCAATCTAAGGGGGTTACCTGTCATTGCAGTCTAAGGATGTTAAATGTCATCACAGTCTAAGGATGTTAAATCTCATTGCAGTGTAAGGAGGTTAAATGTCATTGCAGTCAAAGGAGGTTACCTGTCATTGCAGTCTAAGGATGTTAAATGTCATTGCAGTCTAAGGATGTTAAATGTCATTGCAGGCTAAGGGGGTTACCTGTCATTGCAGTCTAAGGATGTTAAATGTCATTGCAGTCTAAGGATGTTAAATGTCATTGCAGTCTAAGGAGGTTAAATGTCATTGCAGTCCAAGGAGGTTAAATGTCATTGCAGTCTAAGGAGCTTAAATGTCATTGCAGTCTAAGGAGCTTAAATGTCATTGCAACCTAAGGATGTTGAATGTCATTGCAGTCTAAGGATGTTAAATGTCATTGCAGTCTAGGGAGGTTAAATCTCATTGCAGTCTAAGGAGCTTAAATGTCATTGCGGTCTAAGGATGTTAAATGTCATTGCGGTCTAAGGATGTTAAATGTCATTGCGGTCTAAGGATGTTAAATGTCATTGCAGTCTAAGGAGGTTACATGTCATTGCAGTCTAAGGAGATTAAATGTCATTGCAGTCTAAGGAGGTTAAATGCCATTGCAGTCTAAGGAGGTTAAATGTCATTGCAGCCTAAGGATGTTAAATGTCATTGCAGTCTAAGAAGCTTAAATGTCATTGCAGTCTAAGGAGATTAAATGTCATTGCGCTCTAAGGATGTTAAATGTCATTGCAGTCTAAGGAGGTTACATGTCATTGCAGTCTAAGGAGATTAAATGTCATTGCAGTCTAAGGAGGTTAAATGTCATTGCAGCCTAAGGATGTTAAATGTCATTGCAGTCTAAGAAGGTTAAATGTCATTGCAGTCTAAGGAGATTAAATGTCATTGTGGTCTAAGGAGGTTAAATGTCATTGCAGTCATTAAATATCATTGCAGTCTAAGGGGGTTAAATGTCATTGCGGTCTAAGGAGGTTAAATGTCATTGCAGTCATTAAATGTTATTGCAGTCTAAGGGGTTACCTGTCATTGCAGTCTAAGGATGTTAAATGTCATTGCAGTCTAAGGATGTTAAATGTCATTGCAGTTTAAGGAGGTTAAATGTCATTGCTGTCTAAGGATGTTAAATGTCATTGCAGTCTAATGATGTTAAATGTCATTGCAGTCTAAGGATGTTAAATGTCATTGCAGTCTAAGGAGATTAAATGTCATTGCAGTCTAAGGAGGTTACCTGTCATTACAGTCTAAGGAGGTTACCTGTCATTGCGATCTAAGAAGGTTAAATGTCATTGCAGTCTAAGGATGTTAAATGTCATTGCAGGCTAAGGGGGTTACCTGTCATTGCAGTCTAAGGATGTTAAATGTCATTGCAGTCTAAGGATGTTAAATGTCATTGCAGTCTAAGGAGGTTAAATGTCATTGCAGTCTAAGGAGGTTAAATGTCATTGCAGTCTAAGGAGCTTAAATGCCATTGCAGTCTAAGGACGTTAAATGTCATTGCAACCTAAGGATGTTGAATATCATTGCAGTCTAAGGAGGTTAAATGTCATTGCAGTCTAAGGAGGTTAAATGTCATTGCAGGCTAATGATGTTAAATGTCATTGCAGTCTAAGGCTGTTAAATGTCATTGCAGTCTAAGGATGTTAAATGTCATTGCAGTCTAAGGATGTTAAATGTCATTGCAGTCTAAGGAGATTAAATGCCATTGCAGTCTAAGGAGATTAAATGTCATTGCAGTCTAAGGAGGTTACATGTCATTGCAGTCTAAGGAGGTTACATGTCATTGCAGTCTAAGGAGATTACATGTCATTGCAGTCTAAGGAGATTAAATGTCATTGCAGTCGAGGTTAAATGTCATTGCAGTCTTAAGGACTTTAAATGTCATTGCAGTCTAAGGCTGTTAAATGTCATTGCAGTCTAAGGCTGTTAAATGTCATTGCAGTCTAAGGATGTTAAATGCCATTGCAGGCTAAGGAGGTTAAATGTCATTGCAGTCTAAGGAGATTAAATGTCATTGCAGTCTAAGGAGATTAAATGTCATTGCAGTCTAAGGAGATTAAATGTCATTGCAATCTAAGGAGGTTAAATGTCATTGCAGTCTAAGGAGGTTAAATGCCATTACAGTCTAAGGAGGTTAAATGTCATTGCAGCCTAAGGATGTTAAATGTCATTGCAGTCTAAGGAGGTTAAATGTCATTGCGGTCTAAGGAGGTTAAATGTCATTGCAGTCATTAAATATCATTGCAGTCTAAGGGGGTTAAATGTCATTGCGGTCTAAGGAGGTTACATGTCATTGCAGTCATTAAATGTTATTGCAGTCTAAGGGGGTTACCTGTCATTGCAGTCTAAGGATGTTAAATGTCATCACAGTCTAAGGATGTTAAATCTCATTGCAGTGTAAGGAGGTTAAATGTCATTGCAGTCAAAGGAGGTTACCTGTCATTGCAGTCTAAGGATGTTAAATGTCATTGCAGTCTAAGGATGTTAAATGTCATTGCAGGCTAAGGGGGTTACCTGTCATTGCAGTCTAAGGATGTTAAATGTCATTGCAGTCTAAGGATGTTAAATGTCATTGCAGTCTAAGGAGGTTAAATGTCATTGCAGTCTAAGGAGGTTAAATGTCATTGCAGTCTAAGGAGCTTAAATGTCATTGCAGTCTAAGGAGCTTAAATGTCATTGCAACCTAAGGATGTTGAATGTCATTGCAGTCTAAGGATGTTAAATGTCATTGCAGTCTAAGGATGTTGAATGTCATTGCAGTCTAGGGAGGTTAAATGTCATTGCAGTCTAAGGAGCTTAAATGTCATTGCGGTCTAAGGATGTTAAATGTCATTGCGGTCTAAGGATGTTAAATGTCATTGCGGTCTAAGGATGTTAAATGTCATTGCAGTCTAAGGAGGTTACATGTCATTGCAGTCTAAGGAGATTAAATGTCATTGCAGTCTAAGGAGGTTAAATGCCATTGCAGTCTAAGGAGGTTAAATGTCATTGCAGCCTAAGGATGTTAAATGTCATTGCAGTCTAAGAAGCTTAAATGTCATTGCAGTCTAAGGAGATTAAATGTCATTGCGCTCTAAGGATGTTAAATGTCATTGCAGTCTAAGGAGGTTACATGTCATTGCAGTCTAAGGAGATTAAATGTCATTGCAGTCTAAGGAGGTTAAATGTCATTGCAGCCTAAGGATGTTAAATGTCATTGCAGTCTAAGAAGGTTAAATGTCATTGCAGTCTAAGGAGATTAAATGTCATTGTGGTCTAAGGAGGTTAAATGTCATTGCAGTCATTAAATATCATTGCAGTCTAAGGGGGTTAAATGTCATTGCGGTCTAAGGAGGTTAAATGTCATTGCAGTCATTAAATGTTATTGCAGTCTAAGGGGTTACCTGTCATTGCAGTCTAAGGATGTTAAATGTCATTGCAGTCTAAGGATGTTAAATGTCATTGCAGTTTAAGGAGGTTAAATGTCATTGCTGTCTAAGGATGTTAAATGTCATTGCAGTCTAATGATGTTAAATGTCATTGCAGTCAAACGATGTTAAATGTCATTGCAGTCTAAGGATGTTAAATGTCATTGCAGTCTAAGGAGATTAAATGTCATTGCAGTCTAAGGAGGTTACCTGTCATTACAGTCTAAGGAGGTTACCTGTCATTGCGATCTAAGAAGGTTAAATGTCATTGCAGTCTAAGGATGTTAAATGTCATTGCAGGCTAAGGGGGTTACCTGTCATTGCAGTCTAAGGATGTTAAATGTCATTGCAGTCTAAGGATGTTAAATGTCATTGCAGTCTAAGGAGGTTAAATGTCATTGCAGTCTAAGGAGGTTAAATGTCATTGCAGTCTAAGGAGCTTAAATGCCATTGCAGTCTAAGGACGTTAAATGTCATTGCAACCTAAGGATGTTGAATATCATTGCAGTCTAAGGAGGTTAAATGTCATTGCAGTCTAAGGAGGTTAAATGTCATTGCAGGCTAATGATGTTAAATGTCATTGCAGTCTAAGGCTGTTAAATGTCATTGCAGTCTAAGGATGATAAATGTCATTGCAGTCTAAGGATGTTAAATGTCATTGCAGTCTAAGGAGATTAAATGCCATTGCAGTCTAAGGAGATTAAATGTCATTGCAGTCTAAGGAGGTTACATGTCATTGCAGTCTAAGGAGGTTACATGTCATTGCAGTCTAAGGAGATTACATGTCATTGCAGTCTAAGGAGATTAAATGTCATTGCAGTCGAGGTTAAATGTCATTGCAGTCTTAAGGACTTTAAATGTCATTGCAGTCTAAGGCTGTTAAATGTCATTGCAGTCTAAGGCTGTTAAAAGTCATTGCAGTCTAAGGATGTTAAATGCCATTGCAGGCTAAGGAGGTTAAATGTCATTGCAGTCTAAGGAGATTAAATGTCATTGCAGTCTAAGGAGATTAAATGTCATTGCAGTCTAAGGAGATTAAATGTCATTGCAATCTAAGGAGGTTAAATGTCATTGCAGTCTAAGGAGGTTAAATGCCATTACAGTCTAAGGAGGTTAAATGTCATTGCAGCCTAAGGATGTTAAATGTCATTGCAGTCTAAGGAGGTTAAATGTCATTGCGGTCTAAGGAGGTTAAATGTCATTGCAGTCATTAAATGTCATTGCGGTCTAAGGAGGTTACATGTCATTGCAGTCATTAAATGTTATTGCAGTCTAAGGGGGTTACCTGTCATTGCAGTCTAAGGATGTTAAATGTCATCACAGTCTAAGGATGTTAAATCTCATTGCAGTGTAAGGAGGTTAAATGTCATTGCAGTCAAAGGAGGTTACCTGTCATTGCAGTCTAAGGATGTTAAATGTCATTGCAGTCTAAGGATGTTAAATGTCATTGCAGGCTAAGGGGGTTACCTGTCATTGCAGTCTAAGGATGTTAAATGTCATTGCAGTCTAAGGATGTTAAATGTCATTGCAGTCTAAGGAGGTTAAATGTCATTGCAGTCTAAGGAGGTTAAATGTCATTGCAGTCTAAGGAGCTTAAATGCCATTGCAGTCTAAGGAGCTTAAATGTCATTGCAACCTAAGGATGTTGAATGTCATTGCAGTCTAAGGATGTTAAATGTCATTGCAGTCTAAGGAGGTTAAATGTCATTGCAGTCTAGGGAGGTTAAATGTCATTGCAGTCTAAGGAGCTTAAATGTCATTGCGGTCTAAGGATGTTAAATGTCATTGCGGTCTAAGGATGTTAAATGTCATTGCGGTCTAAGGATGTTAAATGTCATTGCAGTCTAAGGAGGTTACATGTCATTGCAGTCTAAGGAGATTAAATGTCATTGCAGTCTAAGGAGGTTAAATGTCATTGCAGTCATTAAATATCATTGCAGTCTAAGGGGGTTAAATGTCATTGCGGTCTAAGGAGGTTAAATGTCATTGCAGTCATTAAATGTTATTGCAGTCTAAGGGGTTACCTGTCATTGCAGTCTAAGGATGTTAAATGTCATTGCAGTCTAAGGATGTTAAATGTCATTGCAGTTTAAGGAGGTTAAATGTCATTGCTGTCTAAGGATGTTAAATGTCATTGCAGTCTAATGATGTTAAATGTCATTGCAGTCAAACGATGTTAAATGTCATTGCAGTCTAAGGATGTTAAATGTCATTGCAGTCTAAGGAGATTAAATGTCATTGCAGTCTAAGGAGGTTACCTGTCATTACAGTCTAAGGAGGTTACCTGTCATTGCGATCTAAGAAGGTTAAATGTCATTGCAGTCTAAGGATGTTAAATGTCATTGCAGGCTAAGGGGGTTACCTGTCATTGCAGTCTAAGGATGTTAAATGTCATTGCAGTCTAAGGATGTTAAATGTCATTGCAGTCTAAGGAGGTTAAATGTCATTGCAGTCTAAGGAGGTTAAATGTCATTGCAGTCTAAGGAGCTTAAATGCCATTGCAGTCTAAGGACGTTAAATGTCATTGCAACCTAAGGATGTTGAATATCATTGCAGTCTAAGGAGGTTAAATGTCATTGCAGTCTAAGGAGGTTAAATGTCATTGCAGGCTAATGATGTTAAATGTCATTGCAGTCTAAGGCTGTTAAATGTCATTGCAGTCTAAGGAGCTTAAATGCCATTGCAGTCTAAGGAGCTTAAATGTCATTGCAACCTAAGGATGTTGAATGTCATTGCAGTCTAAGGATGTTAAATGTCATTGCAGTCTAAGGAGGTTACATGTCATTGCAGTCTAAGGAGATTAAATGTCATTGCAGTCTAAGGAGGTTAAATGCCATTGCAGTCTAAGGATGTTAAATGTCATTGCAGTCTAAGAAGGTTAAATGTCATTGCAGTCTAAGGAGATTAAATGTCATTGTGGTCTAAGGAGGTTAAATGTCATTGCAGTCATTAAATATCATTGCAGTCTAAGGGGTTACCTGTCATTGCAGTCTAAGGATGTTAAATGTCATTGCAGTCTAAGGATGTTAAATGTCATTGCAGTTTAAGGAGGTTAAATGTCATTGCTGTCTAAGGATGTTAAATGTCATTGCAGTCTAATGATGTTAAATGTCATTGCAGTCAAACGATGTTAAATGTCATTGCAGTCTAAGGATGTTAAATGTCATTGCAGTCTAAGGAGATTAAATGTCATTGCAGTCTAAGGAGGTTACCTGTCATTACAGTCTAAGGAGGTTACCTGTCATTGCAGTCTAAGGAGGTTACATGTCATTGCAGTCTAAGGAGATTAAATGTCATTGCAGTCTAAGGAGATTAAATGTCATTGCAGTCTAAGGAGATTAAATGTCATTGCAATCTAAGGAGGTTAAATGTCATTGCAGTCTAAGGAGGTTAAATGCCATTACAGTCTAAGGAGGTTAAATGTCATTGCAGCCTAAGGATGTTAAATGTCATTGCAGTCTAAGGAGGTTAAATGTCATTGCGGTCTAAGGAGGTTAAATGTCATTGCAGTCATTAAATATCATTGCAGTCTAAGGGGGTTAAATGTCATTGCGGTCTAAGGAGGTTACATGTCATTGCAGTCATTAAATGTTATTGCAGTCTAAGGGGGTTACCTGTCATTGCAGTCTAAGGATGTTAAATGTCATCACAGTCTAAGGATGTTAAATCTCATTGCAGTGTAAGGAGGTTAAATGTCATTGCAGTCAAAGGAGGTTACCTGTCATTGCAGTCTAAGGATGTTAAATGTCATTGCAGTCTAAGGATGTTAAATGTCATTGCAGGCTAAGGGGGTTACCTGTCATTGCAGTCTAAGGATGTTAAATGTCATTGCAGTCTAAGGATGTTAAATGTCATTGCAGTCTAAGGAGGTTAAATGTCATTGCAGTCCAAGGAGGTTAAATGTCATTGCAGTCTAAGGAGCTTAAATGTCATTGCAGTCTAAGGAGCTTAAATGTCATTGCAACCTAAGGATGTTGAATGTCATTGCAGTCTAAGGATGTTAAATGTCATTGCAGTCTAGGGAGGTTAAATGTCATTGCAGTCTAAGGAGCTTAAATGTCATTGCGGTCTAAGGATGTTAAATGTCATTGCGGTCTAAGGATGTTAAATGTCATTGCGGTCTAAGGATGTTAAATGTCATTGCAGTCTAAGGAGGTTACATGTCATTGCAGTCTAAGGAGATTAAATGTCATTGCAGTCTAAGGAGGTTAAATGCCATTGCAGTCTAAGGAGGTTAAATGTCATTGCAGCCTAAGGATGTTAAATGTCATTGCAGTCTAAGAAGCTTAAATGTCATTGCAGTCTAAGGAGATTAAATGTCATTGCGCTCTAAGGATGTTAAATGTCATTGCAGTCTAAGGAGGTTACATGTCATTGCAGTCTAAGGAGATTAAATGTCATTGCAGTCTAAGGAGGTTAAATGTCATTGCAGCCTAAGGATGTTAAATGTCATTGCAGTCTAAGAAGGTTAAATGTCATTGCAGTCTAAGGAGATTAAATGTCATTGTGGTCTAAGGAGGTTAAATGTCATTGCAGTCATTAAATATCATTGCAGTCTAAGGGGGTTAAATGTCATTGCGGTCTAAGGAGGTTAAATGTCATTGCAGTCATTAAATGTTATTGCAGTCTAAGGGGTTACCTGTCATTGCAGTCTAAGGATGTTAAATGTCATTGCAGTCTAAGGATGTTAAATGTCATTGCAGTTTAAGGAGGTTAAATGTCATTGCTGTCTAAGGATGTTAAATGTCATTGCAGTCTAATGATGTTAAATGTCATTGCAGTCTAAGGATGTTAAATGTCATTGCAGTCTAAGGAGATTAAATGTCATTGCAGTCTAAGGAGGTTACCTGTCATTACAGTCTAAGGAGGTTACCTGTCATTGCGATCTAAGAAGGTTAAATGTCATTGCAGTCTAAGGATGTTAAATGTCATTGCAGGCTAAGGGGGTTACCTGTCATTGCAGTCTAAGGATGTTAAATGTCATTGCAGTCTAAGGATGTTAAATGTCATTGCAGTCTAAGGAGGTTAAATGTCATTGCAGTCTAAGGAGGTTAAATGTCATTGCAGTCTAAGGAGCTTAAATGCCATTGCAGTCTAAGGACGTTAAATGTCATTGCAACCTAAGGATGTTGAATATCATTGCAGTCTAAGGAGGTTAAATGTCATTGCAGTCTAAGGAGGTTAAATGTCATTGCAGGCTAATGATGTTAAATGTCATTGCAGTCTAAGGCTGTTAAATGTCATTGCAGTCTAAGGATGTTAAATGTCATTGCAGTCTAAGGATGTTAAATGTCATTGCAGTCTAAGGAGATTAAATGCCATTGCAGTCTAAGGAGATTAAATGTCATTGCAGTCTAAGGAGGTTACATGTCATTGCAGTCTAAGGAGGTTACATGTCATTGCAGTCTAAGGAGATTACATGTCATTGCAGTCTAAGGAGATTAAATGTCATTGCAGTCGAGGTTAAATGTCATTGCAGTCTTAAGGACTTTAAATGTCATTGCAGTCTAAGGCTGTTAAATGTCATTGCAGTCTAAGGCTGTTAAATGTCATTGCAGTCTAAGGATGTTAAATGCCATTGCAGGCTAAGGAGGTTAAATGTCATTGCAGTCTAAGGAGATTAAATGTCATTGCAGTCTAAGGAGATTAAATGTCATTGCAGTCTAAGGAGATTAAA